>JALMGF010000129.1:42500-1242500 GCA_023333645.1 Sceloporus occidentalis | reverse complement strand
AGCAGCACTTGCCCCGGAGACTCCGGGTCAAACCCAGAGCATTCCCAGATATGCATATGGCCTCTCTGCACAACGGCGAGCTCTATTTATGCACAAATAGTACATTTTAAGTAACAATAAAAACCAGCACACACCTTTCTTAAGTATTAATGTGTCCAACAGTAATATTTAATTCTCCCCCCCAAAAAAAAAATATATATATTTCTTGGAACTTCCCCTTTAAATTGTGTTGCAAATGTTGCAGGTTTGTATAAAAGTCATTAAAATAACATTTTATGCCAAGCGGTCACCCTGTATTTTTTTAATATTAAAATAACGTTTTCTGTTCCAGTGACTTTGGTTCCAGGCTGCAAACTCCTAAGGTAAAATAATTGCATTTACTAATATTTGATATTCAGTCCTCCTATATTAACTGTATTAAGCTGTACTTCTGCGCTATAAATGTCCCGTAATGCCGGCGTACAGCACTATAATCAAGAAACTTTGATTAATGACCTTGTCAAAACGTTGCTTTTGTGTCTGAAAAAGGTACGGAGTAAATGATTGTTCCGACACAAATGCGGAACAGAAGCTGTGCGCACAGCGGTTTCCGTGAACAGAAGTTTTAATCATAACTCATTTATAGCGGAAGTGTCAACACGGCTTTTAGCATAAATGCATGTATTAAAAAAATACTATGTTTTGGTTTGTCCATTATGGTCTTGCTATGAGGATCCTCATTATTATTCCTCCCCGTTTAAGTTATCTTGGCCCCTATTGTTAAGTTGCTGGTTGTTGCTGGTTTGTAAGGGCGAGGGAGAAAAAAAAGGGAAAGAATAGGAAATTGAAAATGCTGTCTCTGCCACAGTCTGCAACCAGGACCAGGACCAGGGCAGCTCCACCACCAGCCCCCTCTGCACCTCCAGCCCCCTCTGCACCACCTGCACAGTCCCCCATAGAGTTAATAGGCTGGTTGGGGGTCTCGCTGAGCTCCATTGTAACCATCCATTTGAGCAGTGAGTGGCCCTGGAGGCTCTCTGCTCCGTGGCAGAAGGGCCGGCACTCCTGGAACTCTTGTCCAAGGTGTAGTTAGTCTACTAAGTGTGGGTATCTAGGGTGTGGGACAGTGTGTGTTAGTGTGAGTGTCTGTGTGTGACTGTTAGTGTGAGTGTAAGGGAATGCTTGTGTGTTGGTGTCAGTGCCTGTGCATGTGTTAGCGTGTATTTGTTAGTTTGATTGACTGTGTGTGTGTGAGAGTGTCAGGGTGTGTGCTAGTGTATGTCTGTGTGTTGGGTTGGTGTGTGTTAGTGTGTGTCTGAGTGGATGTGTGAGTGCCGAAGTCTGTGTGTACCTTACCTGTCTATCCTCCCAATGTTCTTTTTGTTTCTTTCTCTTTTTTCCTTCTTTTCACTCAACCCGCCCCTTTCTCATTTCTCTCTTCTTTACATTCTCTCCTTTCCCCTCACTTTTTTCTCTCTTCTCTCTTTCATCTCCCCTTCTTTCTCTTTTTAGTTACCTTTCCATCCCCCCCTTCTCTCACACATATTTTGTTTACATTCTTATGTATCTCATACACAAAATATGAAAAAAATGAATTATAAAACCACACCCCGACCACACCCTCACCACACTTTTAACCACGCCCCCTGGGAGTAACCCTTTAAAGATTGTCCAGGACATGGCTCTATAAAAGGTGTCGACCCTTATCAGGACAATTCAAAAACAGCGGAAATTAACCCGTTTTTGCAAAATTTATTGGCTACATTATACAATAAATTCAAAACGTGCCTTAACATTTTTGATAATGCAGGAGCTAATTTTTTGTGAGACGCTCGGAATCCTACATTATAATTCTATTTTGCCAATATGACAATAAAATAATTATTCTCTGTCATTTTTATTCCAATTCACCCAAGCTGAATAATTTTATACCGCGGCGGTACCTTCTGTCAGACAATAAAAAAAGTTTCTTAGCGGCTGTTTAATTCGTAGCTGAATGGAATTTTGAGTTTGACGCAAGACAGACACTAAAACATTTTTATAAAATTAAATGCGATCAGTATTAATTATATTTTTCATGATTTGAATTATTTTTAGGCTGTTCTAAAAAGATACCAAGATTTCAACTATGAAAATATTTTTGCTCGATATGCGAATCAGGTGAGACTATGGCAAATGCACAATCCATGTGACATACCCATATATATATATATATATTATCTTCGGGATTCTTTAAACTACATATTACAACTGCGGTCTATTTACTGGTGACCGACCTTATATGCAAATTAACCGGTTTACAATGCAGCCCTTTATTTACCTATGATGTCACGTTGATGACATATTTAAAACTAATCTCGCAATATGTAAATGTGTGTGATTTGTTTGGCTCAGCCAAATATTATATAATCTACAGAGATTAGACTGAACTTCATCAAAGACAGATCAATTCAGATCAAGTAATAGAGAAACATCAAATTATCCAACGGATCGGCCCAATTCGGCCATCTAGTCCTGAAATGTATTTTCCTTTGAAATGAACTCCCTTCTTCTACTTTGTCGAATCCCTTTATGTATTTAAATATTTCTATCACACCCCCTCTTCTCTCCTCTAAGCTGTATATATATATTGAGACAATTTAGTCTTTCCTGATCATTTGTGGTTTGTGTAAAATAAAATTTAACCTTTTCTGTTTTTTGAACATTTGCTAGAATTCAGAAATGTATGCAGAACAACTCCAAAGACTTCTGAATGATGTCATACTTACAGGTAGGAGTCTGTCTTTGAAAATTGTGTAAGCTTAAATGCCTCTTACACTGGTAATCAAGTTTTATATTTCTATAGTTATATTATTATTATTATTATTAGTGTTATTAATATTATTGTAATAATAATAATAATTATTATTATTTTATCATTATTATCGTTATTATTGTTATTATTATTATTAGTGTTATCAATGAAAAAACTACAAAAAAGCTTTACCTTAATAAGAACATTAGGCAGCTTTATATAGAGTTTATGATTAGCTATTAGTGAAGAAATTACATTATAATCTAAACTTTTGATAAGATTTTACACGCATGAATATAAATAATAATTAATATTTTTTTTCAAAATCACAGTTGTCCCTAGAATTATTTATTTCAAATTCATTTTGAAATATTAGATTTTATTACTATAGCATATAGCTTTTAATATTCAATGTAATTAACCGTTTAAAAAATCTTAGCTATTTCCTTGGAATAGGTAAAACATCGTAGCTAATATTCTGCATTTCATTCTCACAAAATGCCCAAAACTTAATTGAGGCAGACCACAAAATCAAATGAATTCATCTCATTTCTATAAAGTAAATATATATATTTTTATTAAACCACTAATTCAAATAATATTGCGGGTTATGTTTCAAAATTGATTCTGCTGCAAAACTTGAAATAAAAAAGTGATCTTTTCACCATAGCAACCAATTGATTTTAATCAGTTGCTATGGTGATAAGATCGTTTTTTTTAAAACTGTGCACCAGAATCATATTGTCTTCATAAATCCAAATTGCATTATCAAATAGCTGTCACTTATGCTCTCTGACACTCTCATTCACTCTTTCACACTCTCTCTTAATGTCTCTCCCTACATTCTTCACTGACTGTTCTGCCTCTTCTCTCTCTGTCTCTTCTTGCTCTTCTCTCTTCTTTCTTTGTCCACTTCTCTCTGGTATCAGCTCCGTTAACCAGGTCTCCTGGAGCACTTCTGCAAATGGGTGGAGCCTTGGCGCACACCTTCTCCCTACATCTGCAAAAGGGAGGAGCCACAAGGACAGCCTCTCACTCATTCCTCCAATCAGGTGAGAGGGTGTGTGTGTGTGGAGGCTCCGCCCTTTTTGCGGGAAGGGCTTCCGGAGGCCTGGTTAACGGAGCTGATACCAGGGTGAAGCGGACGAAGGAAAAACGACAGAAGGCAAGAAGCGGAGCACAGAATTGTTGGAAGGAGAAGGTAGGGAGACATTGAGAGACAGCGTGAGAGAGAAGGAGTGAGTGTGAGTGAGGCAATGAAACGTAAATGCAAATTCTGAGGTCTCTGCTTCTTTTTCGAGTGTTTCGTTGGTGGTCCCTCCTTTTTTCAGACAGTAAGAATTTATGAAATTGACAAATTTCATTAAAAGTAAAATGCACAAGTCTAAAATAGATTATTAAATAACTCAAGCTTTGGGTTCATGCCTCTCATAGGGTCATTTTTGTTAAATTATATTTTATATTTATTTAATTACCCTTGCATTCAATTTGCAGAATGGTGAATCTTCAGGTGTTTAACCCTGAACTGAACTTGAATATGGCGGCTTGCGATCTGCGCCGTTAAATTATTTTCTGCGTGACCGTAATTATTTCTTAATCCTAATTTGCAGATCAAACATTCGTTGCCGACAAAGGAGATTTTACCTTGGACGCCTGCCGAGGGATTTTAATACTGATGGATGTATCTTTCTTCACTAAACCTTTTTCCATCTGTCTGAGGAGCTCATTACCCCCGTTCTTCATACATGTTTAGAAATTCAAAAAGGATGATGATGCCAATCAAAAAAAAATTAATCTTATATTTATTTTCTAAGAATCCCCTGATGTCTAAATTGAACACTCTTTAGGAATGTTCTACGGCCCAAAAAAACAAAATTGTTAAATATTATATTTTTTAAATAGAATATTCTCAGATTTATTTTCATTCGGCCCCCGTCTAGTCGCCCGTTTCTCCTGCTGTAAAGACAAAAATCTGAATCAGTCGTTGGTCTCGTCTTAGATTCAGGAGCAGTATGCCTATCCCATGCATGTTTAATACCCTCACTGTATTACCCTCTACCACTTCTGCTGGGAGGCTGTTCCACTTATCTACCACCCACTCTGACATCCCCCAAGACAGTACTTAATTGAGCCTGTCAGAAGCATGGTGACCTATGTTAAATTCCCAATATTTTGAGTAGTTCCCAACCAGTAAGAGCGGAAGCCCTCTACTTCACGAAGAGTCAATATGTATCCAATCCAAAGTATGGAACCTTCAAGACGTAATTAAATAAGAAACTTAAATTATAAATTACTAAAATTAATTTATTATTAATAAATTAATAAAATGAATTAATTATTAATAAATTAATAGAAAAATTATCCTTAGCGTTCCTCGTTAATTAACCGTCTGCCTCATAAAAGAAAACCGTTAGAGACATGGGCGTAGGAGCCCAAAAAAATCTGGGGGGGACAGCATTTTCCCCCATCAGATCCCCACTTTATCCCCATCTCTCACACTAGGAATTAGCAATCACACTCCTATCATACCCAGGCAGCCAGTACATGCTGGTACAGGGTGGCTGTAAGTGATGTGCAGACCCCATATTGCTGGCAGCATCAATACACAAGGGGGCAGCTAGCTAGATTTCAGCATGTACTGGCTGACTTGGCATGATAGGAGTGTGATTGCTAACAGCAATCATAGTCCCATCATGCCTAGGTTCCAGCACTTACACATCCATGCTATCACACACACTCATTCATTCATATACTCATCCATTCACAGATTCATTCCCTCAATCACACATACTCATTCAAACACCCTCCCCACCCCCTTACCTGCAGTGCAGCTCCTCGATGCCGCTCACAGACTTCAGCAGGGGGCGCGGCCTCCCTCTGCGTTCTCTGGTACTGCACAGAGGAAGCAGGATGTGATGGGATGTCACGTGAACTTTGCTGGGTTCCGCTTCCTCTGTACAGTACAGAAGACCCTCCCACAGGTAAGTAGCGGGGCTCAAGGTGCGGACCGTGTAAGATCTGTTGCCCTGGCTGCCGATCTTACGCGGGCCGCACCTCGAGGTCTCGCGGGACGCATTTGCGGAGTTTCTATTGGGGGCGGGTTCCTACGGCCCTGGGGGGGATTTCTTCATTATCGGTCCCCCCCCGCATGAGTTACTGGTTACCGGTTCCTACGCCCATGGTTAGAGACCTCAATATAAAATGCTTCTTAACATAAAAAAAAAACAGCTTAATGCAAACGGAAAACTTAACCTTGAGGAGTTTGGGCGCCTGTGGAAACGTCTGAACATGTGCAAGGTAACGTGAAGTACATACTGCATCATTTAACCAGCAGAGGAGGTACTGGGGATGATTCATTAATTTTTTGTGACTTATCCCACTGCTTCTGATGAAGAGACCTCTAGGCTCATATAACTTTATTATCACATGGGATGATCTATTCCTAGTATAGCTGCGATAATTAGCTTTCATTCTAAGAACTTTACCCCAGTCCTGTATACAGTAATAATAACTGCCCTAGTGCTGTATACAGTAATAACCTCCCAGTCCTGTATACACTAATAAGCCCCAGTGCTGTATACAGTCATATAACCCCCAGCAGAGTAATAACCCCCCAGTGCTGTAATAACCCCCAGCACTGTGTACAGTAATAACCCCCAGAGTTTTCAGTCATGTGAATACTCTGCTGCAAACTGACATTACATACAGTATGTTTAATATTTATGTATAGAATTCTTCATAAGAATGGATTTTTTTTCATTTATTCCCTTTTGTGTTTTTTGGGTTCTTTATAGGATCTTTTCCGGTCGATAGATGTGAACCAAGCAGGGTACATCGATGGGTACGGGTTAAGGAAAGCGGTTAAAGAAGCAGGTATCTTCATCGCACTAACGCCTTTTTATATTCTATCTCCAGATCCGGTCTGAAATACATGGAACGATATTATTTGGGGGGTAAGGGGGCTTGCGTTATTAGCGTATTGCGGCCCAGGCTGACTAGGCCTAGGGCGGCAGGTCCAGGGGGCGGCAGGTCCAGGGGGCGGCAGGTCCAGGGGGCGGCAGGTCCACGGGGAAGCAGCCCCTCTCCTGCAAAACAAGGAGCCTATCACCTTCTTAGGCGCCCCACTCCCCTACCTGTCCCCAAACACTATGACACAGTCCACCATAGTTGACTTCTGCCGATAATATAAACATTATAAACACAAACGACATGCTAACACGTACATTTACACACACACGCTAACACTATAACACGCAGAAGCCTACTTGCTCACAGCCCTATCTTCTCTCACTCTGTGTTTTCGAGAGGTGAAGAGAGGTGGTTAGAGGCCGCCATGCTTACCCACCGGCCCGGTCCACCGCTTTCCAATGGTCTAAGCCAACCGGCTGTCCATTTTTGCTTAGCCCCCATCTCTAAGTCTCAAGACGTGGAAATCAGTGGTCTGCGCGCCGCTATGTGAATGAACGTTGAATACGGACCTTCCTACAAGCATTTACCGTGTAATAGGATTCGCAAAATACGCCAACAGCCAAGCCGCGATTTAACATTTTCCATCAAATAATAAATCATTTGCCCGTAGATCCGTCCTCCTGCAAAATAAGGATTGATCTGGGTTTCCAGTTAAGTGACAAACACTATTACTTACATTTTTCTAAGAAAAGAAATTCGCAGCCGGGAGGCAAAATCTAACAGTTTTGATAAATTGGCCCCAATACGTTGTTGAGTTCTCCGTTTAAAAAAATAAATACTTTAAAAAAAAGGAATGCGTACAAAGATGTAATGGACGTCGAGCGCTGTAGATGTCGGCCGCATTAATCACCGGCGAAGGGTTTTCAGTTTCATCACAATTTGCCGATAACTTAATTTAAAGCAACATAGTATCGGGCGCAGCCATCGACCCTGTTAAAGCTGCTGTTCCACTTAGACAAAACATGCGTTCTCTGGTATGTTACGCATATAAACCTTATTCGATCTGTCATTTTCTTCTTTCCTCTATCAATAACAGATTAATAAGAACAAACCCTAACCTACAAAATATATACATTAAATAAACTCGTGGCTTTAAGGTTTTTATCTGAACACTGGTAAATTGTTCTTCTTTGTTCAATAAAGGGACAGCTTAAGGTCCCAGTGAACTATTCCAAAGAAAAGTGCATATTAAAGTACTTTTTGAGTACTTATATGCATTGTTGAAAAAAAGTTTAAAAACAAGGTGTACTCTGCCTTAGGTAGAAGTTGCAGCTTCAGAGCTACAGCTTCCCGGCTGCTCTCTGGTCTCTCACATGGCAATTAAGCATTCCCTGGAAAATAAGGAATGATCATAATGCGGTTGGTTGATTGGGCTTTAAATATATCTCCCTAAACTAACATGTTTTCTTTGGTTGCACCAGGACTTGTGGTCAGCGACGATGTACTGAGTGTCATGGTCATGAGATACGCAAACTCTTCAAATCTGATGAATTTCTCTGATTTTGTTTGCTGCATGATTCGGCTCGTGACTGTGACAAGTAAGCTCAAAAAAAACAGACCGGCCTTTTTTAAATGTATTGAGAATTTTTGTGGGTGCATGAATGAGTAGAATCCGAGGTCGCCAACATAAGGACGCTAGTGGGGTGACAAAGACCAAAATAATTAACACGATGAAGATATAATCTACAAAAAGAAGGTTCCGCAAACTAAGATATCAAGTTATTGCTCATGGAAGAACATCGTTAGTCTTGAAGATATGGCAGAAAAAGACAAAAAAACTGGTGAACGGCAAAGGCAATGAGTGAACGGCATAAAAAAATTATGAGCGACAGCTGAATACTTTAAAATAGCAAAATACACTTTATCTTTTATTTCTGGTCAGTACGGTGAACGGCACTTTAAAATGCCAGGTTACTGGTTCAAGTGTTTTTGGATAATATTAATTTATAATATGTCTCATTTATTATATAATATAGTATTAAAAGTCTGTAAAATGGATTAAAAAATCATGTTTGATTTCCAGGAGTGTTTAAGAATTTAACCAAAGATGGAAGAGGTGTCTACTTAACCGGGGAACAGGTAAGAACATTAGATAATCCAGATTCATTGCAAGAACACGATGGGCCATATATATATATGTATGTATAAGAACAGTTCTAGGTCAGTGTTTTAAATGTGGAACAGTTGCCATGGAAACCATTTTTTCTGCCAACTACTCCATATTTATCATTTTGCCCCGGATATAGCTGGCCGAGCTCCTGAAGAGCACACGAGGAGCGATTGGATCCGGTACCAAGTCAACTCAAGCTCTACAAGAAGGCGAGCTCTGATGAATCAAGCGACATTAACGCTAGCCAATGAGCTTCTAGATCAGAAAGCAGAAATTTGAGTTTCACAGGAAGATTTTTTCTTTAAAATATAACATTTTATTAAATCGTATTTAATGCAGAATTCCTTGTGTTTTAGTGGATGCAGATTATAATGTCCAGCTGAGAGCCGATATGATTTTGCACAGCAGGGTAAGATACATTGTGTTCTATTTCCAGGATGTTGCAGCGTATGGGGTAGAGGGTCATTAGGGGGTCATTAGGGGCGATCAACAATCATTTCATATCTTTTGCAACACTTTTAAATAATTTAGCGATGGGGGAATAGGCGTTGCTCTGCAATATGTTGTATGCCTCCTGGCACCCAGGGGGTTAAGGTTACTGGAGCACATAGAGATGAAAAAGTCTCATCTGGGGAGGAAAGAGAGGCACAAGGATCTGGGGCCTTCACAGGGACTGGGCTTCCAAAGGAGGGACACTTGGAAGATATGAAATTATTGGTCATGTGGAAGGAGCATAAGGACCTATTCCTGCCGTACCCTAGGGGCAAATAAATACCTTCCCTGTCCTTAAGGGGGATATGGGGACGATGTCTCCCAACATTGAGTCTGGGGCTCAGGGTGACTTCTTCCAAAGCCAAGAAGTTTTACCCAAAGTCACCGCTCATTGACGGCTTGGCAAGGCCAATGGAATGTTTCTGCTGATTGGATCATTCCATTGGTTGCCAACTTGATCACTCTTTACCCTTAAGGTTCCACCTGAAGAAGAGATTGCTGTGGTCCCAAACCTTTTTTTATGTTGGTCCAATAAAACGCGTGAACTTCGACTCCAAAACAGTTCACGCACAGAACCCATTGTCTTGCTTATGAAAATGTTATTTTTTTTCCAGGAAGACAGACATGAATTCCGAGGAGCCGAAGCGATTATATGCCGCCAAAAGACGCCAACTGGGAGATGTCCCTTGTAAAGAAATGATTAAACATTGTGAATATCCAAAAGAAAAGTTTGCTGTGGAACTCAGAGTAGCGGAAAAAATGGGGCGATACATTTGCCGGCCAATAGGAAGCTAGAGACCTTAAAAAAAAATCTATTTTATAAAATATCAACTGATTTTCACCGGAATTTAAATCTGCGTTAATGGCTATTTTCGTTAGTCTGTTACTTTGTATAGAGTTTGCCAGTTAAAAAAGTTAGACTTAACTTTTTTTTTAGTTTTTCTTGTTCATGACTTTATTTGTGAAAAAAAATCAGTGCCTTTTTAGAAATGATTTTGCTTGTCTGGCTAAAAATTGCTAATTTTTATTTGAATTTGTATTTTTGCTTCTCTGGCTTAAAATAGATAATTTATATTAGAATTTTTATTTTTTCTTGTCTGGCTAAAAATAGATAATTTATATTTGAATTTTTATTTTTGCTTGTCTGGCTAAAAATAGATAATTTATATTTGAATTGGTTTTTGCTTGCCTGGCTACACAGATAATTATTTTGTAAAGCATTTATTTAAATAATAATAATAAAAAAAGATAACTGTGTGCCTTTTTATATTTTAGAACCAAAATAGTTTCCGTGTGTTTATATTTTCGATGTGTAAACTCTCATGCGGTACCCACGGTGAACAATGTATCCTCATCGGAAGACTGGGGTGAATTCACAGAGCCATAAATTGGCCCAAGCCTAAATTCATTGTGTACATTTTCACTGAATTCAACAAAAAAACTGCATGTTTAATTAGAATATATTTAATGTTCTGACTTCTATTTTTTTTTATTGTGAACATTTAATTATAATTTGTTGTTTTTGATCGCCATCTACTGGGTGTTTTTGGTAATGCTAACAACCATGGTTTTTTTTTTAACCAAATTTCTGGGTTTAAGCAATTTTGTTTAACTAATGTTGGCTGTTATATGTGTAAAAATCTGCATAGTTATCCATGTCACAGTAGCCCTCTAAATCTGTTGGGTGGGGGAATTGGAAAGCAAGCAGAGAAGGTTTCTTATCCCAAAGCTGTGCACTGGGATAAAAGGTCATCCTAACTACATCTCAAGGGGTAGGGTAAACCGCCCCTACCTTTATTCCCCTCCACACACCCTCCCTCCATCTCCACCCCTGCCCTGCTTTTAACCGTGCCCCTCCATACAAAGAAATCTCACATTGCAAACCTGAAATGCACTCATTGGGGGCTACTGTAACAAAGATGAAATGAACAGGGACACTTAAATGACTGCTATTGCAATAAGATATTTTTTTAATCCATGTCAAGTCAGGACTGGTCATCTGGCACACTGGGCTAACATCCAGTAGGCCACTGGTCGTCAGAACCACACTCTCACCCGATCTGCTGCTCCAGCGGCTGTATATGTCCAGCCACATGCTACGTGAGCATAAAAGCGCAGCATGAGGCCACTCATCACATCCACTTACGCCAACAGGCAGCCACTGGCCTTAAAGTGCCAGGTCCGCCCAGTCATTGCCAGTCAGGACCTGCCAACGGTGTACAAAACGTTAAACCTTTGTCAGGCGTATGCAGTAATATTGTTTACAAATTTAGGCTTTAAATTAGTTAATTTTTTTCCATCCAAGTACTAATATACCCAAGTAAATGAATAGAATGCAATGTAATTTCAGAAACAATGATTAATTATGTTTGTGATATTGATACAGCTTTCATTAGGGCAGTTATTAAGAAATTACTAAGCAAATGTTTAACAATAGCACCACCTAGTGGACCAAGACTACACTGCATCTATTAGCTGCTTGAACTTTTTCTGAGTCTTTTACTCAGCTTAAGACTGGCAATTACAAGAAAAAAAAATATGAAGCAAAATTATGTTATATTCCAACCTTCTTTAGATTTACTTTGTTTGACTTCACTGAGAGGGTGGTAGTTAAATAAGTGGAACAGCCTTCCAGCAGACGTGGTAGAGGTCCATACAGTGAAGGAATTTAAACACGCATGGGTTAGGCATAAAGCTATGCTGACTTCCAAAAGAGGCCAAGGACTGGTTAAGGTTAAGAGTCTTTACAATAGGAAAAAATAGGTAGACGGGTCTAAAAAGTCTAGTGGTCAGTCAAGTTTATGGTTAAACGTGGCAAGGGTATGCAAGTCCAAATAATAATAAGGGGCTTATGGGTAGGGGTTAGGAAGAGGAGTTTATATATTGTTTTAATTGTTTGATTTAGCTCCGTCCATCCCTGCCCTGAAACAGGATGGGGTCCATGTCCCATCAAAGTAGACAATTGTTTAACCTTCTATTGACCTGCCCTGAGGGCATTACTTATATTTTAACCCTTCATCCTACTGAGAACGGGATGGGGGGCGAGCAATGGCTGGGGATTGGTGCTTCTCATAAATTTTTCTAAATATATTTTAATCCCCCCATCAGGGAAAGGTTAGCCTAGGGGGTAGGGGGCAATTGGAGAGGTGAAACTCCCATGTAGTGGACCTCCATGTAATGTGATGCTAAACGATCCAATTGTAAAAGCAAGGCTGCTAGCATCCAGAAAGAAAGCTGTGAGTAAGATAACAGGGTGAAAGAGAGCGTAAGCGAATGAGTAACTGAGTGAAAGCAGGGAGTGAGTTTGCAGCATGTATGTTAGACTGAGATGTGTAAGTGTGTGAATATAAATGTGTATGTGTGAGCATGAATGTGCAAGTGTGTGTGTGAGTAGAAACATTATGTGTGTAAGTGTGTGTTAGCGTAACCATGTGTGTTAGCGTCAGTGTGAATGTGTGAGAGTGTGTGTAAATATGTTTGCTAGTCTGTATGTGAGTTACCATACGAGTACAAGGAGCCGACGGGGCAACTTGGCTTTACCTGCCCCCTGCCCAAAGGGTGCCCCCATGCTCTTTAGTAAGGGATCAGGGTATCTTTAGTATTCATATTGGAATCCAGCTGTATTGGAGACTATCATTTAGTTATTACGTATTTAAGCCATAGAGAGTTCTGGAATACCTCACAGATTCGGGTCTATTCACTATTAGCAGGGGCTGGCGTTAGACTTGTTTTGCCGACTTGCAGGCAGTCACAGTATAGTGAAAAGACCCCAATGAACGTCCCAATAAATTGCGAAAGCTGGCAATACTTTTCCCTAATCTTCTGCATTTGTTACCGGATTGTTTTCCTTTCGAGCCCCCGAGTCTTCTCATAGCGGGAAGCCTTCATCTCAACCTTTAAAACAACAGGAAAAATACCCAAATTACAGATTAGCGAGCGATCGCTTAATAAGGATGATTGATTTAGGGCATGGGCTCTGTAAGGTATCATTTTATCTCCTTACAAACGCAGGCTGTCACAATTGTGACTGATTAGCGACGGAATGCCAGGAAAACGATGAATAGACTAATTAAACATCAATTAAAAAGATGCCTATTTTTAGCAGGGAAATGCAGATGACTGATCACAGACTCGGAATTAAAGCGAGGCTACCTCCATTATACCTCTACGAGCCTTTTTTTTGCGCAAATGACTTTTTTTTTTCATCGGTGGTGAGTTTTTTTTGCATAAATCGCCAGTCTTGATTATTTTTTTCTGTGGATAGATAGAATTTCAGGATAAATGGGCCACAGCGTGTCATAGAATAAGATGGGGAAATTGTGCAGTTAAATATATGTTTGAAGTGACTCATGAAATGTTTTTTGTCCTACATTCACAAGTGGTAACCTTACATGCTTAGAATTAGCATTTAAATAAAATGTAATAAATTAAATAAATAGCATAAAACTGTAATTTGCCTGTTTCGTAAAGGTCCAATTACTACAGAATTTAAAATCCCAGAACATTTTGATAATTTTACTGAATTCCTCAGATCTAATCGAGCAGATACGGGATATATATATATATATGGATAAAGGATTCAATTTATTAGATTATTAAAGATCATAAAGTAAGTCAAGTTCCTCCCTGATCGCAAGGGTATGATGTCATAACCCAGCACTCCTCCTGCAGCTATGGTGGCCGCTTGGCACAGTCCATATTGTAAATGGGCCGGTTGGGGAGATCAGCTTTCTCCTTTGGAATCAGCCCATTAAGCAGAGAGACCCATGAAAAAGCCTTATTACTCTGATCTACTGGCAGAGGGTCTGCCTCCCACGCGGGGGTCTCCTTGGCATCTTGGTGGGTTTGGGATTCATGTAGCCACAGTTATCTATAACGTTTTACGAGCGTAGAAGCCGCTAGTGGAAGGTGGCGTGTTTATATGGCCCAGGTCCGTCGGAATGATCATTATTTTTTTTTACCGTGTGAGAGTTACACGCCGGGCAGATGATTCATTTATAGCAAACACAATCTATCCCGCGACCCATCACACCAAACGCGCACCCCCCATATATCTCAGTCTTTTTTTAGCTCGCAGGAACTCAGGAGATTCGGCTTTATTATTCCACAGAAACAAACAGACTGCTTGGCGTGTAGTTTGCTACTGATTTGTTTGTGTGTTATGCCGCTGCTTTTTTTTTTTTTATTTTTTTTTTTTTTACAAAAGGGCAAATGTCCTAATACTATTTATTTTTCAGTTGTATTAATATGCAAATCTTCTGTTATTTCTGGGTGATGT
This sequence comes from Sceloporus occidentalis, assembly GCA_023333645.1. Classification (NCBI taxonomy): domain Eukaryota; kingdom Metazoa; phylum Chordata; class Lepidosauria; order Squamata; family Phrynosomatidae; genus Sceloporus; species Sceloporus occidentalis. The sequence goes on along the minus strand of JALMGF010000129.1, from coordinate 1,227,878 downwards.
GGAAGCGATATATATGAATATGTGTTTGTATATGTGTATGTATGGATGTGTGTGAGAGCATGGATGTGTAATTGTGGGTGTTTGAGCATGGATGTGTAAGTGGGCTGAGATGGAGTGTGAGTTAGTAATTATGAGCAATGTGTAGTTTGTGTAAGTGTTTTTACATATGTTGTATGTTGGCGGGGGGGGCAAGAAAGAAGGCACAGACCAGTTGTGTGGGGGCAATGATGACACAGACTAGCCCTTGAATTTGGAGGCCCCTGGGCCATTTTCACACCAGGGCCCCATGGTTTCTAGTTACGCCCCTGGTAGAGGACATCACAGCAAGCGCCACCATATTGCCCCGAGTTCAAGTGAGAGCAAAGTGGTGTTCTTTCCCCTATTTGAAGGATGGGAAGAGGACGTCACTACAAGGGTAGCCACTTTGATGGAAATTCCCATTGGGTTATGTCGACAGAAATGCGGAAGAAGATAGTAGATTGAAGATTTAAGATAGCAGATGAAGTGAGAAGAGAAGGGAGAAGATAGAAGACAGAAGATGATGTAGAAGAAAATGTGGAAGTGGTTGGCAGAAGCAGAAGTGGTCGGCAGAGAAGCTTGGGAAACAGAAAGAGTGAGAGAGAGTGTGAACAAGAGTGAATGAGAGTGAGAGTGTGTGAGTGAATGTGGGCCCACAAAGATTCTAAGGTTTTTGCTTTGTTTTTGTCTGATTCGTGGGGGTCTGTCTGGAAGTTGTGAGGCTGGAGGCTGTCGTGGGAGGAAGATTCGTGGGACTACTCGCGGGGTCCTGCTTCTGTCCACTGACGCTAAAAAAGCATTTGAAGAGTGGACTGGACATTCCTGCGGGCAACCTTGAAGCATCAGGGCCTGGGCCCTGCTATGTTGTCCTGGATCGGGGCTTTATACACTACACCTACCGCCTGCATTCGAATTAACGGTGCCTTGTCACCCCGGTGATGATTAGGAACGGCACTAGACAGGGGTGCCCCTTGTCCCCGATGCTTTTCCTACTGTCCCTCGAACCCTTTTTGGAGGCGGTTAGAGCTAACACCGACATACAGGGATTTCACGCAGGGGACGCACACCACAAGGTGGCGGCGTATGCAGATGATCTCCTCTTTATTGTTACCAACCCCAGCGTTACCCTTCCGAATATCATGAGTGAGTTTCAACTTTATGGCTCCCTATCGAATCTCAAGATTAACTACGCCAAATCCGAGATTCTTAATATCTCCGTCCCCCCTGGCCTGGTCCCGTCGCTCGTGTCTAGTTTCTCCTTTAGGTGGTGTTCGGACCGTATGCGCTATTTAGGGATTTGGTTGACTGCAGATCTTGCGCACCTTTACCGGGCTAATTTCGCACCGTTGCTTTCCACGCTGGCCGAGGACCTTCGCAGGAGGACGCCCCTCTTCCTCTCTTGGATTGGTAGGGTCAATGTGGTTAAAATGAACCTGCTCCCGAGAGCGCTATATTTATTTCAAACCCTTCCGATCCGGCTGCCGTGCGTTTTCTTTACTTCACTCCGCTCGTCTGTCACTAAGTTTGTCTGGGGCAATAAGAGCTCTCGACAGAAACTTTCGCAACTCACTCGCCCTAAATCCCGGGGGGCTTGGCTCTTCCCGATTTTCAAACGTAATATCGGGCTGCCCACTTGCTGCGAATTCTAGAATGGAATATCGCTGGCCCGACTGCTAAGCCCTGGGTTGAACTGGAGCTGGGTGTGCTCAGGGGTCGTGTCCTTCATGCTTTATGGGGTCCTAGGATCGGTTGCGGTGTGGAGCAGCATCCTCTGATTTCCGCTACTTTGGCGGTGTGAAGGTGCGTGGGCCCTCGGGCCCAGCTCTCCTCGTCGCCCTCTCCCATGTTGCCCCTCGGTGGGAACCCGGACTTTGCGCCGGGACGGGCCCAGGGGAGGTTGGCTTTCTTGGGGGTCCCTCCGCCTGCACACACTTCTGGGTGATCGGGGTGTACTGCCCTTTGCGGCTTTCCACGCACATGGGTCGCCGTCCTGGCTGAACCGCTTCTCTTACCTCCAAATAACGCACTACGTTTCCTCCCTTCCTAACCAGCAGAGCCTGTATAGGGGCCTCACGGCCTTCGAGACCTTATGCACTCAGAAGCGCTCACCAGCGGGGGCCATCTTCATGCTATATTCATTGCTACTGTCTGGGTTGTCGGAATCACCCCCCTCGTTCTGCCTGACCTGGGAATCTCTCTGTGACGTACGACTCTCCGACGCGGACTGGTCTAAGATATTTTCCCTCACCCATCAGAGTTCTAGGGCCACTAAGATACAAGAGACTAATTATAAAATCCTGTCCCTCTGGTACCGCACACCAGAAAAGTTGCATGTCATGTTCCCGACTGTCTCCGCTTGCTGTTGGAGGTGCGGTTGCGATGTCGGTACCATGATTCACATCTGGTGGGCCTGTCCCGCACTACAGGTTTTCTGGAAGGAGGTCTACCAGGTTATTGTAGAGCTTACTGACTCACCCCCGCCTTACCAGGCACTATCCATGCTTTTACACCACACTTCGCGATATAAGAAACCTGTCATTCGTCACTTGCTTGACTCAGTGAGGTGCCTTATCCCTCTCAGCTGGAAGTCTGTTCATCCACCAACGCTGCAAGCCTGGATGTCTAAAGTGGAGGACATTAGGGTGATTGAGGACCTCTCTGCCACCTCTCTTAAACAGAGGGAGGCTTACACCGCTACCTGGTTCCACTGGCTCTCCTTTGTGGGTAGACGCACTCCGTGATTGCCTTGGTTGTTTTCCTGATGGGGGTGTACGTTTCTCTTTGCCTGTACGCCTTGTCCGTGCTCGGGTGGGCGAATCTCCATGTATGTTCAGGGTTGTTTTAGCCTGTAACCTTTGTATCTAGATGTATCAGGTACGTTCATTTTGTACACTGTGCCTTATTGATCGTGTTATATTGGCAACGTTGTACCAATTCCTTTCACTGTGTTCCTTACCCCCTTCCCTTTTTGCCTTCTGTATCCCACCCCCCCCCCTTCCCACATTATAAAAAATATGAAAAACCCAATAAACTTTGGATTTTGAAAAAAGAAAAAAAAAAAAAAAAAGATTTGTGGGACTAGTACAGAACATGCGGTTCTTGGAATTTTTTTTTGTACCAGGGGTTAGTAATGAAATTTCTGATTCTTCAGTGGGATCAATTTCGGAGACTGGCTTTGAAAACAGACCGCGTTGGGGCGGAATGTCCATCGTGGATCTGGAATCTGGCTTGAGAGGGGCCTTTAGTTTGATTCACCTGGCTCTACTTACTAAGAATACTTGTAATAGCATTTGGAGAGAATGGAGTTTCCTTCCCTGTATGCAAAGGGGGCTGACATGATGCTTTGGTACTATGGGAGGTCACTAGTTTAATGACAATTATCGTAGGAAAATTGTATAAAATGTTTGATTTAAGAGAAAAACCCACATTTTTAAATACATCATTCCTACTAAATGTGCTGCTATATACATACAAGTGGTATCAAAACAAAGCTCTACAAATCAATATATAATTTGTGTGTATACACTAAAAGTAAAAAAAAAAAATATTGGTTGAATAAATATATGGCATAAATTTGAAAAAAACTTGAAAGGGTTAAATAGCCCCCATTGTGTATTCATTCAGGTGACCAGGAGGTGGCAGCATTTAGCTGTAAACATACATTTATTTGAAAGACAATAACTTTATACAATAAACTATTAAGAAATAATTATCTTAATTAGTATAAGAAATATGTTTTTATTATAATCACAGTTGCAAATTGGATTAGAATAAGCTAATATGTTTTGGTCTCATCTAATCAAGTCGTTAGCATACAGTAGACATCTGACAATTATAAAAAGAGAGTTGGTAAATATTTTTCAATTCATAAATATGTTAATTAGCCCATGTCTTAGATTAGCTGATTGGCTCACTAATGATCTGACTGAAGGGCTTACACTTCTAACTATTTGCGCAATCCCACGGAGCGTTACAATTACAGCGAACCAATCAACAAAAGCTAAAACATTCTGAATGAATTGACCTCCGGACTCTCCAAACATCAATCATTTTATGTATATTCTCAAAGATTCTATTGTAGTTTCTTGCAAAGGCAGCAAGTAACGATAGCTGGTACGGAAAGCAGGGAGCAGGGATTGGCAAAGTGCCCGTGGCAAGGGTTGTGAAGGTCCATAGAACGTCATTAAATTGTCCGCCACACACCCCATTCGATGTCCACCATGAGCAATGTTGGTGCCTACCCCTGCTTGTCAGTAGGTGAAAATATTCTAAATTAACCCCATTAAGGACAATGGGCGGTCCCTAATTCCATTGAAAACAATGCATTTTGAGCCCGTACATGTACAGGCTTTGTCATTAAGGGGTTAAGTCACCTGTATTCAAGGATTCTGGCTATGATAAAGCCGGGAGAAACCACCAGCTGGGATGCTCAGATACCATTAAATGATTAAATCAGAGCAGAATACAAAGGATTCGGCTCCAGACTGTGTGATCTTGAGAATCCGCGCATTCACCCCAACATATGACGCCACGACTGCTGTCAAGAGAATAAAACCAGTACCTGTTGGGACTAAGGCAAGCAGGGAGACCTGTCCCCCCGGATATGTCACAGGCCACTTCATTGGCTCTTGTGGCCAAGGTTCTTCTACAGTGTCACAAGCTTCGGCAGAGCCTCCTCCTTTGCTCTCTTTGGCTTCATTTCCACTTGGGTAAAAAGTCTACCTCATGCTGCAGAGACTTCCATGATTGCAGTTGTTGATGGAATGCTGACATTAGAAACAGAATCCTCCAGCAGATCGGCCCCATTCGGCCCCCGTCAAGTCGCCCGTTTCTCCTGCTGTAAAGACTCAAACCTTAATAAGTCGTTGGTCTCATCTTAGATTCAGGAGCCGTATGCCTATCCCATGCATGTTTAATACCCCTCACTGTATTACCCTCTACCACTAATGCTGAGAGTCTGCTCCACTTATCTACCAGCCTTTTCTTGAAAAAGGAATGCCATTATTTATTAGTCACTCTGTTTCCAGGGCGGACTCTGGGGCATATAATTACAGGGAATTGCATGTAACGGGAGTGAATTTATCAATTCCTCGTTCTGTTACATTGTTTTCAACCAGTTCTTCTAAAGCCACCAATGTTCTTACCAACCACCACTAACCTCTGAATATAAACAGATATCTGAGGACACAGGACCTTTCAGAACGTTTCTTCTGGGTATGGATCCTACTGGATGTAAAGCTCTGCTCTTGAACAAAAAAGAAATATGTTATTCAACAATGGAAATGATTCCCCAGCCTCATACAAACCAGATGAGAGCAGAAAACAGAAAAAGTCATGTATTTATACAGCCCACCCAGTGGCGTTGTCGAGGGGCAACTCGTACGACGGCCAAATGAACGCAATACACAATTTGCCGAACCCAATGAGATGATTTAGAATTCCATTGGCGCGGCAAAAAAATTCCGCAAGACGCAATAATTGCCGTTCCGAACCTCAGAGACAGGACTTTGGCCGCAGTGGGACGCTTACCCGACATCTCCAGGGAAGAATTCCTTGTAGATAACTCAACGTGGTTTTGTATTTTTGTAACTCAAGAAAAGGTTTAGAGATAACGTTAGGGAAATTGCTTTAATTCTGAACGTCTGCTTGTAAACCCAGGACCTCTTGTCATAGTTTTTGTATATTGATCCCAGATGTTTCCTCATCAGTGTATCAAACATTTAGACCAGATCAAACTGCTTGCTACCTTTAAGACGTCCGCATATAATCACAGGGGTCCTTAAACTAAGGAGTATATAGTATAATAACCAGAAAAAAATATCAGATGATAATGCACCAGAAGAAGCGAACGTAGACGTACGTAGGGTCACCACCACCTTTGATGAGCACAGACTTGCGCCTTTTTTGACCGGGGGCCATGTAAAGCCAATGGTACATATATTAATATGTTGGTTTTTTATACTTTGGGTAGACAGCGGTAAATACATGGAACAACGTCTCAACAGAAGTGGTAGACAGTAGTACAGTAAAGTTGAACATGCATGGGATAGGCATACGGCTCCTGAATCTAAAACGAGACCAACGACTGATTAAGGTTTGCGTCTTTATAGCAGGCTGGACTGTCCGTGGGTTGATGCCCAATGGCGCCTACCACATCCCTTGATTGCTGCTTGTGTGGCAGACTCTGACCTTTAATATGTATCCACTTGGCTCAAGCTACAAAGATGTTAAAAGGGCCAAGCGTCCGTGTGTATCCAGCAAACAGCCGCACGAACGTCATTCTGATCCTCGCTCTGCCGTTTGTAAACAGGGGTTTATTGAGTTATCGGTGGCCTTTCTGTCAGCTTGAACAAGTCGAGCCAGCTCTCCTCTGACCTTTCTCATTAACAAGGCTTTTCCAGCCTTTGCAAAATACTAGTAAAAAACACAATTACAATATCATGGAGACTTTCCCTTCTGTTCAGTAAATGGAACCACAAGCGATGCTTGCTTATTAATTTATTAAAATTGCTAATTATTAGGGGCTCCCAGGTAATTCCTGTAGGGGGTATATCCTCATGCCTGGTTTGATGCAGCTCGAGGGAGAGGATTAAAACCTGGAGCTGAGCCACATCTGGAAAAGGTTTCAGTGTTCCTTTTCTTTCGACAAGGTCCTTCCAAACATGCTGGTTTTGTGCCACCCTGGCTGGATAAGCCATCTCTGGTATGAATAATGGAATAAGGCCTGGGTACTTTGCATTATGAGCAACTTGGGGCTCTCCCCTTTTCTAGGGAAGTGGTTTGTGTTATGGGGGGGCAGAGCTAACCTTGGGTAGGGTGGGGCTAGCTGGGGCATGGGGTAGGGTTAGCCCCAGAAAGCTTTAAGTGGGTGGGGAGTAGGTGTGGTCAAAATCGCTGTCCTGGACAGAGAAAGAAGAAAGTGACCCACAGACCCAAGGAAGCATCGCCTCAGCAGGAGACTCCAGGTCAAACTCATAGTGCCTTTCCAGGAGACTCCAGGTCAAACTCATAGTGCCTTTCCAGGAGACTCCAGGTCAAACTCATAGTGCCTCACCAGGAGACTCCAGGTCAAACTCATAGTGCCTCACCAGGAGACTCCAGGTCAAACTCATAGTGCCTCACCAGGAGACTCCAGGTCAAAACTTACAGAGACTCACCGGGAGACTCCAGGTCAAATCCAGACAGCCTCACCAAGAGACTCTTAGTCAAGCCCAGAGATCCTCACCAGGCGACTTTAGGTCAAACCCAGAGACCCTCACCAGGAGATTCCAGGCCAAACCCAGAGAGCCTCACCAGGAGACTCCAGGTCAAACCCAAAGAGTTCTTAAAAGGCTTAAGAAATATTAACTAATACAAAAATAAATTTTAGTATAAAATAAAGTTTTCATTTATTTTGAAATCTTTAAAAATGGTAGCTTAAAAAATTAGAAATCATTTTTCTTCTTACTCAACAATGTTTACCGGTTACATAATGTGCTACTCAATCATGGAACCATTAGAGGGGATAAAACTCATTCATTATAATATAAGTTCTCTCTGTGTTAAACCTCCATGGTTTGTTTTTTTTGTTTTGTAATCTCCAGACATTGAGAGGAATTGATTTATCTTAAATTTACCTAAATCTCCCATCTAATCCTCTCTCTGAGTTAGAATTTCAATTGTCAGACAACATTCTTATAATTGCATTTGTGGACAAGCAGAATTATTCTAATCCTCGGGTACAGAAAGCTTCCAATCGCAATGTCTCAGATGCTGTATTATTGCATTTTTTTTTTTATTTGCTCCCGCTCTGATCCAGGCCGTGCCAGCTTGTATTTCGAGGGCTTTACCGGTAATTACGATTATTCTACAAGTTACAAAAGCAAAAGCCAATCCGCAAATTAAATTCGCATTCCAATACTGCTACATTAATACGCATGCGATAAGAAAATAAGTGGAAAACCCGGGCTTTGGAGACAATGTATACAAAAAGCAAAAACATTTGGAGACAATGTACAGAAATGAAGCAAACTACTAATGCTGCTGTCCCACTTATTCAAAATATTAGTAAAGCTCGCAAGTAAAAAAAAAAACAAAAAAAACCACACAAATTTTCAAGAAGATTTTTTAGTTTCTACTTTTGTGTCTCAAGACAAGTATTTTCTGCAAAAAATATGGATGAGACTAAACTTTAATGGGTTAAAGAATTATTTAAGGGAAGGGTTTGGGGACTTGGAATAATATTCCTAATTAGTTATAAAAGTATTAAATTCAGCAGAATAGATGAAACAGAACCTTATTTTCATAACACGTCTGGCCTTAGGTTTCATTATAATTTTTTAACATTTATTCTCAAATAAATATTCATATTATTTTAAAATAATTATCATTTATTCATATTAATTTCTCTTATTAATTAAAATATTCATAATTATATTACTGTCATTTAGTAAAAAAATATTTTGCCAAACTTTTTTCCCCATTACTCCTGCCTTCCTAAATTTTAATGAAAATAGGTAATAGTTTTTGCTAAAACTCACTCATAGTAGTGAGTTTGGGGTCTAAACAGAGAGGAACTCCTTGTTTAGTTGAGTTTAATTAAATGGGAGAATTTGAAAGAGAGAATAAAAATTTAGAAATATTCTTTAATGTTTCATTTTAATATCCAAATGTTCTTATTAGTTCAGATTATAGTTTTAACCCCCAGAACTGCTGAAACGTTTTTCTGAATCCCGTAGTTGAACGTAAAAAATAATAATAAAAAATAATAAAAATGAACAAATTCAACTAATATTATCATTTTTAGCCATTAGAATGTTGAGTTTGCTTTGCTTCCAACACTCTAAAGGGTTAACCTGCTTTCCGTAAAAAAAAACCCACAACTTTATGCATTTTTCACATTTTGTTTTGTGGAACAAACACGGTGAAAAATAAAACACTTAAAACGGCCGACATTTGATAAAATTATAGGTAAAATGCTCCATAAATAGCATCCGTCGATCCTCTGCGGCGTCCCCATTATGGAAAGGACATTCGTGATTAAAACGTAGAGCTTGATTGCTCTCCAGAAATAAATATGTATCCTGTTATCTAAACTGTTAGCCATTCAACTCCATCAATATGTATCTAAAGATAGTCCGTGTGTACGATAATGACATCTCCCCGGCAGCATTTTTGCGTCCCGCCATAATTATGTTGCTGGTTTTGATGTTTGCTCTGTTTCTTGCAGAGATGGCAAATTGCTGTAGCTGGAGGCATCCCGAGCGCCGCTAGAATGCTCAAATCCTGTCTTCTGTCCTTATTCTGCATTCCGTGTGATAAGAATATCGACAGCACCCGGATCGTCTCATCCAAATCCCCAAAGTCACATCGATGCGTTTGAAGAAGAATGTTTGAAACGTCCCTCCCGTGCTTTTATAATAATAATAATAATAATAAGAGATCTGAAGTTTATGGTGGAAGGAACTTTAACCTCTAGAAAGCTAATTTAAAAAAAAAATATAGTCAAATTACATGCTTTTCGGGTTTTTTGTTTAAACATGGTCTCTCTTCTTCAAAAATCCTACATTTTACACTTTTATACACCAAATAGACCCCGTGCGGTGGTGTTTACAGAAAACATTAAAATTGCATGTGTACATTGTGTATATAATTATTTTTATTATAAATTTTTTATTATTATTTCTAATAATATTTTCTTTTATTTATACGGGGAAAATAATTTCCGCAGCTCTTCATAGAGTCATAGTACCGATACATTAGGTAAAGAGGACATGCATCTCAACTACCTGTGCACAGAATTATTCCTCCCCATTATTTCTCGTCTTTGGTTAAGAGACTGCTCTGGTTTGGTGGGGAAGAAAAACTAAAATTTGAAATGAAAAAGGATACCTGGTTAATGGGTGGTCTGTAAACACTTCAATACTATAGTCGGTAATGCACTATATGACCAAAAGTATGTGGACGCCCAACCATCACACCTATATGCGCTTCTTGGAAATCCCGTTATAAAACCATGGGCATCGCTATGGAGTTGCCCCTTCGTCTGGGGCTTTTGGGGAGTTTCTGTGGGAATTTTGGCACAATTATCCAGTAGAGTATTTGTGAGGTCAGGCGCTGATGTTGGATGTTACAATCTCCATAACTCTGTGAAGGCCACTCGAGTTCCTCCTCACTAAATCGTCAGACTATTATTTCCGTAGTGCAAGGAACGTCTTGTAAAACCTCAGCGCATGTCTTCTGTCCTTTGCTATGCATTTCCACTGTGTTTGTCGCCTTGCAGTTTTTCCAAACACAAGCTCGTCTTGTGTACCAACATTGGAAATTGGGACTGTCCCACAACAAATGGGAGTGTTGGGAGGTATGCAAAAATCTTAGAACCAATAGCACTCAAAAATATAGCTCGCTTCTGAACAATTTCATTTAACTTGTTTGCTCAAAAAAAAAATGGAAGCTACAATGAAAGTCCATGCAAAACCAAAAGCACGGATGGCGGGGCAGCTGTCGGAAACCAGGACACTTGGCATGTATGTAGCGTCTTCCCACGTCTAAAAAAACCTGGACCAGTAAACTCCTTTCCGTCTCATCCGTTCCTTTCAGCCGTCCAACACAAATGCTTAAAAACATGATGGGTTTTTTTTTACTTATTGTTGTTATTATTACTAATTTCTATTGGGAATTTTGCTTTTTCAGCATTTTTATGATTATTATAATAAAACAGCCTGTTGCGGTGAAATAAATGTTTTTTTTATATATATATATATTGTTTTGTGTTTTAATATCTACATTCCGTAAATCTAGTTGATACAATGTAACTGTCAGGCCGACGCGTAATTGTTATCTGTTATACCCCGCGAGTTCGCGCCAACGGGGGGGGGGACACATACGGCGGGACCGCTGCACTTATCTCCGCAAATCCCTTCTCTGCAGCAGATGCCGGTGGAATAGGAGAAGCGGCCATTTAATTAATGTCACCGAGCGACATCTTCAGCACAAAAAAGCAGCTGTTAAAAAGCCTGCAGAGGACCACGTCGCAGATTACAATACAACGGAAACATTGAGTCAATTCAGCTCCCATATTCCCCGCGCAGGAAGAAAAAATAATAGGGGTCCGTTCGCTAAGGTGGGAGTTTGCTGATGGGGTTAGAATTTCAATTCCCTAATAGCACTGTGCATTAGAAAGGGAAAGCTCTAGCGATTTTCTCCTCCCCGCTGTAATACGGAACCAAATCGGTGAAATGACTTTCGACAAATGTCCCCCCGTTACGACCGAGAAGATCACCGGGGCGGTCCCTTCCACATGAGAAATTGTTCAGCTTTCCTATCAACTACGGGGTTAGCGTGCATGATGGGTATGGCTTGTAGACTAATGTCTTGGATATGAATATGATATGATAGGCTCATACTTCCTCGTAGTCCCAGATTTTTGAGGGAAAGTCACGATTTTTATGTACTGTCTGCTGTCCCACTGTCGCACTTTTGCGGCAGCTCAGACCTCCATTGCGGTTCCCGCTTTGCCTCCTCGAGACGCTAGCATCGTACTGTAATTGCCACACAGTCATATAAAGCAGAACCCAGCACCCAGAATATGCCACCCAACACAGTCCGGTTCCCTCCCAGATTGTTCAATCCAGTCCCAAATGTTGGGCTACTTAGTGGGGCCCTTACTTTGTGGCAGAGGTACCAGATGCTGACAGGGAAGCTGCAGTTTCTTCCGCCCTGAGTTGCACACCACCCTAAATAAGGAACTATATACAGGATCAGTGTCTTAACTAGGCTCCAGGGCCCAGGGCCACACACAGATAAAAAAGGAAAACAAATTAAAATTATCTCATCAATTTCTTAATTTCTTGCAGGGTCCAACGGCTCTGAACCACCCTATTCCACCTGAGGAAACTGATGCGCTCTGATTGGCTGGATTTGTCTCATTGAGGACAGTCCTCCAAAGAACAAAGAGGTCATGTGGATTGCTTTAGCCTGGGGGGGGGCAACAATAGTGTTAATATGAAACATTCTTGTGTTATTTTCTGCTGTTTTATACATGGGAGCTGCCATCTTGTTACCACATCACATGTTTATATGGCTACCTGGAGCCCACTGACGTTAGTGGGTGGTCTGCTGACATCGGTGGGCCGTCCTGCCGACATCTGGGGTGTTCCCGCGGGAACCGCTGACATTGGGGGAAACACCATTTAAAGAGGAAATGGGCGGGGAGTGGGGCGTGCCAGGATCCAGGAAGTGAGGTCATAACTTCCTGCTTGGGCTGACAGCAAGACTCCAATGTGTCCTCCTCCAAGGAGTCATCTGTCTAGAGCCTTGATGGATTTTAGAGCTGGAAAATACAACTATGAATAACTTAAACACGGAAACTTTCATTCTGATTGTTATATTTGGCAGATGTTCTCAATGCTGGATTTGATTATGGTTTCTCCATAGAATGGTCCTAGAGAATACCAAAGGAACAGTTAAGGTCATCCAGGGAAACATCATAGAAATATTTTCAGCAATCCTCATTTAGAATGTGGCATCCCTCTTATATATCTAATAAAAAAGACAGAAATAAGTGAAAAAAGCCCAGTTGTTTTCATAACATGGAATTAAACATAGAAAGATAGACTTTGCCCCCATTCGCCCGTTTCTCCTGCTGTAAAGACTCAAACCTTAATCAGTCGTTGGTCTCGTTTTAGATTCAGGAGCCGTATGTCTATCCCATGCATGTTTAATCCCCTCGCTATTTTAGATATCAAAAAAAAATAAATTTTCATTTCACCCGATTTCACCCATAGAGGTTGGAGCCTTACCACCCAGTCTGTCAGTCAAAGGGTTACAAATGGCATCATACTAATGAGGATTTCTTTTAAAGGTCAATAGCACACGAGGGGTAAATGCCAGCGCCGGCGGGTCTGAGACAGATTCTTATCTGTACTTACATTATCTTTCTCCATATAACCCACCCACAGGGAGGATGAACTTTTCTTTCTTCCCCGGGCTCTGCATTCTATAAAATATTCATACTTTGCAGAATCACTTGTGGCATGGCTCGCAGGGAGCATGAAATGACTACAATATTATGAAAGCTGGATGATAAATTATACATTATTAACAGACTCTGTGAGGTCCGGATGGTTTCCATAAAATCACAACACCGCAATTCATCCACATTAACAAATCGCCGATAGACCGCTCACTTCTTGTGTCCAAAGAGCGATGACTCCCGCCGATCACTTATTGGTCCCAATATTTATTAAAAGAAAATGTCTTAGCTTTAGGCTCTAAAAATTGTTCCCGTAATGCCTGTCGTGCTGTATAAGGGCAACCAAAACGATACATTTGCAAAAAAAAATAAAATAGTAAAAGTAAAGCGTTTTGAAGGTTTGTTCAGGAAATGTAGACGAATATAAGAAGGTAAAGCTCTGGGTTGTAAAGTTCTAAAATACATTACGTGATAAAGTAAAGTTTATTGTTACTAGAGAGGTTTAGATTTAATTGTAGGAAATATCGGCTGTAGTTTCACATTCATAAATATAAGGTTATGCATTTTGTAATAGAAATTATTTGTGTGTGTGTAATAAATTAATGGCAGCTCCATGCGTTCCCACCTTAAATACTTTCTCTACTAGGACCCTTCAGAAAGCATAACAGTCATTACCAACAAGCCTCACCAAACACTAATAATACCCTCTAACCATCCGCTAATAGAAAAGAGTCCACTACTACAACCCAAGCCCCCGGAGCCACAGCAGTTTGCTTCTACTTCAAAATGTCTAAGGACCATTGCAACGCTCACAACACATCCTTGCCTCCTCAACCACTGCCCAGTAGTAGTTCTTCTGAAGATACCGGTTAGGCGTCTGGCCTCCTTAGCAGCCTCTTTTTGAAACAGTATTTGGACTACATTCTAAGAATCACCCCCCCCCCCATGCATAAAGTCACCACCTCCTGAGAATTGTAGAACCAAGTTCTCCTCACACCTATCTTTCGGGATTGAACACATGGATACAATCATTGAGCTTGACTTTGGTTATCATTTTAACCCCTTAATGACAAAGCCCATACATGTACGGCCTCAAAATGCATTGTTTTCAATGGGTTTAGGGACCGGCCATTGTCCTTAAGGAGTTAAAAGGCTGTTGCAGTTAAATGAGAAGGAATGGACATTAAAGTCTTCTCCTGAAACACCAGAACAGCCTTACGACACGTTGCTCCGTCAGCTTCAATCGTCCAATCCTGCGAGACATGATTATCTATCAAGGCACATATTTTATTAGGTTTTCTGCGATATTTAGTAGAACTGGCAGATTCCGAAAAAAGGTTCTGACCCTTCTTAATAAAAGACTCACAGAGAGCTTCTTATCAGCTTTAATTGCTAGACAGTCAGATGAAAAAACGGAATACATTTTCTCGAGGATGAAGGAGATCGGCGGGCGAAAAGTAACAGAGGACAGAAAATAGGAACCCTCTCGAACATATTGCACGGTATTTCATAACACTTTTTTTTTTTACTTAGAACGCTAAACATTAACTTGAAGAAAGTCTAATTTTGAAATATGTCCTTGTCATTTTCACGCAGAACTACTCACAATATCGTTACATTTCGTTAATGAAGATTGGTTGCTGGCGTGCTTCCAATTTCAACTATTATTCTCCATAAAAAAATTCAATCAAATCTAATTCAAGGAGCACTCAAAATAAAATGGAGAAAATAACGCAGGAGGTGGAGGTTCTCGCGCTTTCAAAATTACGTTTAAATTATAATTTTATACAGTCAAATGTTTAAAAAAAAAATCAAATAAACCAAAAAATTTAAAAAAATATAAAATTTTATTAAATCACCGCAATATGCCCTCTAGATAAGGGTGCTAGTAAGTTTGTTTTTTTCTTATTTCACCATTTTTTCATTAGCTATACATTATATAACATCGGGAAACAGGATTCCCAGCTGCTCAACCATCTACAGCTTAGAACCTCCATTGTCAATATTAAACTTAACTAAAAACCCCAAAGGGATGGCTGAAATGTTCTACTTTTCAAACTCCAGCAAGGGAACAGCATATATATATATATATATATATATATATATATATATAGTATTTACATATTATTATTATTATTATACTTTATTTATAAAGCGCCGACAGATTCCACAGCGCTGTACAAAGAAGAAAATGTTACAGATTTACTGTAGAACAGCAAGGCCGCATTACCCGAGGATACCTGGAAGCTCTCTGAGGTTGACTTGGAGTCTCTGGGTGAAGTAATGCGTCCCCGGGGTCTCCGGGTCACTTTCTTCAACCAGGGGAGTGTTGTTTAGCCAGGCCTATGCCCCACTTCCCCTCCTTCTCCCCGCCCACTTAGGCCTGGGTTCCAGCCTTCTATATATACAGGATATCCCCAGATGTGAGGGTGTAGAACGTGAATCCTTTTAGCCAGGGATCTGCCTTTTTTGGGGTCTCTATGTTATTGGGGTCTCTATGTTATTGGGGTCCCAAAGTCTCTCTTTTCAGCAGTTGGATCGCATGTTCTGAAGCAGAATTAGGACTCAGTTCCGTTCTAAGCAATAATCACTAACAAAGGATCTCTTCTGCTGGATTTTAATCCATATAATAAGTGTTCTCTTTCTGATTATAAAATGAACTTTCGTATACTACACATAACATTTGTATTTGGTGGCAAAGCAGGGGTGTCCGAGCCAACAAAATAAAATATATTCTTTGCATATGGGTACCTCGCAAGCTCTAAACCGCCAGATGTTCACTCATTATAAGATGTAAAAGCCATCGGCTGGGGCTGCGACGCTTCGCTGCACACAAATTGGTATCTCTAACATCCAATTTCTTCCTTCCAGATGAAGAACTTCAGATTCCGTTCAAATGAAAAACATCAAACGGGCAGCGGTGAACCGCTGGGGAATGGAGGGTTATTGGGTTTGTTTTAAAAAAATAAATATTTGCTATATTTCTTTCATGCTTTGGTTTGATTATTTAAAACTTTAAATTAAAAAAATGTTAAAAAAATATTTCCTAAGTATCTTTGCAACTAAAATATTTATATCCTGATTTTTGTATTCATTTTTTTATAATAATTTTATAATAATTATTTTTTAAAAAAATATACTATTTTTAGCTCATATTTGTTCTTCAGATGTTGGTTGGCCCCACTAGCCATTTTTTCCGGGACACATATACATTTTACATGTCGCCGACCAGAGTATGTAAAGTGCTTACCCCTTCAGTGTGTGGGAGGTATAAACTCACAGTCAGTTACACA
This sequence comes from Sceloporus occidentalis, assembly GCA_023333645.1. Taxonomy (NCBI): domain Eukaryota; kingdom Metazoa; phylum Chordata; class Lepidosauria; order Squamata; family Phrynosomatidae; genus Sceloporus; species Sceloporus occidentalis. The sequence goes on along the minus strand of JALMGF010000129.1, from coordinate 1,211,615 downwards.
TCCCATACTGCAGGGGGCAGCACTTTATACCTGCAGGTCAGTAACATGTGAAATTTATACGTGTCCCGAAAAATTATTTTAATGTTTTTTTTTTGGTTTTTTTTATCATATTAACAGCGTATCCGAGTTTTTGGGGTGTAATTACTAAACTGGTCATTTACAGAGACAGTAAACATTCCAACTCCATGACTACACACTATGAATAAATAGTCCATCCCAATAAAACCTCCTGCAAATAGTTCCAATTCTTTTTCTTTCAGTTCTGCACCAAAAATATTATGCAACAAAGCTATGAATAGTGTTATTTATTGACTTATATGGTGCCTTCATATTCCGCTGCGCTGTACAATGCATCACGTAACAATTAGGACTTGGAAGACATTTATATATATATATATAGTAAAAACAATTAAATATTTTTGATAACTATAGATTTTTTTAAAATTATTATTGCTATTATTTTCCTTGTCCGTGCAGGGATTCCTTTTACATGATTTAACACTTTATTCCCATCCGTGGGAAACTTCAGAAGCTCCCCCATTTTGTCTTAAGATAACCTTGTCAAAAATGTCGAAGCCCTCTCCCTCGATACTCCAAACTAGTTTTGTCACCTTTCTCCATAATTCTTAGCTTCCGCGAGGCTACCTTTGGTAAAGTAAAACAGCCCCTTAACAAACCAACTAGATTGAAAGGAATCTAAAAAATAATTTTAAGACAAAAAAAAACAACCCAAGCTTAAGGCTTCCTCAAAAACGTTGATCCTAAAACCTATTGTGTATCAGTTTATCTTTTACAGTGAAAGATGTTATCATCTTCTTTGAAGAAAGGAGGCCACTTGAAGAAAGGAGAAGAATTTTGGTTCCTTTCCCATCTCTTCTATAAAGGTCATACTTGTGAACTGATTATATACTGTCTGCTCCATGTGAGAAATATTCTTATACTATCCTGAGTATACAGCATTCCCTAAAGAGGGGGGGGGTCCTTTTTGTGAAGGCATGCAAGGGTATGGGGAGTGTGATGTCTACAATTTTGGGTGATGTATATCAATACCCTGCTCCATGTCATACTGCCAAACATTACAGGCGTCTAAATCAGGGCACCTGTGTTGGGGGGTGTGGTAATGTCAAAAGTGGGTGGGGCTGGAGCCATGGCCATCCCCCATCTACAAAAGACCATAGCTCCAATGATCTCCTCAACTTGGGCAGTGCCTTGTACCCGAGCCATTTGCCCTACCCGGTCAGCCTCCATACCGCTTGTACCCTGCGCTGTACTTCCAAAGCGGGGCAGAGTACCGGGACATTACATTATGAGGACACGGCGAGCCCCTACTTTTTGCCAAAATTGTTATTGGAAAACCATTCCTATATTGGCACGGTCAAAACTGGTGCTTGTTTTTCTTACTTTTTTGTCCCCAAATATTAAAAAAAAATTTTTTCCCATCCGTCACATAATTCTTTTTCATAACATCTTATAATGACAAGTTGTTTTGTTTTTTCTTTTATTTCATTTAAAACTATAAATGTTTCAACTCTATACTGAAGCTAAAGATTCAGGATCGGTTGAGTCGTCTAATTTATTTCAATTTCACTGCAAATAAATTTTGCTCTTCAAAAACAAAACAACATTTTCATTACTTTAAAGCTTCATATTCCATTGTGGTTTATTTTTCTTCCCCCCCCCCCGGCAGAGATGGGTCATCCAAAAATAGTGCTTTCCGTCCTCTGATGTATGTAGCGACGCACGCCGAGAGATAATTATTTCATATGACATTACCCCAGGTATATTATTCTAATTACAGCCAGTCAGACTCCATCAAGTATCCAGTATGTAAAGAGTATGTAAAATTCAAATTTCCATTCCTGTAAAATCTCTTTCATTCATGTTTTTTTTATTAATATTTAGTGTACTTTTGTGTTTCATTTATTGAAAATAATGTTGCTACGTAGAGACTCATTCGGCCCCCCGTCTAGTCGCCTGTTTCTCCTGCTGTAAAGACTCAAACCTTAATCAGTCGTTGGTCTCGTCTTAGATTCAGGAGCCGTATGCCTATCCCATGCATGTTTAATACCCTCACTGTATTACCCTCTACCACTTATGTTGGAAAGCTGCTCCACTTATCCACCACCCTCTCAGTTAAGTAAACATCCTTAGATGACAGGGTTTATACGTTAATTATAGAAATGATGAATAATGGTTGTGGAATCTATTACACAGCCTGAATAGAATATCAGTAATCACTTACACCCATCGTAATTAGCAGTTAATTAAGGTTATAGACTTATGGTTTTCTATGGAAATCATGAAAACAGCAGCCCAAATTTCACAATTCATTCATGCACTATTGCGCGATCTTCAAAATGTAGTAAGCACAAAGACAATATCCACCGTCTTCAACGTATTATAGAGCCGAGCATCTCTTTTCAGCGGGGAACGAGCCAGAACTTTCCAGAATACCCTCCAGATCACCAACTGGTACCACCAGCTCATTTCGCATACTTTGCTCTTTCCTTGGCTTTATGGGAATCTGGTCAGTAGAAGCGAGAAGCTGCTTCCTCTCCTCTTCTATAAGGAAAAATAATTCATATTACGTTCCTTGGACCAGAGAAAGCATCTCTCTTTACTGTTAACGCCAAGGATGGTTTTCCTGGCAGCTAATGATAAACTATGAAAATTGGTGTAAGTATGATAAGTGTGTGTGTCAGGGCAGGCTGATAAACTAAAGACAAATAAAGGACAACCCACGCGGCGCGGCTCTTCGTTTGCAGATATTGGCCGTATGCAGAGCCGGTACGTGTTTATTCCGGATTGTCTGGCAAGGATTCTATTCTTATAAAGCTTTCATGGATTCCAGAATTGTTGGAAAATCTCCACTCAACCTTCACATCTGCCCGTTATATCAATCCAACAAGGCCTAGGGTGACAGACTGCGAACTTGGGCGATCAGGGTCCCCAGGCTGTCATATGGGCAAGTTACCCTCCTTGATCTTCCCAACTGGCCCATTTACATTATAGAAGAATGTGCACAGCCTCCATAGGAGGCAGTAAAGGCTGTGTGCCAGTAACACACAGAGTCTCCTCGTAGAAGCCTTCATATCTGCTGGGATTGAGTTATAGACCCTGATGTTGGTCATTGCACGAATGACGCTATTATGAAACAAAAGCTGCCGACGTTATCTCCTTATATTTTATTTTTTGTATAGAATAGCATTTTTTTTTAGCCCGAAGTCCCAAAATGCTAATTAAACAGAAAACCGCTTAAAATTTTCCCAAGGCTCAAATTTGCGAGGCTTTGGCATTAGAAGGCCGGGGCCACTGCAGGAAGCAATGGACAATTATCTCTAGAGACAGCTGGGATGGACCAAAAGGGCATTTTCTAAAGAAATGAAATATTTCCAATGGAATAGATTAAAAAAAATATGCAAAAGAAGCGATTCAAAATATTACAAAGCCTCTCTTCCTGGGCCGTCCGTTTAACGGCTGTGTAATATGTTTGGAGATTTAGATTTCATAGACGCAGAGTAACGGGCACAAAAATACATCAATAACGGATAATTGTGTTCCTTTTATCTTGCTTTGATTTTTCATCTCCTGGTTATTTTATGCATGAAAAAAAAATAAAAATAACAAACTCAGATGACTTTGGTTTCTCCGGGACAAATACATCAGTCGGGACTTTGAACAACAATGTTATTCAAATTATTTGTTTTATATTTTGTAAAATCACTCAGTATTTCTGTTGACAAAAAAAGCAAAGGCTATCAAGCATATCTGAAAATAATGCTATCAAAGCCTCGGGGCCCCGAACGTTCACTTAAAACAGCTTTTAGTGTTTTTTCTTTCCTTCTAACCTAGAAAAAAAAAACATATTAAAACAGTTTTGGGTATGAAAAAATGCTAAATTAGTTATTTTCCTAGTGTCTATCCTATTAAACGTCACTTTATATTAGTAATTTGGGTTGATTCTTTTTGAAGTGCTGAAAAATGAACGTCATCGTGTTTCCGCGTTAACATTATTGTTGCCGATGTGTACAGAGCAGCTTATTGAAAACTGGAGACGGATACTGATCACGTTCTACAATTTTAATACATGAATGATAAGGATTGTGTATGGTGACCCACTTATCGAGATACAGTATGGTGGTGGGGTATGTTCATTATTATGGACCTTTCTTCTCTAGAAAGGACATCCAATCTGCTCCTCAGGCCAAGCTGTGTGTAGGGTAATAAAAAGAACCAAAATAATAACAATACCTGGGCACTTCCTAAGGTGCCCTGTGGAGCTTGCTTTTTTCCAGCTCCTAATGGGCAGGATCACAGGCCTGTGTGTAGGGCAATACAAGGAACCACAATAATAATAATTTCTGGGCACTTGCCAAGGTGCCCTGTGGAGCTTGTTTTTTTCCTGCTCCTCATGGGAGGGATCACTGGCCTGTGTGTAGGGTAATACAAGGTAACAAAATAATAACAATACCGGGGCACTTCCTAAGGTGCCATGTGGAGCTTGCTTTTTTCCTGCTCCTCATGGGCAGGATGAAAGCTAAAGGGGATCGTATTGCCACACCTAGGTGTGTGGCTAGACCCAAACTGTGAGTGGGCAGACAATTCTTTTCCTGCCTAAAAATTAAAGGCTGTTAGACCAGTTGTGATTTTGAGGTAATAATTGAGCTATAATTCTGTATAGAGCTGCAGGTTAAACCTCTGGGGTCAGTCCAGAACACTAGACTTCTAGAATGTTATCAGATTAGCTTTTGTTTTGCCGATATCCCAGTAGATCCCAGTGGATCCCAGATCAGCCTTGGCCATGGTCAGGCCCCATCAATAAAGTATATCAGAAGATGCGTGGTGTTTGATGGTGGCCTCCTCTTCTGGCCATTCTCTATGGTTGGATAATTCAGCATTAATGTCACTTTGTGGTAATCTCTGAAAACACTATTGCAATTGGGACAGTTCATGGTCTTATGCAACAGTTCTAATAAGCGTGACCTCTCCGTCTCTCCGACAATGGAAAAAAAAGATCGTCCTTCCTTAGACGACCACTGAATCTTGAATGGAAGCATTTGAGAAAGCAAGGCATTTTATTTCCCCAAATGTATATTCTAAAATGGATTAGCCAGAGAGGCAATTGAGATCTCAAACAAAGAGCCCTTTGTACGAGTCTTGTTTTCACTATTTCTATCATCTCGGTGAAGTGCCAGAGAAGTCATCTAATGGATCGCGCCTCAACCAAGCTATTAATTAGAGGCGCGGCCAGCTGTCAGTTATGGTAAAAAAAAAAAAGCGCCCAAATTCCATTGGATTAAATTAAACAGATTATCTGTTTTATTAACATTCTTTATTAGTCATCAGTAAGGGATTATTTTCATGCGAAGAAAAAAAAAAAAATCTGCCCGCATTTGATCTGGAAACTCCAACAGCGACAAATGCCGTAACTGCTGAAATACAGTTTCTGTAAATGTAGCCCTTTTTTTAACCCATTAAGTTCAAGTAGTGCGCCATCAACAGGTTAAGCAGCAAAAGCATATCAGAATTTTGTGGTCGAAACAGCCCATTTCCAGCTAACCTACCCCAAACCTTACATGGTCCTTGGTCTTCTCTTATGTTCAGAGGAGCCATATGCCTATGCCTTGGTAATTTAAAATCCCCCTCTGTATTAACATCTACCACTTCCGCTGGAAGGTTGGTCTCCACCACCTTCTACTTGTAGGAATGCTGTACTTTCTTTGAGGACATCTAAGCCTCTGACCCTCAAGTTTTAGACAATGTCCTCTTCACCAGGATATATAATTAAAGGGACAATAATGTCAAGAAACGGCAGGACCCTCGCTTTCAGAAATTTCATTTATTATGGACTCATGTTAGGCCATACCGGCCAACAGTCCCTATTTTCCCAGGCGAAGGACTGCATCCCTGGGTCTCCTGGCCATTTTCCTGCTTCTCCCAGCAGGGGCCGGCTTTTAGCCACATCCATTTCCCCTACCTAGTTTTCAGCTCAGCTCATACTGAATTGCGGTGTCTATTCTGAATAGTATTTTCAGCATTAAACCTCTTACGTGGAGCCGTCCGTAAAAATGGAGAGTCCTTGTGCTATTTTTCCCCATTATCTCCCCGTTTCGACGAGTTAATTAACCGCAGCCCTCAGACACGAGAGCCCATCACTGGACGCGGACGTTGCGATCATGCGTTTGCTCAGCACGCGGCCACAGAAAAATGAGTGTTTACTGCGCCAGTCGCAGCTTTTCTAGAGAACTGTATTTAGGGGATTGGGGACGAGCGGAGCGGACACAAGCGCAAATTCAGTGTAAAAAAAAAATCTAATTCTGGGTAATCGGTTTGCATAAACCTCGTCTAATGGTAAATCCGGGTGATGAGCTAGAGCAGGGCCGTGTAAAATGTATTATTTCTAAAAATGTATAAAAAAATATCATTCTGTATCTAAAAATCTTGCGCTATCTGTTAGGATCGTTACTTGATCTTAGTTGATGACTTGGAGATAGACTTTTGTAAAAGGTTGATAAGTGCGGTACGTGTCACGGGGAAGAGGTCCCGGCGTTGGCTAAAAGGACATTTACATCCATTTTTTTTCCGAGGAGTAACCACATAAACGGCATCGGCTTCACTGTAACGGTCTGGGTTCTAACTGAGCGGGACTTCACGGGGAAACACGACCAGGTTGCTTATCCACAGCGCCTGCACCTTTTTCACTGTATTTCTCCCAATTTGGGGACAGAGCCCCAGAACGTGATGGGAAGAGCCATGAAAAAGCACAGGCTCCTTTTCGGCTACCCAGAATGCCATCAATGGGGGGGGGGGGGGGGCTAAACACTTGGGGGGGGCAACTTCTCGGCTTGGGATTTCATGGCTATATCTTGCCCCATGACATCATCTCATCACGCCAAACCAGCCCCAGAACAGCAACTCTCATTACTTACAGAGGTTGGAACAGCAGGATGCAGATATAAGACATATATGTTGGGGATTTTTTTTAATCCGACAGTCCCAAAATGTTACAAATATTCTATTTCAGTGGAAATATTTCCTAAAAAAACATTTTCATCCACAGGTTGACCTTTTATACCCCCCCGCTAAGGAATGGAACGTGGACCCCCCCCCCCCGTAGAGAACGTTTCATACGCTGTATCCAAAGAACAAACATCTGGTTTCAATGTATGCATTTTATATTATTTTTTTTCTTGGGGGGGGGTGCAAACCCCCCCACCCCCCAAAACCAATAAATATTAACCATAACTCTAGAAGAGGGAAGAAAAGATTTTAGAAACAAATAAATTGTTTCCATATGGAAATTTGCATCAATTAAATCTTGAAATCAAATACTTCCAAATTACCGAGACCGGGCTGGGGGTATTTGGGGTATATTTATGGATTTTTCTGCTTTATGTTATTTTTAGGTGATAAAACTGGATTCACTTAACAAGCCTGTTTAATGGAGTTTCCAGAATGAAATAATCAATCCGCACGCATTACAAACCCACCTGATGCAAAGTAAGCAGTCATTTTAACTTCCCATCCTCCAGAACAGCTATGAACGCGGGGCAAAGAGAATCCGCCTGCCCCATTCGGCCCCCTTCTAGTCGCCCGTTTCTCCTGCTGTAAAGACTCAAACCGTAATCAGTTGTTGGTCTCGCCTTAGATTTAGGAGCCGTATGCCTATCCCATGCATGTTTAATCCCTTTACTGTATTACCCTCTACCACTTCTGCTGGGAGGCTGTTCCATTTATCTATCACCCTCAGTAAAGTAAAACTTTGTTCCATTCCATCTAAACCTCCGATCCTGTAGCTTTAATTCCAAACAGTCGCTTGATCAACAGAGTGGACTTTTTATTAACGCAGGGAAACAAAGACTTCCAACGCGTTTCATCCCTCGGAAGGGGGGAGGGGAACATATTACAAAATGTGATTGACTAAAGAACATCAGAGGAAAGCTTCACGTAACGAAGGCACTAAGGAGAGGCGCGTATCAAAGATAAAAACCTATCCGGATCTAAAAAGAGAACGGAAGTATAAATACAGGCGTACAACATCCCGGCAGGGCTTTTCTATGTATAATCCCATTACTCCCAGGCAGCCATCAGCTTGGATCCCACAATATAACAGCGTTTGATCTGTGCTATAAATTTACGGTATTGATGGAACCAGGAGTTGTAGTTAATTTAAAGTAAGAAGAACCGAGATGGCCTTATGCGAAACGCGAAGGTAAAAGTTTTCCGAGCACATCAAAGGCGAATGTATTTCTTACGGCCACCGCGGCCCTTCTTTAAAGGAACTTTTGCTTTAACTTGAAGAACTCTGCTGGCGTCCCACCAAAATCTGTTGATTTCAATAAACAAAACAAAAAAACAACTTTGAAGACGAACGTGATGGAAACGCAATATTTTATTAGAATATTTAAATACATTTAAATATTTAAAATGTTAATAAAAATGCAGTTGGCGTATTTACTAAATGGAGCGTTAAAGATGGACGACCGCAGCAAGTTCCTGATCTCAAAGCATCCAGCATGTAGAGGCGATTTGGCCCATCGAGTCTGTCCAGTATCTTTTACTATAGTATCCTTTTATCCCCTAAACGCTCCATCGCTAATTCCTCCCCATTGAGAAGCTCAGAAGGAACATTCGATCTTAAAAGAATGAGCATCTATCGGATTTTATACCTGTGTTAACCAACTGAGAACAGCGGGAGCGATTCATTGCGGTTTGCATGTAACCCTTTTGAACGTACGAGTGGAGATGCCCCACTGGCATTCAAAGAGTTAAAATAGATCTCATTAAAAACCTTTTATTTTGTTAACATGACAGCTGAACGAGATTAACACAGAACTGCCCCTATAAACCCCAGAACAATAGAAACCGGTAGCCATTGTTCAGGACCCCCCCCCCATATATTTAACCGTTTCACTGCCAGAATCCAGACCGGTGAACCAATACAGAAAGAATACATCGAGATCACAACTAAGGACTATTCCATAGTTACCGCGGCGATAAGACAGCATTTTAAACCAGAATAGCCTTTTATACACAACGCCTGTACGAGACACAGGGTAATCTATTTGGTTTTCCTACGCTCCTGGGAGCAAGGGGTTAAGCAGGGCATCTCTGGCAATAACGGGGTTAACCAGATCTACGCGTTTCCTGCAAAGTTAAACGCTACAAAATGTAAGGTCCGTGTTCATATACAATTCTGCCCGTGTACAGTTATTTATGGGGAAAAAGCATAATAAATATTCACAATATCAATGACTTTAAAATATATATAAAATCACAATAAAGGAAGGAACTTATTGGGACGGGGTGGGGTGTTTGAGGTCAGCTTCCAGAGACAGTTGCCCCAGCGTGACGATAGGGGGTCTATTCTGTGAGAGTGAAGAATAGCCCCCAGTGGGCTCCAGCATCGAGAATAGAACGATTTACATATACCGAGCACAGCATACACATCATGACATTACAGCGATGTACATAAACCTCTTTAAAATGTGCGTTACAATTTTTACTCTCACCCCTCCGAAAAAGGAATGAAATCAGGCCGGCACTCTTTCTATATGAGAGTAGCTGGGAGCTCTCACCATTATCATTAAAAGGTTTACTGTCCAGTCTGGTAGGCCAACACGTGCCAGCGGCGTATACACTAGAATGAGTGCGTGTGTGTGAATGTGCATTTAAGCATAATATAGTAAACTAGGCCCCCCCCCAGGAAAAAGGGCTGAGCTGGCCCCATATAATGTGTAAAAGACGACTGAAAAAAACCTTCACTGATTTAACCATACATAATACAGGGCCAGCCAAGCTCTTCCTGCAGTAGACGCTCACGGAGGTCGGCTCTTCATAACAAAGTCAAGGAGCTTAAAAATAACTCTCCCCATAAGTAAATCCTAAAAGGCCAGTACGATGGCGGTTCGTCTGTTACTCTTTTGGATAGATGACCAGTGCGGTGACGCCGTTCAATATAAAGCCAGTGTGAAAAACATACAAATTATAATAAGAACATAAATCAGAGATCCTATGTAAAAACACGGTGCGTGTCAGGGCAGAAAGAACCGCAGCGCTTCCATGAGTGCCTTCAAATCGATTGGACCCCTAAGCTCTGTTTTTAAAATCTCTAAAGAGAGAGAAAAGGTACAATTTGCCCCCGGAATCGCTGGCACACACAGCCGGGTGAGACGTGGAGCACAAAGGCACACGTGCCACGACATCGACGTTACTTTCTGCCTCTTCCACACGTATCTGCATCACGTAACCAAAAACCCACCTCAGCTCCACCTTCGTCTCCATCAAGTGCCCCCCACACTGTATTTCATGTAAACAGAAGGCATAAAACGACATTGCGGTAATGCGGGATATTTCATTCCTTCGCTTATGTCCAAAGCACCTTGGGATTTACACGGACGGAATCATACGGAAGATCCGGCAAGAATGAAGGTTCTTATTAACGTGCCTCGTGCATCCTCCGACTTACAGTATTATGATACGAAAAGAGAAACTCACGATTGTCTAAACAGGGAACGGCTGCGGACGGAGCCCTGAATTTCCTATCTTATCCTATAACTGAGGATCATCATTTAAAAAGATTATATATATATATATATATACATATACATATATATATATATATACATATATATACATATACACACACATATACGTACTTATATAAATAAAGAAGGACCCCGACATACATAGCTCCGACATACATAGAGCCAGACGTAGGTAAAAAAGTTCCAAAATATCTACGCAATTCACGGAACAAACCGGTAACGCAAGGTCCGCTATATCATAACACAGGGTCTCTGAGTAAATCGGGGATATATATATATATATATATATATGAGACAGACACAGGCAATCCCTTAAATTCATAAATTGATTCCTGGTAAATAATTACCAAATGTCGCACTTCTAACCGCCCTTTGACTTGTTACCGTATAATAAGATCGCATTCACTCATGGTTTATAATTCAATATATAGAATGATCTACTTAACGTACTTTTTTTTTTTTTTTTGCTTTTTTTTAAAAACAAAAAAAGTGCAAAATATTCCTTTAAAAAAAACAAAAAACAGTAATGAAGGTTTTTGGAAAGATGGTTTACATGCAGAAATTGTCACAGTTTACAAAAAGGTAGCTTGTGGATGAAGCCCGGCGTTAGTCTCCCTTCGCAGACAGGGACTGGCGATGCTTACTGGTGTAATATCGGTGGCAGGCGAGCTCGATGAGCTCCAACCCGCCGCAGAACTTTTCCTGGAGGGTGAAGACGACGACCGCGGCGAGGAAATACCACCGCACGCAGCTGTACATGTACATCAGGACACACATCGCGACGGTGAACGATGTCCAGTAAAGGAGAGAGCCAAACTTTATCAGGTGGACCCTGAGCTCGGACTTGCAGGGTGGGATTCTGCTTCGCCTCGAGGCGTCGAAGTATCTCTCTCCTTCGTAAAAGGCTCGGAGCCGCTCTTCCTTCTCTTTCCACCGATCCTGGCACCAGACCTGCAGGGCTTCCTTGGAGGCCGGCAGACAGCTGACGGGGTACCTGCGGACGTGGAAGTGGATCTCTTTGGGGAAGTTGCCGTTTAGGATGTGCTTCTCTGTTTGAGGAATATTGTGAGGGTAGGCGACAGTTATATCATGGATGGCATCGAGGTTGTTACCTGAAGAGGAAACAAAAATGAGACGTAAATAAAAAAAAAGCTTAAAATAAAAACATTCCAAAATAAAATAATTTATGGTTTTAAAACACGACGCAGAACAGCTACAGGCAGCGTTTTCAAACAACGTCCCATCTTGATATTTATAGAAACTTTCCAGGTTTGACCAGCAGTCTCCAGGGGACGCCCGGCATCCCTGGGTCTCCGGGTAGGGGAGAAGTGTGTGGCCGCACCCAGTCCCCACCCAGTTCCCTCCCACGAATAACCATCTGGGGCTAGCCCCGCCCCTGCTAGAGGCGCTAACATTTCCGAACGTCGGGCAAACCAACTGCGCTAAGAAACGTAACGGTTTAGCCTCCTCTGCTTTTGCAGACAGAGAATCTAAAACATAAATCATAAAGTAAACGTTGTCCTCGTCGGCCGAGATTTTAACGATCGGATGATTTGGTCTCTTTAGCCGTCAGAACGCTAATCCCTCCCCAGCCCCCCCCCTGCGTATTCCGCACAAAAGATAAAGGTTTTCCGGAACGAGACGCGCCGCCTGTTTCTATAATCACTTCTCGCAGAATAATCTTGTGAGGTACAAGCCTCAGCCAGATGGCAAATCATCCGAATCAAGCATCTGATTGTGAAACAGCGACGAGAGACTCACAGAACAGAAACACAGAACCTGCCGGCAGATCGGCCCCCATCTGGCCCCCGTTTAGTCACCCGTTTCTCCTGCTGTAAAGACTCAAACCGTAATCAGTCGTTGGTCTCGTCTTAGATTCAGGAGCCGTATGTCTATCCCATGCATGTTTAATACCCTCACTGTATTACCCTCTACCACTTCTGCTAGGAGGCTCTTCCACTTATCCACCACCCTCTCTGTAAAGTAAAACTTCCTTCCATCTCAGCCTTTGACCCTCTAGTTTTAGATGATGGTCTCTCGTTCCAACATTTCTTCTCCTTAATAAACTCCCCTCCTGTACTTTATGTATTGAAATGTTTCGATGAACTTTAACCCCCTTAAGGACCATGGGTTGTCCTTAAACCCATTGAAAACAATGCATTGTGAGCCCGTACATGTATGGGCTTTTTCATGAAGGGGTTAAAATGTGTGGCTTCGCTTCTCGGCCTTTTGGCTAAGATCAAGTGTAGTTCCTCTTTGGGGAAGTGGGGACTATGCTAATCCTCTGGCCTTAGGGTTCGGGATAGCTAATGGAGCCCGAGGTGAAATTGCCCTGGCAGAAATGCTGGAGTCACCGTGTGTGGTATTGCACGCCACTGCACACGGTGAGCGCACGTTCCACTGGCGGCCCGTCAGCACTACCTTTTCCCCAGGTACCTTCTGGTCCTGGGGTTAAGTGATATTTTTGAATCTGGCAGGCCAGAAATGGTCTGCCCTTAAATTATTTTTCCTTAATTTATTTAATTCACTTATCACGAGTGCCTATTAATTTGCCCCAATTTTTGAATTCACGGCTACCAAACTTCACGGCTTGGCCCCCACTATTCTTTGGCACACGACTTTGATCCCACGTTTTTGGACACTGTTTTCCTTTAAGAGGCAGTGAAGTCTGGACTTTGCTGGAGGAGGATTGGGAGCCTTCTGGCCCCTTCCTCTCTCTACAAATTCAGCAAGGAGTCTCACTCTTCGGAGTGAGACTCAAATCCGACCCTCCCATGGGGGGGGGTTGGAATCAGTCCGAGTTCTCCGTGAGGGAACTCGGAATTCGTAGTCTGGCTTCTGCTGCCTTGTGCACAGAATGCGGCACCCAAAGGAGCACGCACCTCGGGCTTCCAAAAAAAAAAAAATGTGTGGCTTCAAAACAATGTAATAAAAATATTGCATTATAGCAAAAGCGCCAATATCCTTTTACAAAAAAGGGTAGATCGGCTTCTAAAGCCCCCACGAGTTTCTATAGTGTTAGTGATTAAACGGAGCGGACTTTCTAACGTTGGTCTGGTTGTCGAGCTTTAGTGCCCTAAAGAGTGCTAGCTCTGCGTCTAGTGCCGGGTAATCGTAATACACATTCTGACGGTTTACAAGGACAGCCTCTGAACGGTGTTTTCACCAAAATTAGATTGGCTAATTTATCGACCTCAGTGGAGGGGGAGAAGCCACATAAAGCCCCAGTATACGAAGGACAAAGTGCAGCCTGGGAATTAAATTCAATCACCCCCCCCCTTTTGCAGGCTACTGAACGCCCAGGTTACGGCCGGCTAATCCAATGAATAATTCTGAATAAATAGGTATTACCGGGAATGAGTTTGACTATCGCTCTCAGCTACCCGCCGATGAATTTTCACATTTATTTTTTCTTTTTTTTTTTTATTATTCTTAAGCATTCTCAAAAAAATCCCAAAACAAACAAAAGTGGTGGTCAAAGAATAAAATCTTTCTCCAAATGTATCGGGTCCAGGAGCCTCATTTGTTGGTGGGCCATTCATTTATCCCGTTATGAATTTTTGTTGCTCCTCTGAATTTCCCAAAAACTTACATTATGGTACCGATAAAACAAAAAAAAAACAAAAAAAAAAACAAAAAAAAAATGTAAAATACAGTCTAAATGTAACACAAGCTAACAAACAAAAATCAACTATTCATCTCAGCTTGACAATGGCAAATGTAAAGAAAAATAAAAAAAAAAGAACAAAAACAAAACTGAAAATGAATTTTTTTTTCTTTTCTAACTGAATTACACTACAAAGTTGCTTTAAGACAATTTTGCCTCATTACAGTGACAGAAAATATTAAAATCCTGAGAAAGTGGCGGGTACTTTAGAAGTTACAAGCTGTTTTCTAATGATGACCGGCACCGCCTGCTTACAAAGATCTGGCTCCCGCTAACGCCCCCCCCCCCCCGCCGGCTGAACTCGCCTGTAGTCAGCTCTGGTGCTGTCCCGATGTGCTCCCATTGAAGAAGGAGGATGGCATCTTCAGCAGGAGAGCTGCAGCTTCCAACTCAGGTAAGCACTTTTGATTTGTGTTGGCGTTACTTACAGGGTACTTAACAATGAAATTTTTTTCTTTAATGAGTCTCAGAGGGACATTAGTCAACAATCAAAGAACATGATGGAGTAGTACAAGTCAATAAACATAAGTGCTGACATAGTTCTGCTCAAAAGCATGTCCGCCTTTAGGCACTGTAAGTCTGAAAATAGGTCTATGGCAGGTAATCTATTTCTCTCACCTACGGCTCCTGAATCTAAGACGAGACCAGCGACTGATCGACTAGACGGGGGCCGATCTGTCATCGGTTTCTATGTCTTCAGGGTGTAATATAATAGATATTTTAAGAAAGTTACAAAGCTCCTTTGGGCGGCCCCTCAACCGGATAACGCCGGCGTGTGAGGATTACGGAGATCCGTGGCCAGTCTTGCCAAAAGTAACACAACAGAGCCCATTCTTCATCGATACGAACCGCTTTCCCGTCAATCCCCCCTCTTCACTTCCAGTTCTCCGTTCCATTAACGTCTCCGGTCAGAAGACTTAAAGCCCAATTTCTTTTCAGATCCGCTGAGCTGTCGCTTTGAAGATTCGCCTGTAATTTTCTCCGGCGCGGCGAGGCCGAGAGGTCCCCGGCTTCAGCAATTTGCTCAGCTTTTTATTATTGCTGTTTAACAGAAATTCCATTAGCCGCCATCTCCCCCTCCCCAAAACGCGGGGGGGGCACATCTGAAAAGCCCGCTCAGAAACCCGCTCACATAGGCAGGAGATGACTTACGTCGAGATGAACACCTTGATTAATGGCTGCCCGATGGCGGGTTTAAGTTGACGAGCGGGAAGTATTTGATGGCGCGCGTTGCGTGCCTGATTTTAGGGCATCTCGCTTTCAATCTTAGGTGCGCGCTCCCCCGTAACAATGGAGATTTCCTATATTATAAAAGGGTAAGCCTATGGGCAGAGACGGATCTTGACACAGCGCAGGGCCCCAGCAGGCTGTTACCTCATCGGCCGCGGTATGATGTCATATCCTGAATCGGAGGAAGGTCACTATGGAGGCTGCGCTGGCCAGGAGTGCTCCATAGTGTTTTTAGACTGGTTACAAGGGAGATCTCTTCCCTGACCAGCCCTAGGAGAAGTTGCACGCCAGGGAGCGTCTGAATGCGGCATAGGGGCCGACGGCCCCCAAAGCTGCTGCCCATGGAGAGAATACGCCACTGCCTATAAGACAAAGCGACCCACAGGACCAGTTAAGGTCCAAGCTAAGAAGTGACGTATACAGGACTTAAGAGGCTGCAATTGTGCACTCAACATTTGGAGACAAGTCTTGGAACAGCCTCCCAGCAGAAGTGGTAGAAGGTAATGCAGTGAGGGGATTAAACATGCATGGGATAGACATATGGCTCCTGAATCTAAGACGAGACCAACGACTGATTAAGGCGACTAGATGGGCCTGAATGAGGCCGATATGCCAGAAAATTCTATGTTTCTATGTATGACATCATGAGCAGGTTTAGGGTTTTGTCACCAAGAGGCTAAGGGCCTAATAGAAAAAAAAGCCCCAGAAAAAACAACATTTCAGTTTCTTTAAGTACAAAGAACAATAGCAGAAGCGGTCAGGAAGTTCCCATGGCGATCGTGGAATGACGTTGAGCTGGGATTTGCTACATTTAATACCGAGCAATGTAATGAAATCTCTCTATTAGCCTTTAATTAATCTCACGTCACATGATAGACTGGTCAAATACGAGTCACTTTATGAGCGAGTTGGTTAACTTGCTGATACACACTACTACTGTTCAAAAGTTTGGTGTCACTCAGCTTTTTTTTTATTGGGGGGGGATTTCTTGTAACATAATCGCAAAAGGGTTTCTAACGATCAATTAGCCTTTTAACTTTGGATAAGCAAACACAACGTGCCATTGGAACACAGGAGTGATGGGAGTGATAAAGGGCCATTGGAACACAGGAGTGATGGGAGTGATAAAGGGCCATTGGAACACAGGAGTGATGGGAGTGATAAAGGAGTGATGGGAGTGATAAAGGGCCATTGGAACACAGGAGTGATGGGAGTGATAAAGGAGTGATGGGAGTGATAAAGGGCCTCTGTACACTTATGAAGAGATTCCATTAAAAATCAGCCGTTTCCAGCTACAATAGTCATTTACAACATTAACCCCGTCTGCGCTGGATTTCTTATCCATTTCAAGGAAATCTGCTTTTCGTTGAAAAAAAATTAAAAAATCTACGTGAACCGCAGCGCGTAATATTTAAAAAGTGCAGATGCATCATATCGCGCTGCTACGGAAGGACACAACAAATACATCTGTAACACCAATATCTTAGAAGCATCTTCATGGTGTGAATAATTTTTTTTTTTGTTTTTTTTTTTAAACACAGAGTAGATTTTTTTTTTCCCACTACAGATAACCCCAAGTCTATTTTTGGTTTAATTTTATAACAAACCCATGTCCGTTTTTGCTTGAACGTTAATTTAGGTTCATTTCCTACCAGCCGCACTTTAATACGCACGAAAGCTCAGAGGCTCCTTTCGGCCGTATATATCGCTTCACTAGCCGGTACGTCAAAGTACCCCCCGGTTAGATTCCCCTCTTAATTTTTTTCCTGGCGATATTGTTTGCCAAGGAGCTGAATGGGTTAAAAACGCAGTCCCCACCGAGTCTCTCATGGAATTTAAAGCCGTCTCTGGATGTTTACTCGCTGGGCATGCGCTGGATTCTCGCGTCGTGTATTTATTGGTCATTATTATAGCGCCAACCCAGGAATGGGAATCTTTTATGCTTTTTAGGTTGCGCGCCTCACTTTTTTCGCCGCTGCTGTTATTTCAGGGACCGGGGGCTATAAATAGGTTTATATAATAAACACATCCATTTCTATTTCCAGGCTGAATGAGATGTACATGCGCGGCTCGCTGCCCGGCTGTCACATCCAAAATGCGCGGCGTCTCCATTTGAAACAATCGAGTTACTAGCCCAGGCATGTTTGCGCACAGCAGTCTCCTCCTTAACATTCAATCGCGGCCAGAGAGCGAGCGCGGCTTAAGCTCGCCCAGGGTATAAACCGTATTTCCATTTCATTAAGGCCGTCTGGAATCAGCGCTGAGCGAGCGGCTCTGACGTCGGCCGTCTCCCCACCTCGTTAAATGGTCATTTTATGGCTTTTAAATTCCCTTCTGAATGCCGCCTGCTACGGGAAGCTGCGCATGCGGAAGGTTCTGGAGAGAAGGTCACATGTTGGGGCTTCACCAAACCTTTTATGTCACTTTGTGACCTAATGATACTTTATTCTACTTATGTAACGGAGTAGGGTATTTACCATACTAACCCTACCACTTTTCATGCAGCAGTACTGATATTTGAGACCATGGCCTAGGTAGAGAGATCTAAGACATATTATACACATTATCGGGGCTTTTAGGGCTGTAGAACCCTGCGATATCCTCAAACATTCTGACCTCAGAGGAAAGAGGGTGCATCAGGTGAGGAAAGAGGGGGCATCAGGCGAGGGACTGGCCAAATTGGGCCGTTCGGACCTAATGGCTCTTCTAGCATGACACGCTAATTGGAAATTACTTTTCATAACGAACAGTGAGAGATGTATGTTAAATGTGCCATGTTACAGTTTCGTGAATAAATCCCTTTTACTGACCATCTTGGAAACAGAATTCATTAAGATTTCAATGCAAAATCCCCCCCCCCCCCATTAGTTGGCTTCTGTGGGATTCAGTCTCCACCCCCCCCCTTCCATTAGTTATTTATCAGAATAGTTTTCGCTCGGCGATAAATGTACGACGCTATAAACCATCTATTATCGCAGAACCCCATAGATTAACGGTTTCGGAGTTACCAGGATTACATATGGGACAAATATACCGCACCATTCAAAAGTTTGGGGTCACAGACATTTCCTTGTTTTTTTTAAAGAAAAACATTTTGTCCATTAAAATAGCATGAAACAGATCAGAAATCCAGCACAGATGGGGTTAATGCTGTAAATGTAGCTGGAAACGGCTGATTTTTAATGGAATCTCTCCATAGGCGTACAGAGGCCCTTTATCACTCCCATCACTCCTGTGTTCCAATGGCCCTTTATCACTCCCATCACTCCTATGTTCCAATGGCCCTTTTTCACTCCCATCACTCCTGTGTTCCAATGGCCCTTTATCACTCCTGCATTGCAATGGCCCTTTATCACTCCCATCACTCCTGGGTTCCAATGGCCCTTTATCACTCCCATCACTCCTGGGTTCCAATGGCCCTTTATCACTCCCATCACTCCTGGGTTCCAATGGCACGTTGTGTTCGCTGATCCAAGTTTAAGTTTAAAAGGCTAATTGATGGTTAGAACCCCTTTTGTAATTATGTTACAGCCAGAAATGTCCTTTTCAATGAAAACAGCTGAGTGACCCCAAACTTTTGAATGGCTGTGTACCAGGCAGAAACGTAAGCAAGGCTGATATATGAAGAGCCGCGTTCTTTAACACTAATGAGCTCGTTGAGACGCACAGCTCGGTGCTATTAAATAGCAGGAAATAGATTTATTTTTCAACATCACCTAATCTCACAAAGTCACCACGGGGGTCACAGAAACCGACAAGTTCCTACCCGGGCACCAGTGGGCTCTATTCACTAAATGGTACGTTCCATCTCCTTGACTTTACTATACATTATGAAGCTGCAACCCCAGCGAGCGTCTGCTGCAGGAAGCACTTGGCTGGCCCTGTATAATGTATAGCTAAATCAGTGAGGTTTCTTCAGTCTCCTTACACATTGAATTATACATTATCCAGGGCCAGCTCAGCCCTTCTTGCTGAAGAACCCTGCCAGCCATAAGGAATAGCGAAGGAGGTAAATCCACAACTCTGCCATTAGTGAATAGATTGGGTCACATAGAAGTGAGAGACAGTCCCTTCACGCTCCGTCCCTGAAACATGCGCAACGTGGTTTTGTTCGTTCTGCTGGATGAACCGCCTGGGAAAATGTATTTTCCAACGCTGCAACGAGCTGGGCTAATACAGGACGACTCAGGGGAATAGTTACGGTTTATTGGCCTCCAGCACCGAGCCTCTTTTTGAAATTATTGTAGAATAAGCAAAAAAAAAAAAATCTTTATGATGACGCGTGATGTCATTCCTGGTGGCCGAGAAGCCGGAGTGTATTTCATGAGTGGTTAGTAAGCAGCTTACTGCGCTAAAGAGTCCTGGGCCGAGCTATTGTTAAATGTTACCAAGAAAGAAAGAAAGAAAAATAATGAAAGAAACATTAGCAAAAAACGCTCTGCGCCCACAATAAAAAGAAACCCGCCACGGGAGCTCGTCCAAGGTCGGCCCCCCCGGAGCCTCCAGCCGAGGTGATGGGAAAACGTTACTTTATACAGAATGTTATTTTCTAAAGTGAGAAAGGAGTTTCTTTAAAGGGTCGGCCTAATCCCCCAAATTATTATTATTATTTTTTTAATGCATTCTTTGAATCGTTAGGAAAGATCTCTACACTGGCTCCGCCCCCTGACCACCTCTATTGAAAAAAAGCATACTTAAGTACACCCGCTGCAAATGCTCCGGATACTAAAAACTTATATCGACATGCATTTCGCTGCACCTTTGTATTCATTTTTTTTGGGGGGGGGACGAAATGACAAATCATGTCCCCCTACCCTGGAAGGAAAGACACCATTTAGATAATATGTACCATATTCTCTCCAAGGCCAAATAATTCCCATTCTCCCTTTACACACACACTTATATATTATATATATATATATTTTTTTTTTTTTAAATAATAAAATTATATACTGTATTGGTCCGATTATAAGACAAGGTTTTTTCCTGAGCAAATGCTCTGAAAAATACCCCTCGTCTTATAATCAGGGTCGTCTTATAATCAGACCTCAAATAGGTCTGACTATGAGACTAAGATCCAGATCCCCCGCAGTGATGCAGGGGACCTGGATCCTCCTGTGTTATGTTATTCACGTAGACAACTTGCGCTCAAGCGTGTAGAGCTCTATACGCTGCCCGGACTAAGCACCGGCGACTCAGAAGCACCGGTAAGTTTGGGGGAGGGAGTGTTAAATGGGGGCATAAGGCATTTCTGGAGGCAGAGTGCTCTGTGAAATGCCTTTTAATCCCCTTAATGCCACTCTGCCTCCAGAAATGCCTTATACCTCCCTATATGCCACTCTGCCCCATAATATGCCTTTTAACCCCCTAAATGCCAGAGTGGCATATAGGGGTATAAGGCAATTCTGGAGGCAGAGTGGCACATAGGGGGTCAAAAGGCATATCATGGGGCACAGTGGCATATAGAGGGTTAAAAGGCGTATCATGGGGCACAGTGGCATAACGAGGGTATAAGGCATTTCTGGGGCAGAGTGGCAAGCCTGGGGGCAGATGTCCATAACTGGGGGGGCAGGTTGAAAAAAAGGAAATAAAAACAAAATATTTTTCTCAATCGTAGCTTTTATTAACAAACAATTGTACACATAGTTTACATGAATTAACATTTACTGGTAAAACTTTTTTTTCCTATAGGGTCGTCTTATATTCGGGCTTTTTTTTCCATAAATTAATATTCAGATTTTGGGGGGTCGTCTTATAATCAAGCAAATACGGTGTGTGTATATATATATATATATATATATATATATATTTATTTAAAAAATGACACCAAGCGTACGCAACACAAGAACAATTTTAAAAAAAATTAAATCCTGATGAAGATATTTTTGGGCGAAACACTTCTATAATGTCTCATTGTTTTTGTATGGAACTAAAAGGACTTTTTTTTTTTTTCCCAGCATGCGCGGGATACTTGGATTTGGTGCAGATCTCTACTTTTTTATCGGCTTTCTACAAAGAATAACGGGGACGTGGCTTACAGGAAGAACGGGCCGCTGTATAACGGATCGGTGTGTAAGGGATCGCTCTAAGGCACCTAACGTGGCTTTGACGTACTTGCTCGCGCTATTGACCGATTTACTTCGGGACATCGAAGTTAGAATAGAGGTCATCCTGTCCCGAAGGAAGCGACCGGCATCCTCACGACGAGAATTAATATAAAGCCACCAAGAATGGAAGATCACAGCGGGCAATAAAAAGAACACTGAACGAAGTCATTAGAAATACTTGGATTTTGGGCTTTTACAATTTTAAATGCCACTTCTTGCGTTTTTTTTTATTTTTTTTCTCTCTCTCTAAGAAGTTCTGTGTTTCGAGGGTCCGGTTTCAGCGACGGAGGAGCGCGAACGGAATTTGTTCCCCGGCCAAGGCTGTACTTGGCCGCCCTCCATCAGACTTGGACGAAGAAGGCCTTTTCAGAGCGGAGCTCGGCCACATCACGCCCGGGAATTCTACGTGACGGGACTCTGGAATTTCGCGCAGCAATGTGCGCTTTTAATCCGCTCTTGATTATTCCGCCGATCTAACGTGATTAGTCGATTATTTTTTTTTAAATCCGCTGCCAATTCATTTAAAAATGGATTGTTTGGAAAGTTCATTAAGAATGTTCTGCAGCTTGTTTGTTCCGGCTGAAGGTATAATGCGCCCCGTGACCTCGGAGCGACTCTTTCTAGTCGGAATGTGGAGTTCTGGCTTTAAATATCGAATAACGAAAGTTAATACGATGTGAGATTTTTAATCATTCAGGGACGTAACCAAGAATTACATTTTTTTTATGATTTATATTAAAATCGTGGTAACCTCGGTCCGGAGTCACTCGTTGCGGCAGAAAACTTTGCCGATTGCTTGTTAATTGGTTCAGCAGCTTTTTTTAAGCGTGATTTAAGGGGAAGGAAGAAGAGAAGTTTAGGACCGGAAACCGATGACACAGTGAAGTCCTGTCTACTCCGAGACACAGATCTCAGCATCTACTACCTTAACTTTCAAACTAAACCTCTCCAAAATTATTATACTGATTGACAAGCAAAAAACACACAAGTCTCGGGAAGAGTTAGTGAATTAAAAGAAGTGACAGATCGCCATTTAAATGGCCACTAATAACCCCTTCTTTCCAGGCATTTACAACAAATCGAGAAGTGGAGGCGTGGCTAGAGAAGAGACGAGGGAGGAGATTGGTGCTCTCATCCACCTCCTGGCCTATCAAAACAGAGCGCTTGGAACATTCCTACAGATCCTCCGATCTCCTGAACCCTAAACGCGGAGCAGTCGAGCCTGAATATCTGCACAAACCCGGGACAGGTGGGAGGTATGGGCTTTGAACCTCCCCCTCTAGAAGCAGCTTTCAAGAGTAAACCCTCCTTTACCAAAAATAAGCCGACGTGCCCTAAACCTGAAAGGGGCGGAGCACGTAAAAAAAAAAAAAAAAAAAACCCCACTCCCATATACTGCCTGTTTATTCACGTAAATATTCACTATTCTGCCCCCCGGACAGGATCGTCACTCCTGGTAGTTTCGGTAGATGGTAATAATGTTATAGGGACGGTTATATACGCACGCGGTGCATCCGGAGCACTCCCGACCCAGACGTAACTCCCCAAACTTTGCTGCGTTTAGCAAGCGTCCGCCTTCCGAGACCAAAATATTTTACCTACTTCCCGTAAATAAAGCCATCACGCGTTCTTCTCTCGGTGGAGTCCAACACGCGGCCGTGCTTATACCCCGTGTATTAAAGAGTCTCTGGAACCTTATTCCGTAACGAAGGGGTCCTTTGCTCGCATTAACTATTCATGCTCCGTCCGTGATGTATTTTTAATAGATTTCCATGTTGCTACCCACTGCTGGCTAATTAGCTTTCCGAACACTTAAATGTAAGAAGATCGTATTTAAAGACAAGTTTCCATTCGACGGCAAAACAAACCCTGCATGCGCAGCTCGGTCCTTTAATTATTCACCGGATTCATTTTTACCTTTAAGACGTCAGAATCGGTGGACTAACGCAGAACACGACGAGAATATTTCACACTGAGCCCCCCCGACGCCCTCCCCAAAGTATTTAATAAAACACCAATGTAAGCGAAATGTACTTAGACTACAAAACTAACAAGGGTGTTGGGAGAGGTGAATAAATATGTACGGGGCCCGATATAAAGAGCTCCCCGGCGACCCGATCGTTAACAGAAACGGGCAAAGAGCGGAGATTTCACTCAAAACAAAGGAAGGGATTCTTTACAGTGAGAGCAGTAAAGGTATGGAATCCACCGCCGAGAGAGGAGGTTCTATCAGATACACCGGATGCCTCCGAAAGGGGTAAAAGCAGAACATACAGGGGTAAAAACGACTGAATATTAATATTTTAGAGCTTCTTGATCCGAGGAGAAATCTGATCGTCTTTTGGAGCCAAGAAGGAATAGCTTAATAGTTTGGGGTTTTTTTGCCTTCTTTTGGATCAGTAGATGGGTTGAACTTGATGGACTTATGTCTTTTCTCAACGTTTCTATGACTTGACTTTCTGTTTAACGCGAACACTCGCCTACCGATGACCCCCTGGAACTCTTCGGTCTCCTCCTGGAGCTCTGAAGACTGCTGTGATGACCTCGCACAAAAGGAAACGCGCAACATTATCGCCTAAGCACGGAGGCTGATAAAGTCAGACGCCCCCTGCGCGAAGGCTTCTTGTATGGGACTTCCAGATCAGAGAATGACCTCGGGAGAAACGGCAGCCAGTGGCAACCAGAGGGAACGAGGAAAAATATGGCCGTAGAGTGACGGGATCCCCAATACTTATGCCCTAGTCGGGGGCTTTTACAGAGTATTTGCCGAGTATTTACATGTTGGGTCTCTTCAGCAGCGCCCCGGAATCTGAGTGTGCAAATTATATTTTAGGGTGTATTTTTTTTTTACATTTTTTTTTTTTTTTTATCAAGACCATCGGTCTTGCTTAGGAACGAGACACTTTGATTACCCCCCCAATGGTTAAGCTCCCTCGCCATCTAAAACGACCTCTACGAAAGCCCCAAACAACCCAACGAATCAGGAAAAGGCATCTTCAGAGGCCCATCCCCCCCCCCATAAGCACATCCTGCCATGACCCAGACAGTATGGGAATTATCCGGAGATCACCAGTTTATTTTAATTGACATTTTTAACAGAAAAGCTTCATAAAATCGGGGGCTTTTTAAATCGGACCCCGGCGATTCCTCGACGGTCACCAAAACCCAACATCAAAAGAAACGAGTCGGCGCGCGAAAGATCACCAGACCGAAGCCGGTGCGGATGGGGGGGCAGCGCTCGCTTCTATAATTAGTAACTCCGCTCACGGAGAGTGCCGCGGGTAGCCGGTATGATTGGTGACGGCTGTCAAACCGACCAGCTGCTGCCTCGCCGAGAGTAAATAAGAATAAATCCCTTCAAATCAGCGCGTGAAAGAGATGCACACTGAATGGAGCAGAGATATATATATATTTTCTTTTAATGG
Organism: Sceloporus occidentalis; assembly: GCA_023333645.1. NCBI lineage: Eukaryota > Metazoa > Chordata > Lepidosauria > Squamata > Phrynosomatidae > Sceloporus > Sceloporus occidentalis. The sequence continues at coordinate 1,186,639 of JALMGF010000129.1, read as the reverse complement.
TGCATGCGCGGCCGGGGGACACGGACCGGGAGACGAGCGAGACTGAGACGCAAGCCTCTCCTTTTATCCGATGTATTATACTGGAAACTAGAGCCTTAAACTATCTTAGTAACATGGCAGAATAGTATATGTAATATAAATTTATATATATATATATATATATATATATATATATATATATATATATAAGACTTTGCCTAAGTGATTTGTTAATGGGGAGGAATAATCAACCACATTGGTAGAACAGGACCTCATGGAGGACCCCTTCTTCTTTATTAGGAAGCAGGCGCATGGACGAAAAGGACATCTGTGACAGATCACCCAGGGTACCAGGAACTAGTGAACTGCCCCTTAATTAACCAGTTGGTCATAGAAACATATCCCGGCAGATCGGCCCCCGTCTAGTCGCCTGTTTCTCCAGGTGTAACGACTCAAACCTTAATAAGTTGGTCTCTTCTTAGATTCAGGAGACGCATGTCTACCCCATGCATGTTTAATACCCCTCACTGTATTGGCCTCCAATACTTAAATTTGGTATTTTCATCGTTTTCACCTGGATTAACCCTTAAACGGCTCCATACGTGGTTACCTTCACCTGTGAAACGCGCCAACTAAAGGATAGAAGGACCGGCATTTGGAGTCGCTGGGAAGACTGCGGGCGCTTCGAATATCTCGAGCATTTACCGCGATCCCCGATACATTTATGTTGAGAGCAAACAAGAAAAGAAGGTTTTCTCTGCGAGCTGAAAACGCGTGGGGTCCGTAGAGTAAAAGCGCTGCATTTTTCAGCATTTCATAAATCAGGTTTTTGATTACACCGATTACAGAGCATTCGTCGTTACGGACAAGGCAGAAATCGCAGACGCACAGAGCGATTTGCATGATTGCAAATAAAAACACGGCTGGAAACAATAATCATCCTTCATCTGGAGATACAGACCAGGAGAAGAATTTCAAACAGAATAAAAGAACAAAACAGAATATATAAAAAAAAATAAGGGGGGGGGCGGTGACGGTGGAAACTTTTGGCTCAATGAAATTATATTCTTGATTTTAAATTTGAGCCACGCCGGGCGTCCAAAAAGAAAAAAGGGGGTAACCACGAGTTACGACGAGGCGTGCGGCCGAGCGGAAATTATTAGTATTTATTGTTTTATAAAAGTTTGCGTCACCAATTGTGGAATATTTCATGGTAATTGGGCAAACGGCCGAATGGGGCTTCCATAATGCCCCAATAACATGAAATTCAAAATGCAAAAAGTGGGGTAACGTGGCCTTCCCCAGCATTTATTTAACCCCTTAACGTCCATTGACGGGTCAGACATGTCACGAAAAAGGGGTCACTTAATGACCTATGACGTGCCTGACATGTCATTTCATTAAACAAATTGTTTGGATGCCAGATGCTCTTCTTATTGTGCAATATATATATATATATATATACACACACACTGGTATATTTTTTAAGGCTGTACAAATTGTTGACATTTAACTCCTTCATGACAAAGCCTGTACATGTACATTTTTAATGAGTTTAAGGAGTCTTAATTAAGTCTTAGTTTTGGTCCTGGATTGGCTGCTAAAGGTGTCATAAGCTACAAGGCTCTAACTCCTCATAATACTAATCTAAATTGTGCTCCGCAATGTCTGAAACCTTCTATTCACCGATTCAAACGGCCTTTGGGAACCCAGTAAAATTTACCCCACTAGGGGGCACTGTAGGCTTAAGTGAAAATTAAAAAAAAACAAAAAAAAACAATTAGAAACCCTCAAACACGACAAGCAAGTTCATTCGGGATCTTTATGTTCCTGGGAAGACCGACATGCTCATAAAGCGATGCAGGACCTAAAAAGGTTCTTAATCTCCAGGCTCTCTTGTCTTGTCCACAACAGCAGGCAGAAAGCACCAGATCCATAGAGGCCGGCATCTACCGCACGAGACAGGGCCCAAAGCGCAGACCATGAGGAGAGGCTTCTGAGACAGTCTAACACACGGCGGCCGGGTGTAAGACGCACAGGTAACGGCCAATCAACCCAACATCGTGGTGGTAGACGAGGACCAGAGGACAGCGGTGGTGATAGATGTAGCGGTGACAGCAACATCAGGAAGAAAGAGTACGAGAAGCTGGAGGAGAAGTACCAGAAGAACTAGACAAGATGTGGAGAGCGAAGGCAAAAGTGGTCCCCGTGCTCATAGAAGCTCTCGGGGCTGGGACTCCTAAGCTGGGAGAGCGGCTCCAACAGAACAAAAAAAAAAAAAAAATAAGACATGGGAGGGGAAGTGGGGTATCAGAGGTCTGGATTCTAAAGACACTTGGCAGGTATGATGTCACAAAATACCGCGATGATTTTGTTTCACGACAGGATGCAATAATTGTTATCATAAACATGAGCATGTGACTTAGATTGAAAATCATCCGTGATCATTAAACGTCCAACTGTGAGGAGGTCCGCACTGAATCCCCGCCGTGCCACACGAGAAGAGGACGAAGAACCGCCGCCTCTCCGCATATACGTTCACAGCTCTGCCCGCGCAGGCACGAGGAACGTACAGCACCGTGCTTACTGGAGTCTCGGGACTCTTACACTCATTAACACAGAGCATATCGTTTATTGTGAAATGTTAGAACAAGAGACCAGAACCTTAACACTAGAGGGTCGGAGGCTGAGATGGAATGGAAGGCAGTTTTACGTTACTGAGTGGGTGGTAGATAAGTGGAACAGCCTCCCAGCAGAAGTGGTAGAGTCTGATACAGTGAGGAGATTACATTCAGTGTAGAACGTGGGGTAATTCATTTATACCGGTCTGTGTAATGGGACCAGTCACGGCTCATTTCACAGACTTAGAAAGCAGAGCCGATTCCCCGGACTATATCTCCAGTCCTATTTTTAGAGGAAAGTCGTGTTCTTGTGATTCCTGTGCTGGTTTTTCTCCCCAAGGAACGCAGCCTGCCAAGAACTAAAATTAATTCACACGAAAGCCACCGGGGATCAGCGCTGCTGTCGATGCAAAGGATGTGCTGAATAATATACACGTGGTATAGTGTGTCGACGGCCCCGTACAATACACAGCTTTCTAATACGGGGAGGAAAAACTGGGTGAAGCTTTCGACGATGGGGGTTAAAATTACGAGACAGGCAGAAAACACGTGCATGTCTCATACATATAGGCACCAAAAACAGTACTTTTTCTAAATGATACACATTTTCTGGCGTTTCATTTTAATTCCCTGTTTTCGTATATATACCGTATTGGCTCGCATATAGGCCGCCCCCTAAAAGTTTGGTGCTTTTTTAAAGAAAGTTTTTTTCTTTAAAAAAGCACCAAAAAAACATGCTACCACTCTGTCCCCCCCCCGAGATATGCTACCACTGTCCCCCCCCCGAGATATGCTACCACTGTCCCCCCCCCGAGATATGCTGCCACTGTCCTCCCTCCCCGAGATATGCTACCACTGTCCATCCCCCGCCCCCCCGAGATATGCTACCACTGTCGTCGTCCCCCCCCGCCCTCGAGATATGCTACCACTGTCCCCCCCCGAGATATGCTACCACTGTCCCCCCCCCCGAGATATGCTGCCACTGTCCTCCCGCCCCCCCCGACTTACCTGAGCAGACTCCCAGGTGTCTTGCGGGGCCGGCGGGGGACATCTACGCAATATGCGTATACAACTTCCGGTCCCGGCAAGACACCCGGGAGTCTGCTCCGGTAAGTCGCGGGGGGCAGAGGTAAAACGCATCGGTCCACACGATGCGCTTAGACAACCTCCCGTGCCGGCACCCCCCCCGTGGGAAGTGCTGGCAGGGGAGGCTGTCTGAGCGTATCGGGGAGTAGGATGCGGGTCCCCTGCACCGCTGCGGGGGATCTGTATGCTAACCCCGCTGCCTGCCCGGGACTGCATCTCCGGGGCGTCGGGAGCTAGACCCCGAATATAGGCCGCACCCCCACCTTAAAGACTTAAAGTGGGGGGAAAAAGTGCGGCCTATATTCGAGCCAATACGGTAATTATCATTCCATTATTATTACTCTTTTTGATACAAATGCCATGAAAAATATATATTACTGACCATTAAGTCAGTTTAATGACACCCCAGATGCCCCCTAGGTACAAAACTACCCCCCCCCCCAGCCTTTGAAGATTTGTTTTTAACCCGAGCTATTCCCCGATTGGCTGCTCATCTATTAAGTAATATGCAATGACGATTTAAGGATAGCCATAAAAACACACACATTATATATATATATATATATATTTGCAGAAGCTGTCTTTTTGTATTACTGTCAGAAAACCGCTTACCTTCCCTCAGGCGATCGACGATAAACGTAAAACCCGTGGTCCTTGGGTGCAGGACATATTCGTATTTCTGCAAATCGTTCTTTACAGCAAAATCGTCGCTACGGGCCTTGGTATTCTCTAAAACACAGACACCAAAAAAACATTTAATACATGCCACATGAGTCCTGAAATTGTAACAAAATATTTGTTTGGGTTTTTGTTGTTACCCCGATAAAAAAAAAAAACGTGCTGACAAAATAATACATTTTTGGTGTCATAAAAAGATAAAAAATCAGAAACCAACATTTTTTACAAACACTAGTTATGGGGCCGATAACACAACGGTCTCAGCTTGGTCTTTCCATGAACTCGCAGATTCTCGGAAGTTCCTTCGCACACCTGCCCGTAAACGAGTAAATAATCTTAATCCCCAATTTAAGCAAATTAAAATATTAATTAGCAGTTTAGCATCTGGCATTAAATTAAAATTAAAGAGACATCACTGTTTTAATATCAATTTGATTATATTTATTCAAATGACTTCATGCAACGACCAAGGTTTTTTTTTTGTTTTTTTCAATTAAAACTGTCAACAAAATGAAGACGAGCCAATCAGAAAACAGGTTTTTGTTTGGGGGAGGGGCTTGCGATGGCTACATTTATTATCTGCTTTCTCGAACACGAAGCTGAACTTGTAGCAGCGAGAGTCGTGTTCTGTAACATTATGAATCATGATATTTTATATGTTCTGATCCTTTTTAAGGGAACGTTTGTTTTGTGATCAGAAATTCAGCCGCGCAATAAAAATCCCAATTTGGTTGGGATCTAGGAACCTCCCAAATGTAGGAGCCACTAATAAGTCACACATACAGACTCATTCTGTAACAGTCACGTTCACACACACAGACTCATTCTGTAACTGTCACATTCACACACACGCGCTAACACAACTACACAGCATTTGTTTTCCCTTTTAACTCTACCTCTGCTGGCTCTACTCCCTCACAGGGTCACCTCTCTGCCCTCAGACTCCGCGTGCTGGGACTGAGGGAGCGCGATGTGGCTGGCCCAGGGGAACATGGTGATGAGCGGTGTTAGGGTTGGGATTGCTCGAGCCCTGCCTCAAATAATTAGGCATTTGTCACGTGCTTGTGATCCACGTAATGCCAGATGACAAGTACATGCTTCGGCTGGCAGCGAGGACATTTAAGAAGAGGGCCCCGAAAGCCAATTTCCTGCAATATGGAAAACGTAGCACAAGAACCCACGGCAGTGATGGCTGGAGAATACCCCAAGAATATCTTCATTGGAGGTTTGAAGGACCAACTTGGAGCTTCTTCATTAGTAAAAGTAGACAAACCCCACAGCAAGAGGTTCACCGGAGTTAATTCTCATTTCACACCAAAGGGAACAAACTCAAAAATATACCCCAAAGATTCCACTGAATTAGCCCCATGGAGCTTCTGTTAGAAGAGCTGAGCTGGCCCTGTATATTGTATCTAAAATAAGAACTCACTTTAATTTGTTTACGAGTATCCGATTAAAAACAAGTTTTCAAAGAGTTTTTCATGGGTTTTTTTTTGCCCCATAATAATAATAATAATAATAATAATAATAATAATGTTTTCAGGCAGCCGCATATTAGCCGTTTGTTTGTGTCTGTGATGCGATTCCATTTACTGACCAAAAAAAAAAAAAAGCAGCCGCTGGCTGGATTTACGAGTCGGTGGTAGATAAATAGAATAGCCTCCCAGCAGAAGTGGTAGAGATTAATGTTTGAGTTTTTACAGCAGACTAGATGGGGTCGAATGGGTCAGATGTGCCATCAAATTCGAAGCTTCTAATGAGATTAATGTTTTTAGGACTATCAATACCTTTCCTGACAAATAGGCTTGAACATCGTATAGTTACAATATTGTACTTTACTTATTGTATGACCATTCATGTTTTTTATTGGTCACCGGCACATGTTAAAGCAAATACCATTTTGCAGAAAAAAAAAAAGTTAATTTCATTATAAATGAAGCAATATGGATTTAGCTCGGCACAGAAAGTACAAATGGCTTATTTATTATTCACGCGGCCCGGAGTCAACGGAAAACGCTCCTTATCTCGCAAACGTTCGTTGTTTGGGGTTACGTTGCGCAGATAACAGATAAGCTTCCAGCGTACGGAGTTAAATGTAGTGTTCTAGGGAATCATAAAAGGGGAAATGGGGCGTGGAGGGGAAGCGGGCGAGTAATTAGGATGCAAAGATTATTAACCATCAGGAGAAGTAACGCCAAGTTAAAAAATAATAAAATAATAATTTTCCGCTGCTATCAGATTTAACTCTTAATCACCCGTTCTAAGCGTTGACAGGAAGCAAAGGCGACGACGCAAAGTTCTAAATGTGTAACGCAAATGTCTCCATGGTTACTGCTCCACAAGTACCATCTTCACCAACAGATGACAGTCATAAGTGGTCTTGGTGAAGTCCCAGCCGCAGCAGCCATAGCCCCATCATGTTCACTGTATTAGCCCCTACCACTTCTGCTGGGAGGCCCTGTCGGTAAGTAAAACTTCCTTACATTACATCCAAAGTCTTTGACCCTCCAGAAATAGATAAGCGGTCGGGTTTACAGACACAACTTTCTTCCCAGGTCAGATAATTGTTACGCCACCTGAAACCCCTCCACGTAGATCGATAAAGGGATTTACAGAGCGAGTATCTCTCCAGCTTCCTACAGAAACGGGGTCACCGCGGGGCCTCAGCCACAAATATTCACAGAGCCGCGAGCTCGATTTACCTGGCGCTCCGGTCGTATCGACCAGTTTTTTTGGGGTTTTTTTGCCAGGTTTATGGTTATTCTGCGGGGTTTGATAGAACGCAGGATCGCAGAGGAGGAATTCCTGGCTGCAAACGTCACTCGGCAGATATTACGAGTATTAACACGACGTAGGTTCTAGAATAAAATCACAGCCGGGAACGTTCTACTTACAACAAAGCGTGCCGGCTCTATCCATACAGCGAGGGAGGACGGATACGCCACGGAGAGCCCTTCCCAATACCCACCTCAAAGGCCCTATTGTCCCATACAGCTCCCCTCCAATGAAGAATGCAATTTTAAAAGGACATATAACGTACGTGTGTGTGTGTGTGTGTGTGTGTGTGTGCGCGCGTGCGTGTATATATATATATATATATATATATATATATATATATATATATATATATATTATAGTTTATAATAATAAATAATACATTTAAAAAAAAAAACACCACTCTGTGGTGTCATTTTTGAAGCAACCAAAACCAGGAGAACCTTTCACAATGGGGGTCTCAGACCCCCTGGAACTATCGCTGGAGCTATTTTGTTATTGAAAATATCCCCATATAGATGAGACAACGTATATCCACCATTAGCGGGGCGGTCGCGAGGGCAAGACGGAAAAATGTTAACCTACGAACGTATACCTTATTGGCTTTACCCCGCTCTCCTGCTGGCAGATCGGCCCCATTCGCCCCCATCTGGTCGTTGGTCTCATCTTAGATCCAGGAGCCATATGCCCACCCCATGTATGTTTATTTTCCCTCACTGGAATAGCCTCTAACGCTTCTGCTGGGAGGCAGTTCCACTGATTTACCAATTTGTCTATAAGTGGGCCCTTGTTTCTGCCTCTTGCGCTTGTACAGCTTCTTGCTACATCTCTCTAAAGAGAGGGAGAGAGGAGAAACGGAACTTGGTACATTTCCAGTTGCTTAACAATTCCGTGTGTTGGTTTCCAGCAGTTGCTGTGATGTCATCAATACAACCATTCTGTAACTTCCTCTTTATAAATAAAAAAAAAAAATCCCATTGTTCTATTGGACTTTGTAGAACATCAAATATTACTTTGTGCTCCAATTTTTTATTCAAGCAAAACATAATTTGATCATTTGGCTCCGTTCTCGCCTCGGCTGTGAATGTGACGGGAAGGAGCCGCGTGATTGGAATTCAGGTGTCCTGTAAATGCGTTTCCATTTAATAAATCAATGCTTCCTGCGCTGGTAGCAGCCGCACAAACAGAATCCACAAATGAATCTAATTAATCGCTCCCAACACGTGACAATACAGCATGCGTTATGCATTAAGCCTCGGTACATTTATTGTGCGCCTCCTAAGATTTAACAGCCGCAGCAGTAAATGGGGACTTTATTAAAATAATAATTACAATTCTGAAAATAAAGGGATGGAAAAAAAAAATCTTAATTTATAATGATTACTATATATATATGAGCCTTGAAGCTGATCTGTTTATAGTTCACTATACATAATATATATATATATATAATATAATATTGTATACAGTCTCACCAAACAAAGAATGGATGCTTTGTTAGTACTGTTTGGCACCAAACGCATAAAGGGGATTCGGATTCTGCATTTGGAAGGGGAGTGTTATTGGACACGTGCAGGAAGTGTACACAGGTATGCTTCCTACTTTCCGTACAAGCAGCTGGGGGAGGAGTTAAGTGACGCAAAAGGCTCATTTTCTAACTCTAATAACTGAAGAATGCCTGCACCGATATGATCACAATAAAATGCATTGAAGTCCATGAAAAATGGGCTTCAATAACATGAAAATAGGGCTGTAGTGGATTTTTTTTATCTTGTTCTGGCAATTTCCAAGAGTATTTATTAAAAAGCTACCTCCTCTGCAGCTACAGCCCTTCTGCTGGAAGCTGGTAGCTTTTGTTAACTGTTTGCAGGAGAGCAGAGTTTTTCCACTCCCATAGGTTTGCGTGCATTGCGAAGGGCTGACTCCCCACGAAGGGCTGAGCTAGGCCTGTATAATGTATAATCTAATGTCGGATGAGCCATGAGTTACTTTACGGATTGAACTATGCATTATACAGGGCCAGCTCAGCTCTTCTTCTAGGAAAAAGTTATGAGGGTCGCCGATCATTAATGTATCTATTTATACCGATGTCCCATCATTCATTTCCTTTGGTGGGTATGTCTCCCAAGATAATTATTCCGTTGACTGGACCATTCTACTGGTTTCAACGGCAACAAGACCACTCTTCAGACACCGTAAATATTTTGTTCTACATAACCCCCCAATGAAGTTTTGACTCTCTCCTCCCGTATGTCTTAACTACGAGCTTTAAAGATATATAACCGACGATAACGTCCTTTTATATATTTTTATATATGCAATGTCTGCATCCAGACATTCTGTAAAGAACGTGCTGCCTGTAGAAGTGTCAGGTATGGATCGTTACAAACTAAAAGATTCCCAAAAAAATCAAACCGTCATTAGTAGAACGTTAAATGAGATTGGATGATTGGAAGACACCGGGTAGCTTCTTTCCTCGAAGAAAAAAAAAAAACTATGACCCGGTAGATATATCCTCCTTATAATTAACCCAGAACAAGTGAAAGTTAATGATCGCATTGCAGTAATAAGCCCCCTGGTAAATTAACTTGTCAGTCTCCAAGTTTAATCAGCTTTAAAACAATACAATTTACATAAAAAGGACAGATCGTTCCATTTTAGAACATTTATAGCCACTTTAGAGGCCATTTCTTAAAGTCTTCTGATCTATAACCAATAGAAAATATAACTACTAAATCCATAAAGCAGCCAATCAGTGGCAAGAATGGCACAACCATAAAGGAAGAGGGCAGCTGCAGCTTCTACCTAAGGCAAGTGCAAAAACTCAACATTGAAGAAATTTCCATTTGTGCCTCAAAATAAAATGGGAAAAAATTATTTCCAGCCCCCCAAACGGCATCTGATCTCTTACTGGATTGCTGGCGACCATCTACTCCATATAATAATAAGTATGCCATATAATAATAAGTACGCCATATAATATTGCACCTTGTAGATGAGGGCACGGGGGTAATTCTCGCAGCTAGCTGCGTTCTTCATCGACGCACGAGCCGAGTGATCCACCGCTAAGAGTCGCGAGACGCTCTCTCGGAGGAGAGCAAATAGTTTACCAATATGTATAAAGGATTCTCTGTCCAAGGCTCTGACAGCGCATGAAGACAACACTGGATCCCTTAAACCTCTATCGCTCCATCTATAGAGGCATATATTCATTAGGTCACTCTGTATTGTGAGGAGCTGACCCTGTGCAGGAAGGGCTGATCTGGCCCTGTACGATGTATAGTTAAACTAGTGTGAAGTTCACTAACTTCCTATATTTAGGCTAGGAGCCGTGACTTCATGGATTGTCGACAAACTAGACCGGGTCTACTCAATGAGCACGGACTCGCGTTGAGTGCCTGACTGGTTTCAGCTTTCCATGGCAGCTCTCAATATACTCGTCGCTAAGCTTGTTTAGGTGCCGGGAGACCTTTAAAAAAAAGTTTTGCACATTAATATTTGGCAAATACTTAAGAAAAACAAAAAAAACAAACACGAGCGTCAAGTTTAACCAATTAACCAAGGACACGGCATTAACAGAAGTGGCACATTGTGTTCAAAACACTTAACAGCGCGATCGATCGGGATTCTAAGACTAATGAGTAGGAAAGAACGAGTCGGAGATTAAAAACGAGTCTCTGAACGGATTACAGATCAATGAAGCATTTAAACCCCCCCCCCCTTTGAAAAGTCTTGCTAGCTTGCAAAGGGTTAAAATAAAGTAGGATTGCTGTATTTCTTGCTATTTCGTCTCGCAATATATTTGTTTTTCTAGAAACAAAGCTATAGGATTCTGACTTCATTTAAAAAAAAAAAAAAAAAAAAAAATCAGAATTAGAGGAGGCCGAAAAATTGTTTGAAAAACGGGCAAAAAAAATATATATATATTAGTTTAGCATTTAGGGAAACTTTGCATGGCAACCGGAGTAAAAGTGCCCTTCCCGTGGGAGCATATTTCCAACTTTTCACCTGGATTTATAATAAAAAATAAAAGAATTTCTAATATAATATTTTGGGCAAACCACGATGCCAGCCACTTCATATCTGACATTTTCAGACAAGCTCGGCAGCGCTTAACATGTCTGGAGTAACCGGAATTCAGTCTCTGTTAAGTAGCTTTTCTTTTTTTTTTTTTGTGAAAGGAACAATTTGGAGTGGAACACGCTGTTCTTCTTTGACGTTCCAAATCTATTCGGCTTAGAATAACTTGCTTTTGAATAGCTATGTATCTAAGCATTTAAAGATTTAGTTATGTTTAAATGGTCTTGGAGCTCGCGTTTCCAGGAAGAGGTTTTGTTTGTGACACCGGGGAAAAAAAAAACCCACTATTGTATGACTGGTACAGGTACTCGGGAGATAACGAGTAAGAGAAACTTAAGACAATTAGACAGAAGCAAAATCAATTCCTTTTCATAATAGACGTGATTTAAAGTGAACCGGTCACCAGAAGCGTGTTTTGGACAAGGCGCTACTTCAGGAACAGCCTCTAGAGGGCGCAAGAGATCATAATGCAAGGACATCGGTAAAAGAAATGTATGATGTCATGCACGCTATACACTGTAGTATAGATAACGGTATATTTAAAACACTAAAAGGGAGGCTTCAAAGATTAGTAATCCAGTGGCCCTGGCTTTCCAGTTACCCTTAAAACATGTTCGTAGGGTCCAAAGCATGACGGGAGTTTTTGACCCAAAGAACGATGGGGAAGGAAACCGGCGGAAAGGATAATTTGAAAAAGAGAAAAGAAAAAAAAAGAAAACAGGACGGCTCCTAAAGAAATAGGATTCTCACGCCATTTGTCCAGGAACATAATTCATGATTATTTGGTTCTACGCAAAAAAATAGGACTCTATTTACATCGTCTATACCTGGAATCTGATGGGAGATGAAAAAACAAACAAAAAAAAATAAAAAAAAATCAATATGCCCGTATATACCAAACATTCAGGATGCGGGGGAAATAGGAAAGAGGGATTTGGGAGCCAAGAGATGCTTTTTGTTAAAATATAAGGATGTAGCTTTTAGAGATTAAAAAAAAAGACTGATTAACAAATAGTTCCTGGCAACTTGACAGCAAATTATGGTGTTTTTTTTTTCTAATATCTGCGGGGAAAGACTGCGCACGGCTCAAATGTGACTGCAAGCAATTTATTATCTAAATAAAATGAATGAAAAACAGAAATGGGCGCACGCACGGTGACCCTGCCTTGGGCTACAAACCAACCTAACACAATTTGAAAATGTAATTGCGGAAAGCGATCACCATTCCAAACTCATACATTCGCATTGTCTGGGGCTGGAAATTTCCATTTTGTATTATCTATATAATTGGGTTAGCTACAGACTGTGCTTAAAGGGGAACTCGCACCATTTATTTATTATTTTTAAACTTTAAAAACGGAGAAGCGAAAAACATTGTAGCGCAAACTGCCCTATGAAGAGTTATACGCCAGCCTTATCCAACTCTTTTGCACTTGAAGGACACGCAAGGTTAAAAAAAGACCCAAGTTCATCAAGTTCAACCCTTCTACCTAGCCTTCCTACTCTTAATACGAAAGAAGGCAACAACCCCTAATGAAGCTACTTCGAATTCTGCCATCAGAGAGAAAAATTACTTCTAGACTCCAAAAGGCAATCAGATTCCTCCTTGGATCAAGATCGTGGAGTTTGGAAGCAAATCAGTAATATGTTCCCCGATAAGCATTTAAGGCTATTCTGAATATAGGACAAAGCGCAAGACCAAACAGGGTTTGTGGCCCAACAGCAACTACAGCAATGGGCAGACTAGATGGGCCTTGTGGCTCTGAGACACTAAAATTCTGCCCCTCTATTAGCCCAAATCCAATATATTTACACCTCAAGCCAAGAAACCAAACTCAGAGGGTTTATAAGTAAGGGTGAGTAGATCTGAATGACGTGTTCTCCATGCTTGTTGGTGTCCACCACTGGTGAAATAAAACTGTTCCAAGGATTAACCTTATTTCCCGACCCTTCTTTCTTTGCCAAAGTTTCCAGTTCAATGGCGTAGTGCAAATACCGGATGGAGAAGCACGGGGCGAGGGAGCATTTCTAGGGAAACTAGAGAGGATTTACTTAACTCAGTATCACACGATAGTCCTTATTTCCTGGTTGGCTGTCGTCTCCAGATCAACCAATAACGTTTAATTAACCAAAAAAAACCAACCCACAAACACTACACCTTAATATTCATAAGGACAGCCGCCGCTCATAAGACTTCTCATTTGAATCCACGAGAAGAAATTCAGGGTATAAAGATGGAGAGCAATAAGGAAGAGAAGATCTTGGCCAAATCCCTGGCTTCCATTTGGAGAAGCCGACTACGCAGCTGAAACCATTAAACCTTTATATAAAAAAAAAAAAGGATGTCCAGTCCAAAGTCCGCATGGAGCCAAGCCCTATTAATAGCTTGTCATCTGTATTTAAACTTCAGATGTTCCTAGTGATTTCCGGCCATGTTTTCTCGGTCGCTGCCAAGACCATTCTACTGTACCTTGGTCACACTTAATCTTCAATATGTTTCTCTTCCTCGTTTTGTCTGTCATCTTTTTTTTTTTTCCTTTCTTAGCTGGATCTTCTTTATTTCACGGAACACGTTGTACAATGAGAGTTTTGTTTCCCGGCCGTCGCGTGCCAGCTGGCGTACGACGGTTAGAGGTCTTCTAGTCGTTTTCCCAAAAGATCTTGAATCGAGTTGTGGACGTACGAGTCTTGGAGCTCCCGTTGGAACGAGAGGAGTCTCGGTAGTTGCTCTAAAACAGACACACATTTCATCTCGGAGTTTTACTTGGATCAGCATTAAAGCTGTAAAAAGATACAAATGCGGTCTGAAAACCCTAAAATAAATGTTCCTTCTTTTGAAGTAGAAGATAAAAAGTGAACCTCAGAAGAGTGTAATTCACCCTTCCGTGACGGTTCCTTAAATGTCCCTACAAGCCACAGAAGTTGCTAATTACCTCTCTTCTATTTAAAGGAAACCTCGCAGTTTGTTTTTTTTTTTGTTTTTTTTTAGCACTACGTTTGTTTCCTTTCTATTAAAACATTGAAGTTCTCCCAAGACTCTAATGAGCCTCCCGGCCCCTGTCCCTTCTATGATCAGGCAATGGCACGGAAGAGCGCAAAGATGGAACAGGAGAAGGCGTCACGTGCGTATGTGGAGTGGTCCAACTGGACGTCTTTTAAAATTTTCAGCCATACGCACGAGCCTCTAGGCTACAAGAACAAAAATAAAAACAATAAAACATCTGAGTGCGAGATACGAACCAAAAGGGGACATCTGTATCTCCCACTAAATTTTGTTGTCGTGGAACTGTCCCAATTAATTTATTGTCATGTATCTAAGTATTTATATAAAAAATATCGAAGCTCCTCCTTTCACACTTTGTGTAAGAAAAAGACTTTCTATTGCGAGACACGAGCGCACACGCACTTTCCGGGCACATTCTGTAGCTACGCCATTTTTCCTCCGAAGTTCACCAGGTCACATTCCTGTCCTGTTGTCCACGGAGAAGCGGACAAAGAACGAAGACGTTTTGGAGCAGCGGAAGAGCGAAGGCAAAAGGACACGAAGATGCAAGATGAGAAGTGGAGCTGCGTGGCAAGGAGAGAAATTCCGAGAGAGATTGAGGGGGAATGAATGAGACTAGGTGAGAGAATGAAAGGACAGATGAAATGTAAATGAAAATTGAGCTCTTTCCTTCATTTTTGTTTGTTGTGTGTGTGTGTGTGGGGGGGGTCCCTCGTTTATGTGTGAATTATATACACATGTTACCTGGGTTATTTTGGAGAATGACGGTAATTGAGAAAGTGTTAGTCCTTTAAAAAAAATTGCACTTTTTGATTTTGTCTTTTTACTATGTAAATATGGAGCTGACGGTATGTTTACTATTCGCAGGGCCTACGTTCGCAAGCACGTCACACTCGCTCCCTGTCTGCATTCTGTGTCTTTCTATGTCTATTTCACTCCATCCCAACTTGCTTTCTGCACGACAGACCATTTTCTTCTCTTTCTTTATAGGGTTGGAGAGAATTTAAGGCATTTCCCGTCATTTTCCAGCTATCTGTGTAAACACTCCCGGATTCCTGCAGCTGCTATTTTTATTTTTTTTTTCTGAAAAGTTTACCGTCAACCTATTATGCGTCATATGACAATTAAGTGTTCCTTGCAACAACAAAAAAAGTCAAAGGAAGCAAAATTTTAAATAAACCATAAAATTATGGGATGGGTTTTGAACATTTATTAGTAACCAGATAGTTTATCCAATGCTGCATTTCATTACAAGAACTGTTACAACTCAGCAGAGTAGGTGGAACATAAGCTTTAAGTAAATGTGCAGACCTCATTACACGGTATACACAGGATTTTTTTTTTTTTTTTTTTTTTTTTTTAACTCCTACACCTTGGATAAGCATACGATATTGCTTGTGTGCATGCAAGCGCTTTCCCCACTTTTTTTCCCCTGTAGAACCCAAAACATTTTCCTAACAATAATTGAACCCGAATTGCATTTACGGCTTTAAGCCTATTTGATTTTTTCCATTGCACGTGACCCGTGGGGCTTGCTGGCAGCCATGATGCAAGCCTACAATCTGTGTACAGTACGAATTTATTATTAAAACACTAATCAACATGCATGGCGGGGACAGGCAATGAAGCAGATAATGATGCTATTAATATTCCCGCGTTACGTCTCTCTGACGTCCTGGCCGTCCGCTGCCTGAAACAGTCGGGTGGAAATTTAATCCCAGGATGCTATGCAAAGCCGGCGAGATAATCTCCTTGTCCGAGACGACATTCTGTTACCCACTTCTTTCTCTTTCAATGAATGGCATTATAGATTAGTTGTCACTTACGCAAATGGTGGCAGCTCTGCGGAGGATAAAGCTGGCACGTTTAACGCCGGCTTTGTCTGCGTGCCCGGAATTGGAATTCTCCGACATACCCCGAGCTGCGATTTTTTTTTTCTTTTGTGGAAAAAAAATCTTAATAAAAGGGGGCACAAGAAATGAAGTGGCAACCTTTGTGACAAAATGACGTATTTTCATTATTCATTCATTGTTTTGTTTTTTTTTTTATTGTCACGCTCTGACATTCAGATGACTCCCAGCACTCACAGCCGCACACAATACAACAGGTACTCACACCATAAAGGGGCCTATCAAGCTCTTCTTGCAGGAGAAGCTCACTGGGGTTGGCCCTCCATAATGTATAAATGAAGTGTGTGTAGAAACTGCAACTCTCCTAAAAAGAATCACTTGTTTGTTTAATAATCCACTAGGTTTGGTCAGAAGAAAACATGAAGTTATCTGGCTCTGCGCATGTTGCCGTTTTGTGATATCCACTTACCTGTCAGGTCTGTTCCTTCCGGGAAGACGAGGAGTTGGAGCGGCTCCTTGATATCACAAAAGTAGTCCAGCATGGCTTCAAAGTGACTCTTGTCCTCTTCCCATTTCCTTCGGATAAAGATGAAGGCAGCGACCTGCATGGCCCAACCTGGAACAGGTTTCAAGATATTCAATCAGAAGAATAAAGTCACTGGGGTGACCACAAACGAGCGGACCATTCATAACACTTCATTAGCATTTACCCATATTGGCTTGGCCATCTAACTACTGGAACTGGTAGCGCAGGCTCAGCTAGGCTCCTCTTAGCTGACCCTCAGACATGTCTACCGAGTCGATTCCCGAGCGAGCCTCGGTTAGACACAAGGACATTATCAGCAAACCCAAACAGCTCCAAGACCCTGCAGGCCCTCAGTAGACAACCCTGAACTCAGTAAAGCTCTAACATAGTGAGGAGCCTGCGAGGATCCACACCTAGAAAGCTTCATATGCATCATTCCAAGCTCAAACAATGAGAAAAAGCTACGGAGAAACCGGGGAACCCGCAGTCCTAGCTGGAGTTTGGCTGATGCCTGTATGGAAAAGGACGAAGGAGAAGATCGGTGGTCAAGGTATCATACCGGAAAACGTGACTTGTAACGCTCTATATAACCATAGCGCTGTCCAACCGAGGGGCCCGTGGGGCAAATATGGCTTGCTACTGACTATTACTTCTTTCTTTCTTGCGCTTCAATCTCTCGTCCACGAAAATTTAAAGGGACCTCTCAGCCATCATCTGCATTAAAGCGCATGACAACGGGAGCCTTAGAGCGGCCCGTAATACATACTGAACTTCAAAACCCTAAAGCTTTGATAACATCCTCACATCTAAATAAAGGATGCGGAAGGTAAAAGCTAAACACAGCCATAACGGTACCAAACATACAAAAAAAAAACAAAAAAAAAAAAATAAAAAATAAAAAACCACACCAAACAAATGAAAGAAAAAAAATAAAAAAAATTCTCTGCTTTCCGTTGAGTTGATTTTATACACACAACGAGACCGAGACTTAGAGGAATTTTAGTTATTATTTTCAGGAATGCAGATGTAAGGAATTCTTGATTTAGTAATTTTTCCGCTTGTAAAAGAACGAGAAAACCCAATGTATACAAAGTGATGACACCGGCGTGGAGACGTATCTGTTGATGCTTTTAAAAACCTTTTAGCGAGATGCAAGCGGCCTCAGATTCCTTTCGCCTTGTAAATGTTTTAATGGGTAATTTGATGCTGACAGATAAGCACCGGGGCGGGATAACGCCGCATTATCTGGTGACATGGGGAGATTAAACACGGCAGAAGGCATGTCTAGGTAAAGGTTAGCGGAATTAAAGAACGTTAGTAAATAAAAAAAAACGGGGATGTTACGGGGTTTATTAGAGCTATAGCGATAATAGACGGGAGAGCTAGAGATTAGAGGTTAAAATCGTGGGTGATCTACCCCATTCAGGGGCAGAATTAGCCGTGTAATCCCTACTTTAAGTACATAGTAACTAATTCATCGGGTCTCAGACAACTGGAAGGTGATCTCATCATTCGTATAGCGCCCTCATTCTGCAGCGCTGTACAAAGGGTAAAGGGGGCATAACCGGTAGCGCATCACATGATGATTGGAAAGCGCTTCAATATGGGCGAGAGTGGAGACGGAGGATTTGGAAACTATCCCTAACACACCCTTTGGAGGGAGCCACACCAAAAGCTTTTCAGCTTCCCACACCGGGGGGGGGGGGGGTTATGTGGTCAGGGTTTAAATGTCTTCCATTTGTCGGCACAGGACTCGTTCTGGTGCTGTACATGTTAAGCTGCTGGCAGGCTCTGCAAATTCGGCATTGACAGGGAGGCCAACTGCTGGAAACCTGGGCGTTGGGACTGTCCATTCAGATGCAGAAATGTTGGCAGTTACAGATGAGCTAGTGTACAAATGTACAAATCAAGACTTACCCCGTCAAAACGCTACATCACATTGTTTAACATGCCGTGCCAAGCTGATAATGGTGAGCTTAGCGAAGTTCCGAGACTTAATTATCAAGTTAGTTTGCCAATAAACAGTAGTCTTACGTTTTGTCAAACCAAGTTGTTTAGGAGAAAGACACATGGGGAGGGGAAAAAATAAAGTTTTCCTTGCCCACAACCCCCAGCGCTGTATAAAGTTATGTCGGTTGGTGACAAAAACCTGGTTTTATCTCATTTTGTTCCCCTCTCTTTATCTGCAGACCTGGGGCCACCGTTGCTGTCAGTCATGTGATATTTTGGGTGACTTTCCCGGCTCAAACACCACATTGAGCTGATGCTTTATGGCAATGCTAATGAAGTCCGTTTCTTTATAGACTTTTATTAAGCAAAGTGTACGGATGGACATTAAGACTCAGCCATTCTATTGTTCCCCACATATAGTATGATAAGGAGTCGGGGGGTTTAGTAGATTGTATGATTCTCGCTGTTAGTTGTGCCCAAACGGCTGATATGCAGCTGCCCGAAAAAATTATATTATGGGGCAAAAACTTTATTTTTCTTTAGAAGTGAAACCAGCACAATATTTTCAATGTTTACTTTTAATCCGATACCAGTAATACAAAAATGGGGAGTGATGCCGGATAACAAAGCCCTAGAGCCAAGTGAATACAGTCTAGTAACAGCTGATAATCTTCAGACACATATTGAGGATCAGGACTGGTGGAGAAAATGTTACTTTGTAACGTAGAAACACCAACATTGGGTTAATTTAAGTTAAGATATAGGGAATAGGCACAGAAATTCGTGACGCACAGAACAAGAATGCAAACTAAGCAGATTTAACACAAACTCTAATCTCAAAGCTTGAATGGTAAACACGGACGCTTTAAGCACCTCTTTGGATTAGGAACACAGGGTATAAGTGACAATAAGACTCAGAGGACAAAGCGGGAGAACATGGAGGGGCAGCGAGTTCATCATCTCGGTATACGACGTACCCTGCCAGGAACACATCGCTTCAGACAACCGCATTCTGCCTTTTATAGTCTTTGCATAAGATTTTTTTGTGATATTTACTCAAAAAGGCAATTTCACCATTAAAGGTAATAACAGCTTTGACCTTACAAGACTGCGGTACAGACATAAGACACGGGATAACCTGACAAAACTCTGAAAATTCAAGAAAAAAAATAAAAAATAAGAAAAAAAAAATATATTATATATACCGTATTTGCTCGATTATAAGACGACCCTGATTATAAGACGACCCCCCAATATCTAAATATGAATTTAGGAAAAAAACAAAAAGCCTGAATATAAGACTACCCTATAGGAAAAACGTTTTACTAGTAAATATTAATGTAAACTATTTTTTCATATTTAATAAAAGCTATGATTGAGAAAAATATATATATATTTTTTTTAATTTCCTTTTATTTGCCAACCTGCCCCCCCCAGTTATGCCCATTTGCCCCCAGGCTTGCCACTCTGCCCCCAGAAATGCCTTATACCCCATTTGCCACTCTGCCCCTTGATGTGCCTTTTAACCCTCTATATGCCACTCTGCCTCCAGAAATGTCTTCTACCCTCCTATATGCCACTGTGCCCCATGATATGCCTTTTAACCCCCTATATGCCACTCAGCCCCATGATATGCATTTTAACCCCCTATATGCCAGAGTGGCATATAGGGGGTTAAAATGCATATCATGGGGCTGAGTGGCATATAGGGGGTTATAATGCATTTCTGGAGGTATATAACTGCTAACAGCAATCACACTCCTATCAAGCCAAGGCAACCAGTACATGCTGGAACCTGGGGATGATAGTAGTGTGATTACAGCCTCCCTATGCCATGCTACCACCACCACCCCCTTACACATCCATGCTATCACACACACACTCATTCACAAACATTTCAATACTCATTCACAAACATTTCAATACTCATTCATTCCATTAATCACACATACTTACCCAAAAACCCTCCCCCACCCCCTTACCTGAACTGCAGATCTCCCACTCGCAGACTTCTGCAGGGGCCCACCTGTGCGAGCAACTTCTCTGGCCCCGCCCCCACAGGAAGGAGGGCGGAGGCAGAGTTATGTGAGGACTTTGCTAGCTTCCTGTTCTCCTGCAGCTAGTAGGAGCGATGCTGCTCGCGACCAAAGCACCGGTAAGCAGCCTGGCCCCAGCAGAAAGAGGTCTGATTAGAAGACAACCTCGATTATAAGACGAGGGGTATTTTTCAGAGCATTTACTCTGGAAAAAACCTCGTCTTATAATCGAGCAAATACGGTATATATATAATTTTAAGTAAAAGGAAACCAAACGATGTAAGCTACCGATTAGATACTGTATCCAGCTAAAAGTAAAATGTCTGTTTGTTTTTTTTGTTTGAAACTCATTTCCACTATATATATATATATATATATATATATATATATATATATATATATATATATATATATACACACACACATATACATACATACCGTATTTGCTCGATTATAAGACGAGGTCTTATAATCAAGGTCGTCTTCTAATCAGACCCCCAAAAAAATGTCCGCTGGGGCCAGGCTGCTTACCGGTGCTTTGGTCGCGAGCAGCGTCTCTTCCGCTAGAAGCAGGAGAACAGGAAGCTAGCAGAGAGTCACATAACTCTGCCTCCCCCCTCCTTCCTCTGGGGGCGGGGCCAGAGAAGTTGCTCGCACAGCCGGGCCCCTGCAGAAGTCTTTGAGAGAGATCTGCAGTTCAGGTAAGGGGGTGGGGAGGGTTTTTGAGCAAGTATGTGTGATTAATAGAATGAATGAGTATTTAAATGTTTGTGAATGAGAGTGTGTGTGTGATAGCATGGATGTGTAAGGTGGGTGTGGGTGGTGGTAGCATGGCATAGGGAGGCTGTACTCATACTCCTATCATCCCCAGGTTCCAGCATGTACTGGCTGCCTTGGCTTGATAGGAGTGTGATTGCTGTTAGCAGATATATATATATATATATATATATATACACACACACACACACACACACACCTCCAGAAATGCCTTTTAACCCCCTATATGCCACTCTGCCCCATGATATGCCTTTTAACCCCCTATATGCCACTCTGGCATATAGAGGGTTAAAAGGCACATCATGGGGCAGAGTGGCATATAGGGGGTTAAAAGGCATATCATGGGGCAGTGGCATATAGAGGGTTAAAAGGCATATCATGGGGCAGAGTGGCATATAGGGGGTTAAAAGGCATTTCTAGGGGCAGAGTGGCAACCCTGGGGGGGGCAGGTTGGCAAATAAAAGGAAATAAAAAAATATATATTTTTTTCAATCATAGCTTTTATTAAATAGGAAAAAATTGTTTACATGAATTAATATTTACTAGTAAAACTTTTTTTCCTATAGGGTAGTCTTATATTCAAGGCTTTGTTTTTTTCCTAAATTCATATTTAGATATTGGGGGGTCGTCTTATAATCAGGGTTGTCTTATAATCGAGCAAATACGGTGTATATTATATATATATATATACACATATATATATATACACATATATATATATATATATATATATATATATATACACACACACACACACACACACACACACTTATTATCTAAAGGGACAGTTTAATGCTTGCTGGAATACCGGCTGAGAGTAATGGGCTTCTGAAGTAGAACATGTATGCCTTATTTTATTCTTTATTTTTGTAAACAATATGAAAAGGTGAGAGGGAGAAGTACATTTTTTTAGGCTGAGAAAACAGAACAATCCAAAAAAAAACTAATTAAACGGAAACAAAAGTCATAGAATAAGAGAAACCTACCGAATCCGGGGACAGATTTAAGACTAGACTTCAGACAAATTTTCTCCAGCCGGAGGTAGCTGTACCGCAGCAAGCAGTTCCACAGAAACATCCAGTCCAGCCTGGTGCGGTGATTCATGATAATCACGCTGCGCTCTCCGGGAATAAACCCGTCGCCGGTGATAACCACCTTGGCGCCGAACACCAGCTCCAGCAAAGCCTATTAAACATAAAACATTTATTTTTGTTTAGTTAGAGCCTTCCATACAGAGAAACAAACAGGACCGCCGTTTAATATGTTACAGGACACGACGACAGAGCTTGAGCGAGCGATGTGTTAAAAATTTTAAAAAATTAAAAAAATACATGGAAAAGTCGTAACAGCAGAAAAGAGAGAAACATTTGTAATTTCATACAAATATACATATATTTTGTGCTTTTTTGTTTGCCAATAAGTGTTTTGGAGGCATTTAGATGGAGACGGGTGGCAGTCTGTGGCAGGTCCTGCATTATCCAATCAATTTCTTGTCCTGAAGCACTCTCCCTTTGTCTAGCTAGTAAAAAATGTCACGGACTCTCTTTTATCCTCCTCTTTGTGCTGCTTCAACCAATCAGCCTCCACCAAACGGAAGGAGTAACACATGAGAAGTGGGAAACATGGCCGCTCTGAGTAGGGTTTCCAATGGAGGGAATCTGGGAATCTGGTTTTATCACTGCAGTAGCCAATTAAATGTTCTTAGAGACTGGACCATCTCACTGGTTGCTATGGTGACAGCCCCCCTTTTTTTCCCCCTTAAATACACCCATAAATAAGCGCAACATATAAGGGATACATAGAATTATGAACGTCTTACCACTGGTAGCGTCAGCCAGGTGGCTACGACGCGGTCGGTTATCCAGCGATACCAACTGGGAGACACGAACATCAGAGGGAGAAACGGGCTGAGCATGAAGATGCTGCCGAAGAAACTTCCCAGGAATAAGGCGCATACAAAGTAAATCCCCCTCCATGACACCATGGCTCTGAAAGACAAAAAAAAAAAAAAAATTAAGGTAAAACGAACGTTGTCTTCTACACCACGGCTTACTATATAAAATAACACAAAGAAACATCTTCTTTCCCCATTTTATCGGAGGGCCAACCACTAGGCAAACATCCAAGTTGTGGTAAACTTCAGCAGGGCTCGACAAATCCCAGGCGCCAGGTCGACAGAGAATTTTGTCCTGGCGCCTAGGTTTTGTCAGCCTCTTACATCCAGAAAAAAATGTGGATGTAAGAGGCTGAGTAACCACACGGGGGCGCTGCTGCTGTCTGCCCAGGAGTCTGGGCAGACAGCACAGCCACTCAGAGCCCGCCCCCGAGCCTGAGATCCCTCCCACGGAGTGATCCTGTAGGCTGAAACCGCGGTTGCTGCAAAACCAGCAATCGTGTTATCAGCTGCCACAGGCAGCTTCAGGGAAGGGGGTTGTGTGTTGATTGGTTCCCCACGCAAGTGTGGGGACCTGACCCAACACCCCCCTGCTGCCTGATCGCTCCATGAGAGCGACAGTGCAGCGTTAACCCCTTCAATGCCGCGATCACGGCATATAGGGGTTAATTCCCGTTTTGTAGGGGCTCTGCTGCTGGTGGTCTGCCTGGAAGCCCAGGCAGACCAGCAACAGCAAAAACGAGCCCCCACAAGCCCTTTGATGATTCCTGTAGGCATGGAAGCCTACAGCAGTCATCAAAGACTCCGCTCCCTGCAATGGCTGCTCTATAGACCAGCAATTGAGTCCCAGCTGCCAGAGGCAGCTTCAGGGACAGGGGAGAAGGTTCTTTGGTCTCCACGAGTGTGGACACCAACACCCCCCTGCTGCCTGATCGCTCCATGAGAGCGACAGTGCAGCGTTAACCCCTTCAATGCCACACTTGTGTATGACACATTCGTGGCATTGCAGGGGTTAACATTTTTCCCCACAAGCTTGTGGGGACTAAATATCAGTCAATGCTGTGCTCCAATGGAACATCAGCATCAAAAGAGTTTAAAAAAAAAATAATTATTAATAATAAAAAAAAAAACAGCACTGACCCGAAAGTCCAGGGTGCTTCCAGGTCAAACGCTGTGAGTTTAGTAAGTGGGCTGATGATGATCAGATCCCTCCTAACCAACTGTTAGTTGAAAAAAATCCTGGCTCCTAACTTTTTTACCTGGCGCCTAGATTCACAACAAATTTGTCAAGCCCTGAACTACAGATAGGCTCAGTCTTAATCACCCAGTGTGACCCTCTGCGTAAATGAAGCCCATGGATGTAGTGTGGTATTTGTGCAGGTGCCGTCACTTAAATATCACATGACTGATGACAATGGCGACTTTCAGGATGCTCCCGCTTTTCTTCAATGCCACGGTGCAAACCACATATAATGTAAAATATTTATATGTGAGTGGGGGGGGCATACATAATTTCCCATTTAATCATTTAATCACAGCCTCATGAACCTACGATTCACACAAACCGGCAAAATTTGGTAGATTTGTGATCTATATGTTTTTGCAACACATTTAGAACCCCCCCACACTCTTTCGGGAGTGCCAAAAGTGGTCCTGCCGCGCTCAACCCCTGTCCAACTTTTTGGGACAGAGAGGGCGAAGTGGGACGGTGGGATTCAGGACCGCAATCCTGCTGGACAGATTTTTTAATGTCTGGGACCGGGGGTAGTAGTTGCAGATATGGAATTGGCAGCTGAACAGACCTCAGGTATAATTAGGGTTTGCCCTTCATCAATGTAACTCCCATCATGTTTAATACTAAGATCTGACTAAAAATACATTTTCAAAAATATGGTTTCTTAAGAGTTGGTGATGTAACCGACATAAAAGCAGGTTATTCCGCGTGATAGAAGCAATTCACAGAAGATCCGTGAGGACTCGGACCCCCCCCCCCCCTTTTGGGAGCAGAAACTCAGCCTTCAATGACGAGACCCCAAAACAAGGCAACCAAACTACTCCGTAAATGTGAAACTTCCTTTATTCCTATGAAAGCCCTGCTTCCTGCATTCATTAATTCACTGTTTAATAATAAGAATCACAGGACAGAGAGACAGCGTCCAAAAACGAGGACCGTCCTGTAAAAGACTGTTGGTAGCTACAGACTTTTAAAGTTGCAGAACACTGTGATACACGCCTATCCAGCAGACAAAAAAAAAGGGGCAACAAAGGACGGGGGGGGGGGTCACAAAGAGGGACTTGCCTACTATAAACAGGGACATTTGTAAGTATGTGATGCAGCGATGTCTATACTCTTTTCCTGCCTGGAAAAATGCATTAAAAAATACATTCCCGGCGTTCATTCCCTCGCAGCATCTGCATTCTGCGCGTGCTTCAGACACGGAGTCAATTCAATGCTTATTCTCCTTTTCAATTTATTTGCTCTGAAGCGAGTTACGCCGACAGCTTATTTCACCTCCTGTCTTCCCCGGCTCCTTATCGCGCCCGGCAGGACCAAGGAGCTTCTATAAGGAGAAGTCACTCTTTTATATTTCTATTTTATTGCCCCCCCCCCGATGTGATTGGCGTCTCGCTGCGCCAGCAGCCTGTATGATCTCAGAGCCGAGTGCCCAGCGGATCGCGCGTGACATTTAACAAAACACAAGAGCCGGGAACAAGAGGTCGCGCTCCGAATTCATACAGCAGGACGGGAAATCGGGAAGAAGAATAAAAACGCATCTAGATATTCAGACAAATAGGACAAAAATAATTCAAACTCATTTTTCAGTTTGTTTTTGGGCAACTAGCTTCGTTCCCTTCCCTATCCGCGTCTGCATCGGGGTTACTTAGTAATGTCAAATAATGAATCGCCCCTCAACGACTTCTGCTGGAAGGCTGTTCCACTTATCCACCACCCTCTCAATAAAGCAAAAAACGTCCCTCCATTCCATCTTAGCCTCCAACCCTCTAGTTTTAGATGTACGGCCTCTCATTCTAACGTTCCATTCAGGGTTCTGCACCCCGAAAGCCCCCCGATATACAAGCAGGTACCCAAACACATCTAAATATTCACTGACAAAGATAAGCTGTGATAAACAGATAACCCACGCCTTATTTTATCAATTAGGCAATTTTATGACCCGCAGACACCGCGGGATCCAGTGAAATCCTATATATTTATATATTATCTTTTATTTTTATTTTTTTATATATTTTTGTTAAGCACTGGAATTGTGCAATAAAAATAAACGTAAAAAAAAATAATCAATCCAAGCTGGATTTCGCCCGATCGATATTTGCATATGAATTACATTTCTTATACTCTATGCAAATTACGTTTTTTTTTATTTTATCTAATTAAGGAGAAATAATAGTTTTATGGAAATCTCTGGGATATATAGGAGTTTTGCAATTTGATAACGGCACAAAGGATTATGCGAAAATACCCCGGAGTAATGTCTGATCCTTACAGCAAACAGTTACACAGAAACAATAATTACATCCATTATATATCATTAGCATTACATATGGAGCTCAAGCTGCATCCTATTATTCTTCCCCAGCGTATTATACAGCCTGAAACAGAAATCCGAAAGCGAAAACGTCTCCGTGTTGAGACATTTCTTAGTTCCACTTGTTTAAAAAGAAAATTGTTTTTATTAGTTATTATATTTTTATTATTTTGGGCTGAAATCCTGTAATTCCAACTGTAACACTACAAGTAGGCCTTATAGGGGGCCAATTAGGCCAAGATGTTTAAATAACCCCGTTTGGTCAAGTCTGGCTGGGACAATGGGGAGAAAAATAATTAAATAAATAAAAAAATATATATATTATTATTATTATTATTATTATCTTTTATTTATATAGCGCCAACAGTTTACGCAGCGCTTAATACAATACATAAATTCAAGGGATATGACAAGACAAGAATTGACAGACTAAGACAAACCGATACATTTGGTGGAGAGAGCCCTGCTCGCAAGCTTACAATCTATATTATATATATATATATATATATATATATACATACATACACACACACACCTTCTCTTTTTTTTTGGGAACAATCTCTTGATCTGTTTGTACTAATCACAGTGTGATCAGCAAGCAGGGCTCTATAGGCTCTGTTGAGCCTCCCACGTCCTCCAGTCACCTTCAAGTACACGTGAGGAGAGACGACTCCTGGAAGGCTCAAACGGGCATTACTTACTTAACAGCGTACCAGCGCTGGCGAGGCTTCTCTGTTAGGGGGAGTCCGGGCAGTGGCAGGTAGATGTCCCCGCTGCTGTTAAAGCATCTTTAGAGTAAAGAAGGGGTTAACATAAGAGTTTTGCAAAGGGTTTTTTAAAATGTCCCAGATATGAAAGTGGTCATTTTGAGGTCAGCGCTTTGCCGCTCTGTATATCCCCGGCAGCGCGAGCCGAACTTACACAGAAACCATTTCAAACAGATTAAAAAAAAAAAGCTTTTTCTAAGAGAAAATCGATAGAAGTTTTATCAGGATCGGCCGCTTTGAACGCGGCATCGGCCGGGGATATCTGTAAAGTATTTTTAAAAGGAGCCGCGGAATAGAGCAATGCGATAAAATCTCCCGCGTAACACACACATATAACCCGTGTGCAATTAAAGTGCCTCTTATTTCATACGTGTGTTTAGTATGCACTCAATTTCAAAAAAAACCCCAAAAACCTTTTTTTCCTATAACTATTATACTCAATACTTTATGTTCTAGCCAAAAGAGCGTAAGCTCACAAGAGCAGGGCCCTCTTCTCCTTCTCTACCAGTCTTATGAGAGTTAATCTTATTGTCATTTTAAAATGATCCTTGTTAACATATCCCCCCCCCCCATTATAACAGCGCTACGGAATCTGCTGGCACTATAAAAATAATGTAAATAATAATGTAAATGTAATTTAAGTTCCAGTATTGGGGTAGAATATCACCAGCGAATAACCAAATTACTTTAAACCAATGTTAAAGTTTAAACACATTTTCCAAGGTAAAAAAAAACAAAAAAAAAATTATACATATATATACCGTATTTGCCCGTATATAGGCCGCACCCTAAAAGTTTGGTGCTTTTTTAAAGAAAGTTTTTTTCTTTAAAAAAGCACCAAAAAAACATGCTACCACTCTGTCTCCCCCCCCCCCGAGATATGCTGCCACTGCCCCCCCCCGAGATATGCTGCCACTCTGCCCCCCCCCGACTTACCAGAGGAGACTCCCGGGTGTCTTGCGGGGCCGGCGGGGGACATCTACGCAATACGCGTATACAACTTCCGGTGCCGGCACATCAGCTGCGC
This sequence comes from Sceloporus occidentalis, assembly GCA_023333645.1. Taxonomy (NCBI): domain Eukaryota; kingdom Metazoa; phylum Chordata; class Lepidosauria; order Squamata; family Phrynosomatidae; genus Sceloporus; species Sceloporus occidentalis. The sequence goes on along the minus strand of JALMGF010000129.1, from coordinate 1,158,041 downwards.
ATGGTCACCGGCTGCGGCGACGCGGGTAAACAACCTCCGCAGCCGGTGACAGTCCGCACGATGCGCTTAGACAACCTCCCATGCCGCGCCCCCCCCCGTGGGAAGTGCTGGCAGGGGAGGCTGTCTGAGCGTATCGGGGAGTAGGATGCAGGTCCCCTGCACCGCTCTGGGGGATCTGTATCCTAACCCTGCCCGGCGCCCGGGACTCCGTCGGCGCTAGACCCCGAATATAGGCTGCACCCCCACTTTAAAGACTTAAAGCACGGGGAAAAGGGTGGCCTATAATCGAGCCAATACGGTATATATAACAATGTAATTATTAGTCTTAATAACAGACTTTGGTATCCTTGCTTTGGTTTTATACCAGCGCATTTGGGGCAATTTAGGGCAATCCCCTCACACTAAAAGCCAAATTTCTCCCTTGGAGCCTCTAAACAGGACACGGAATTTTAATTATAGAATCAAGTTTACTGACCCTGGTTGATAACTCAAAGGTCACATTTATTTGGGACATTTGTTTTTTTTCACCCCAAGGTATTCATGAAGCTGCCCGCTGGCATGCACTGGATCACTGAAGGTGCACGCCGACACAGGCAACAGGCACATGTATTCTTCATATGACCCCAATACCCTGGGATTTAAAGTACAAAAAAAGGAATCCTGCTGCAATGGTTGAAAAGCGGTCTTATTGCTATAGCATCCAGTGATTGGACAATTCATTTAGTTGGCATAAATGTATTTTTCCCCATACATATTCCCCATTGTCCTCTTTCTGAATCCATCGGAGACATCCATACATTACCCGGCGAAGGGAAAGACGGGAGGCAGAGCAGCTCCGCAGAGCTTTTAACGCAGAAGCTCTCTGCATCACCAACGGACTTCAATGACTCTCTGTCAGAAATAAAGCCATTTAAAGGCGCTTTCAAGAATAAACCCAGCCGTGGCCCGTCTGCACCACGGTCCTGCTCAATAGCCTTAGCCAATAGCTCCAGCACGACTCCCTTCCATACCAAATAAAGTCCAACCAACCATCACGGCGAAAGCAGAACTCCGTATTTAAAGTGAGAGACCTAATGTTTGAGAAGCCGCATGTGGCTATAACCACAGTGCATCCCAAGCAAATGGCAGAGCAATATGTCACCAGAAAGAGCTATATTGCAATTGTAATATAAAGTGCCCATGTTAGCATGCACTCTACTGGTGCGGGAAGGGTTAAAATAGCTACAGAGCGCATAGTTGCGCAGGATCGTTTAGGTTTCACAATAACCACAGCGCAGTAAAGCTGGCAGCCCGTCGGCCGTTATCTTACACAACAAGCAGAACAGGAGGAACAGCCGGTAAATGGGACTAGGGGCATACAGACAGTGCCAAAAACTCTAGAATTACCCCCAGAACATGCATAGACAGCACAAATTTAAAAAAAAACAGATCTTTAAAGGCTGGACTGTCTCTTTAATTAGCTGCTTACTTTAGCTCAGGGCTGCACAACTCCAGACATCGATTTCTCTGTATCCTCATCTGAAGATCAAAACCGGAATATCCAAAAACGTTTTTTTAAGTAACAGAAGCCACATCCGAAACCCGACCAAGAAGGGGGGTCCATAAGACACGACTAGTGAGAAGACCACCGTGCCACACAATTCTTATTACAGCCCTGTGCAACGCAAGCTAAAACATTTAAAGGGCATCTCCCGCAAAATGTTCTTATTACAATTATTGTATTAAAAATAGCATTAAAAACCATATTGCCCCATAATATAGTTTCAGGAAGCTACATATTAGCTATTTGTTCTCTCTCCAATCTACTTGACAACCCCCCCCCCCCTCCTCCACAACGATGTTCAAGTTATCGCTGCTAAAAGGTGGTTCTACAAGCTATTGAATCATAAGGTGTACTTCATTAACACACGGCTTCTCCATTTTGGCTTTATTTTTGTTGACTAAATCATGACATGGTGTAATATGTCATGTGGTGTTCATCTGAGGTTGTATTTACTTAATTTTTAGACTTGCTAAGGAACAGATGATTGTTATGTTCTGATATGTAAAACCATAGAAGAGCGTGTAGTTTCTCTTTCACACGACTATATATGAAAAACAGGTTTTTGAAAAGCATTTTTTATTAAAATTAAATAAAAAAAAAATGTAACAAATAAGTCCATCCAGTCCCAGAAATAATTATTTGATTTTGCAAGGAATACTTGCCATGTGACATAAGCAGGTGCTAAAAAGGTTGTAGCCATAGAGACTTAAACCCTTTACTGAGAGGGTGGCAGACAAGTGGAACAGCCTCCCAGCAGAAGTGGTAGAGGGTAATACAGTGAGGGTATTAAACATGCATGGGATAGGCATACGGCTCCTGAATCTAAGACGAGACCAGCAACTGATGAAGGTTTGAGTCTTTACACCAGGAGAAATGGGCAGACTAGATGGGGGCCAAATGGGGGCCGATCTGCCGGCAGGTTCTATGCTTCAGTTACACGATTAAAAAATAAATAAATAAAAAGACAGATCTGCTAAGGTATAATTGCTTACTTATTTGAAATTAATGGTATGTTTTAAGCTAGATATCACCTGTAAAATATAGTCATATTATAACTCTACTTTAAAAGTTATTATATATAAATGCACAGCAAGGGTGCAGAGAGTTTATGGGTTATGTAGAAAATGTTACAAATAGGCCTTATTCTTATTAAATTCTTTTTACGAAGCCATAAAAGTACAAAGAGAAGCAAGCGCCAGCAAGAAGACGGCAGCAGCCGCGGCTTTCCGATCACCAGGATTTATAGAATTGTCAGAATATGGAAATGTCATTCCACACAGTTTTTTGGTTCAAACTCTTCTATTATGCAATTTGTTGCTGTAATCACGACCTGGATCTCCATGAACCTGGACTTTCAGCAGAGAACAGAACAACAATCATTAACTTTCATTTGAGATGGCAAATCGTCGTGGGGAGTATGAACAGGCAGGACATCGCAGGCTGCTAAGTGACCCGGCAAACATTGTTATATATATACCCCCCCCCCCATACACCCACCCACCCACTACCATCCAAAGTTTGGGGGTCGCTTAGAAATGCCCTTGTTTTTGAAGAAAAAAAAAAAGCTAATTTTCGAGTGCTGCAGTGCGCACGATACGCAAGCATAAAATAGTCGCACATATCCAGCCCTCAGCCACACTTACTTTATTAGGTGGCCGCTGGCCTTAAAGGGCCAGGACCATCTTGTATTGGGCATAATATTTAAACAATTGTAATATATTTAGGAAAAGTGACATCGCTTTGTGTGATGTGGAATACTAAAGAGACGGTTAGTCACTCTGCACACGAGTGGACCCCCCACGGACTGTCTAAACCCTTGTACAGCGCTACGGAACTTGATGGCGCTATATAAAACAACAAACAATCTCTTACAAGGTTGTGTGTATATTCCTGAGGAATTGAAGAAAATGCTCAATTTGCAATTTGTTTCATGCCATTTTAATTTCCTAATATTTTAATTAAATAAAACATTTGGACCCTCGTTACACGATGGGAACATAACACAGATCAAGTCCTCAACTTTCTTCGAGGTTTCTCTTGCCTCTGCTTTCATCCTCCATTCCTCTTATCTTCCTTCTCTCTCTCACCTATGTTGTCCTTACCAAATCTTTCTTTTCCTTCCATCCATTCTGGTCAAACACATCCGTCCAACACAGTCTTCTCTATGGCATTCTCTGTCAAAAAAATGTCTCCCTTTCAAACTCCGCTCCTCTACCTAAACTATTTCCTTTCCCTCGTCTCTCCATGAAACACCACCAGGGAATCCTCTCCAAGCGCGTCCACTCCACAACATTAAATTTTTTCTCATAATTTGTCATTCCTACTATAGATATATTTCTATAAACCTCTCAAAGCACGCTTTGCTACAAACGTATCTCTGTGAATCACAAGAACGCTCTCGGTGATAAAGATTGACAGAACGCGGCACAATTTCACTTAAATGCAGGTAATTATAAATGCATTAATTACTATAATTATGTCATAATTACTAAATTGTATAGCGGAGATTTTATTATAACTCAGATAGGAATGGAAAAGTTGTATTGCACATACGAAGCCGATGTGTAGGGTTTTAAATATATCTTATGGTTATTTTTCAGTTGGTTTGTGTCAAGGGTATCTGGACACATTTTTCACAGCTAGTTTGGCTTTTCTGTTCAGTTACGTTGGTCTGAATTGTTACATTTGCTACATGTGTACCCAAAGTTGGATGATTACCGAGTGTCACTCGACTATGTGCAGTGAGAGGAGAATCACCGGACAACCGACAATTTGGCTTTATTTTCTTTATTTTCTCCAAAAGTCCATCAGCTGCTGCCCCTTAGCTGAAAGAGCATTATGGGAGATGTAGTCATGCAGCAGCTGGAGGGATGCAGGTTGGACAACCCTGCTCTAGAACCTAAATGGGTTGTTGGGTCGGCCCGTTTAGAATGCGGAACCGGAGGGGGAAGTTATGAGATCGTTTGTACGCGGCTGAGGACACAATTCTGTATTTACCGGAAGGGAAGCTTTAGAGACAAATCTACAGCCTTGCCCCAATATTAAATGGAGATACAAACGCCTTTGAGTTTGGGCTAAACGCAAGAAACGCGATTTATTTCCAAACTGGGGAGCCTGCTGACATGCGTAATCAAACATGTATGTAGGGTAATAATTGCAGTGCAAGGTATAAATAGCAATACATACTAATTAGCACATTACACATCCATTTGGAACCCAAACCACGTACCCGTTCAGCACCCAAAGGCACACCCTGTGCTAAATCCTGGCATGTCCAAAACATCATCCAGCAGCCCCACCACCACCTGCGACACCTCAAAGAACAGCACAAACCCTCACTCAAATCTAAATCATTTCTGGCGAGAGCAAACTCCAAAGTGATTATTTAAATACTATAGATGAGTGCATTAAATGATGTTTAACACTCAGTGTGCCAGAGCCCCTCATCAGGACCACGGACCCCGTGGTGAATGCTACTGGTAGCAAACGGAAAAAGAATGGGACCTCACCTAAAATATCATGCTGAAAGATTTCACAGAACAGGTGTCAACATGCTGCCGGGAAATAACATTATTAACTAACACTAATTTAAGGAATCATCTAACATACGACAAAAGCAACACCACAAGCAGAGGGTTGGCTGCGGGTGAGGACACGCTACACGCATGAAGAACTGCACGCCGCTCACGCCACTGCCGACGGCGGTTTTTATACGATAATCCGTACAGATTAACCGTAACAACAGATCACGGAGAACCGCAAAGTACCGGCAATAAGCGAGATCTCAACATCAAAGGGCGACAAACACAACGGAGAATTCGCTTTGAACCAAGAGGGCCAGAGGAGCCTCCAAAAGGGACAACGATGCAGCGCGGCACAAGTGTTCAGAGCCTCAGAAGTCACTTATTCAAGTGTTTTTCCTTTGAGGAAGAGACCCCCCAAGGTCACAAAAACAGGTACGACCAGAAACGTTCCCATAAAGGGTTCTCCAACCTCCTCGCAGACATAAATGCTCGATATGTTGTGTTCTTAAGTGGACCTTAAAGCTGCTGTTCCACTTAGACAAAACATTCATCGAACTCAAGTATATGAAGCGCGTTTATCGCTTGAATCTTCCCTCTGGAGATAAAATCACATGAGAAGACAAGCCAATCACGCGGGTGGTTGTGTCACATGGGAATTACAGGTTCCCAGCAAAAATGATAAAAAGGACGCATTTTACTAGATTAAAGATTTATAGGAAAGGCTTGGAGTGAGGATTCTAATTTAGTTACAAAAGTGTTAAAGGAAACAATGAGCGGGTGGAACCCCACGGGCCAGACGGCATCCCGTCCTTAATATATTCAGACCCAATGAAACGTGCTTTGGCTTCACTGGGTCCAAGAAAGGGTTAAAAGCACTCCATGAGAAGTTTAAGCACCTTTAGGAGCCTCATTAACTCCTTGTTCACAAACGACACACATTCACGTCACACAGTCATACATGGAGGCTCAAATAAAAAAAAGATTAATAGTCACAATGTACAGGCACCTCAGAGGTCTCTTCGTCAGATGAAATGATGAGGAGACCACAGAGGTCCTGAAAGCATACGAAACTACATTTTTTTCTAAATAAAATACTTATCCTCTCGGACCAACGTGGCTCTATCATTTTTCCTGATAGAGAGGGAGCTCTTCAGCCCAGGTAGAAGTACAACTCCCATGACATAAAGAAAAACCCCAAAAAGGTTCTTTTTAGGATAGGTGCTGAGCGCGATGGGAGTTGTAACACCGCAACCGAACACCAAATGTCAGCTTTCCCCCGGGCAGCAGAATCCGCCGGCAGACATCGCTCATAATTAAAGTTATCAAAACCGCGCAGGATCCCCAGCGGCCATTCGCTGGTTAATGCAAATTGTCTCTCTGCTAATAAAACCGCAGGGAACTTAACCCTTTAGAGCACAGACACCCAGAAGGTACAAAAATATATAGAATAGTCATAACATAAAAAAAAAAACAACTTAGCTATGCATCATATACCGTATTTGCTCGATTATAAGACGAGGTTTTTTTCAGAGCAAATGCTCTGAAAAATACCCCTCGTCTTCTAATCGGGGTCGTCTTCTAATCAGACCTCAAATAGAGTCTGATTAGGAGACTAAGATCCAGATCCCCCGCACCGCTGCAGGGGACCTGGATCCTCCTGTCCCCCCCCCCCACACACACTTACCGGTGCTTCCTGCTGTATTGCCGGGGCAGCGGGTTGACGTCTACGCGATCCGCGTAGACAACGTCCGCTGCAGCCGGAAGGAGGTGTGGCTAGCAGCGGGGGTTGTCTGCGTCCGTCGCGGATACCTTCCCCGACTGTCAGAAATCAGAGTTCCCCGCACAGGTGCCGGAACTCTGATCTCTGACAGCCGGGAAAGGTATCCGCGACGGACGCAGACAACCCCCCGCTGCCAACTCCACCTCCTTCCGGCTGCAGCGGAAGGAGACGTCAACCCGCTGCCCCGGCAATACAGCAGGAATTTGGAAGCACCGGTAAGTGTGTGTGCGTGTGTGTGTTAAATGGGGGACATAGGGCATTTCTGGAATGCCTTATACCCCTATATGCCACTCTGGCACTTAGGGGGTTAAAAGGCATATTATGGGGCAGAGTGGCATATAGGGAGTTATAAGGCATTTCAGGAAGCAGAGTGGCGTTAAGGGGGCATTTAATAGAGCACTCTGCCTCCTGAAATGCCTTATAGAGTGCTCTATACAATGCCTTTTAACTCCCTTAATGCCACTGCCTCCTGGAATGCCTTATACCTCCCTATATGCCACTCTGCCCCATAATATGCATTTTAACCCCCTAAATGCCAGAATGGGATTTAGGGGTATAAGGCATTTCTGGAGGCAGAGCGGCACATAGGGGGTCAAAAGGCATACCATGGGGCACAGTGGCATATAGAGGGTTAAAAGGCATATCATGGGCCACAGTGCCATATTGGTGTGGCAAGCCTGGGGGCAGATGTGCGTAACTGGGGGACAGGTTGGAAAATACAAGGAAATAAAAACAAAAAAAATATTTTTCTCAATCATAGCTTTTATTTAAAAAAATAGTTTACATGAATTAACATTTACTGGTAAAACTTTTTTCCTTTAGGGTCGTCTTATATTCAGGCTTTTTCTTTTTTTCCTAAGTTAATATTCAGATTTTGGGGGGTCGTCTTATAATCAGGGTCGTCTTATAATCGAGCAAATACGGTAATATGGCCAAACTAGCCATTCACTGGTTAAACCTTAGGAAATTGGTTTTATTTGTTATATATATATATACACACACACACACATATATATATATATATATATATATATAAATATAAATAAAGCAATTTAACCCTTGATAAGCAGGCCACCCAGGTGGTGTGAAAACCATTCACAGTCTGAGTAGCTGTGAAGGGATTAAAGTCAACTGGCCCGGGTTTGTCTCAGGTCGGTGCCCTTGTGGAAGGCTCTAGCGGTGAGATACCCCGCCACCCCGAGGTTTAGTGACTAAAGAATGTCCAAGGGCCACTGACCCACGTGTCGGGGTACGAGTGTGGTCCCTGCCGATAATCACCTGCTCGCAGGACTCGTCGCTGCCGCTGTCTCTCAGGCGCCCAGACCGTCTCGTGTCCCCATAGAATGCCGGTGGCCAGGGAGGAAGGGGTTAAAGGGCAGCCGCTCACCTTTCTGCGCCTCAGCCTAGCTGACAGCGGTTTCTCAGCGTTCTGGTGACGTCGCGCGTCGCAGGGGTTGTTGCGTCACGGAGCGGGCGTGGCCAAGACGGCGGGAGCTTCTCGTGAGGAGTGGAGGGAGGTCGCGCTGCTGACACACGGGGGCTGTGCATAGACAGGGCGGGGAGGCCTTCGCTGCGTGTTACCGAGACATATATACTCCCAAGTGTCCGTGTATGCGAGGAGCAGTCCCTCTTTTCTAGGAGCTTGGAGTGTTTGCTGGGTATGACGGTATCGCAGGGTTCTATAGCCCTAAAAGCCCCGATAATGTGTATAGGAACAGCAGGGAACGGGTTAATAAATTAAACAGTACATGAAATCCATTATTTGTTTTGTATATGTCTTTTTTACATAACTAAATGGGTCACAGCCACGCCCCAAGTACGAAAATGTTGCTTTAGTCGTTTCAAATGTTGGTGGGTGTGAAAACACCCAATACCCCCAAACCTCCGGGTTTTTGCCCCAATCTCCGGTATTGGGGAGCGTTACTTGCGGTATTTTGATGAGGCTCACTGCTTAATTTCCCGACCTGCTCACTCTTAGGGATTTACGCCCCATCTCAGGGTGAAGGGGCAGATTCTTGGGGTCACGCAGTCTGGATCTTGCTCCTTCCTATACCCCCCCACTGTGATCATATATAAGACTCCCAATTTGTTCTTTTCCTACCCGTATGGTTGATATCCCTGCTTGAATGTAGGTGACTCAATTAAGCGTATCTGTAAATGATGTCAAGTCTAGGTTTACATTTGGGGAACACGTTTGGCGAGTCAACGCATAGGATCTTCAGTATTGGCGATTGAAGGGTTAATATTTCCAGAGTCTCGGGGTCCGCTCGCTTAGAACGCACCCAGATGTGTATATGACATGCAGGGGATGTGTTCGGCCCAACGCTCCTCCCGTGCTGCAAATACCCGGGGGGGGGGGGGCAGCGATAGAGGCAAACACATAAGGGGGGGGATCCTGTACAGTAATCCACTCAGAAACAGCCAATAGTTATTATCTTATATTTATATGGCACCAACACTTTCTGCGGTGCTTCTTACGGTCCATACGTTCAAAGGGTCCGACAGGACCAGAACTGACGGACTGAGACCACCCGATACGTTAGGCGAAGAGAGCCCGGCTAGTGAGCTTACAATCCAATAATGATTGCTAATTTCATGAAATGAGTATCTGGAGTTCTAAATATGGCACTATCACCATGGTAACCGATACAATGATTTTGCTAATTGCGCTGCATTTAGAGTAGCATCAGAAAGCTTTTTTATAAATATGGGCTATTAAGTTTTATCCGACTAAAAATGTATAATACTGTTTTACCATTCCACTAATGTGTATTTTTTCTTTAATATAGCACCAAACTTTTAGGGTATGGCCTATAATCGAGCCAATACGGTAAATTCATTACATTTAACCCTTTTTGATCCCATTGATCAGTGGGGAGCTGTCTATTGACCAATTGTGAGAACAGGAGTCTTACACCTGCGGAAGGTTTCCGATCCCTTTCAGGATTTATCGCCAAAGTGGAGAAACATAGACTTTGCCAGCCGATCGGCCCCCATCCGGCCCCCGTCTATTCACCCGTTTCTCCTGCTGTAAAGACTCAAACCTTAATCAGTCGTTGGTCTCGTCTTAGATTCAGGAGCCGTATGTCTATCCCATGCATGTTTAATACCCTCACTGTATTAACTACCATTTCTTCTGGGAGGCTGTTCTACCATGCAATTATGTCCTGATTGGAGGATATGGTCTGCCACAGTCTGCATTAGTTATACAGAATACGATGTTGCTGAGTCCAGAGTGAATAATCCTACAAGGAATTATGTAGGTATTCTGATGTTTGACAAAATAATAAAGAAAAAGCACACTATGGAAAAAGGGTAAGAAAATGAGATTTATTTTATTTTATTCTGTAATAGCGTCCGTTCAAAGAGTGAACAGAATATTAGAAAAAAACAGCCCAATTGGTTACAGTGAAAAGTATTAACCTATATATATATATATATATATCTATATATAACTCGTCTTTTATGATTAATTGGCAAAATGTGACCGTGGGACAGTAAGCAAAAGAAAAAAAATATATTATAAAATTGTGAATTATGTTTGTCTCAAAAACCCATGTACACCATAAATAATGGTTTTATTACCAATTGATACAAAAATCCACTTTCTGCCCGGCCGATTATTAATACAGTTTTGTAATTTATTAACTGACTTGTTTTTACAATAAAAAATAAAAAATGCAGAATATCACGGACGTAGTGGGGTTGCAATTAATATATATAAAACATGCAAAGGTTTTAGGGGGTCTTATCGTCATAGCAACTATGCACCAGAATCACTTTTTACACATCACCTCCAATATGTTGGCGTGTTTTGCCCACGGAAGCAGTGGTGTATTTTGACCCGACACAAAGTTGTGCCCCTGCTGCCCCTTTACCACTTACATGCGTGGCTGCCCCATATACTGGGGTACGATATCATATCCTAGTGCTGCGCTTTAAGGACGAGTGGTCCAAAGAAGTGGGGTAAATTCGTGGTATAAATTGCCCGCTTACAGGGAAGATCTGAGCGCTATGGCTCCCTGAGAAGCCTGGTCCCAAATAGAGAGATCTGCCCCCCCCGGTTACGCAGCGGCGGACTGCCGTCTCCCTGAAACTGCCGTCCTAGCATCACAGGAAGATTAAAATATCAGTCACCCCCCAAAAAACGCATAAATGCAGCCCCCGTGAAAAAAAAGTTGTGGTGGCGACTGATAGCTGCTGGTATTTAGTCCCCAGATTCCTGCTCCCACGGCCCAAAGATTAGCATCCTAGGACTGGCCAGTTAATGGAAGTGTAACAATTAACAGTTTGAGGGGGTTTTGCCATTAATGGCATGATAGCAACCAGCCGTATTAGGCTGCCTACCCCATGTACCAGTTGCTGCCTTTATGCATTTTTTCTGATTTGGGGACGTTTGTAAAATGTATTATTTTATAAATGTCACCGGATCAGATTTCCTGTAAGTGCAGAAGCCTCACATATATATAATATAAGCATTAGACCTCCGTACTGTACTGGGGTCTTGTGTCTACATGTAATCGCGCAGGATGTCCGACGCGAGGGGGCTCAGTAACGGCACCTGCCCTCTGCCTCGAGTTCCCTCGCGCAGGTATGCGCCATTGGTTGGATATTTTATGAAGAGTCGAACAGGTTAAAGACGTGGTTATGTAGTTTTCCTGTTCCTGCCTATTCCATAATTTCGTTCTTTAATTTTTAAATGTTTTCGTTAGTTTTTCCCTGGGTCGTAGCCAATTCACAATCGGGGTAATAAAAGTAAATCATAAAGATGAACACATGAAATATATTTTCTTTTACTGCGCCTTTTGATGTGTGTTCTCCGCTGTTTGTTTTTCAGCTAGACTGGAATTTTGTGGGATTTTTTTTCCTACAAACGTCATTTTAAATTAGTTCGTTACATTTATCCCTTTTTAGTCCCAATAATCATTGCTAAGCTGTCTCTTGACCATTTATTCATCACGAGTCTGCTGTTGTTGCCTATCCTTTATAAGGTGAATTGGTTTTGGAATTTAGATAGAGTAGATCGGCCCCCGTCTGGAATTTAGATAGAGTAGATCGGCCCCCGTCTGGTCGCCCGTTTCTCCTGCTGTAAAGACTCAAACCTTAATCAGTATTTTTCTGTGCTGATTCTTTTTTCCTCGAGACCTTTGTGGGTGGATGTTAATGTTTTTTTTAGTTCCTGTGGTTTTTGTTGGCACGAGTTTTTAGATTTTATTACATTCTTTCGCTCTGAGAATGCCTTATGATAAATGAAGAGTGAATTCTAATTTTTTTATATAATAGGTTAAACATAATAAAGCATGTGGATAGTTTTTTGGTCATAACCCCAAAACTATTTAATACGGCCTTAAAATTACCTCTTGGTAGAAACCATCATTCTTACATCTATATCTATTTATCTATCCGTCTATGTATGTAACTATGTATCCATCTATCTATCTGTCTCTAGATGTCTATCCATTATCTATCTATCTATCTATATATCTATCTCGTTGGACCTTTCCTTCAGATCGAAGTCCCACTCTATGAATATAAGTCATTGAATACTCGGACAGACCCATACCTGATAATGTTAAGTGGATTATAAACTCCATGGGACAGCGACCCCCATTGATAATGAATGCAAATATACCGTACCCCTATCCTAAAATCTGTATGACTACTAATACTTCTTATATGACTGCACTTATAGCGCCTTCTCTTTATTATACTGTAAAGCGCAAATACATCTGTTAACGGAAACGAATTGATAATATACATAAATATATAACAGAAGCTTCCGTGATAGGATTTCATTAAATAACATGTTTCAATGCGGAACAGTTAAATAGTTATTAGGTGGATGGCCAAACTCATAATATTTTTGATGTGGGTTTCACCGGGTGACTGGGGGTTGATGGTAACTATCCGGGAACCAACATTTTTTAAAGGGACAATATGCTTCAAGCAGCCAATCAGTGGCAGGAAGGCTCACTTTCTGTGAATGCGCATGGGGGTCTCAATACATTTATGAGATAGTTCGATCTAACACATCTGTGTGCTCGTGATAACCTTACAGCTGGTCAGCGTGAGATACTTACGCCCCACAGCGTATGACGAGCCGGTGCTAGAGCTGACTGGGGGTAAGTATTTAATGTTTAGAGATGTGTTCAGCCACCGGGGTGCGGGGAGGAAAGAGGCAAATGGATATGGGAGGAATTTTTTTATTATTATTATTATTTGTTTTATTATGCAAAAATAACGCCATAAACATTTAAAGGGACCTCGCAGCTATCAAACGTATTAAAGTACATATGGTGGCTGAAGTGTCGCTTTAAGAAGTGGCAAACCCTGCCATGGAAAATATTATCCGATTATTGCACAGAAAGTCTCGGGGTTTGATAATTGGGTTCCAAAGGAAAAACACAGGACTTGTGATATTATTTATTTATTTTTAAAAACTGTTTTCAGCACTGGATAACATTTCACATAAAATCCATGTTGTCGACTTGGAGAGAATGTTGGGATTTTGTTTTCAAATTTGGCTTATTTTCTATGTTTTCTGGAACGGAAAAAAAAAACATTCTTGAGGAGGATAAAACTCAGAACAGAATCCTGGGACAGATTAATAACCATAATCCATAATTTAAACATAATTATACCGTTAACACTATGAAAGAATACAAAGAAAATCTTTTTAATCGAAACATTTGATACCTTTATTAATTCTGCTATTCCCACGTAATCTAAAACTAGAGGGTCAGAGGCTTAGATGGAATGTAAGGATGTTTTAGCTGAGAGGGTGGAAGAAATTGGAACAGCCTCCCAGCAGAAGTGGGAGAGGCTAATACAGTGAGGGGATTTAAACATGCATGGGATAGACACTGTTCTGTGAAAAAGAAAGTACACCGTCTTTGAATTCTATGCTTTTACATATCAGGACATAATAACAATAATCTGTTCCTTAGCAGGTCTAAAACTTAAGTAAATACAACCTCAGATGGACAATAATACATGACACATTACACTGTGTCCAGGATTTATTCAAGAAAAATAAAGCCAAAATGGAGAAGCTGTGTGTGAAAAACCAAGTACACCTTATGATTCACTAGCTTGTAGAACCACTTTTTGCAGCATTAGCTTGAAGTAATCATTTTCTGTATGACTATTAGTTTCTCACGTTGTTGGGGAGGAAATCGTTGCTTCAGTTTATTGAGGTTTGCAATCATTTGTTAATGCAAAGCTCTCTTAAGGTCCCGCAGCATTTCAATCGGGTTAAGGTCTGGACTTTGACCGGGCTGTTGCAACACATTAATGATTTTCTTTTTCAGTCGTTCTGTTGTAGATTTGCCGGTGTAATTGTCCTGTTGCATGACCTAATCAGCCAAGCTTTAGCTGTCGGACAGATGACCTCACATTTTACTATAGAATACTTTGGTATACGGAGGAGTTCATGGTCGACTCAATGACTGCAAGGTTCCCAGGTCTTGTGGCTGCAAAACAAGCCCAAATCATCACTCCACCACCACCACCACCGTGCTTGACACTCCGTATGAGGTGTTTGTTCCGATAGGCTGTGTTTGGTCTGCGGTGTGCATTATGGCCAAACATCTCCACCTTTCTCTCCTCTGTCCAAAGGACATTGTTCCAGAAGTCGTGTGGTTTGTTCAGATGCAACTTTGCAGATCTAAGCCGTGCTGCCATGTTCTTTTTAGAGAGAAGAGGCGTTTTTCCTGGCAACCCTTTCATACTGACCATATTAGTCTTTTTCTAACTGGACTGTCATGAACGTTTAACATACTAAATGAGGCCTTTGGAGTCTGAGATGTAACTCTTGGGGGTTTTTTTGCAATTTCTCTGAGCATTGCACAGTCTGACCTTGGGGTGAATTGGCTGGGATGTTCACTCGAGGGAAAATTGTTTGGAAATGACCTTATAACTCTTCCTCGATTGATGGGCAGCAACAATGATCTAAGATCATTGCTGATGTCTTTCCACCTCGGCATTGTGTTAACACACCTGAATGCTCCAGACCACCAGGAAATGGTATAAAGGTAAGAATTGGGGGAGAATAAGTAAAGTGTGGATAAGTTTGGCCAGGAGGTAAAGTGAGTGGGTGAAGTGAGTGCCGGACTGGAGATAATAAGGCAGCCCTGGCACTTTAAGGGCAACGGCCACCTGATGATGTGAGCACTGCCCACAGGTGGATACCCGCAGCCACACGCAGCGTTTTTGAGCTCATGTAGTGGGCATCCAGGCAAATCCAGCCTCGTGTGAGTGTGGGGCATTATCAGCTAGTGGCCCACTGGGCATTGGCCTGGTGTGCCGGATGGCCGGTCCATGCTTGTTGGACAAAAAAGATGACTCTTTAGGCTAGTCAAACTGGACCTTCAGGGTCAATCCAGAGTTCCCAGGGGTAAAATATAATTCAGTAACAGTATTAACTGGCTCCGAAGCAAAACATTTTTCTCATCGGTTATGTGGCTAAATTCCAAGTTATTGGGTCATATATTAAGTTCCTTGCTCTGTGTTACCATAGCAGGGAAACAACATACTTTCTGTTTCCAGGTAACTAAAAACATCAAGTCCTAAAATATGATACATTTTTGAAGTTTTGGTTAATTTTAAACATTCCTTGCTATCTCGGGACAGAAATGAGATTCCAAAACGGTTGCACTTCTGGAAGAACTGAATTACTTCACTAAACAATCTTTTCCCTTAAATTTTTTTTTTTTTTTTTACCTTAAGCAGCATGACTTTCCGTCTAATCCATTCCAGATGTTTTCCTTTGTGATCCGTACCAATTCCCCGTTTGTGCTTAATGGTTTAAATTTGAAAGTATTGTTTTCGAGCCAGGTACTGCTAAAACATCGTTGTTGCGGTAATTATTCCAGAAAGGCAGAAACGCGATACACTTTCTGTGTGTTCTAAGGGCTTTGTTTACTCTACTGTCGGCAGAAGATGGAGAGGACGAAAACCAGGGGCTAATTTTCGGAACCAGATCACCGATTTTGGGCCAAAATTTAGAGTTGCGGATGATTTGCTTCCTTCTTTTCTAATTGGTACCCCATGCGCTATAAGGTCTAAAGGAGGATAGACTATAACTCGGTCCTGGTAACACAAAAACACAATGTAACACACTAAAAAAATCTCCATTAATGATATCAAGACTTCGAGGCTACCTCTTACCAGGTTCTCATACTATGGTTGGTGGTTCCTGCATGAAAGGAACCCTTGAATTAAGGGCAATATGAAGCAGAAGAGGTGTTGTTGGAGACCAAAAGTAACAAAATACATTCTTATGAGCGTGTGGTGTCCATGTAAACAAATCATGCGTTCCATGGATCTACATGTCCACCATCTAAGGCTGGAGGGTAAGGACATATACCATAAGACATAAAATTATTCATTCATTTTAACTTATGTATCTTATAAACCTGGAGCTACCATTGATTAGGAAGAAAATGTATTACCTGCTAATTCTAAAATAAATCAGGTTTAATAAGAAGCTTAATATCTTTCACATTAAGATATTAATGTTGGCGAGTTGGCAGAAACCAAACGCAAAAGATTAATTAGATGGATATGGGGGGACCAGTGGTGAGTATCTGTCTTAAGTGCCTCCCCGGCATCCACGTAAGGCTGTCTCCATCCATCGTTAAGCAGGAGATGAAGCCAGGACAGCAGAGGATGGAGACAGCAGCGTTGGGACCTCATGTTGGTCCTAATGTAGAGTTAAATTGGATGAGAGTGGGTAGAACTAGGTGGTGGCAGACCCCAGACATCATAGGGTGCTGGTGATCTACTGCCACCTGGGGCAAATCCTAAATCTTCCCAGGTATTGTGATATCTACATAGCAATGATAGTCCGTGATATGATCTAAATTGCGCATTAGGGTCAATGGTAATTCAACATTTAATTTTCAGTTTGAAAAGTAATATTTCTTCATGTTCCTCTTCTATTGTTTTAATCGAAAGATAAGTTAAATGGCCTAATTAGATGAAACAGCCCAACGTCCGATACGGAGCACGCATAACGTAAAATATAGAGTTTTGGCTTTTTATGGTGGGCAAACGGTAAAAACCGTGCCCACAGTGTAAACCCCACATTTGATAATATGGTAGCTAGAATTAGTATTTCTATTGTTGATTTTTTCTTTTCTTTTCTATGAACATTTTCTAGATTTTAACCCTTGGAGTAGCAGATGGGAGATGACTATGTTACCCTGCCCCCCCCCCCCCCCGACAGACCTATTATACTTAACTTTACAAATATTGTATTTTTTAATTCCAATCACCTTTCTTAATTCCTTGACACAAGTAGCAAAGAGGTGTATTTTACAAAGGATTTAGCTGACCTGGAAACATATAACATCTTAGTTAATTATCAGTTAATTACCATCCTCCCCTTCCCAGCAGCCTGTCCCTTTTAGAGCAGGGTGATGATTTATATAATAATAAATGTTTCACCTTCAGCTTACAATAACCCAAAACGAGCTACTTGATTGTAATTTTCTTTCAGTTCCATAATCCATCACGTCAGGACTTTTACCCAGCTCAGCTTCGACATGATTTATGTGCGTCTGCATTTCATCGACATCTCTCCATGCGATCATATTTTATTATTTGGTGTGCTGTATACCACAGGTGGAGGGCATCTTAGACAGATAATGGGAAGGACTGACTGGAATTTGGGTATCGGAAAGGAACAGTCTACAATGGTAGACTTACATTATATTACATAGAAACACACAATTTGCCAGCAGATCGGCCCCATTCGGCCCCCGTCTAGTTTACCCGTTCCTCCTGCTGTAAAGACTCAAACCTTAATCAGTCGTTGGTCTCGTCTTGGATTCAGGAGCCGTATGTCTATCTCATGCGTGTTTAATCCCCTCACTGTATTACCCTCTACCACTTCTGCTGGGAGACTGTTCCACTTGTCTACCAACCTCTCAGTAAAGTAAAACGTACTTTCCATCTAATCCTCTGACCATTTATTTTAGATTATAACCTCTAATCCTAATATCTCTACTCTTTTGAAAACACGTATTGGCATATGTTTGAACATGAGTTGCGGTCGCCTTTATCTTGTTCTGTACACGGACCCAGACTGGTTGTCTGGCACACCATGCAATTTGCCCCCCCCCCCCCATCTTTTGTGCATAGCCGTAAATCAATTTACACCCCTATATATTTTTATCTTCACTATGCTCATACTATGAAAATTCAGTAACATTTTCCCAATACTGTCTAATTTTTGGCCCCCAATCCTCTTCCGAGGCTGGAATGGACTGTGACCCGGTTGCCTGGAGAAATTATCGTCATCCAGATGTTTCCAATAACATAGCATACAAAGGTAAACTTGTGCAAAGTTTAGGGCTTCAGTCTTAATCAAGGTCATATTTTAAAATCGCAATCAAAAGAAATCCAAAACAGGACACAAGTTAAACGTTACATGAAGCAAATTCAGTCCAGATTTAAAGAATGTGCCGGTTTATAAAAGGGACTCTGTAAGGACCGGGTGTTCTCCGGTTACAGAATTAGTATGTGTAGATTTTCATGAATGTGCAGAACGATGACATGATACTCCAGCCTTCTCAAAAAGGATGATCACTCACACTCTCCCTGCATGGTTTCTGATGCAGAAGGTGACATCACATCCATTTCCCGCATGCTGGATGAGTCTGCACGGGGGGAGAGAGACACAGGCAATCGGTTTGGGGACAACGATGGTGCAGATAGGCTGTTTGGGGGCTACGATGGCACAGACAAGCTGCTTGGGGCTAAAATGGCACAGAGAAGCTGTTTGGGGGGCAAAGTTGGCACTGAGAAACTGGTGGCAAAGCTAGCACTGTGGAACATGTTGCTTAATGAAGTCGGGGAGGGGCAATTTTTGCACCAGGGCCCTGTAGTTTTGTAGTTATTATGGAATATTAAGATCTCGTCAGGGCAGGCGGCAAACAGGCAAAGTCACAATCAGGCAGAGGTTGAGAACCAGAGATGTTAATCTACAATAATCACCAAGTGATCAGGAGAAACCCCAAAGAACTGATCGATGTGGAAGTCCTTAGCAGGGTTAAAATAGGAAATGTGCCAAAAAGCCACTTAGTGACATATGTACATCATCATCACCATGCGCCGTAACAATTACGGGTCTACACCGCTTATCATGGCGGCCATGCCTCATCCTCCTGCGGTATTAGTGGTATTGCATGCTGTTTCCAGGATGACAGACGCTATCGTTACTCAGCACATCAACGTATTCAGGGACAAATGTGGAGCAATCGCCATGGAAACCATTTGGAATGTCACTGCTGATCGCTTACGTATACTTGTTAAATTGGTCTTCCTTAAGGATCTATCACGCCGCTAAGACCCGCAGTGCGCGGTATCTATGCAGCATCTACTTACCCGATGGCGGTCTGCTGTAGGGTCCCGTTGGGAAGGCAGTAGCCCTGTGACGCACAAGTGGCGGGTCAGGCTCGGCGCTCGATTTAAGAATCTGGAACTGCTTTGTGGTCCTAGTGTGGTCCCGCTATCTGCGATTGCTCTATCACGTCCGGTTTTAATTTTGATTTCTGGCTTGTCTGACTACTCTCTACCTTACCATTTTGTCCCTTGCTGATCTGTGTGCCGTACCTGGCTGTCCTGAGTACTCATTTTGTGTCCCGAACCTGGCTTTGGCTAACTACCTGCTCTGCATACCTGACCTGGGATCGTGTGCCATCTGTCTACCGGCAGCATTTCCTATACTGGTATTGGCTACTCCTGTAGTGCTTGGCTACCCATACAGCCAATGGTCCTCCAATGTTGCACTATTGACCCTTATTTGAATCTAAACACACATCTATTGAAAACAAGGATTCTAGAGGAATTTGTCGATGTGATGATGCATACACTGGTTGGGATTAATGCAACTCAGCTGACAAAACTCAAAATGGGCAAATACATGCTCGTAATTCCCCCAAGTGCTTTGCTCCATGATCTCATGTTACTAGTAAGAAATGCCCACATGCCATGGACATTACTAATGGTCTAGACAAGTCCAAAACGTTCTATATTTCTGCGTATTGCACAAGGAACCCAAAACATCATTCTTTATCAGAAACCAAAAAGGCATGCTAATAATCCGAAATAACTATATTTAGAACATTGATGTTAAAATTACGAACGGAATTCTTGTGAAATGAACCAAATATCACCTCCAATCACCTTCCGCCTGTTCTCTCACGGACTGAACCAGCCTCACGTGGTTCGCAATGCTTCTTAAGGATTCTAGAATGTTAAAGGGATTAGTGGGAGAAGATCGCTAATCAGCATAATGAAATAAAAGACTCCCATACGGCGGTACAATTTGTGAAATTAAAAGCCGTGACCTGGCAGAGGAAAGCGGTCAGGTGACATTCTCTTATTTTATGGCTAATTTAACAGCTATCCAAAACCAACATTCTTTTTTATTATACTGAGTTAAAAAAAAAAAAAAAAAAAAAGGTGGTAAAAGAATGAATGAGAACACAAGAAAATACATGTTGCCAAGAAATACACAAGAAGCACCAAATATATTATAGTGACACCTGTTGTCTGTAGGGAACACATTAATCTCTTCTGCATGACGAAGTCAACAGCTGAAGCGTCACCCGGCATGAATGAGAAGATCATGAGAAAATGTAGCGGTTGATATATGAACGGAGACAATATTTCCGTATAATTAGATCTTCTGACAGTGATGAGTTGGATCGTTTCGTAGTCATCCAGATGCACGTTTCTCACACTTCTTGAAAAGGAACATAAAGGGAGCATCTTTGGAGTTACTGCCAATATATTCCTTCTGAAGAACAGACATGGACTGCTTTGTCTAATGGGGACGCTGAGAGATCTAGGAGTCCTATCTAGGGCTTTTGGTGTCTGGGGTTGGGGGCATTATGCCCTATGTTGAGACCACTTCCTTGAAGCAAGCAAGGGTACAGGGGCATTGCCACCAGGTAGCTCAACTTCACACCCCTCACCTTGCGGCAAATGGGGTAGCTGTCCTTGTACAATGGCCTTTTTGATCCTAGCTTACATTATTTTATCTGTGTTTTTTGGGGAACCCTTAAACCTCAGGGTGTTTGGTGGCAGAGTCAAATGGACCTTCTGGGTTACTATGTTCAATTATTGGAGCACAATGGAGGACAATTGGGCTGGAGATCTTCATCAGCTGTGAGTGCATTGTCCATCGACTTGAAAGTCGCCATGTTGAATCCACATTTAAGAAAATCCAAGACTATCCAAAATAAATAAATAAATAATAATAAACCCCAAACTCTTGAAGCTTAAAAATAAGTTCATACAGCCATATGTGATAAAAACAAAAAAAAACATCTAAAGTAAAAAATATTTCTTTGTACCAATAGATGGAGCTCTTTCAACAGCGTCAAACAAACCCCAAATCACCCAATCAGCTATGGCTTAATTATACGCAAAAGCCCTAAATGTGGAAAAGATGTTAAAAAAATATTTAATTTTTTAAATATTTCTGTTTAATTTAGTTATAATCAGCCATAGGTTTTTGTTATCAGCAGCAATCGCATAATTTTAATTTTTTTTTTCAGATATCTCTATTTTTAATTTTTAGTTTTATTTAACAATATATTTTTTATTTGTTTATGCTGATTGCGAAATATTTATTGCAGTTTTGCAGTGTCGTATATATTTTCTACGGGTTCCAAAAAATAACCAGGGCTACTGAAAAAAAACATGTTTGAATGTTTTCAGAATTTTAATATTTTTGTTAAAAAATTCAAAAAATTAATTTTATATTTCACACATTTCATTAGACCTATAGCAGTTTAATCTTTGATTAAAAAAATTAAAAATAAATAAATAAAATAAAAAATATTTTCAAATAAGTATTATTTCTACTCTCAGCAACACATGTCCCTTTTTGTTTTTTGTTCAATGATGTACTTCATAAAGTTGGTTATTTTGTTTAAAAAAAAAATGCTGAACTGTTTCATTTTTGCACATATGGAAAAAGCTCACTTTTTTACCCACGAAACATCTTTTTTTCACTTTTAATTTCCAAAAAACATGTTAACTTTCTCCTTTGAATTTGAAATGTTTTTCCACAACATGTCAGGGTGTTTTCCATTAAGTTTCTGTTCCACAACGACTTTATTGTAAATCTATACGATCATTGTGCTTTTATATACACTCATATAGTTTCCACTCTCCTTTCGTGGATACCCCTTTCATTTTTAATTTGTGGTTTTTTTCGCTGCAGAGTTTCTGTTTCTTTTTTTCTTCGCCTACAATCTTTATTCTGTGGTTGACTTGATTTATTTTCGGTAGTATATCGCCAGTATTTTTTCTAACATAAGCTGAATCTAACCATAATCTCGTTATCCCAAACTCAGTTAGCAGTAGTGAATACGATATGATAGGGTGCCTTTTCCTACACTATAAACAGGGCAGCTGCCTAGTGTCCCCTAACCCTTAGGGCCCTTAAAGAGTATGTTCCATGGAGAAATATTACTCTCCTTGTAACATAAACCCCAGCGCTGTATACAGTAATATAACCCCCCAGCGCTGTATACAGTAATATAACCCCCCAGCGCTGTATACAGTAATATAACCCCCCAGCGCTGTATACAGTAATATAACCCCCAGCGCTGTATACAGTAATATACCCCCAGCGCTGTATACAGTAATATAACCCCCCCAGCGCTGTATACAATAATATACCCCCCAGCACTGTATACAGTAATATAACCCCCAGCACTGTATACAGTAATATAACCCCCAGCGCTGTATACAGTAATATAACCCCCCAGCACTGTATTCAGTAATAACCCCCCCAGCGCTGTAATAACCCCCCCAGTGCTGTATGCAGTAATAACCCCCACTACAGTAACAACTCCCCAGCGCTGTATACAGTAATAACCCCTAAAGCTGTATACAGTAATAACCCCGATTTATGTGTTGACAAAAACCTGGCTTTATCAAAATTTGTCCCAATAAACTTCCTTTATCTGCAGACGTGGAGGCATTGCTGTCAGTCATGTGATATTTTGGGTGACTTTCCTGCTCAAACACCGCACTGAGCTGCTTTATGGCAATGCTAATGGAGTCCCAGAGGGTCTCACTGGGTGATTAAGACTGAGCCATTCTATTGTTTTCCACAGGCAGTATGATAAGGAGTCGGGGTGTTTGTCTAGTAGATTGGGGCTCAGATACCAGAGTGCAGCTGCCTGAATATACATATATTATGGGACAATAACTGTAACTAGTTTAAAAGAAAAGAAATCAGTGCAATAGTTTTTGGAAATGTATTTTCACTCGTAATGTTTTTGTGTGTTTTTGCTGGGCATTCCCCTTTACAAAGTCTGATTTTCCTAACAATTCATAGCGGTTGAATGGTGGGACAGGGGAAAATGAGTCCGTATTCTGTGTATTCTTTTCTTACTGACAGTACAACCTACTTGAAGATCTCTAAAGGTTATGGAGTTTGTTCTGAAGGGAGTGCAATAACGCCGTATAGGATGGACCAGGGACATCTGATATGTGAAATCTTTTTGATAGTTGATGAACTCCGTTTTGACAAACAATAAGGTTGGGAATGAGTTAAAAGAATTGACACGTGGACACTGACAATTAGATCTAAAGGTATTTTTTTCTGCCTAAAACCCTCAAGTTTTTTTTTTGCTCGGTTAGTGGAGCTCGCCATTGATCTAGCGGGTAGTCCAGACATTGGCATCTTTCTTTACCATGCGTAGAAATACCAACCATACCGAGGCCCGCGAAGACCGAAACGAGCGGTTATTGGCGGGTTTAGTGGAATATCGATGGATATTGTTTATTCTTAAAGGGCTCAAGTGAGATAAAATTTGCCTCTAATAAGTAATCTCTAATGCTGTCATACCAATCATATACTTGGCGGCGCGGCTTCGGTCTGCGGACCTGACGCCGGTTGTGAATGAGGCACGGCTCCCCTCCGCTAAGATGGTATTGATTGGTTGGGGGGCAAGGCCGCCACATGTGGACCTGATTCTG
Source organism: Sceloporus occidentalis (assembly GCA_023333645.1). Taxonomy (NCBI): domain Eukaryota; kingdom Metazoa; phylum Chordata; class Lepidosauria; order Squamata; family Phrynosomatidae; genus Sceloporus; species Sceloporus occidentalis. The sequence continues at coordinate 1,134,184 of JALMGF010000129.1, read as the reverse complement.
AAATAATCTGTCTGTCCCCGACCTCCAGCGATTGCGACCCGACTCCGAACTCTCTGTCTCCGTCACAGCAGATTGAGAAATTAGCTCAGGTGATGGTGGAGATGCAATATGGCACAACGAAGTCACAGATTTTAAGGCACGTTTCTCCAGCTCCTGTTGTCCCGACTCTAGATGTCCATACGATGCTGGAACCTCAGGTGCTGCTACTGGCTAAATTTACAAGAGGTTTATGAATAACCGTGAACTCATGTTCTCCGTGAAAATACGATGCTGTTAAGATACGATCAATTATCTTGCTTATGGACGGCGAACCCACTACCCTGTAGTGCACCAATACTCATTGGCAGTCCTTGGAAGAAGGATGGAAGCCTTTCCCCTTGCGTGGATAAACATGGACTAGGTGCAATAACTATAAAGAACTGGTACCCTTTGCCTTTGATGCACAAATTATTTCCAACCATCTTCACAAAACTAGATCTAAACTTGGTTTGGGTCAAGGAGGGGCATGAATGGAAGACAACTTTCAGAACCCGTTATGGACTTTTCAATAATAACATTTGACCCTGCACCATTTTCTAGTTACACAAAAGGATTTTCTACGGGAACACTACCTTGATCCGGCACACCGCCCAGAGTGACAAAATGCAGACGTACGGGATGGTCTATGTTATACAAACGGTCGTTTGATGATTCCACCGCACTGCCAATTGGAAGTCCTTTGTATGGATCACAACGCCCCTCTCGCAGGACACCCTGGGATTTCAGGAACCAGAATCCTGTTGGCCCTGGCTTGCGTCTACGATAGGAGAGTATGTCTCCTCTTTTCATACTTTTGCCTGCACCAAAGTACCACATCACTGTACCTGTGGCCTCCTACAACCCTTACCAATTCCCCAGACACCCTGGTCCTTGGCGGCCATGGACTTTATTGTTGACCTACCTGTTTCTGAGGGACACAACACCATCCTCGTCCTTGTGGACAGACTTACTAAGATGGACCATTCCGTTCCCTATCCACGCCTCCCGACAGCACAAGAAACTGCTTGCCTTGCACCGCTTACCTCTTGCACTGCTTACTGCAGCATCCCACCTCCGAGCTGCACAGAGACGTCATACGGAGATACCCGACGTGACAAGCGCATAGTTGAGTTTGTGCCCAGGAAGACCGTACCCCATACCCAAATAATGACTCAGACACTTTATTTGGGTGCAAAATATTTTGTCCACAGCTTTATTAACATATATACAATATTTAGAGGTCATTGTCAACCCAGCCACCCTGGTTAACATAATTAACAGTTTACATCTTATTAACACTGGCAATGACCTCACATAACCAATAAATTAACCATATAACAATGGCACCAACACATACCAGGTGCCTCCACATTAATATATTAACATATTGACCACAATAGGGATGTACCGAGACACCCCTACCAGACCGTTTAACCAAATTATAACTATGTAGGGGCATATCGAGACACCCCTACACCACCAATTTAACCAAACACCAATGCAGGGGCATACCGAGACACCCCTACACCACCAATTTATCAAACACCAATGCAGGGGCATACCGAGACACCCCTACACCACCAATTTATCAAACACCAATGCAGGGGCATACCAAGACACCCCTACACCACCAATTTATCAAACACCAATGCAGGGGCATACCGAGACACCCCTACACCACCAATTTATCAAACACCAATGCAGGGGCATACCGAGACACCCCTACACCACCAATTTATCAAACACCAATGCAGGGGCATACCGAGACACCCCTACACCACCAATTTATCAAACACCAATGCAGGGGCATACCGAGACACCCCTACACCACCAATTTATCAAACACCAATGCAGGGGCATACCGAGACACCCCTACACCACCAATTTATCAAACACCAATGCAGGGGCATACCGAGACACCCCTACACCACCAATTTAACCAAACACCAATGCAGGGGCATACCGAGACACCCCTACACCACCCCAGGTTCTGAGCCACAGGCCAGCTCGAAACCTACACCAGTAACTTGAACCAAGTCAAATTATTAACCAAAAACATAACAAAACACCGTATTAGGCAATAATCCCCAACTATCCCCGCCGCTGTGACAAAACGGGGCAGTCACCCCCCACAACCCACCTTAAAGGGAGGGAGGGTGGGACAACCAGGATTTAGAAAAGCAGTTAAGTGACCGTTTACAAAATGGTTGCCACTTATATACCTTACTAATAACCCCACCCATAACAACTCTGAACCAATTAAATTAAATCATTCCTTTTTGCACACCACCTAGCTCTGTCAAGGCCCACTCCGCCTAAGCTGCGCTGCTCCATGGGCTTCATTCTGCAGGGCTCCGTATTGTGTTACTAAAGAATAAACCTGATTTCTGTAGCTTTCGTACGGATTTCATGTTTTTCGAGATTTAGATATTTAAATGTTTGGTTATATTTCCAAACTATGCAGTTGGTAAATACTTTTCCGCAAACCGAATATTTATCAAACTTCACAATTTTTATAAATGGACAATTTTAAGTCCGTATCCGGATTTGACTGGATAACATTCACAGCGAGACTTTGTTTGCCTAAATCTGCTTGTGGTTGATGGAAAATCAACTTTCGTTTCAACTGCTCACCTTAAACACATTTTTTGACTTAGGAAACGCAAGTTTCCATAATACATTATTTTGGACGAACAGGCAGAATGTGATTTCCTCCCATAATTCTCCCATCTCATATTATGTGTATAATAAGACTGGTCCTATGTTTTGTACCGGACGAGGAGACGGTTGGGAAAGGAAATGTCATATTTTGTCTCCATGCAGCCCTGGGTGGGAACTATTATTAAGTTATTAATATTTTTTTCAGAGAAATCAGTATTTATAATGGGAGCTTCAACATGCGCGGCAAAGGAAAACACTATGGTATATAAAGTTAGCATTTCACGAAATGTATATTTTTTATTTAGTCCTAATTTCTTTTAAAAAAAATAGTGAAAGTCCCTCTTTAACTCCTGCAATTAATCCTCGGCAAAGTAAATTTAAAAAGGCAATTTCAGCCAATATTCATTTTTTCCCCCCAAAGCATCTAAAGCCAAATAAAAATTTAATTAAGATCATTTGCTGTTTTCAAGTTTCTCAGACATTATTTTTTACATACTCATGAAATTTTATGATGTGTCGATGAAGCTGAAATATGTTGGTACGTTTCGATATTTTTTATGAGACGATGTTCTTCCCCCAGCTGAAATTCATTTTAATGATCTGCATCCCATCTAGTATTGTCTAAGGATACAATTTAACTATTAACACTCCACAAAATAAGACTGATACAGTTGAAAGTTGATTAAAAAGTATCACTTTCCAGCCTGCGGAAGCTCCCGGAAGAAATCATGTTTCCGCGGGAGAATGCTGTGATGTCTGCTTGTGTCTTTGTTACTGCGGACGTGACGCTCCCAGCTCTGCTTTTCTCCCTGCTTATTAAGAGGTAATGTTTTCTGGTGATATCGATTTTCAGGGAACCCAAGAATTATCACTTTAGCCCAAAATGAAATGAACTTGCGTTCCAGCTCAGTGATCCTGGACAAACCCTTCGGAATCTGGAACCCCACTGAGTTCCATGACGGTTCCCATTCAGCCATCTGCAGAACCCGGTACAAACGGAAGTCCGTTACAAATTATTTTGCATCTTATTTTAGAAACCAGACTTTAGAGCAAAGTTAAAGGTTCCAATTGCCATGACAAGCTTTGGGCAACAACCCCTGGAGACAAGCGCTACTTACTACAGAAACACATGCCCTGGGTCACACATTGTCAATGACATAACCTTTGGTCTTGCATCTTTTTCCTCCTTTTGGCTCAGCATACTTTCTTCTTTTTACACAGCAACGCTCTGCGAGTTAATTCCTATGCTATTCAGGGTATTGATTCCTCTTCCTTTCAGTTGGTTGTTGCCCAATCGATGAGCCGGTTGTCTGAGTTTGAGTGCACTCTAACGTTGCTTCCTATGTACCGGACCTTTTGCCTTCATCGCGACTACTGGGTGAGCGCTGCCCGCCCGACGGCTTGTTTCCAGTTCGTGAGTTTTGGTGAGTTACTGTGCCTTAGCCTTTACGTTCCGGTGCCACAGAGTACCCAGGGGCGCAGCCTCGAGATGAAGAGGTAGTCAACTCCTAACGCTTACAAGTCCTGGCTGCTCCACAGCACCCAAGGGCTCAACCCCTGGGGAAAATGGGCCTGACTTACTCTTATAACTTATACATCCTGGTGGACTTAGGGTCTGATTATATATATATATATGATAGATAAATAGATATTCAGTACATCAAATAGAAAAACATTTGTACAGGGCATTTTTGGATTTATGTCATATATATATATATTTTACCCACACGCACACACTCTTTTTCCAGTTACCACTTGAATTGCCAATTTCTCTAGGTTCCTGTAAGTGTGAAACGCGATGAGGAATAATTTTTACAATAACAGGAAACTCTAAGAGGGCATCCCTTGCATGTCAGACGCGGTTTGACCCCCGCAAAAAACGTTCACGTTGGAAAATTCAATAGATGGAAAGAAATACTAAGTTGGTAGCGGCAGAGGTTTTAAAGAGGAGGCACTTGTTTACTCTGTGTGTATATATATATACTATACATACATTTCTCTATCAGACATGTTTCATTTTAACTAATTACGGACAATAGGGAACTCACTGAAAAGCTTAAGAAAGATGGAGAATTGAAAGCTAAATGGAAGAGGGAATGGGTTATAAACCCCGGGGGAAAGAGGGAAGAGAGTTAAAAAAAAAAAAAAAATAGGAGAAAAAACAAAAAGTGCATGAACTATGAGGAATATAGTATATATACAGTAGAACACATTCATAGATATTCTATATCCCCCTCCCGAACTCTCTCAACTTTTCTTTCTTACTTAGTTGAACATTTTTTCTTATAATAGGTAAGGTGGGGCAAGGGAAAGGGGAGGAGCATAGGCCGGAAGCGGGTGAGAGTTTCTGGGAATGGGTGGGGTTTGTAGTGTAGCCACACCCATCTGCAGCACCCGGGTATCATCCCCCTGTAATAACGTCTTGTTATTTCTCTATCGGGGGGGGGGGGCGCTCAATGTGTTTACGGTTAGTTTCCAAATGTTTCCAAAGCTTCTGTGATATCAGAATGCAGCCACCAGAGCATCTTCTTTAAGGATAAATACTTTTAAAAAAAAATAATACGTTGCCACGCGACATGCTTCTTCTGAATGTTGAGATGTGACATCATACATTCGCGTTTCCTCTTTTAAGGACAGGTGGCGCCAAGTGGAAGAGAAATAGGGAGGCTGCGTCGGCTTGATACAGTCCTCCATAACGTAAATGTGTCCGTCTGGAAGATCAGTGCCCTTCCTTTTAACCGGCCCATTGACCAGCGACACTATAGGGCGCTAATTGCCCAAAAAGGGCAACTTACTCCATGATTGGCGGCAGAGGGGCTGCCCTCCACAGGACCTGCCACCCTAGGCTGAGATGGGGGGGGCACCTGTTTGCCTTCCTATGTTCTACATAGAATTCTTGTTAATTTTGATTCATTTCAGGAAATATTTTTTCACTCTCCCTATGCTATATGTCCCTGTTATTGCTGAATATATCAGTTTGTTAAAGTCATATCCAAAAACCCCTCAGGGTTTTAAAGCCATGTTTCAAAAAGTTAGACAATAGTAACATTTTGCACGGAGCCGTTCATCAGGGTAACTGGCGAGGACGGACGCTGTTGGGCAGCCATGATTAGCGGCACAAAAAGGCAAATTACATGAAGCTTGGAAGCCATCAAAGAGCCAGACCAGAAGGTTTTGCTCAACCTGTGATTAGAGCTGTCGGCGGGTGGGATACGAATCAAAACATTTGCTTCTTTATAATAATCTTTTTTTTTCTCCTTTGCCGAGTTCATGCTGAGAAACGTTAAGAGTAAAATGCCGCGGAGCGTGGAAATAATTAAATGTCTCTCTGAAATCCTGGGAACAATCATAAAAAGGAGAGTCATCGTAGGACAAAGGAGAGGAAGAGCTGCCGAGTCTGTCATATCTGAATACGTGAAAAAGGTCAGATTACCCAAAACGCAACCTAGATGACTGAAAATGTGATATAAATAGCATATAAATGCACACACGCTACCGTTTAAAAGTTTGGGGTCACTTAGAAATGTACTTCTTTTAGAAAGAAAAGCACATTTTGTCCTTTAAAATAACATGAAATATATCGGAAATCCAGCACAGACGGGGTTAATGTTGTAATTGACTATTGTAGCCGGAAACGTCTGATTTTTAATGGAAACTCTTCAAAGGGTGTACAGAGGCCCTTTATCACTCCCATCACTCCTGTGTCCCAATGGCTCTTTATCACTCCCATCACTCCTGTGTTCCAATGGCCCTTTACCACTCCCATCACTCCTGTGTTCCAATGGCCCTTTATCACCCCCATCACTCCTGTGTCCCAATGGGCCTTTATCACTCCCATCACTCCTGTGTCCCAATGGCTCTTTATCACTCCCATCACTCCTGTGTCCCAATGGCCCTTTATCACCCCCATCACTCCTGTGTCCCAATGGGCCTTTATCACTCCCATCACTCCTGTGTCCCAATGGCTCTTTATCACCCCCATCACTCCTGTGTCCCAATGGGCCTTTATCACTCCCATCACTCCTGTGTCCCAATGGCTCTTTATCACTCCCATCACTTCTGTGTCCCAATGGCCCTTTATCACCCCCATCACTCCTGTGTCCCAATGGGCCTTTATCACTCCCATCACTCCTGTGTCCCAATGGCTCTTTATCACTCCCATCACTCCTGTGTTCCAATGGGCCTTTATCACTCCCATCACTCCTGTGTTCCAACGGCACATTGTGTTCGCTGATCCAAGTTTAAGTTTAAAAGGCTAATTGATGATTAGAAATCCTTTTTGCAATTATGTTACAGCCAGAAACTTTTGAACGGTAATATACCTCCCAACATTCCAAATTACTTTGAATATATTTTTATGTGACTTTGTGCCCTATTGTTTTTGAAGACTTTTGCTGCTGTTTCTATACACATTATCGGGGCTTGTAGGGCTGTAGAACCCTGCGATCCCCTCATACCCAGCAAACATTTAGAAAAGAGGGGCATCAATGTTTTGGATCCAAAGAGGGACTTCCCTTAAACTGAGACACTTGAGAGCATTGTTGGACCCCCAGGGGCCCCTAGGCATATGGATTTTAAGGGACTCTTCATAGTTTCATGCAACCTGTCAGGCACCATTCTCCACTCCTGCTTGCCGACTGCCGCATTACTAGCTCTGGGTCTCGTGACGACGCATTTCGTGGTCCTGATTCTGTAATGGTATGTAAGGAGCTCTAATGTAGAGATGAAACATTTTCTTTGTTCACTTTTGTCGTTTTTACATTTCTGTCTGCCTTGGCGTTCTAAAAATGGATTCTGTGTATTGGGTGATTTCCTATAGAATTGGTAACAATGGCCACGGAAAACCTGTCGTGTTGGGTTTCGGTAAACTCACCTCCAACGTTATGCTTTATAGATCATCATATCATGTCACTGATAGCGCCTTGTTTCAACCGCAAAAATGTTTGGGGCCATGTTTACTAAACTGAGACTTTACGGGTAAACATTTCCTAAAGGCCCAACCCCGGAGAGCTCCTTCTGCAGCTGGCCATGTATGAAGTTTTCTTGGTGTAAGGAGGTTTCCTAAACTCACCTTGTTGACTCGCCTAGGCCTGGCCGTCTGGCGCACCGGTGAAATCCCCGTCCACTCAAATGGCCAACCAAATCATCCCTAGTCCGCTCCTCATGCCCGGGAACTTTCTGCCTCCGGCTCCCGTGAGCCCCCCTCGCGGGTTGGAGGTGCCACTGCTGAAGTTGGGGGGGGGCGCTATTTTCAATGGGGAGTGACCTGCAGTTTTCCATAATGACCCGGAGAAGCGTCGCTACGAAACCCGGAGAGTTCCCAGCTACACACCTATACATTGTTCACAACTACGATATAAATGTCTTTATCTCCTATTATTGATCAGTGGGTATAGGGTTAAATAAGTGAATAGCAGCGTTTTCAGACCCGTGGAAACGTCTATTTGTCAAACCGAGGTGCAAAAATCCAGAAGCGGAATCATTCCAACCCAAATTAGTTTCACAGACATTGTTGACTGCGGGCAAGATCAGCTCTGCCCGGCAGCGTCCGCTGCGTGAGATCCGGCCACCACGGCTTTGTTATTTTTTTGTTTTTAATGCAGAAAAGGGAAAATGTCCTACAGAATGATGTGAAAGGACTCTGAGATCTGCAACCTTAAATGACCGCTCCGCACGAGGTATGTTCCGAGAAGCATAAAGATCGGTGTTTATTTTAACGTATATAGAAATATCCTTTCTGACATAGTCAGGGGCACGGAGCTTCAAAGGAAAACATGCTCTTTAGTGTTAGAATTCTGCCCCGTTTAATGTTATCTTTTTTAATGCTGAAGCTTCCATTATAATCTACAAACCGATTGGAGGATCAAGGGGGAAGATTTGCCCCGAAGTTCCGACATTTTGCCCGGAGAGAGAGAAGAAGATAAAGAGGATGTCTAGAGAAGAAGCGGAGCTGCGAGACACGAGAAACGGTCAATGGAGAAGGGAAGCATTCAGAGAGTGTGAGAGTGAGTGAATGAGAGAGAGTGTGCGTGAGCATGAGACAGTTTGTGGGCATTTGTTTCAAATTTAAAAAGGCCCCCGATTTCCATACAAAATGAACTGTCAGAGAACCGAATTTGTTGTCCAAAAATGGGCCAAAAACCAACCGAGTCGTTTTTAGCCCATTTGGACATGTCTACAAAGGAGAGCTTTGATCTCCAATACTAGCCTGTTGAATAGAGAAACCCTGGGAGCCTGATCAACCAATAGGAAGAGGGGGTGTTTGAGGCTTGCACTCTATTGCACCGTCTCCGCCAGCATTTTTCTTGTCCATGACTCAAGCCCATGCCGGATCCCCCAACTAAATTCAAGGCCAACCTTAATTCAAGGCTATTAACGCGCTGTTACCGCAAAAGAGGTGGGACCCTAGGCATCCTGCAGAATGACCTAAAACCGCTCCGCAGGCCAGGGAAGATCCGACGCGACTTCATGGAACGGACCATTTTCCTTTTTCTTGATCCGTTTCACAAACAGTCCCGGGATTTGGCTGCTGCGAATGATAGTTATATTATAATAGAGGGTTTGTAAACGAGGGGGTGTTCGCTAATAATGTAGGGCCGTGAGACTAAACATGAGTCACCGAGAAATGCGTCAAACGGTCTCGGTCAAGCGGCCTTTCGCCGCGTGACTCTCTTTTATGTCTCTTCCGTGGCGGGCAAAATAAAAGGGGATATTTCTTGAAACTTCATTTCGGTAAATATAGCTATTTGTGCAACCCCTGATGGGAGGATTGTTGGTTACTTTGCAGCAAGACCGCCAGACAAGGCTGGTGACAAAAATCACACCGATTTATCCGAAATAGTGAGAAAATAAGAGAAAAATCAGAGGAATATTTTCATTGCAATAATTGTGATGAGTTTTACCTGGTAAATCTCTCCTCTTCAAAATGTTGTATTTTCTTTAAGCTTTGATATTCCTGATTGACTGGCAAATAAGGAAAATGACTCTTTGTTTTTAGAGCGTGATAGGTAAGTTGAACAGCCTCCCAGCAGAAGTGGTAGAGGCTACTACAGTGTGGGGATTTAAACATGCATGGGATAGGCATATGATGAGGCCAAGGACTGATTAAGGTTTGAGTCTTTAAAGCAAGAAAAGCGGGTGACCGAATGGGGCCGAATGGGGCCGATCTGCTGTCAGATTCCATGTTTATATGTAGTATGATGTATGTCTGAGTTTGCCACGATGTAACTTGAGATTGGGTCTAAAATGGAATCAGTGAAAATGAATTCAGTATCAAATGAGGACTATAGAGGACTGTAAGTGTTACCCCCAAAGCTCAGGAAGCCTTGACGAGATACCCAAAAAGGTGCACACATTCTAGAGTTAATAACATTTTATAAAACAAGTTATTCGCCTTAAACAACAGAAAAAAAAGAACTCCAGATCTTAAAATGTTTTTCCTGCCAGGCTGCATGGAACACATCGCATGTAACGGAATCCGAGTAACGGGGCCGCGGATCTGGTTAATGTGTTTGTCTCGGCGCAGACAGCTTTGCATTATTTCATAGACAAGACTGTAATTTTAAATCGGTCCAGGAATGTAAACAATTTCAAGGGTCTTCGTACGGAAAGACAGACGCTCGAGTGCCTATTACCACCCAGAGACCTCTCTCTCTCTCTTTATCTCTGTCTATTTTCATTAAGGTTCCATGAGGCAATGATGAGATGTTCTGTGATCGCTTGGCCTCTAACCCCATTCCAAGGCTGTCAACGATTGTTTTGAGACCCTCTGCATGGAGAAGCTCCTTTCATAGCCTTTGTTGTATGTATCTTCAGCATTGCCCTAACCCTTTCAAGACTTACCTCCACTCCAAGGCTCTTCGGGGTCTCCTTGGTCGCCAGCCCGTTCCTGTGGCATCATCTGAGGTGGCCCAACGATGTTCTTGCTGGGTCTTCTGAGACAGCAGGTTCCAGCATAGTGGTCCTGCTGCCTTGAGCTGCCATCTAGCCGGCTGGTAGGTCATGATCCCATGGGTGCCCATCCTCTTGGGTATGCTCTATTCATTAGACCCCTGGACTGAATTTGCCTCATTTCCAGTCCTCGAGGACTATATTTACCTGGGACTTTCAAACTGCAGTTCCTCTTGGTTGGTGTGACTCTGCTTAGTTTTGGTTTCTAGTTTTTGACCCGGCTCTCCATGACCTTGCTCTTGTTTTCCGATTTGGCACAGCGAACAAGATCTTGTGGTTGAGACCCGGCTAAGTTTTTCTCTACGGCTTTCTTCAGTTTGGGTTTGTCTCTCAGCCATCTCCTGCCTATCCTGCTTCCTGGGAACGTAGCCCACTGAACCCCTACAAACCCTAACCCAGCGCCCATCCACGCCGTGGCTCGTAATGCCGAGTGCCGGGGTATGACTTCAACGAGAAACATTTATTTGGGGCGAAACCAATGGATGTGTTTGGGAAACGACTTAAATGTAGCGAGTCAAAAGTCGAAGAACTAAATAGTTGATGGCCGGCAAGACAATAGGATCTTAAAATTTCATTTTTTAAGTAAAATTAGGACGTGTTCGGGAATAAAAAGCACATTTTGTAGACTGTCCTTTTGGTGGCAAAGAACAGGAAGCATGGAGTGACAGCGGAGAGGACACTTCTAATTAGGAGAGGATATTTTGGATAACCGCAGGAAAGAATTTAGCATTTAAAACCTTTGGACAAGGATTATCAGGGGACGTGGTGCCAAGTTTCCAGATGGGTTCCTAATTTATACAGCAGAACAATAAGCAAAGGACGGGCCGTTTCCAGGCTGAAAGCTTTTCATATTTGGTTTTGTTTGTGCACCTGTGCTTCGGACTAACACACTGGGATGGGTGCAAATGAGGCATAACGCGCAAAAGGGCATTGTTACCTAAACTGTATTTATAGCCGGAATGTAAAGGGGGGGGGGGACAACAAAAATCTGGATTGTGCAAATAGAATTGCAAGTAAATGTATAAATAAGAAGAACGTATTAAATTAGCTAAAACATTTATACTTCATCATTTATGACATCATCAAATGCCTTTATATTGAAAATGTACCAGACTGTGCTATCTTAAAGGAAGAGGACAGGGTTCCATAAACAGAATGTAAACAATTTTCACTTAATTTATAAATATATTCTCATATTACCCTAATATGTGATCTTATTACCATAGCAACCAGTGGAATTGTCCAATATTGGATTGGAATGGTTACTATAGTGATTTGGCTGCTGTAGGGTGACCCGTTTTATATTTGGTTTGATTTTAGTGTCTTCGAACTTCCAGGGTAACGATCAGCTCAGAATGCCATTCTTATTCCTGCCAACAGTCCGAGATTTACTGGGACAGTCTCAACACCCAGTCAAATGTCTCAGCCATCCCATAGAAGTTCCAGTTGTAGGGTTGACCCCTGAAGGCTCCATGTCTATGTCTGATGGAGAAACACACCATGACATCATGATATGTCCAAGTGATGTCACTTGTGCTCAGCTGCCCCAAGTAGGGGTAGACAGGAACCTTTGCCACCTCTGAAGATCAGTGGAAACACTTAACCCTTCCAGGCCCAAGTGAGTGAGAAACCAATTGGTTCTCTCAGTTCCTCCAATGGTTCCTGAGTTCATTGTGATCTGGTTACTGTTACAAAAAATGGATATTGTGATGAATATCGATAAACAAACGCAGATGTGCACAATGGTGTCGAATGAATAAATTATCACAACGGAGAAGTGTTCTATTTAATCTTTCTCTCCCCCCCCCCATTCGGGATCTGTAACAAACCAGAGGGAAGATGGACAGAACTCAGTCTGTACTTCTTAAAATGTTTCATACATGTCAGACATTGAGCCTCGACGTGCGGCCCGCGTGAGATCGGCAGCCAGGATCACAAGAGTCCTGCTGCTTACTTGTGGGAGGGTCTATTCTCTGCTCCAGTCCCGCCTCCTCTGTGGGGAGAACGAGGGAGGCCGCGCCCCCTGCTGAAGTCTGTGAGCGGCATCGAGAGCTGTAGTAGGTAAGGGGGTGGGGAAGGTTGTGTGAATGAGTATGCCTGATTGAGGGAATGAATCTGTGAATGAATGCATTTGTGTGTGATAGCATGGATGTGTAAGTGCTGGAACCTAGGCATGATGGGACTGTGATTGCTGTTAGCAATCACACTCCTATCATGCCAAGTCAGCCAGTACATGCTGAAAGCTGGCTAGCTGCCCCCCTTGTGTATTGATGCTGCCAGCAGTATGGGGTCTGCACTTACAGCCACCCTGCACCAGCACGTATTGGCTGACTTGGGATGATAGGAGTGTGATTGCTAACAGCAATCACAGTCCCATCATGCCTAGGCTCCAGCATTTACTGGTTGCTTGGGTATAAAAAGAGTGTGTATGCTGTTAGCAATCACACTCCTATCATGCCAAGTCATAGTGTTGATTTTTTTTGTCCAATTGTGGTGTTACTTTTAATAAAAGTGTGGTTACACACAGGGCCGGCCGAAGACTTAACGCCGCCTGGGGCGAAGTTTAAAACGCCGCCCCCCCCCCCGCCGACGTCGGGGGGGGCGGCATTTTAAACTTCGCCGACGCCATAATCTACGATCCCCCCCCCCGGTACTTACCTTTAAACAGTCCTGCGGCGAGTCTCCCTGCTCTGCCACGGTGCCGGCTTGTAATGCTGAGCGCCGGAAATTGACGTCACTTCCGGCGCTCTGCATTACAAGCCGGCACCGGGACCGAACAGGGAGACTTGCCGCAGAGGAGAGAGAGAGAGGGGCGCCGAGCGGGTAAGCGAAAACCACTCGGTGCCCCTCTCTCTCTCCTCCGCTTCAAAAAAAAAAAAAAAGCGTTTGGGGCGGCAAAGTGCCGCCCCTTCTAAAGTGCCGCCTGGGGCAATTGCCCCAGTCTGCCCCATTATAGGGCCGGCCCTGGTTACACACTAAAATTGGACAAAAAATACAATGCCCAGCCAACCAGTACATGCTGGAATCTGGGTATGCCTGAGATTGCTGTTAACAATCATAATATATAATTTTTTTGTACAATTTTGGTGTGTAACTTACTTTTATTAAAAGTGTGTGGGGGGTCACTTTCAGTTTCGGCTAAGTGAACCCTGAATTTTCGGTTTTGGTCATTTTAGTGCATCGCTAAAATAAATAGAACTATTTTATTTTTACTTATCCAGAATCCTGAATTTGTAGACCCAGAAATCCCAGAAATCAGTGAGAGGAAAAGTAAAGGTTTTGTGTCATTTACCTTATTTTAATCTGCATATTTTATTAAAGGCCATATTTTCTCTCAGTGAAAAATTTATACAATTCTGATGAAGTGGCCCACTGCAGAATAAACTTGGACACCCCTGACCTAACCCAAAGATTCTGTTTCTGAATCTAAAGTATATAAAACTATTCAATTAATGTGATTGTTTTTTGTTATTTTTTTTTTCCCCCCCGAGTTCCCGAGAGGTTCATTTTAGACATCGTTTTACATTTTGAGTAACATTCTTTCGTTGTAATACCCCAGGGAACTTATGACGGGCCTGGAGAAAAGTTGGGTCCTCTATCTAAAATATTCCGCATTATGATGTGAAACAGGTCAGTAGAATTTGATATGATCTTGTACGGCTATGTCTGTGAGTCGTACCGCTTGCGCCCCAAAGCCTCCTGCTAGAACAACCGATTACTGATTGGTTCTGTTCACTCCCCAGCCAGGTCTATCCGCACCCTAGCTACTGATAGTATGGAATGGAATGGAAGTCAAGGGGTACCTTGCCCAACTCCCATGGGTCAATTCATGACATTACCCCCAACACACCAAGAGGTACAGCCAATGGTAACTTTTTGGCAGGCCAGTGAGTTGCCGGTAGTAGAATCACCAATATCAGCACAGCCATCAAGCAAGTTCTTGAGGTCTCGGTAACGTCACGTAACCTTCTGCACATAGAACGATCTGCTTCTACCTATTCACACCTACTTTCCTTCTCTTACGGGGACTTTTTGCTCGCGCCCATTCCTATTTTCAGCTACACACAAAAGCCTTTTTCATTTATTTTCAGAGCATTCTTCGGGGAGCCGGTACCTTTTGTGCCTGAGGTGTCTGGGAAGCACAAAACGCTTGCCAAGGATCTACTTAAATGACAACGTTATCGGTCTTCTTTCGCTGACACCCGACGGATTAGCTTGGTATTTTCCTGTATAAATCGGGGTCAATGATAAAAAGTCTTTTGTCTATAGTAACAAATAGGATATTGCTGCTGGTTGGACCATACCATTGCTGGTTATGGAGATAAGTTTATTTTACAAAACAACAAATTTCCACCCAAAATACTAAATACTATCAATAACCCCCTCTTCGTATGCAATGCTTTTATCTGCATCAATCAGCGACAGTTTATGCTCCTTGTCTACCTAAGAGGGCCCAAGATAATTGAGCTTATTTCTGGATTCTAAATATAGAATTTTCAACGTTTAGAATGTTTCTCCAGGCGCCTCCGATACTCAATGCACACAATTTATTTTTTTACACCATGTGTAATGTCTAGGATTTATATTATCAAGTCAAACATAAGTGAGCTGACCCTGAGACCCTTTAAACAGTAACCATTTAACATACTCAATAATAACTCTAATAACGATCCTTATGAAAACCTTGGCTCAATGAAGTCACCTGTATTCAAGTAGGGATTCCAGCTGTGATAAAGCACCAATCAGGATGCTCGGGTATCATTTATTTAGAGTAGAATATGAAGGAGTTACTTCAAGACTCTGTGACGCTCCATGGAGGGGCTGAATAATGTCTCAGGCTATATAGAGTAAATGACCCCAGATCTGGCTTCTTACCCTCTCGCTGAAGTAATATGTCACAAGTCATTATATTTTGGGCTTTTCTTAGACAGAGGCACCACATAGACCGCTGTGTTGTGGGAGATCTAAGTCCTTGGGGACGCGAAAGGTTTTTTGATACCAAAGTGTATTAGTTGATGCTGGCACTAATGAGATCTTTTTGTAATGCACTTTGTAAGGATTTATTACCAGGCAGGCACAGGGTGTTTGTTTTATTAACTCCATAATGTGACGGCACGTACATTCTAATTTGGATCCACAATAGGATAGATATGAGGACAGAAGCCCAACACAGACTGCAGGAGGGCCAATATCTTGTGTTGCACCTGTAATCTTAGGCACGGGTTGACCACATGCTCACCAATGTCCCATGTACTCTAAGGTCTGATGCATGCTGAGGAGCTCCATGATGAGCAGCGCGATGCTGAGGAGCGCCATGCTGAGGAGCGCCATGCTGAGATGGGCCATGCTGAGGAGGGCCATGTTGAGGAGTGCCATGTTGAGGAGCGCCATGCTTAGGAGCACCATGCTGAAGAGCGCCATTCTGAGGAGCGCCATGCTTAGGAGCACCATGCTGAAGAGCGCCATTCTGAGGAGCGCCATGCTGAGGAGCGCCATGCTGAAGAGCGCCTTGCTGAAGAGGAAAACAATGATGTCCTTTAACTGCAAACCTCAAAGGAACATGGAACGTGACAATTAGACAAGTGGTCTTCATACTGCTTGGAAAATACTGTACAAACACATCGATCTGTGGCATGGACTTCATGTTTTGCTGTCACCCGCTGGTAATTGGACAACCCGAGCGTAACCAAATTTCCTTGATGTTAAGTGGATTCCGTCCAACTGTGAAAGTTACCGACTGAGCCCCTGCTGAGCGTCAGGGACGCAATTTTACTTTCAGATTTCGATTAGCATTTTTTTGGCATGTTTGTCACCTCCGTCTGTCGTTTTTTTTTTTTTTTAGTCGATCTGTCCTGCCGTCTCTCATCGCACATAAGGGTCTCCTCCATTTTTTTCCATGACCTTTCCTAACGGCAGATTACTTTTGAATCCAATATTCATGAGCAACACGCTGTCAGAATGTACGCGACTTTAAATGTATTCTGCGTGTTGACTGTGGGGATTCAGATGAAAAATCTGCCGCTTTAGTTCACCCAGTTTTCATAAGTCATACGAATTGTTTTTTTTTTGGGGGGGGGGTCGGATTTCCTTTGCGTATTTGCCCACGTTTTTAACATTAGGGAACATTCACAGGGTGGATACAAAGAAAACAATATATTGGCACATATGCCAAAATTGTAAACATTTTTAAAACAAGTTTTGTTACGGTTAGAGAATTCCTTTGTCTTAATGATTTTGGTCCAACAGGTGGGATCTAAATTTTCATTGGCCAAAAGATGTAAGATGTGACTTGTACAAGCGATGAAAAGAATAATTTTACATCAACATGGCCGCTCGCCCTTAAAACAGAGGGCTATGATGTCATGATGCCACCAGCCCCCCCTCCATGCTGCCATATGACATCATAGCCCTCTCTTTTAAGGACGCGAGGTGTTGATGTAAAATGACTTAGATGGTGTGTTCAGCCAATTGATTGCCAGGCGGTAGGTAACAATATCAGTGTGGACGGAGCTAACGGCGTTCCCGTAGAGACGATTCCTTTTGCCCCATCTGGAGATCCTGCAAATATTTAATGTTTGTTTGGAATCTCCAGTGACCTCAGTGAAGGGAAATTAAGTAATAGATGTTGACCGTTTGCAGCTATGAGGATGTTGAGCCTCCTTCCTGTTGTTTACGGCCGAGGAGGTGACTCATTAGAGGTTATAGACAAGTCCATATAAGGACATTTCGTTTACAAGGTAAATTTGGGTTATGTCCTCAGATAATGGACATTTTGTTAAAGTCACATTAGATATTCAGTCTAAATATAAAAAAATATTATATATATATATATATATATATATATATATATATAGATAGATAACTAATACACCACCATTCAAAAGTTTGGGGTCACTTAGAAATGTCCTTGTTTTTTGAAGCAAAAACAAATCTTTTCCATTAAAATAACATGAAATGGATCTGAAATCCAGCGCAGATGGGTTTAATGTTGTAAATGACTATTGTAGCTGGAATCTTAATGGAATCTCTTCATAGGTGTACAGAGGCCCTTTATCACTCCCATCACTCCTGTGTTCCAATGGCGCTTTATCACTCCTATCACTCCTGTGCTCCAATGGCCATTTATCACTCCCATCACTCCTGTGTTCCAATGGCCCTTTATCACTCCCATCACTCCTGTGTTCCACTGAAAAGAAATCACATATTATATGGGGTATTTTTTTTAAGAAATCACTTATCAATTATATAAAAATATAAAATTGAGAAAAGTGAGAAATTCCTGAAAAAAACAGCTTTTAAAAGAAATGAATGAAGAATATAAATATTTAAGTACCCTAATTATTTGTTGGTCTCGTCTTAGATCCAGGAGCCGTATGCCTATCCCATGCATGTTTAATCCCCTCACTGTATTACCCTCTACCACTTCTGCTGGAAGGCCATTCCACTTATGTACCAGCCTCTCTGTAAAGTACAACGAAGGGGGGGTAAACACTTTTTACTGGATGATTTAATATTTTCCAAAACTTTGCTCTTTTTCAGAGCTTCAAAATACCAAAAAAAAGCCCCAGCCTTCCTTCTTGTATAAACATTTTTGAAAGGACGGTTACATTTTACAGATGTTATTAAAACAACCAGATACGTGAAGCGTTGGGGAGAAAAAAAAAAAAAAAAAAAAAGAAGAAGAAAAGGTCCAAGGGAGGGTGAGACGGAGGAGGCCGGGGCTCCGAATTTCATTAGAAGGAAAGGCTGGGGGGGGGGGTCAGTGACCGCTGAATGGATTTTTCCATCAGTTTCAGTCTAAGACTCACAACGTGTAATCTCAACGCTTTTATCTGTTACCGAAAATAGACAGGAATTTTTTCCACAGTCGGCTCCAATCTGGCCGTATAGATGCTCGGGATTACGCGGATAACTCCGCTTTCTGCACTCAACATGTCTTTCGGAACAAACCGTTCTCTTTATTGCTGACGGACCGAGCTGTTATCCTCGCAGGATGCCCAAACCTTCCGTCCGTCCGTCCGCCGCCGACAGAAATTTAAAATAATGATATATTATTATTATTACTATTATTTTATTATTATTTATTCCGCATTAGATTCAAATGTATATATATATATATAATTCATCATTTATTTAATAACAGAATCTTATATATATATAAATATATGAAATATTAAGATTAATAATTTTGTATTGTCTTATTGTCACAGCCCCCCCCCCCGAAAAAATACAAATATCTATCATTATTTCTCTTTTAATGTTTAATTTTAATGTTTTTGAATATGTTCCAGGTCTGACATGCCGTCTGGGTTTGGCCCCCCAGGGTACAGGGTTGGCCCCCCAGGGTTTGCAGGGCCCTTTATTTTAAAAAGGGACGAGCGCAAGTCGTGCTGTGCTGTCTGTGAAACACTCGGGTATGATGTCATAGATTAGAGCTCCGCATCACTCACGTGATGACTGTAAAGACTCAGACCTTAATCAGTCGTTGGTCTCGTCTTATTCAGGAGCCGTATGTCTATCCTATGGGTGTTTAAATCCCCTCACTGTATTACCCTCCACCACCTCTACTGGGAGGCTGTTCCACTTATCTACCACACTGTCAGCAAAGTAAAGAATGTATTTACCAGAAGCACCATATTTTTAATGCAGCCCTGCAGCATGCATTTTTAATAACAGTTATCTCTCGAATGCTAGTTTGAGGCTCATGTTTGATGCCTGCTTATAGACAGATATGTTCATTCAGCACATACGTGTTACATGAAGAATAAACCCGGGTTCGGAAATAGCTGAGATTTCGACCGGCAATAATCAGTCTCTATTGGATTGGTTTTTTTTAGGCTGTTATCTCTTGGAACAGACAGACACTCTGATAAAGTGACATTTATTACACTGGACGAGGGTCCGCCGACTGCCAGCAGAGGCTTTCAGGGGCCAAGATAATAGACAAAGAAGATTTCTTTCCTTTGTTTAGATCTTGTGTATGTGAGAATGCTGGCTTTTTGTCGCTTTGTATCCTGTGGAAACTCCTGCCGATAAAACAAGCATCTTTAGAAATCAAATGTTCTAAATGCAAGAAAATAGGTGTTTTTACTTTGAGTTCTAAGTAACCCTGTATTGAGCCAGACCATAATACTGCATCTGATGCTTTACATAGATATGAACTACAACAGAAGAACTCATTGGACTTATTTTTTTAGCTTTATGAACATTTTAAGCCTCGATTCCATTATCTCAGAAATAATAACTTGTCGACCAATAAAAAAAATCCAGACACGTTCCATAAAAATCTAAGCATTCCCGATCTCTTCATCGCTTTTCCATTTCTAATTAGTGTGGCGCATGCTCAGTCTAATAAAATGTTGTTTTTGTTTATTTGGAGCGTTAAATGTAATTTCATTATTTTTCCCCCCCGGATTTAACAAATTTGAAACTGTGAGAAGGTAGAAAAATATTAAGTGAAATTAATAAATTTCATGTAAATGTTACAATCTACGGATTTAAAGGATCAGTCTAACGTCCCGTACGGCCCCACCAGCACCTTGATGCATATTAAGGTACTTTGTAAGTACTTTCAATATCTGGAATGTTTTGTGGTAAAGGCGTAGTTAATGCAGGTATGCGCTTTCAGGTGGTGGTGTCATGCACATGGGGTTCTCGGTAGCCCACCTGCCGAGCCTGCACTGGACTTGACTGAAGGTGGGGAGATGAGTTCAGCCAAACACATCTTCTGCGTGGCAACGAACGGGGCAGCTGGGAGTGGGGCAAATACATAAGGGGGATTCTGCAGAATATAATCAATGAATATCGATAAAGAATACAAATTATATAACAACACTATATATATCATATATTATATATATATATATATATAATATAAAATAATTATTATATATATATAATATAAATCAATTATGATATATATATAATATAAATCAATTATTATATATATATATAATATAAATCAATTATTATTATAGGTGATACTATATAAATTAATAAATAACTATAAACACATTATAAAAATCAAATAATAATAATAACATAATAAGAATAATATGAAGCTATATAAATCAATAATAATAATATTTATTATTATTATTAATGACACTCTATAAATTAATAAATAACTATATAACATGATAAAAAATAAATAATACTAAAAATAGAATAAAGAATAAAGAATTATAATATGACACTATATAAATCAATAATAATATTTATTATTATTATTATTATGTCACTTTATAAATCAATAAATAATTATATAACCTGATACAAATCTATTATTATTATTATTATCATGAATAATAATAATAATAATTAAGTAAGAATTATAATATGATGCTATGTAAATCAATACATAATAATAATTATATGATGACGCTATATAAAGCAATAGAAAAAATAATAAATCATGTCAATCTTAATGTAAAGATCTTGTGGATTCTAATGGAATGACCCTGTCATGGTGATTACAGCACTTTTCATGTTTTTTTAATTAACTATTATAATTATTATTAGTAGTAGTAGTATTATTATTAATATTTTATTTATATGATGGCAGCAATATCCACAGCACTTCTTTACATCAGGTAAAGAGCACCCAGCTAGTGAGCTTGCAATCTAGAGGATGTCCCTAACAATAATTACAAAATAATAATAATAATAATAATAATAATAATAATTAGTTAAATATGTCTTTTTGGCTAATTTATATCCCACTGTTACTATCCCTTTAAATAATAAACATTCTATAGTCATATGATGTCATCAAACATATTTTTAGCTCTTTTCGCTAAACACTCATAAGGCGTATGACTTTCCTGACAAAACCAATGAAGTGTCACAGTAAACATGTGAACGAAGCGTGAAACATACCAAGAAAACCCAGTGTGAACATTTTATAAAATTAACATTTTTTTTAAGGGGGGGGATAAAGTCCGAATAGCGGAGTTAAAAATAAATCCGTGAGAACCAAACATAGGATGAGAGAAAGTTCAACTCCAGTTGAAAATAAAACAAAGAGTACTTCCCATGGCGCGAACGTCTCAGCCGGACGGTGTGTTTACATTTCAGCTCCGTTTGCAACTTCTATCTATCAAAGATGTCTCTTTAGAGCCTCGGAGAACAGGAAAAATAATGCGTGCGCGGGGCGGAGGTCGGGTCTCAGAGAAGGACCGAAATAGCTGCCGAATATCTCCTTGGGCTTAGAAGAAGGTCTATTGATTGATACCTATGATGGTTCGATGTGTTTGATGCACGGGATGCGCATACCTGGGAACCTTCTAAATGAGCGGCCCCCGGGACTCTAAAAATGTGTTACCCAAATGGCTCTAATATCCATTATTTATGGATACCTTTAATTGAGTCACCTGCATTCAAGCAGGGATATCAGCCATAACATACTGGTAGCAAAAGCACCAACTGGGACTCTTACACACAAGCCTGGGAACTCTCCAGGTTTCGCCTGTGAGAAGCGCCGTTTATCTGGGTCGAAACTTGAATCCTGCGGGTCGCGGAAGCGGACTCCTGACACGCCCCGCTCCCCGCCCATTTTCTCCTTAAATGTGGGGGGAACGCCTGCAGGAACACCCACTGGTGTCAGCGGGAACGCCCACTGATATTAGCGAGGTAGTCCTGTCCCGCAAGGGGGGCTCGGGTATCCGAACTGTTGCCAGGTATGCTTATAAATGATCACAGCGGGGGCAAAATAGGAAAGAATCAGCTCCACACTGCGTGACCCCGAGAATCTGCCCCTTCACCCTGAGATTGGCGCAAAAACCCCTGAGACCGGGGCTCAAACCCTGACAGTTTGCAGGTATGATTATTGGTGATAGATCCCTCGTTAAATTAGCAACTTTTTTTAATGTGTTAAAATATTTCTCCAGCCTTGGATGAAAGCCAAGCATCAACTTTATACGCTGTCCTCCACCATGGAAAGGAAAAACACTTGGCTATCAAACCTGACCGTTCCTATCGCATGATTGCAACAGCCACAAATAGCCTGAGAACCAGCAATAATAATAAAGAAACGTTTTTCACCTTTTATCCTGAATCCGCAAATGGAGGCTCAGAGTACATCCATCAACGAAGTCTACTGAAGTGGTAAATGGAACAAAATTGAGAGGGAAATAAAAAAGGCAGAGAGGTTTAAAGAAGACGTGCGCCGGAGACCATATATAATAAAAAGCTTTAAAGGGGGGGGGTTCAGGATAACAGAATACGGTATTCGGTATTTCATTTTTTGTATGTTGTGTTAGAGTCACACTGTGCTGTAGAGATCATTTTAAGCACGAAAAGCACTTGGCCGAGAACCAGCCGTGTGGACCACGTCTACGTTTCCAAAGCCTTGGTGGCATGAAGCACGTTGGCCGTAGTGTTTTTGGCTTCCTGACCAACGTCGTACCTAATGCTGATAGACGAATAACGTTTGATGAACCTTGAATGGAATACGTTTATGGCTGGAAGAGACTCCTTCTCCCTGATCCTTTAAGCTGATTTGATTATTGGTGTATTCAAGCGAGGTTCCCCCCCACCCAGTTGCTTGAGAACCTTTTGGGTTTTTTTTAATTACCAAAAGTAACCGTTTATCTAAAAATCTTTAATGGTTCCTTTTTTTCATTCTTAGAAACGTTGTGATTTGGTCTGTGACCGGTCTGCTCCATTCTGTTCTCCCCAGAGAAAGGCTTCATGTTTAGCTGTTAATGTGAGGATTTCCTTTTCAATGAACGTCTTGGGATGGAGGACATCTGATGTGTCACCAAACACCTGGTTGCCACAGTAGAAGCTTTCTCTTCTTGGGCTGAACTTGCAACATCAGGAAATGCCTTCCTTTCCAGCCTGGACGTAGCCTAAGGAATGACTGGATAGTCTAGGTCGTCCCCCCACCAAGAGCGGAACCCACTGAGGTCTTCTAGAGGTCCTGGTGGCCAAAGGGCGCAGCTCACCCTCATACCAAAAAATGGGTCTTTGGGACCCTGCTCCGTTGCGGCATTTCCAGTCCAACCCATATCGTGTGTGCACAAAAAAGCAATGAAAAACATGCTAAAAAAACACTAGCGCCACCCCAGGCCGCAGCCCATGGATGGTTCTTGAAAGTTTCGATCACAATCCATAGACTAGAGCAGTGAGAGATACAAAAAAAAAGTGAATAAAGGGTCCAAAAGTGATGCTTGATACTCTTACCAACCCAGACAATGTGAGTATTGATCGTACTCCTAAGCATGGGAGGAGTAACCACGTCTATTGGGTCTACTCACTAAGGGGAGAGCTGAGGAGAGTTGAGCTTCTCTATACTTCTCCAGTGAGCATCTGCTGCTGGAAGAGCTTGGCTGGCGCTGGATCAGTGAGTAGTCTCCTCGGCTATCATCAGGGGAGGGCTGGCAGCCTAAGGCCTGGGGGGCAAGTCTAGTCAACTGGCCCGTTGCACCATCAAAGCGGCTGCGAGCGACATTGAAAGCAGCCGTCGTGCGGCAGTCACTCCACCAGCGCCTAATGAAATTAAAGTGGCCGGCGTGCACGCACCGCATGCCTCTGCTCTTCATCTCACCCCTTTTAAGACGTGGGAAGAGGAGCTGAGGCATGGCCATTGGGTCTGACAGCCGCATGATGCAGGGGGGTACCGAGAGTATTTGGCACCTGTGGCAGACCCTGTATGTGGCACCCCCCCCCACACACACTTTAAAACTGCATAGTTTCTATGGTTAGGCAAACATTGACAGGGGTACAGCATATTTGTTATCATTATATGCTTAGGGATTATGCGGTACCACCGTCAATGTGTGCCTATACATTGAGCCAGACACTGACAACCCCTATCACTATATACTAAGCCAAACATTGATGTGGTGTAGGCTTACCACTTTAGTGACTGGCATAGTATATAGTAGGGATGCACCGAAATGAAAATTCTGGACTGAAACTAAAAATTCAGCATTCACTTGGCCAAAACTGAAAAAAAAAACAAAAAAAACCTTTAAAATACTTTATTAAAAGTAACACCAAAATTAGACAAAAAAATCAACAACAATATTAACATATATATACACACAAACACACATATATAACAACAATCACAATCCTATCATGCCCAGGTTCTAGCATGTGCTGGCTGACTTAGCATGATAGGAGTGTGATTGCTGTTTGCAATTATATATATATATATATATATATATTAATACTGTCATTGAATTATTCTGTCCAATAAAAGTGTTAACACACCGAAGTTGGACCAAAAAATAATTTATAACAGCAATCACACTCCTATCATGCCTAGGCAGCCACTACATGCTGGAATCTGGGCATGAAAGGAATGTGATTACGGACTCTATGCCAAGCTATCCCCCAACACTTACACATCCATGCTATCTGAAACCCTCATTCACAAACATTCAGCATAACACCCATCACTCTCACACACTTACATTCAGCATAACACCCATCACTCTCACACACTTACATTCAGCATAACACCCATCACTCTCACACACTTACATTCAGCATAACACCCATAACTCTCACACACTTACATTCAGCATAACACCCATCACTCTCACACACTTACATTCAGCATAACACCCATCACTCTCACACACTTACATTCAGCATAACACCCATCACTCTCACACACTTACATTCAGCATAACACCCATCACTCTCACACACTTACATTCAGCATAACACCCATCACTCTCACACACTTACATTCAGCATAACACCCATCACTCTCACACACTTACTAATCCACTCTTTCCTACCTTTTCTTCTTTCACTCTCACTTTTCCTCCTCCTCCTCTTCTTCTTCTTCCTGTCCTTCCGGTGCACTGAGCGCGGAAGACGGTGGGCGTGGCTTCAATGTTGTGCCGCGCGCATCGTTTCTGAAGGCGTGCCGGCCTGGTGGCACCCCTCAGATGAGCGGCAGCCGGGGCGGACCGCCCCCCTCCCCCCCACGCCAGGTACGCATGACGGCCGCATTCAATCCTGCTCGCGGCCGCTTAGTTTTTAACTTTGCGGCCGCAGCCGCATTGAATGCTCGTCCGTCCGGCCCACCGGCCCGGATTTAGGGCGGCCTGGGGGGCAATTGCCCCCCTGCCCCCCGGCCCAGTCCGCCCCTGGCTATCATGTTGTGCATTATACAGGGCCAGCTCAACCCTTCGTGCTGTAGAAACTTGGTAGTGTTGGCCCTTCACAAAGAATAGTAGTGTGAGAGAGCTGAAACCACAACTCTCCAGGAACCTCTCCAGCCAACTCTCCCTTTAGTGAATAGACCTGTTTGGAACACTCATGTCATTGAAGAGCTGGCGACCTGTGGCATACCCAACCTTTTTCTTTCACGGGAAGGAAAAATAATAGGCAGACTAGATGGGACGAGTGACGTCAAATTCTATGTTTCATGGCGGCACCCCTTAGGAAACGAATAACACCTTTTCCTCTTGACTTCTCCGTCGGAATATTCCGCGTTCCAGATCTCACAATAAGGGAGCCAAAACAATTACCGCTAAACCGCGACTGATTCATTTTCCACTCTAACTACAGACAGAGGCACTAAATCATTTTTTTTATTATTATTTTATACAGCAGACTATTTGTAGGTTGTTATTCTGTCTAAGGAACCGAAGTGTGTGGCCCAACTGGTTCTTATCTGCGCTCTTATTCCCCCCCCCTAACCTTAATGTCTTCGCACATTAAATTATAATCACCCCGTTCTATAAATCTCACCGATTTCTTCCAAAAATACCATATATTTTATTAGCGGGGTATGTCGGATTTTCCGTTAAGACTCAGACTTATTAGGAAAAAAAACAACAAAAAAAAAACATTTTACTGACTTCCTAATTATAGCAGATTGTATACTTTACTATAAATAGCAATAATTTAATAGCTGAGAACGGAGAACCTTCTAATATTCTCAATTCCCGTGTTTTTTTTTTAAAAAAAAACCTCTAAATATAAACCAAAATATTATGATAGAAAATACTTTCAGCATCTTTATTTTCAGCAATAGCTTTCCCTGGAAACGCCTCAAGTGGATTTTTATACTTTGCCAAGAAAAAGATGTTTATTGTGTAATCTAGAATAATCTAGCACAAGTAAAAAAAAAAAAGTCGGTAGATGCCAAGACCCGACCAAGCCTACTCTTTCTTACTTTATTAGTACATCGCTTTTTGTTTTTATATAGGTTATTTTTTTAAAGGATCATGGGATTGTTATAACCCTGAGGGCACGTATACTCTGCACAACTGTATAATGATGCACGGACCGAAGTTTCATAATAAAGAAGATGCTTTTTACCATTTTTGCCTATTTCAATCTATAAACACCGTTATAACGTTTATTTAGAACGTTGAACTGTGATACTCAGAAAAAGTGTCAGATCCTCTTTAAAGGAGATCTCCCAACATTTTTTTTTACTAGTGATGGATTAAAATACGTTTTCAAAAACATTGCTCTGGTTTTCAGGCCGCTGCATATTAGCCATCTGTATGATTCTCGCTCTGTTATCTGATCCCCGATCTACTAAACACCGCGACTCCTTATCATACTGCCTGTGGGGAACAATAGAACGGCTCAGTCTTAATACTGTATACAGTGCTGGGGGGTTATATTACTGTATACAGTCCTGGGGGGTTATTACTGTATACAGTGCTGGGGGTTATATTACTGTATACAGTGCTGGGGGTTATATTACTGTATACAGCGCTGGGGGTTATATTACTGTATACAGCGCTGGGGGGTTATTACTGTATACAATGCTGGGGGTTATATTATTGTATACAGCGCTGGGGGTTATATTACTGTATACAGCGCTGGGGGGTTATTACTGTATACAATGCTGGGGGTTATATTATTGTATACAGTGCTGGGGGTTATATTACTGTATACAGCGCTGGGGGTTATATTACTGTATACAGCGCTGGGGGGTTACTGTATACAGTGCTGGGGGTATATTACTGTATACAGCGCTGGGGGTTATATTACTGTATACAGCGCTGGGGGTTATATTACTGTATACAGCGCCGGGGGGTTATATTACTGTATACAGCACTGGGGGGTTACTGTATACAGTGCTGGGGGTTATATTATTGTATACAGTGCTGGGGGTTATTACTGTATACAGCGCTGGGGGGTTATTGCTGTAAACAGCACTGGGGTTAATAATGTATACAGCAGGAGAGATAACATGAGTTACATCAAATTACCAACTTGATATATAAATGACAATACTGTGTTAATATTACAAATATTGTCTTTTTGTTATTATTATTCCAGTTTAAGCATACCTAGGAACTTGCCGCGCCGCTCGCCCCCTCCATATAGGGAAGCTAATGTTCTAGGGGCCCCGTGGTGAATCCCATTGCTGGAATGCCTTGTGTATTATATGCGTTCAAGTTCAGGTTTTAGTAAACTTGTGCATTCGTATTCGGCGAACATAAAAAAGAAACAGGAAAGGTGCGTTTTCGTTGTCCAGCCCGAATACCGAAGAAATGAACACGAAGACACACAACACGAAGAATCTTCATGTTCGTCTTCGTTAATATCTCCTACCTCCTATCTACCTGGTCCCCCCCCCATACAAGTCTCTAGCCTACCTTTTCTACACAGCATCACAGGGGTTAACGGGAGCTCAAGGAGTTAAAGGTCCGTGCGAGCGACTCTATTGGTCGCCAGCAGGTTGATGCTGGAGGAGGCCCCTGGCAGCGACCAATAGAGTCGCCCTTATGGACCTCTAACGTCTGTTCCCTTCCCAGGCCAAGTTTCAGCTTCAGAAATTCGTCAGTTGGTTGATGCCAGAGGAGGCCCCAGCGGGCGACCAATAGAGTCGCTCGCACGGACCTTTAACTCAGTGAGTGATCCTACGGATCCCGCTCCCGTTAACCCCTGCGATGCTGTGTAGACAAGGTAGGCTAGAGAGGGAAGGGACCGGGGAGATTAGTTAGGAGATATTAACGAAGACAACATGAAGAAAACCATTCATGTTCGTTTCCATGTTTGCCCGAATACGAATACACAAGTCTGCTTATTATTTATTATTATTATCTTTTATTTATATAGCGCCAACAATCCACCCACTTTGCATCTCCATAAATTGCACCTGCACCTAAAGTACTTGTTTTATTAATGTAATATTATACATATGTGCAGGAATATTTCTCTGTTAAACATGTTATACACACATGCATATTCCCCGGGTGCTGCTGCTTTATGGTAATTCTGTTAAAATTACTTTGTTACATGTGAATAGCTGAGCAGATGAGCTTTACAGCAGCTCGGATGTTATTAGAGTTTCAAGGATTTAAAGAAACGTTTATTTCCCCCACTACAGTTGTCCTTTAACTTTCCACTTCTACGTGTTTATTTCTCATTTCCATGGCAACCTGGACAGACGAATGGGATTTCCAAAAACATTAAAACCCTATAGTTTCATATGATACAAAAGTGCCCCGTCAATACATCCATAAAGCAGTAAAGCGGAAGAGTCATCATTGTGACCTCACTATGTGAGCAGTGAATTGTGACATCAATCATCACTGTAAAGTTGGAGAACGTTCACCTGCTTCCTCAGTGTAGTTGGGCGCCCGACACTTGTAACCAGCTATTTGTAGCAAACTTGAAGTGTTGTTACCAACAACATCAGAGATTGTTGAGATTTAAAAGGAGAACCTTTTAAAAGGAGAGCTATGGAGGACTGCTGTCTACTCCATGGACTGAGGTGGATTGTAGGGAGATGCTGCCCCAGAAAACTGAGGAAGTTTTTCAAAAGACTGAAAACAGCTTTTACTAACAAACACCGCAAAAAGGAGTACGGATCAGAACAAGGAGCACTTGGCCAGTAGAGTCCCTGTCCTCAAAAAGAAGGAGAGTAGCAATACTCAGGAAGAAAGAGGGAGAGCGAGGAAGAGGACCAAACGTACTCCTAAAGAGAGGGAGGAGAGCAGCCTGTGTGTGAGGGCAAAGGACACAACAAAACGCCCCAGAACCAGCACAGGCAGCTCCGAACATGAGAAGAAGCGGCGTAGATACAGCGAGAAAAGCAGCCAGAATCTGAGGCAGCAGGAGAAAGAAAGAGCAGAGGAACATCTGGAGGAGCGCAGGAGGGGAAAGGTTCCCATGAAAAGACGCAGGAGTATGGAGGAACGCAGTCTTACTGCGAAAAGATTTCGGAGCCTTCTCCCCATGACGCTCTCCGGCTTCACCTTCCATTCAGTGCTGGGAGAAGGAGCGTTTGGGAAGGTCATGCTGGCTTCTGTACCTAGAAGAGATTCCATGGTAGCGGTCAAAGCCATCCGCAAGAAAGCCATAAACCCCCAAGACTTACTTAAAGAGGGGAGGATCCTGGAGATGGCTCGAGACAGCCCGTTCCTGTGTCACGGATATGCAGCCTTCCAAACCGAGACCTGCGTATCATTTGTGATGGAGTATATGGCTGGTGGAAGCCTCCAGTCATATTTGAAGAGGGTGGGCTGCCTCGCCGAGGCCACAGCTGCATTTTATTCAGCTGAAATCATCTGTGGCATCCAGTTCCTCCACGATCGGGGCGTTATACATCGAGACCTGAAGCCGGACAACATCTTGCTTGACGGAGAGGGCCATGCGAAGATCTGCGATTTCGGCCTTGTTGCAGAAGGTATTTTTGGAACAGCAGAAGGAGAATGTGGAACATTCCTGTACATGGCCCCGGAAATACATGAGAACAAAGCATACGGTGTTGCTGTGGACTGGTGGTCCTTTGGGGTAATTCTATTCCAGATGCTTAACGGGTCTTTACCATTCTTTATAATCTATTCCATTCTACATGAAAGACCTCGGTATGTCAATCAGCTCTCTGAAGAAGCTGGTGACATCTTGAAGCATCTTTTGAGGAAAGATCCTCAGGATCGGCTCTGGATCGCAGGATGTATTAGGCGGCATCTATTCTTCCAGAACATTGGGTGGGAGGATATAGAGAGCCGCCGTTCAACTCCACCGTACCAGCCACCAACACCAAATCTCCACTTGCAGACATTCCAGGAGATTCCATTAGTTTTGGACACCACAGAGGACTCTTCATCTTACATGTCCTCTTCATGCGACATGTCCTCTGCATCTTGCACGTCCTCTTCATCGGGCAGCCAGAGTCTCTCTGGCTTTTCCTTTGTCACCCCAGACTGGATGGTCTGAAGGATGGACGGAGCCCTGGCCAAGTGCATCAAGATCGGTGGTTTCCAATTAACATCATAAAATCAGAATAAATTTGAGAAACACCTAAATTTTTTTTGTTATTGTTTCCTTCATGTTGTATAACTACAGGTACCATTGTTCACAGATCGCTCTACATGGCTATACACACAGATTGTGTATTGTAATTAATGGAGACAGAAATGTCCCAAAAAATGGATTTTAAGTAATCTACTTTATGTGGCCCCAATGTAACTTCATTCATGTGATAGTATACCCTATAATTTCTAAAGGTTTCTATTTTTCCATAATAAGAAAATGATGGATTTTGAAATAACACCCGCTACTCAATCAACGCAATCAACCGTTATGACAGGCGCATAGTCGAAATGTGGGTCCCCTGTAAAAACCCCACCATAATACCCATCCCCAAATAAAACACAGACACCAGAAATGTAGTGGAAAATTATTTATAAGTCCACAGCATGAAAACATCGAACAAAAATCATTGTCATACAAAAACAATAAAATACAAATAGCCCGACACCACCCACACCATGACAATGACCCAAACAATAAATTAACAGTGACCAAAAACATAATAAAGTGCCAATAATTTACATTTCCAACTCCTAAATAGGGGTATACCCAGATACCCCTACACCCCCAGGTTCTGAGCCACAGACCAGCTCGAAACCTACAAAAAACAACAACCAACAACCTTCCATTAACTTTTTTCCACGAAAACCCCCATTCAAAACTCTCCAAACTTGCCTCTCCACCCCGCCGCTGTGACAAAACGGACCCCCCCCCAAAACCATAAATAGGGAGGGAGGGAGGGACAAGCAGATTAAAATTGTGAAAAACAAAATGGATTCTACCTATTTATATAACCCAGCCCCTAACCTTAACTGACCAATAAAATTAAAACAAAACCCCTAAGGCCCACCTCCTAGCACTGTCAGGGCCTCCTCCGCTAAGCTGCGCTTGCTCCAATGGCTTCATTACTGATGTCCTTCGAGTCCGTTTTTATACGTTTTGCTTCAGTGGACTATTGATAGCAATCTATGTACAGGGGAAACATTTAAAAGAAAGATAATTTTTTTAATTTGAATTTCATTTTAATTGGATTTGAAAGAAGGTCTTTCTTTTTACTACCATTCAAAAGTTTAGGGCCACTCGGCTGTTTTCAGGGGGGGAAAAAAGGAAATTTCTATCTGTAATATAATTGCAAAAGGGTTTTCTAACCATCAGTTAGCCTTTTAACCTTAAACTTGGATCAGCGCAACTCAGCGTACCATTGGAACACGGGAGTGATGGGAGTGATAAAGGACCATTGGAGCACAGGAGTGATGGGAGTGATAAAAGGCCATTGGAACACAGGAGTGATGGGAGTGATAGTTTGAGTCTGAGACAATCGCTCTGAGAAACTTGGCCTGGGCAAAGGGCAAGGCAAAGTAAACCTCAGAGCAGCTTTGCCTGGGGACACTTGGCACCTTGGCTTGGCTTTGGCACCAGGATTTCGAAGGTCAGTACAAGCAACTCTATTGGTTGTCAGCAGGGGGCTACTTTGGTATCAACCATTGAAGGAACCCCTGCCGGCGACCAATGGATTTGCTCTTACAGGCCTTTAAATCCTGGCGTGATCCTACAAATTCATGTTAACCTCTGCTATATTGATGCCCGTGTAGTCAGAATGGAACGGAAAGGGTCCTTGACAGGGATGCAGAGCAGGGCTAGGTCAGGGGGTCATAGAAAGTTCAGTGGGGAGGGGGAGGAAGTGAAGGGGGTATATAAGGATGGGGCATAAGGGGGTTCGGGGCTTTTTGTTGTGCCAGCATACCCGGTGTGTTTGTCCCCCCCTCCCCCCCCCTTTATTTTATGATGTGTCCTGTGGTTATGTGACCTTGTTACTAATTTTCTTTGTTTTGTTTCAGGTTTTTGTCACAGCCGGGGGGCGGTAGCTTGCCAGGTTGCCGGGGGGGGGTGTTATGTGGTTATTGCCACTGGTGTTCAAGTGTCGGTTGGAGGTTCCTGGCTGGGCGGTTGCTGGAACCTCAGGTGGGGGAGGGGCATCATGGTATGCCCTCCCATAAGGTTATGCTTACGGTTCGGCCCCGGTTGGTCCTGGCAAGCTTACGGGTGTTTTATGGTATTTGGGTCATCGCCGTGTTAATGCACCTTTTTATGTTTACAGGTTGCGTGGCAATGACGTTAATAAATTGGCTGTGGCCTTTATTCATCCCACATTTGGTGTCTGTGTTTTATTGGGGGGTGGGTATCTAGGATGACATAGCCCGAGAGTCGAGGCTACCCCTGTCATAGGAAGACTTAAGGTGGGCTAGAGAGTGAATTGGACAGGGGGGGGGGAGATTAGCTAGGAGATATTTATAAAGATAAACACGAAGAAAGAAAGATTCTTGGTCTTGCGCATCTTCGTGTATATTTATCCGCCGCCATATTTGTTTATTCGGTTTCAACAACAAAAACGCGAAAAAATACGAATGCACAAGTCTAATCTAAATGGTACAGAACCTGTGGCCGGCGACATTGCTCTTTGCAGAAGCACGGATACCATGTCGATTTAGCCGGTCAGATAAAGATTTAACTTTCATGTTAAAAAGAAAGCAATTCACAGAATGTATTTAGTCCGGGGCAATTGTATGTTTTTCTAGAGCTACAGCTGGAAAAGGAAGTCGCTCGGTACCCCCAAATAAAACTGTTTATACCCCAAATGTTGCATACAAAGAGATTTTTGATATGCTAGATTTATCACCCAGTCCGCTGTGTCGGCGGTACCGCCGGCTTTATTATCTAGCAAGGAATGGCCAGTAATGTAACTTTTTTTGCGCTTGGCTCCATGAATTTAACATATTATTTATAGATCTTCAATTGGATTCCAGAGACAGCAGACAATTAATCATTTAGGGATGACGGAGGATGTGAATACAACGACCAGCAAACCAAATCAGGTGGATGTTAGTGGATTACACTGGCATACCTCCCAACAGTCCCGGTCTTCACTGTGCCGGTTTTCAGGAGCTGCCCTGTTATCCCGCTTAGCTGCCCAACTGTTCTTCTTTTTGCAGGCAGTGGGGATTATGAACCGGTTGTGGAAATCCTCTGATCTCCACTGACTGCCCCAGGGAGCCGTGGAATGATTGGGGGTCTATGTTGTTACCCAGCTTACCTCCTTTGCAGCCCCCACACGGCATCCTTGAGACATTCTGAAGCCGAGCGCCTTGGTGACTCATCTGGTAAGGAGGCTCAACGTCCGACTCTGGCCCTGCCTGTTTCAGGCCATGGTCACGCCCCTCAGAGCCCTTCACCACACCCCTTAATTTGAATACCTGAAATGTTAAGAGGACCATATTAGAAAATGTCACAGTATGAACGTTCTATCGCTTGTCCAAAGTTGGCATTTGCATAAAATAGGCAAATTCTATGTCCCATGATCCCACTGCCAGCCAAAGCAGGAAGTTCTACCCCACTTCCTGTTCCCTACGGACGCTTTTAGCGCTAGATATTATTATGTATTGTTTTATATAGCACCATCAAATTCCATAGCGCTGTACAATGGGATCATTTACTTCCTTTCTAAAGCTATAAAAACTATAACAGAGTTAATATTTGTGTTTGTAATTAAGTGACTAAAAGAAAACATGACTGATATATTGTGTATAGATCAGGATTTGGAATAATCTGGAATGGGGAAAACACATCTGGAAAAGTTTCACTTTAGTTCATGCTTTAGTCTTCTTCTGGCAGTTATAGGGTTAAATATTTGGATTTTTTTTTGGATTTCTTTATTTTTACATTTTCAAATAGTAAATATTTTTTACCATGAGGCTTTCCATGAGGTTTTCTGGTCTAATCGTATAAAGTGTTGGCAAATATTAGGACGAATAAGAATGGTTTTAATTAAATATTTTTTTATTACATTTTATTCTTAATTAGAAATAAAAATAGGAAAACGATACTTTATTTTGAGTCATTTGGTGGCCGCTGGCATTAAAGTGTCAGGGCCGTCTCATCATCTCTAGTCTGCTCCCGTCCTGAGGTATAAATGTCAAATAGTGGTACTTATATGCTACCTGTACTAATACCCTAAACACACTGACTCAATCAACGCACGAGACCAGAGCCGGACTGTGAATGACAGGGGGGTTCCAGCACTTTAAGGCCACCAGCCGGCAGATCACCGAGGTGAAGTGCGGCCGCGCATGCTATATTTATGCTTATGTGGCAGGCGGGTGGGCAACAGCGGCGTCTCCAGCTTTCATATTTAGGGGGGCACATGGGAGACCAGGGACCAATAAATAAACACTACATATGCACTATTATATATATATATATGTATGTATGTATGCGTTAGACATGCATTCTTATGTACATAATATGCACTGATA
Source organism: Sceloporus occidentalis (assembly GCA_023333645.1). Classification (NCBI taxonomy): domain Eukaryota; kingdom Metazoa; phylum Chordata; class Lepidosauria; order Squamata; family Phrynosomatidae; genus Sceloporus; species Sceloporus occidentalis. The sequence goes on along the minus strand of JALMGF010000129.1, from coordinate 1,098,992 downwards.
TCTCTATGAAGTAAAGACCTTGATTAAAATATGATTTCAAAATAACAGCTGAACTGGCAGTTATTTTTCATTCTTTAATATTAGTCTCTGCTGCCTCACTATCTACCCCCTCTTCTTACTATCTACCCCTCCTCCCTTCTCACTATCTACCCCACTTCTCACTATCAATCCCCTCTCCCCTTTGTAGTTTGCTTTACTTACCGCTGCATCACTGCTGAGCGCCAGGAGATGAAGTCATATTCCGGCGCACAGCATGATGCGCCAGCACCGAGAAGGAGGCCTCGCGGAGGAGACTGAGGGGCACCGAGTGGTTGCCTTAAACGTATTCACGAGCAACCGCTCCGCGCCCGTTGGGGAGGCAAACAGGGGGCACAGCATGATGTAGGGGGGCCATGGCCCCCTAACCCCCCACTGACGCCACTGGTGGGCATATATATCTGCAGATTGTGTGCGTATAGCTGCCAGCAGCCCACCGGGCATTTGATGGCCAGTCCTGGCCTGACTGTAACTATTGTGGTAAAACTGACATGATAACTTTTATGCGATTTTGATCCTAATAAAAATATTTTTTTTTTTTTATTTCTGCTGGAATTTGGGAAAGTTTTAAGCAGCCGTCATTGTAACGTGTTTTTTTTTTTTTTTTAAGGGAATGTATATATTTCTGTGCGCACTCTCAACAAAACGAGACCCCGGTGACATTTTCCATTTTAGAAATGACATACTTTGGAAGAAAAAAATAAGATTTTTTTGTAGAAGCTGAAATGTTTCCTGTTCTCCATAGAGGGTTCCTTAGGATTTACAGTCTACCCGTAACGACTTTCTTCCTGGAAAGTGACCGGCTTGTAACATAACGGGGATTTTCATGAGAAAATTCCATCTCTTCACACGTTCTATAAACCTGACAGCTGCAATAAACCTAAACCTTGCACCTTTCGCTTTTGACATGTTTAAGTCCATATTTTTTTTTTCCTACTAAAATAGCTTTTACGTTAAATAATAATAACAAAATAAAAAGATTTGGGCTCGGTGACGCCATAGTGATTGAGTTTCTACCATGTCGGTTTTGGGCAGGAAATAAAGGGTTAAATTAAGCCTTTTTCTTTAAAAAAAACTATATTCTGAACTTAAAAGACACAAAAAGCTAAATGGCAAGAGTGATAGTATATAGAAGCTTATCAGCTGTTTAACAAAATATAAATACAAATAATAAAATGTAATAATAAAAATGTAATAATAAAAATCATAAAATGTAATAATAAAAATGTAATAAAAATAATCATAAAAATAATAAAAATGTAATAATAAAAATAATAAAATTTAATAATAAAAATGTTTCTTTTCTTTATAGGGGAAGGGGGATTTTACAGTTGAAATGGTGCACTCATGACATCATAGTTACTGATGTTTGCATATTTATAAGGATCAGATTTTTTTTTTTTAAAACAGCCTACCTGCTGCCTGTACCTATCCCAGTCAGAAGGCATGGGTCAGATTTATTTATTTATTTTTAAATTTTTACTTACAAACAAGCTGCCTATCGGTCACCCGAAACATTCTCTCCTTCCCCAAATGGAGCCTCGACATTAAAGCGTAAACCTGAGGCATCCATCTTTAATGGAAATGCTAGTGTACGCAGCATAGGTAGTTGGTATTTTAACCCCTTAATGACAACAGGCTCTCTTTAAACCCATTAAGGACAATGTATTGTGTACATGTACGGGCTTTGTCGTGAAAGGGTTAAACCCAGTTTGTTGGCTATGTGCATAGCAGAGAATTAAATCCTTTTTTTTTTTTAAGAGTGTGCTTAAATGATAGTTTTATTTGAAAAAAATATAATAAATTGTGATGGTGACTATTCCCCTTTAAATAAACGCTCCTCCTTTTTAACTCCTTAGGTTCTGTCTTGGTCTCTTTTGTGTATCTTAACTGCCCTTGATGCACTCATGTGCCCCATTCTGTTGAATCCTAGAATTTTGCTCTAATTTTGCCCTTATTTTAGCATTAAATACGTTATCTAGCAGTGACGCTCCAGCTCTTGACTCACCCCTAATACACGCTATTACCGTTTACAGTAACCTATGATTTTCTATTTATGTACTTATTTCTTATATTAGTAACATGAAAATATTGTGCATCGAGGTATTTATCGTGCTTCGCCCATGCGGCTGAATCACCGCTTATAAATCTTTATTATAATTTGACACTGTCCTTGACGACTTTGATCTTTCAATTTTCCTCTGTAACAATGCCGTATTTTTTTTTTCCGGCTGAATTGGTTGACAAATGGATATTGGAAAATATACCTTTGACGGCCGCATTATGCAAAAATGCATTAAAAATAGAATGCGACGCGGGTTTGATTCCGTTTGTTGAAATGTTCATGTGCCATTTTTAAGACGTGATTCATGAAATGGTTTCTGAGGCAACGTTTATCAGCGGCGGTGGAGCTCTTTGGTGATTGACTGGATGATAATGTGTTTCTAGACACAAATATTGAGGCTCATTGTCATTCTGATGAATCGTAGGCTTGATTGTGCTGGTATTCAGTCATTAACGTCTTGTCCGCTAAACGTCAGAATAGCCGGCAAGCCAAAACCGCGATTTGTCCGTAGATAAGGAAGCAGCTTCTTATGTTCTCATAGGTGAAGAAATGGAAACCGCCGTCCACAAATAATCCTTTTTAAATGATCCCAGATGGAAATGTTCATGTCATGAGTACAATAATTGTATATGTTATCTGCAACATTCGTAGTAAATGGTATGTTATTTTTTCGGACAAATTGCAATATTTGGCATTCTTATAAATAGTGTCCACATTTGAGGCAGTCATTCGTGAAGAAATTTAACAACAACAGGGTTTTAAGGGAAATAATATAATATGTCCTTTAATTTATAGTATAAATAAGTGGCACTTCAAGGACATAAGAAAAGTATTCACTAACCTAGGAGTTTGCATGTCAGTTCAGCAATGAAGATGACCCCAAAGGTCAATGTTAGCCCCCTCATCCCGTCTGGAGGCATGGCTTGGGGTCTATACTCCCTATAGGACCTTCACAGATTAATTTAATGTATATCCTAGGAGAGGGGGCTCAGTTTGAGCTTGCATGCCCTCACCTGAAAGTCACAAAAAGCTCTTGTGACGTGTGAGTGCATGAGACTGGAGTTTAAATACCTTTAAATCTTTGAGATTCCATATTAATTTCCAAGGGCAGGGAAATGTACGACTCCCACCACTGTACTTTGTACATTACTGGATTATGAACATGTAAAATAATGAAAGTCGTTAATAGGGGCGACGACAAAATCATCATCTATGGCACCAAATTGGTTAGTAGAGCTGGTAGAATCTGCATGGATAGATCAGAAGGTTCAAAGTTACAAATTATTATTAAACATTAACTTGAAATTAAAAAAGAGAAGTTTATCATTGTCTCAAATTATATCCAAAATTGTAACCTCGCATATTACCAATCTGATTTCTGTATCCAGTCCACAAGAGGATGCAGTCCACAGTTGAAAAATGTCAAAGCTACCAGCTTTCAAACCATCCCTCTGGGAAAAATCAATTGGATCAAAGGTGTCACCATCTCCTTTCCATCATTCAACGAGGAGTATTTATGGAACACTGGAAAGAAAAACAATGGTATTAATTACATGTCAGACAACAATTAAAAGGAATTGCTACATTGACCCTACTCGCTTGTTTTCTGATCTTTGTGTATTTGACCCACGGGGTAACATGATGATTGAGATCTATCAATATTCTTTCACTGCAGGTCATGTGTCATATGTTATGATGGATTGCAGCTGTTAGTACTGTCAGAATCTACTGAACATGCAGTCAGGTCCATAAATATTTGGACAGTAACACAATTTTTCGTAATTTTGGCTCTTTACGTCACCACAATGGGTTTGAAATGAAGCAATCAAGATGTGATTATAGTGCAGACTTTAATCTTTGAATTCACACGGTTTAACAAAAAAAATTGTGCAAATCGTTACTAACTACCGTAATGTTCAGGGTTTGAAAAGTAATCTGACAAATTAACATAATCATAAACAAAATGATCCCTTAAATCTGAAGTCTGGAACCTATGGGCATCACCAAATTATGTGTTTTCTCCCTAATGAGTCTTTGCCAGGCTGTTACTGAAATACATGTTGTATTGGGTTGAGGTCAGTTGACTGACTTGGCCGTTGAAGAATATATAATATAGGAGCTTCTGGTGATGTCCTCTCCTACGACCCTCCAATCAAGGGGAGAAGACATTACCGAAAGCACCGCGATTTTGCAGGAAGTTCACAAAAGATTATCTTAGGGCAAAATGGGGGAGCTTCTGGTGACGTCCTCTCCCCTTGATTGGAGGATCTTGAGAGATGACGTCACCAGAAGCTCCACCATTTTGGCAGAATGATGTCCCCTCCTCTTGATTGGATGATCTTGGGAGAGGATGTCACCAGAAGCTCAGCCATTTTCGCAAAGGTTCATACAAGTTTATCTTAGGGCAAAGTGATGGTGCTTCCGGTAGTGTCCTCTTCTCTGACCCTCCAATCAGGGGAGAGGAAAGAAAAGAACATGAAGATGAGAAGCAGAGCTGCGAGACGCAGACGTGGTCATCAGAGAAGGTGAGGAGACAACAGTGACAGAGTGAGAGGGAAAGAGCCTGTGGATTTTGGACGAAACTTCAGAGCGCTATGCTTTGTTTTCATCGATTTCATAGGAGGGTTGGGCCTCGTTTTTGTTGATTCGTACCAATTGACAAAATCTGCAAATTTCGGTAACTTATATGAATCCGAATGCACAAGTCTAGTTTTCACTCTACCCAATCAAAAGTATGCTACACTGATATCTTGCTAAAATACATGCGATTGGCTGCTGCAATTTCTATGCATGAAATGTAATAGACTGAAGGGTTCCTGAAATGGAGAGGAGAACGTTATTAATATGCTGTATGTGGATCTGAGAATTTGTACTGGAGAAAATCCAGAATGTGAACGTTCCCCTTTAACAGATCATCTTTTCAATAAAAGATCCATCATAAATAAAAAGATTCATAGTTTCATAGATTCATACTTCATGCAGCTGCAAGCACACACGTAATTTTTAACGATGATGTAATTTTTCCATTTTGTTACACATGCCATGCTTACATTTTGCAGGCTACATGTAGATCTTTGGCTGCCGCCCAACGTTTTGATTGATTGGAAAGATCATTATGTTAAACAATATACGAGACTGACTTGCTGCAGAAATCTTTTAATCCTGGCAATGCTTAGACGTAATTTTAAATACAATTTAACTTCTGCTGAGCCATAAATAGCGGAGCCTTGTAGTTATCGTATATTAATTGGGAGACTAGCAAGCCAGAAATTTTATTGGGGTTTATTCACTAAACTATGCATAAGTAGGGTAGTTGTAGTGAGCTGAAACATTCCAGCTTGCCTTTTAAACTATAAATTAAAGGCATATCTGGGACCTTTCCAGGTAGCCTCTGCTCAAGGCAAATAAAAGTATGTTAGGCAGGGCTTAGTGCTCTACATATGGCCTGTCCCTATTACCCCATATGATATATTTAAGTGGAATGTTGCCCCAGAGCAGTCTGTTATCTGCCCCTCTTCCAAGGATTCTATTCTCCGAGGTGCAAGTCCTCTCTACATATTACACGTGTAATTTGTGACATCATGACATTTGTGATGTATACATTACAATAGTTTTGGGGGGCTAAAAAGTGCTCTTATTTCAGAGATGGGTAAACAAAATTTTAGACAGAGCATTTACAGTCATAACGAAGAGTTATCTGATGAGTATCTTCGTCAAGGAGTGGACAACTTCCAGAGGCTGAGTTGCCAGGACAGTGTGCTCCTTTGCTGTGACATTTAAGAAAGTGAGGCATGCTGGGAAACCAGGTGAGCTGGCTGGTGAACAGCTCCAGACAGTTGTGTTGGGTCCTGCATCGGCTTTTTGGTTCTACGTGTAAAACTTTTTGTGGCCTCATGATGAGAATTCAATACGTTCTCCACAATGGTCTGAAGGCTGCCCATCAGAAGAAGAAGGAGGTCAATAACTGCGGAGCCCCTCTTTTGCACAGCAGTCCCGTATAATATTTCAAATCTTCTCACCCCTGTTTACTTCCCAGAATATGTCGTACGTAAGAATGTATGAAAGAACGGGAAATTACTAGTTTCTAGTTTAGCCTAATTGGTGGCTTATGTGAGGTTACTAAGTCAAAAAGTTCTCGATAAAGCCCCATCAACCTTCCATGGACCATTCAAATGTTGGGAGTTTTGGAAGTTAAATTCAGATTAACTGGTCCATTTGTGGATACAGCATTTATAGGACATTTAACAGATTTCAAGGATTATTGGTTTAATTGTTAAGTCTTTACATTTATTTCCTTGCTTGCATTTCCACGCTCACAGCTACTTAAGGTAATATTTTTTCTACAAGATCTTTTCTTTTTTCCTTAAATGTTACCATTTTTCCTAATGTATGCAATGAATCAGAGCTCGCACGGGGGGTCCCCAGCAAGTGGCTTGTGGGCTACCAGGGTCACCGGCTACCAGTGGCGACTCTAGAAACAATATATAGGGGGGGCACAAGATACCACAGTCAAACTGGGGGGGCATTCATAATTTCCAAAAGTAATGTGCTATGGAATTATACTTTTGTTATTGGGCTAAAATAATACTTGATCATTCAACATGGGAAGCCTGAAGTCACAAATGAGTGTGACTAATCCTTGAAATAAATATTATAACATAATAAATAACTTTTCCACTAAATGATTTCAGGGCCTTGAACGTTTTGTCCCCTGAAGTCACTACAACTTCAGGAAGGGCATTTTATCTCTGGATAAATATAAATTAAATAATTCCTACTGTAAGTTAAGTGCCAGGAAACAGATGACCAAACACACACACCAACTCAGGCTCTGTCACACCGACACCCAGACACACACACCAGGACAGGCTCTGCCACACCAACACCCAGACACACACACCAGGACAGGCTCTGCCACACCGACACCCAGACACACACACCAGGACAGGCTCTGCCACACCGACAACCAAACACACACACCAGGACAGGCTCTGCCACACTGACAACTGAACACACACACCAGGACAGGCTCTGCCACACTGACAACTAAACACACACACCAGGACAGGCTCTGCCACACCCACATCCAAAAACACACACACCAGGACAGGCTCTGACACACTGACACCCAAACACACACCCTAGGACAGGCTCTGCCACACCAACACCCAAACTTACACACCAGGACAGGCTCTGCCACACCAACACCTATACACATACACCCGAGGACAGGCTCTGCTACACCGATAACCAAAAACACACAAACAGCAGGACACAATCTACGTCACAGACATCTACATCAGGATGGATTTTTCTCACTGCATTGTCGTTTATACCCCCCTTAGTGTTTTTGCCCCTTGTGTATTGATGCCCCTGCTGCCCATATATATTAATATTAGCCCCAGTTGCTGATAGCAGGTATAGATCAACACATTAACACACAAACCAAGCTTTGCATGTATAGATCAACTGAAATTCACTTGTGATCTCAGCACTGAAGGCATATATCAAATAAACAGAATCAGACATACAAATCCTGTATTTGCAGGTATACAATAGTATATGAAACGTAGCATTGCAGGTATTAATCAACTGAATAAGACATACAAACACTGTATTTTCAGGTATACATAAATAATGTATGGAAAGCCAGCTTTGCAGGTATAGATCAATTGGCATTCACATAAAAACACGTCATTAAAAGGTATATTTAAAACCCCCTAAATTACAGGCATAGATCACAGGTTGCACACCCCAAAGCCAGCCCTGGCGTCCACACTGCCCACACTAGCTAGCAGCTAGCTAGGTTTCAGCATGTACTGGCTGACTTGGCATGATAGGAGTGTGATTGCTAACAGCAATCACAGTCCCATCATGCCTAGGTTCCAGCACTTACAAATCCATGCTATCACACACACACTCGTTCATTCATTCATATACTCATTCATTCACAGATTAATTCCCTCAATCACGCATACTCATTCAAACACCCTCCCCACCCCCTTACCTGCACTGCAGCTCCTCGATGCCGCTCACAGACTTCAGCAGAGGGCGCGGCCTCCCTCTGCGTTCTCTGGTACTGCACAGAGGAAGCAGGACTGGAGCAGAGTCATGTGATGTCACGTGAACTCTGCTAGGTTCTGCTTCCTCTATGCAGTACAGAAGACCCTTCCACAGGTAAGTAGCAGGGCTCGAGGTGCGGCCCGCGTAAGATCGGTTGCCCTGGCTGCCGATCTTACGCGGGCCGCACCCTCTCTCTCCTCTGCATTCAATTTGTTTTTTAAAAAAGACGGGATTTAAAGTCGCATTGCGACTTTATTCCAAATTCGGCAGGGGGGCAACAGGGGGGGCAAGGATTAGCCTAGGGGGGGAAATTGCCCCCCTTGCCCCCCTGTAGCGACGCCACTGCCGGCTACTACTGAGTAGATCTCGACAGGGACCGGCAGATGTCACCGGGTGAGCCAGCTAAGCTGTCAAATTCCTCCATGATTTCTTCCTTTCAGCCATAAAAAACATTTCCTACATGACGGCTGAGTCTAACTAAGCTGAAAGGCAGTCCAAACAACAGGCCGCCATCTGCCTCGCCTATAACACTTAACCCCCAGAATGAAATACAGTATAACAATACATTAATCAAATATTGAATGAGCCACCAAGTGTAGATTCATTCTACTCATCTAGGTGAGCAGGCAGTGAGAAAGCAGCTTGTAACATCTAACATGTGATGTCATTGGAAAAAAGAAGCCACATTTTTTTTAAAAGTATACTTTAAAAAAATTTACTTTCAATGTAATATGTTATTATATGTTATTGTATTGAGTTGTTCCCAAATATGGAATTTTATTGAAAAGTGAAAAACCATTGCGTTCCTGTCTCCCGTTTTCAATAATCAGACTGATACACACTTTATTAAAATGCAATTCATGGTTCTTTTTATCCTACGCAAAAAATCAGAATTTGATGGAGACGACACTCGAGGAGCTTTAGTTGGCAATTATTATTTTCTCACATTTTATTCGGTTCTGAAATGCTTTTGTGTTACAAATAGCTTTATAAATTCCCGGAGCACCAAAAATGCACCTCCCTCCCTCTCTCTCTCTCTCTCTGTGATGCATTTAATAAATATGAATCTTCAATTCAAATACATTCAATTGTACTTGTATGGAATAGTCATGTGACTCTATCACAACCTTTTCAAATGACAAAAAAGATAGACACAACAAGTACAATTTAGCCTACAAAACATAAAAGAAGCATTATTATTGATTTCACATCTAATTTGCACATGTTGTACAACATATCCGTCTGTCTGTCTGTCTATCTATCTATTATATAATCTGTCTGTCTGTCTATCTATCTATCTATCTATCTATCTATCTATCTGTCTGTCTGTCTGTCTATCTATCTATCTATCTATCTATCTGTCTGTCTGTCTGTCTGTCTATCTATCTATCTACCGTATTTGCTCGATTATAAGACGACCCTGATTATAAGACGACCGCCCAAATCTTAATATTAATTTAGGAAAAAAAGAAAAAGCCTGAATATAAGACGACCCTATAGGAAAAAAGTTTAACCAGTAAATGTTAATTCATTTAAACTATTTTTTTAATAAAAGCTATGATTGAGAAAAATATTTTGGTTTTATTTCCTTCTATTTTCCAACCTGCCCCCCAGTTATGCACATCTGCCCCAGAAATGCCTTATACCCCCTATATGCCACTGTACCCCATGATATGCCTTTTAACCCCCTAAATGCCAATGTGCCCCATGATATGCCTTTTAACCCTATATGCCACTGTGCCCCATGATATGCCTTTTAACCCTATATGCCACTCTGGCACCTAGAGGGTTAAAAGGCATATTATGGGGAAGAGTGGCATATAGGGAGGTTTAAGGCATTTCAGGAGGCAGAGTGGCGTATAGAGGGTTAAAAAGGCATTTCTGGAGGCAGAGTGGCATTAAGGGGGTTAAAAGGCATTTCACAGAGCACCCTGCCTCCAGAAATGCCTTATGCCCCCACCCCACCCCCACTCCCACTTACCGGTACTTCTGAGTCTCCTGTCATGTAGCTGGGGCAGCGTGTAGACTCACGCTGCAGCCGGAAGGAGGTGTGGCTAGCAGCGGGGGTTGTCTGCGTGCATCGTGCAGACATTCCCCGGCTGTCAGAGATCAGAGTTCCCCGCGCCGGTGCCAGTGCCGGTGCCGGCAGTGGCGTCTCCAGCTTTCATATTTAGAGGGGGCACATGGGGGGCCAGGGACCAAAGTAGGGGGGCCAATTATAAAACGGTACATATACACTATATATATATATATATATATATACATACACACACACACGTTAGACGTGCATTTTTAACTACATAATATGCACTTATCTCTTTGAAGTTAGCCCCTGCTGCCGATATATAGAAATATTACACCCTGCTTCTGATATATATTAATATTAACCCCTGCTGGGGATATATGTTGATATTAGCCCCTGCTGGGGATATATGTTGATATTAGCCCCTGCTGCGGATATATACTTATATTATACCCTGCTGCTGATATACATAAAAATTATACCCTGCTGCTGATATATATATAAATATTTGACCCTGCTACCAGTATATATTAATATTAGCCCCTACTGCCAATATATATTATTAGTCCCTGCAGCCAATATATATAATTAGCCCCTGCAGCCAATATATATTAATATTAACCCCTGCTGCCGATATGAATATAAATACTAGACCCTGCTGCCAATATATGTTAATATTAGCTCCTGCTGCCAATATATGTTAATATTAGCTCCTGCTGCCAATATATATTAGCCCCTGCTGCCAATATATATATTAATATTAGCCCCTGCTGCTGGTATATATTAATATTGGACCCTGCTGCCGATATATATTAATATTAGACCCTGCTGCCGATATATATAGTATTGGTCCCTGCTTCCTATATATATTAATATTAGACCCTGTTGCCAATATATAAATATTTGCCCCTGCTGCCAATATATTTTATAGTGAAAAAATATCCAAGCATTTCCTTGGGCCCCGCTCAACGCTTCCTTGCATGCAATCACTCCCTCCGCTACCACAACAAAAAAAAGAAATATTTCCCACACTGACTGCAGATCAGGGAAAGACCGTGAGAGTCAGTCCTGCACCGTGACATTGAGAGGTCCTCTCCCCTGTAATCATCCCCAGAGTCCCTTTATCCCCTCATTCACTAAACCATACCGCTCTTTTACTTACACCCTGTAGTTCAGGTATAGATCAAATAAACAACACATGGAAACAGCACATGCAACTAAATGAGATATAAAAAAAACCAACTTGTATTTGCAGGTATACATAAATAATGTATGGAAACATAGCATTGCAGTTATAAACCAACAGAACACACAAACCCAGCATTGCAGGTATAGATCAACTGGAAATCACATGTACACTCAGCACTGAAGGTATAGATCAAATAAACAACACATGGAAACAGCACTCCAGGTATTGATCAACTGAATAAGACATACAAATCCTATATTTGCAGGTAAACATAAATAATGTATGGAAATATAGCTGATACAGATGAACAGAATGACACAAAACCCAGCTTTGCAGGTATATATCAATTGGAAATTACATATAAACTCTGCATTAAAGGTATAGATAAAACACCCTAAATTACAGGCATAGATCACTGGTCACACACCCCAAAGCCAGCCCTGGTGTCCACACTGCCCACATAAAACCCGACCAGCACCCAAATTACATATTGTCTCAACTTTGTCCCCAAACAGCTGAACGTACCCCAAGTTTGTCCCATAAACACATCTACCCCCTCTCCCTCCCAATCTATCCTATCTACCCCCTCTCCCTCCCTATCTACCACCTCTGCCTCCCTATATACCTACTCTCCCTCCCAATCTATCCTATGTACCCCCCTCTCCCTCCCAATCTATCCTATGTACCCCCCTCTCCCTCCCAATCTATCCTATGTACCCCCCTCTCCCTCCCAATCTATCCTATCTACCCCCTCTCCCTCCCAATCTATCCCATCTACCCCCTCTCCCTCCCAATCTATCCCATCTACCCCCTCTCCCTCCCAATCTATCCCATCTACCCCCTCTCCCTCCCAATCTATCCCATCTACCCCATCTCCCTCCCAATCTATCCCATCTACCCCCATCTCCCTCCCTATCCCATCTACCCCCTCTCCCTCCCAATCTATCCTATCTATCCCCTCTCCCTCCCAATCTATACCTATCTACCTCTTCTGACTCTCTAACCCCCTCCTAACTTTCTACCCCCCTTTGAAGTTCACTTACCTTGGGCTTGTCCAGCGGTGAGATCGCTAGGTCTCTGTATCCCTGTTTCTGCAGTGTGCGCGGCTTCACTGCCGGGCGCCGGATATGACGACATATACCGGCGCCCGGCTTGAAATGCCGGCACTGCGACCAAGGCAGAGGCCTCGCGGTCGCGGAGAAGAGTGAGAGGCGCCGAACGGTTGCTGAGAACTTAATCCTCAGCAACCGCTCGGCGCCTCTCGTTCTCTCCTCCGGGTCTATTAAAAAAAAAAGCCGGCGTTTCAATTGGGGGGGCACACCGGGGGGCACAGCATGATGTTGGGGGGGCCATGGCCCCCTCTGGCCCCCCCCTGCCGACGCCACTGGGTGCCGGTACCGCACCGGTGCGGGGAACTCTGATCTTTGACAGGAGGATCCAGGTCCCCTACAGCTGCGGGGGATCTGGATCTTAGTCATCTCATAGTCAGACTTTGAGGTCTGATCATAAGACGACCCCGATTATAAGACGAGGGGTATTTTTCAGAGCATTTGCTCTGAAAAAAACCTTGTCTTATAATCGAGCAAATACGGTATCTATCTATCTAGCTATCTGTCTGTCTGTCCATCTGTCTATCTATCTGTTTTTTTATCTATCTATCTATCTATCTATCCATCCATCCATCTATCCATCTATCTATCCATCTATCTATCCATCCATCCATCCATCCATCTATCTATCCATCCATCTATCTATCTATCTATCTATCTATCTATCTATCTATCTATCTATCTATCTATCTATCCATCCATCCATCCATCCATCTATCTATCTATCTATCTATCTATCTATCTATCTATCTATCTATCTATCTATCTATCTATCTATCTATCTATCTATCTATCTATCCATCCATCCATCCATCTATCTATCTATCTATCTATCTATCTATCTATCCATCCATCTATCTATTTATCTATCTATATCTTTTCTTACCTGTCTACCTAAACTTTTACTATGACCAATTCATGTGCCCCACCAGATGATGCCATGGAACAGGATATGACATCATATCTTAAAACTTCCTGCTTGAAGGCATATGGGAAAAAGAAAAGTTACTCCAGGAGGGGGCACAGACTTTTCGGATCCATTAATTGGTCCGTTGGGTTCAATCCTGTGATCCTCCTTGTCGGACTATAGCAGGACCACAACAGGCAGGACCATGGTCACCTGTGGCTAAGGTTTCCCCATAGCTCCTGGCCCTAGGCAGTCATTTTGCTTACATGGCAACCATTTTTTACATTGGCAACCATTTTTTAAACTAGAAGTTATGGATGGATAGATAGATAGATAAAGATAGATAGATAGACAGATCGATCGTTTAGAAAATAAGTTGGATTTAAGTCTTTGCGTGATATCATTTTCTTTTCAATCTAAGAATAAAAAAATCATTCAGAAGCCAAACAATGGGATTTAATAGATCATACGGCCGCCAACGAACAAATCCCAGCAAGCACAGGCACGCTACCTATAAATACATTTATTAGCAAGCTCGCTGTCCGTCTTCAGACCTTCTGCTGGCTTTGTTTACCGCTTGAGACGGTGTTTACGGCGGAGAATGTGGGACAGCACACAGCGAGACGTCGTCAAAGAGAAAGTGACAACGTTTGACAGGGAACATGCAATCTGCACGGAACAGAGCCTGGAAAAGCTGTTGCCATAAGCAAATCGTTAACAAAGTAGGCCATTTCTATCTCAAAGAATATTAGGGAGATTTGTTGGAAGCCAATTCAAATTTCAGATCTTTTAAAGAATTCGTGGAAGATGATCGCCGGCGTGAAGAACAATGGAGATTACCGGAAACAAAAGGGATAATGAAACGGAATTCATTCCTAAAATCTAGAATATATTATAATAACCCTCAGCGTCTTTTCTTGCAAGATTAGCTCCTGCTTGGTGCTGACCTATAAAACCAGCTGAGGGATTTCAGACTCCGTATTTATATTTAATAAGCTTATGGGAGGATATGCCGCGGGAATGCGGTCCCGGTTCAGCCAGTTGGTGTCGATGACCGTTTAAGAGTTTGCTCTTTCGAACCTAGAACTTTTTCATTGTCCAAGAACCTTGGGGTTCTCGGTTATCCTACTTGACCTCGTCTCCCCTCTCTTATTCTGCATTGAGCTCTCCCACTGCAAACATTTTCCGAGTACGTAGTTGGGGAAAAAGAAAAGATACAAGTCCTTAAAATTTCACATTCCCAAGGTGTCCTTGATTGATTGGTTGAAGGCAAAAAAAATTGGTCAAAAGAAGTCAGGATAAACCCCTTGATTGACAACTGCAAATGCCTCAAATTTTCTAAAATTCTTAATAACTACATTACCTTTTCTTGCCAAAAACAAAGAAGGATCAAAGGATCCCAGCGTTGGCCACGTAGAAACAAAATGTCGGAACTTCAGTGCAACGGCCATCGTACCGGCAGAGGTCAGACCATTAAATGTCCCAAGGTCACAAAAGAGTTAAAAACATACCAGTGTTAGTTTTCATCATAGAGAGATTTGTAGAATTTTCAAGCCCCCCCCCCCCCCCAATATAGCAATTAATCAGGAAAAAAATGTGATTCATTAAATTTTCTCTAACTTTCTTTTTGACAATTTTTTTTATTGTTGTTGCTCTTAAATGTGTTTTATTTCGTTTTTAGAATGTATGCATTTCTTTTAATTCAAGCCATCTCAAATAATATTTGGAAGAGAAGAAACATGAATGGAGGGCGATTTGGAATTACAGAGAAAACTACACAAAATGGTAAATATGTGGAGGAATACATGGTTTTGTGACAAATTTTTCAGAATATGGAAAGCACATCACAAGCCGCCACATCTGAAGTGTTGCAACAGAAATATGAATAATTCCAAAATGATTGCCCTTTTTTAATAAAATTTAAATTATATGTCTTTTTCAAAAATGTCACAAAAAATGGGGATTGCTTGGGGCAGATATTCTTACGCTGTAATTATCCTTAATGAAGGTGAAACTTCAATTTTTATTTTGATCTTTAGCTACATATTTTTTTCAGTAAAAGTGAAGAATTCCTTTTTTTAATGTTGCCAAATTTTCAAAAACATCTTAATAGTTATTAATTATTAACGATTTATTTAATTCAAATTGATTTATTTTTTTTAAATTGCACCCTTTAATTATTTTTCTTGTATATATTGATTTTAAATTATTATTGTATAATGTGACCCTCAATCATTCTTTTATATTTTGCCTTGAAATGATTTTTCAAGATGTCTACCCTTCCCCGCGCCATGAAAATCACGAATAATCCAGAAATGTTTATTTAATTCCAATGTGTAACGTTCTTCTCGTTTAGTTCGCCACCTTCCAGCGTGAAAATCGAGATATCATTCCGAAGCAATTACTCTCAATCCTTCGGAGCTCATCACTTTAAGCTAGTAATGGCAGCTCCGACCATTAACGGCCTTAGCCAAATCCGACGGGAAACCTCCGGCTAATTGCTGTTATTTCCCACTATTATTTAATACTAACATCTAGTGCCGTCTGGGGCCGGGTAACGCAAGCAAAGCGATTATCATATTGCCTTCTAGAAAAATATTTTAAAAATGTTGTTTATAAATTTGGTCAAATAAACCTAGATGGATGAAGGTCTTATTACATTTTGTTTAGAACTATTCAAATTTTATGACAATTTCTTGCTTATCCTAAAATTGTATCCTATTTTTATTCATTTTATATATTTTTTATGTATTTATAAATTATTTATTTATTATAATCATTCTTATCTAAAACAAAAGGCATTTGTAATGGAAACATAGAATTTCGGCCCGTCTAGTCTGCCCGTTTAAAGGTTTTAGGCAATGTGATGGAAGAATCTTTTGCTTCACATAGAGGGTGATAGGTAAGTGGAACAGCCTCCCAGCAGAAGTGGGTAGAGGGTAATACAGTGAGGGTATTAAACATGCATGGGATAGGCATACGGCTCCTAAATCTAAGACGAGACCAACGACTAATTAAGGTTGGAGTCGTTACAGCAGGAGAAATGGGAGACTAGACGGGGGGCCGAATGGGGCCGATATAGTTCTATATTTTACTCCCCCTAAGTTTAAGTAGTAAATGGCCCGTTGTATGATAAATTTGTCACCGGGGACCCGTCTTGTATTTTCTTTTCTTTTTCTTGTTTTGTTTATCAGCCGCCGCTGTTGCTTCTTGAGAAGTTCTTAAATTCATCGAATTAAAAAATAATCAATAAAAATGGTATCGCTGAGGAATTTGCCAAATTGAATCCAGAAATCCTGTTGTTCTTTTTTTGCCCTTGAGTTCGCTTCTCTGACTTTCCACCCCAATTACTCAACAAATACTTTATACTCGCTGACCCTCCAGCCTGAGAAATATTTATGTTCATTCATTTAGTATAGAATAAAGAGTTACCAGCTGGGCCTGCTTAATGTCACATAGCGGAGAGGACAGGAAAATGTCTTTGATGGGCCTCCAAAGCCCGATTTCTAACTCTCCTTAAATATATATATATCATATAAGGGAGTTTTACATTACTCAGAGGGTAGATAAGGGGAACAGCCTCCCAGCAGAGGTGGTAGAGGGTAATACAGTGAGGGTATTAAACATGCATGGGGTAGACATACGGCTCCTGAATCTAAGACGAGACCAACAACTGATTAAGGTTTGAGTCTTTACAGCAGGAGAAACCGGCAGACTAGACGGGGGCCGGATGGGGCCGACCTGCCGGCAGATTCTATGTTTTATGTTTAGTGAATAAGCCCCATGTTACACAGTGGACCACATGATGTCACTTTATATAATATAATCTTTACTAGACTATTGATTATACCAGAGGGCTGGAATAACGGCCATCCGGATGCTGTATAAAATATAACCAGTTTACCCCATTTAGTTATTTAATTATAATAAGACAGATAAGGTGCCGGCCACAAATAAAGACCAGCCGGGATTTTACCTATTTGGGTGAAGACATGACTGTTAATATAATCAGCAGAAGGCTGACAGCTTCCATGTCAGTATGTGATGTCATTGTAATCAAATAAGATTGAGCCACCTGCTTTGCCCATTCACTATATATTTATATTACTATCGCCGCTCAAAGGTTTGGGGTCACTTAGAAACGTCCTTGTTTTTGAAAGAAAAGCAGATTTTGCCCATTAAAAATAACCAATAAGAAAGCAGTTACAAGATTTCGAACCAATACCAGGCGTGTTCCATATTACGAGGAATGCTATTGGTTATGTTTAATTTATATATTTTAGTTGGATTTGTATATCTGGATCGGGGTCGATGGCGTTCCTGCTATCCAGAATCTCGCTGCTTTAAAGAAAATTTGGGATCAAAATGTTTCCGCATTCCCTCTTTTTATTTTTAACTTTAGGTCACTTCTTGCTCTTTTTGCGATTGTCACGACGAGGGTAAACCTGCCGGTAAAAGGAACTTTGAATGAAATCAAACTTTTAAATCTGGCATTCAAACGTTGCAAGGAGGAACTGTGTCAGATGTTAACGATTAAATATTTAAGATACATTTTATTGATTTTGATAGTATAAGTATTAAAAAATGTAAATATCTGTCACAAGTTATATTAATAAAGCCAAAAATGGTGACCGACCCAAGTAGATATTACTACAGAAGTCACAACCACGTTAAGATGACATAGAACTTGTGAAATTGGCAACCAAACTCTTGGAAATGCTGGGTTTGAGGTCCAGTGTGACTCATTTGTGTCTGAGCTACGGATCCCAGCTACTTCTCCTTGATACAAAGTCCGAGTTGGCTTTTAAATTCTCTAATAAATAAATAAATAAGTTGTAAATTATCATTCTGCGTCAACCTGACCACTTCTGCTGAAAGGCTATGCCATGCATTCACATCCCGAACTAGAGGAAACGATTTCCTATCTCTGCCTCTATATAGACATTCTTCTCCCCTAATACAATGAAATTATGATGTCATCTGTCTCGCTTTACTCCTCCAAGTAAACTCGTTACATTCTAATTAGCAATAAATGGGGTTAGGAATATGCATTTTAAATAATAGTCAGAAATTAGAATAGAGACAGGGAATGGACAAATACATGAGCTATAAAGTCTAAAGCTTCAAATGATCCATTAAGAACACAAATGACCCAAAGTGGCCGTCGGCTTTAATGATGTTTTACTGAGTAGCGGGGAGGGATTTGGGGGATATTATTTCAGATTAGATGGGGTTACATACAGTGCGATAATAAACAGCATGAAGAGCCAGTAGGATATAGGAGACGGCTTTAACTAATTCACAGCTAATTCATGGGATAATTAAAGAGAAACTCCCTTTATTTATTTATTTTTAAAAAAAGTTTTCCAACATATTGTGTTTTCTCTTACAGTTGTAGTTTTTGCCCCATAATATGATGTTTTCAGGCAGCTGCGTATCAGTCATTTGTATGAGGTTCTCGCTCTGTTATCTGATCCCCGAACTACTAGACAAACACCCGACTCCTTATCATACTGCCTGTGGGGTATGAAAGAATGGCTCAGTCTTTATCACCCAGCTGGACTCTCTGACTAATGAAAGTCTATGGAGGAACGGACTTCATTAGCATTGCCATAAAGCATCAGTTCAGTGTGGTGAACAGGGAAAGTCACCCAAACTATCACATGACTGACAGCAACGGCTGCTCCAGATCTGCAGATAAAGGGAGTTTATTGGGAAAAAATCAGATAAAACCCAGTTTTTGTCACCGACTGACAGTACTGTATACAGCGCTGGGGGGTTATATTAATGTATACAGCGCTGGGGGTTATATTACTGTATACAGCGCTGGGGGGTTATATTAATGTATACAGCGCTGGTGGTTATATTACTGTATACAGCGCTGGGGGGTTATATTAATGCAGGCCCGGACTGGGACAAAAAATAGGCCCGGGCATTTAAGCCTGAGCAGCCCATATTTATTTATTTATTTATTGTTAAAGCCCACCCTTCATGTACCATCTTTGCATTTAATCATTCACACAAATCATTAACACATTCATTAATGCAGTCTCACAAAGCAATTCATCCACACATGAATTCATTAATTGTCATACGCATTCACACAATTCATCCACACATTTATTCATTCATTCTCATACGCATTCACACTACCCCCTCTCCCCATCTTATCTGCCCCTTCTCACTATGTTCCCCCTTTTCACTATGTAACCCCCTTCCCCACTTCTCAATATGTACCGCCTCTATCTATCCCCTCTCCCCCTTTCTCACTACCTAACCCCCCTCTGCCCCTTCTCACTGCAGCCCCTTCCCTCACCCTATTTACCTTGTTGCCAGAGCAAGCAGCAACTGCGACCGCGCCTGTGGCAGGGCAGGACTGACTTAGGGGCTGATGGAGCTGCAGCTCCAGGCTCCTACCTTAAAATAGGCCCAGTCAGGACCGGACTGACTGGGCCTATATGGCCGCATTAAGGCAGAGCCCCTTAAGCCCGCCGCAACTGCAACCGGGTCCGCCACTCTAAGGCAGAGCCGGCCTTAGGTGTTCTGGTGCCCTGTGCGGACTACTCCTCTGGTGCCCCCCCATCCCAAAAAAAGAAAGGAATAAAAACTTGTAACAAAACTCCCCTTTCTCACTATCTATCCCCCTGTATCACTATCTACCACCTCTGCCTCTTCTCACTGTTATCATTATATACTGAGGCAGACATTGACGGTGGTACAGCATAATACTTATCACTATATACTGAGGCAGAAATTGACGGTGGTACAGCATAACACCTACCACTATATACTGAGGCAGACAATGACGGTGGTACAGCATAACACCTATCACTATATACTGAGGCACACATTGACAGTGGTACAGCGTAATCCCTATCACTATACATTGAGCCAGACATTGATAATAGTGCAGCATAACTCCTATCACTATATACTACGCCAAACATTGTTGTGGTGTAGGCCTACCACTTCATTGTCTGGCTTAGTAGTAGGGATGCACCGAAACGAATTCTGGACTTAAACCGAAAATGCAGCATTTACCTGTCCGAAACCGAATATGACCCCCCCCACACCATAAAAAAACCCTTTTATTTAAAGTAAGTAACACACCAAAATAGGACAAAACAATTAAAAAACAATATTATATGTATATATATATGATTGTTAACAGCAATCACATTCCTATCATGCCCAGGCATACCCAGATTCCAGGATGTACTCGCAGACTTGGCATGATAGGAGTATGATTGCCCTATCTACCCCTTCTCACTCCCTTCTGCCCCATCTACCCCTTCTCACTCCCTTCTCCCCTATCTACCCCCTTTCCCCCTATCTACCCCCTTTCCCCCATCTCACGCCCTTCTCCCTATCTACCCCCTCCTAACTATCTACCCTCTCCCTCTTTGAAGTTCACTTACCTTTCAGGAGTCCGGCGGTGAGGGTGCAAGGCCTCTGCCTCCCAGCTCTGCCACTGTATGGAACAGTATAGAGTGATGGGAGTTATGATGTACTTTTAGAGCATAATTAGATCATGAAAAAGACATTGGAAATGGTACAGCATAACACCCATCACTCTCACACACTTACCAATCCACACATATATACCAATCCACACCTATATACCAATCCACACCTATAAACCAATCCACACGTATATACCAATCCACACGTATATACCAATCCACACGTATATACCAATCCACACGTATATACCAATCCACACGTATATACCAATCCACACGTATATACCAATCCACACATATATACCAATCCACACATATATACCAATCCACACATACACCAATCCACACATATATACCAATCCACACACATATATACCAATCCACACATATATACCAATCCACACATATATACTAATCCACTCTCACTGAATATTTTCCTACCTTTCCTCTTTTATCCTTACAGCTCCTTTTCCTCCTCTTCGCTCCTCTTCTTCAGTTCTTCTGTCTTCTCTGTCTTCTTCCGGGTCAGAGGGCACGGACAGCGGTGGGAGCGGCTTCAGTGTTGTGCGCCGGGATCTAACAACAAACCCCGGCGCACAGCAGCTGTTGCCGCGCGGATCACAAGGGAGCGGTATCGGAGGTCTTTAGCAGACCTCCGGCTCCCTTGAGTGATTTTAAGCCGGGTTGAACCCGGCTTAAAATCACTCAAGGGAACTGGAGGTCTGTTAAAGACCTCCGATACCGCTCCCTTGCGAGCCTGCTCCTCCAGCGGCGGACATTACTGTCCGTCTCTGGAGGGGTGCCGGGTGCCGCAAGTTGGCCCCCCCATGATGAGCGGCACCCGGTGCGGACCGCCCCCTAGAGTGTGACGCCCTGTGCGGTCGCACACCCCAAAGGCCGGTCCTGCTCTAAGGGGCCGGGAAGCCCCCACCAGGGCCGGCCTTAGGGGTCTGCGGCCGCACAGGGTTTAAATTAAAACATCGGGGGTTTTTTTCAACTTTATTTAACATCCTCCATGTTAAATAAAGTTAAAAAAAACTTTATTTAACATGGAGGATGTTAAATAAAGTTAAAAAAACCCCGATGTTTTAATTTAAACCCTGTGCGGCCGCAGACCCGTAAGGCCGGCCTTGGTGGGGACTTCCCGGCCCCTTAGAGTGGCGGACCCGGTCGCAGTTGCGGCGGGCTTAAGGGGCAGGTGCCCCTTATGCCCTGCGTTAATGCGGCCGTAGGTAGGGTAGGGGCCTGGAGCTGCAGCTCCATCAGCCCCTAAGTCAATGCGGCCCTGCCGTGGCCCGGCCCACCGGGCAAACGCCCGGTGTGCCCAATGGCCAGTCCGGGCCTGTATTACTGTATACAGCGCTGGTGGTTATATTACTGTATACAGCGCTGGGGGGTTATATTACTGTATACAGCACTGGGGGTTATTACTGTATACAGCGCTGGGGGGTTATATTACTGTATACAGAGCTGGGGGTTATATTACTGTATACAGCGCTGGGGGGTTATATTACTGTATACAGCACTGGGGTTATATTACTGTATACAGCGCTGGGGGGTTATATTACTGTATACAGCGCTGGGGGTTATTACTGTATACAGCATTGGGGGTTATATTACTGTATACAGCGCTGGGGGGTTATATTACTGTATACAGTGCTGGGGGGTTATATTACTGTATACAGCGCTGGGGGTTATATTACTGTATACAGCGCTGGGGGTAATATTACAGAACAGCCCCGGAGGGAAAGAATTGGACAGAGGGGCCACAAGAATGTAGTGCGGACGAGGTACCCATGGTCAGGCCGGTTTAAGGGGTTAAGGCATGACTAAGCGGAAATTTTGGCACTGAAAGTGTTAAGGATTGTGGCATGTGCAGGGCCAGAAGGGAGGGGGTAATTACCCTCCCTGAGGGGTATATAAGGAAGGGTCGTGGCCTATAGGAGCAATCATTTTAAAGAAAATTTTCCCGCCCATCCCTCCCCTAATTGTGGCATTTGCCGGGTACTCTGGTTTTTAAGCTGGTACGGTGCAGGAGTTAACCCTCTAGGTACGGTTACTTGTGGTGCACAGAGGTGTAAGTGCAGGACACTCGAGGGGCAGGCGCCCCTGTGAATCGTATGGTCATGTGACTGCCGCACTGGGGGACGCCGCCAGTTCCAGCAGGGATACAGGTGGTTACGCCCATACCAGCAGGTTACTTATTTGGTTATTAAGTGGTTATTAAATGGTTACAATTGGTTATGTTTGCTTTCATTTTACAATAAATTATTGATATATATTGTGTCAAATTGGTTGTGTTAATAATATTTGACACTTTGTAACATTAAGAAAGGTTGAGTGTCGCGGTGCTGAAGTTATTTTACTCCGCACCGCGGACAAATAATTCCATATCTGACGTTTAATAAAAAGATGTTTTTTAAAATAAAGAAGTGTCTCTTGTTTTATTTGAAAAAGAGGTACCGAAACTGGAAGCTACTTCATTCATGTATACAGCGCTGGGGGGGTTATATTACTGTATACAGTGCTGGGGGGGTTATATTACTGTATACAGCGCTGGGGGTTATATTACTGTATACAGCGCTGGGGGGTTATATTACTGTATACAGCGCTGGGGGTTATATTACTGTATACAGCGCTGGGGGTTATATTACTGTATACAGCGCTGGGGTTTATTACTGTATACAGCGCTGGGGGTTATATTACTGTATACAGCGCTGGGGGTTATATTACTGTATACAGTGCTGGAGGTTATATTACTGTATACAGCGCTGGGGTTTATTACTGTATATAGACCTGGGGGGTATTACTGTATACAGAGCTTGGGGTCCCCTTCAGTCTAGGTGCTAACTGGGTGACATTTAGATTTGCTCCAGGAGCTTGCATCTTCATTAGTAGTATAGGCTGTGATGCATTTTATTCTGCTTCAGTGAGGTAGAGACCTGAGAGCTCTTGAAAGCTTGCAGTCTGAATCTATTCAGTTAGCCAATAAAGTCTATGGAGTTAGACTGTACGAATACTGTGTTACAGTGTGTGTGTGTTAGTGTATGATGCTAGCCTGAGTGTGAGTATTAACATATGATGTTAGAGCTTGTGTGTGTTAGTGTGAGTATTAGTTGTAGTATATGGTGTTAGCGTGAGTGTGTGTTGGTCAATGGTGTAAATGTGGGTGTGTGTGCCTTAGTGTATGGTGTTAGTGTATGATGTTAGAGTATGTGTTTGTGTGGTGTTATAGTGAGTTTGCGTGTTGGTATGTGTTGTTAGTCTGTGTGCCAGGAGTGACTACTCTTCTGCCTGGTAATTCTGTTCCTTTCTTGTCCTACCTGACTTGTATGACTACCTGCTCCATAAACCGACCCCTGGATTGTACGACTACCCATTTAGTGAACTGAACCCGGCTGTGTCTGACCATCTGTCCTGCATTAACCCCTGGCATCCTGTGTTACCTGCCTAGGAACTTCTCTTGCCTAGGAACATGCTTTGCCTATTACACTTAGTGCTGAAGTCTACCTGGCTACACCTGAGCCTCCACGTGCCTCTTCCCTTAGCTTGGGACTCAACCCCTTTCTAGGCGATTCAAGCATGAAGAACTTCTGTGGTGAGTGCTTGTCGGCGACGGCAGTCTAGGGTCATGGATGCATCTGAGATTGGCGAGGCTCTGTCTGCTCAAAGCCAGATACTGGGAGCCCATGAGGCATGGTTGAACCATATGGAAGACTAGCTTCTTGTCCTCATGTTTTAGATACCCTGGTCTCCCGCTATGTTGGGTTGTATCCTGTAGAACAGAGAGAAAGACCAATTCACCAGATTTCAGAATGATGTTCAAACCCAGCCCCATCTGTATGAACCTGTGTTCAGAGTCCACATGTCACATTATCCTGATATCCTATCCCATGCACGTTTGGTTTCCCCCATTGTAGTAACTTCTACCACCTCAGATGGGAGGCTGTTCCATTTATCCACCACCCATTTGTTACTTTTCACACCTGTAGAATCTGAACGATGCTTAGGTGCGTCTGCCACCTACAACCGACCTTCTCGGCAATGTGTCGGACATCCTACCAGGCAGCCAATGAGTTACAGGTCTCTGTTTGTCTTACAGTCAAATCCATTTAATGTAAAGCTCGTAATTAAATGAAATTCATTCTGTAAAGGATATATAACATTAATCTAATTGTGAAGCAGTTATTGACCTTCACATAATGCAATTTACAGATGTCAGCTGCCTGTCGGTAACCTATTTACAGCCATATGATTTATCATAGCCATGAGATAAGTAGACCATCCTAAAGCAATCATGTCTTGTGGACGGTATTATTGGGTGACTTTTCAAAGGACAATGCCCTTTATGAGACCCCTTTCCCCGCTATTATCATTCCCCCCGTCCTCTGTACCCCTCTTAACCCCAATGGTAAAGGGCAATTCAAAGTAACCAGATATTTTGTGTTTAAACGCTACAAGATACATCTGCTAAAATCTACACGATTCTAGGAATAGTCACCAAACATTTTTATTTTATTGAAAACCCTTAATTGATTAAATAAAAATAAAGAATTTGAGAAAATGACATATTTTAGCACTATTTAAGGTAGGATTTAATAGGATTCTAAGGAATTTGTGTACATTAAGGCTCGGATGTTTGGCCACGTATTCAAAATCTCATTTAATAATTATTTATTACCTACCTGTATAATACGGTAAACCATTGTTATCACAAAATGAAATTAACTTTTTTTTGGTTAAAAACCTAGCTGTTTGAAGAACCCACAAGGTGCTTTTAAATCCAAGAGAATCCGTGGTAAGTAAATAAGAAAGCATTAGCAGACATGAAAGTTTCCCAAATACAGAAATTCTGTCGGAGGAAAGCCATTCGGGACAATATTGCCAATAAGCTGACTGCTTGGAGCAGGACTACCAAAAATGTATGATGGTGCCATGTAGATAAGAAATTATTTGATCCACTTCAGGGTCAAAGCATGCAGATTATGGAGCAGGAGTCAGAATGAAAGGAAACTCTTGGATAGACCCGACATTATCATGAAGAATATGTAATCTGTTAGACATTGATGCTACGTTCAATATGCCAGATGTGCCATCGTAAAAGATATCGAGATAAAACGGCAGAAGCCAGACCAGAAGGAGCTTAGAATAAACAGCATAAGGGAGATGTAGCAATTAATCCGAGTCACATTCAAGAGAAAGGAATAAATTGGGTACCTGAGACTCTTTATATATTATGAGTAGCCCACCCCAAGATTCTCTTGTAGTGAAGCTCTAATGGTGGAAACCAAGTGGTTCTAATAAAGTTCCTCGTGAAAACCTTGGCTCGTCAGGAGGTGAAGAAATTCAGAAGTTACCTGTTTCCAACCTCAGATATCATTAAATCTGAGAATAATATGAAGGAGTCACTTCCAGACTAAGTGACCCTGAAAATTAGCACATTTACTCTAAGACCTGGGAAAACCCAGGATCTCAGGGACTTCACAGTTCCAATGTAAGAACCTAAGAACCTCACAGTGCCCATTTTAGACACAGGCCAATCTAGTCCACAGGAACACCTAGCACCCATCTCAATAACCTATACATAAAGATAAGGAAAACCAAAGGAGTCGTAATATCGAAGGAAACGTTGACTGGAGAGTTGTCGACCCATCATTTTGGTAAAGTCTGTTGTGGCTCTTGAGGACTAAGCTCAGCCTCCTCTAGATACAGAATAATAATCATAAGGCATCGCTATTTTGACTCTGTTTTGGATATTATTGTAGTCATAATTACAAATAAATCAATTCTTCCACTAGACTCCATCAAAATCCCACAGGAAACACCAACGTTTATGTTTGTGTCTTTCATGCGGCGAGTTAAATACAGTATATTTTTATATCATATAGCGTGTGAACGTGTATTTCTTTTCCAGTAAGCAGCGAGACCCTAAATATAACTTTCCCTGCGGGTCTTCTATTCTCCTCTCCGTCACTGCCTGCTTGAATTAAGACGATTTGGAATGCTGAAAAGCTTTAGCAAGGAAGCCATATTCAGGCACGATATCGGGATGGAATGTTCTGGAAACGTTCTTATTGATCTGCTTTGTTTTGAAGAGTAGAACATTTTTTTTAAAGTTTGTGGAGGTTTATGATTTCTCTTTGATATACGTCTGTTCTTCGTCACAAGCCTACTGACAACAAATCCAAAATGTTACTATGGATAGTAATAAATAACATTATAAAAAGCACTGGACAATGACCTTAAATATGAAAGGATATTGATATTAACTTTTTATTTTGTTTACAGTCATTAGGAATACGATAAAATATGATAGCCCAACGAGGCTTTTGTGGACCATCCAACAAAGTCTTTCTGAGTGTCATGTGTTGAATCGTTACGGGACTGTGGTCCCTTTGTCGAATTTTTGGTAAGTACCCCTCTTTGGGAAGGTCAGTACTTCACTGGGACCCAACCAACCCTTTCCCTCTTTCTTCCCCTGATGTCCTTCTTTTCTAGGAGCTCAGAATGTTGGCTGGGTATAAGTGTATCACGGTGTTCCGTATCTAGAATGAACCATCCGTGGAGCTGCTGTGGTGACAGCAGGTACAGTGGAGCCTTCTAAGAATAAACTGGATTGCTTTTTTGGGGGGAGAAATAGTATTCAGAGCTAAACAATGTAATTTAAAAGTTCTTGATCCATGAAGTTGAAAAAATATATATATTTTTCTCCACTGTCGAAAAAAATTTGCTTGTGCTTTTCTGGATCTGTGTTCTGCATATCTACTGATTTTTTTGTTTTTTTACTAAATTTTATCCATGTGCTGTATTATATTAGGAATATTAATAAATATTAAAATAAAATAATAAAAAAATACAACATTGCAATATTTCAGAGTGTACATGGAAATGTAATATTTTTTTTGCCTGTTTCCATGTAGGCTTCATTGCCTGCGAGGTTTTCACTCCTAATGAGGAGATCCAGGCTCTCGAGCTCTCCAGCTGTGCCCCAGTCCCTATCGGAAAGGAGGAGCTCACTGAACCTCTAAATGATGATAGCTAGGAGTAGATTATAGTCATTTCACAACTGACTAACATGTTGTGTTACCAAATCGGCAGAAAATACTCCATGCCCTTGGCTTCCAACGCGTGTGGATTCTCTGTTTTTAGCAAACAAATTAAATTGCAGATTTTCATCTCTCTTTTCATTTGGTTTATTTCCATAAACTAACTAGAAGCGGAGAATATATTTTCTGAACGCTTTTTAACCAGCTTCACGCTTGAAATAAAGAGTTTATAACATTTGGCATTACAAAGCAAAGTCAAATAAATTCTTGTGTGCTGGGAAAAAAAAATATTTGAAAGGAAATCGGACATGGAGAATGTTGGTGCCCCTGAGACCCTTCGGTGGTCTCTTGGTTAATTTGGTGTATCTAGTCTAAAAGTGATGGCTTGTTCAAGAGCAGCACACCTTCTTAAATGAAATGAATAATGCCCTTCACATTCTACCTGCTCCCCGTTGATTGTACAGGGGCAGGTCTCCTACCCAAGCTGGCCAAGGAGGAGGAGAGCAGAAGCTGCAGAGCTGCAGCTTCAGCCTAAGGTGTTTTTTGTATGCATGCATCTCTGTTTTAGTGGGGCTGCCATGGACAGTAAACTTTAAAAGAGAACAACAGATCTTTGATCCTACATAGATGACACATTGGGGACATAAATGTCACAGTAATGCTGATTTGTAGAGACATGCAAATGGGCCAAAGGACCAAAATTTTGGGGGCATTTTTAATTTAGGAACAAAATTTGTTGCCCGGTGCCCACACTTCGTCTCACTCTCTCGCACTCTCATTCTCGTTAACTCTTTCACACTCTCTAAATGTTTTGCTACCTTCTCTGCCGACCACTTTCGCTTCTGCCGACCACTTCAGCTTCCTCATCTTCATGTTCTTTATTGTCTATTTTCTCTCTTTCATCTTTTATCTTATCCGGACAGAACCTGGAGAACCTCTGTCAAAATGGCAGCACTTTCGGTGATGTCCTCTCGCCCGTTTGGAGGAATGGTGAACTTCGCCAGAATGGTGGGTCTTTCAGTGACGTCCTCTCCCCTGATACGCAGGATTTGAGGATCGGGTGAGAAGACGTCACGCCAGGTTATATCCGTGCAGAGGTGCGGACGAAGGTAGAAGATAAAAAATGAAAGATAGAAGATGAAGATGCGTAAGCTGAAGTGGTCGCCAGAGAAGGTAGGAAAAAATTTAGAGAGTGTAGGGGAGAGACTATATTTTATTTTTAAAAGCCGAAATTAAATTTGTTCAATGTGTTTTTGCAGCCAGTGATTTTTCATTAATCGTAAGAGGCTCTCATTATCGGAAAGGTGGAAGACGCCAGCTTTTTAGAGAACACAAGTACAATAATACAGCTCCATGTGTCCGGGTTCTGAGCTTTCATCTAGTTGAGAGGAGTTGAGAAACACACTGGATGTCAGATAAACCTCCAGCTGAGAGAGTCACAAAATGCATATTGTTGTTGTTTTTTTACTTTGTGTTCCCTTTTCATCTATCCAAGGCTTCATCAAGAGGGTACTTACCTGTCGCTCCAGAAGGTGGCAAGACCATTCAATTGAAAAGAATTGGACTATTGCTGTGAAACATTGTATCATTGTGATAATAATTGCAGGAATATTAAGGATTAGAGGTGGGAGATTATTATTTTTATTTAAAAAGCTGAATATATATTTTGGGGGGAAAAAGATTAAAATGCAGTCCAACGAAAATAAAATACACTAAGAAAATAAAAAAATCTTAAAATTGCCAGTACAAAATTATTTGAGCTCCTGGGGTATAGGGTGGCCTATCTTTAGGCCTAGCCCAAGACAGCACCAGAATATGACATCATAAGGAAAGTGCAGTGCCAGGCAGACGTGAATTATGCAGGTTTTGGTTAATAGGCTGGTTGGGAAGATCAGTGGTCTCCTTTAGTGGTCAGCTGCAGGGGTGTAACTAGAAACCACAGGGCACTGGTGTAAAAAAAAGTTCTGGGGCCCCCAACTTCACCAAGCAACACAGTGCCACCTTTGCCCCTAACAGCTTGTGAGTGCCACCTTTGCCCCAAACACCTTTGCCTCCAAGCAGCTTATCAGTGCCATCCTAATCCTCAAACAGCCTGCCTGTGCCATCTTTGCCCTCAGCTTGCCAATGACCCTTAAACATCTTATCTGTGCCTTCTTCTGACTGTTCCCTTAATCTAAATTACTGAAGTCCCTCCAGCCCACCAATCGGTTTGGCCTGATCCCTTTCTAATCTGATGCTACGCTAGCTTCTTCGGCAATTTGCATGCCAAAAAATTATTTTTTTTTAGCCTTAAAATGGATCAAAAATAACATTGTAAACATTGTTGAATGTTATTATTTCCATGTTACTGATGGCAATGGGTCGAAGCATGGAGAAAATGAGATTTCAGCTTTTGAAAGGAAGATACAGATGCAGATAATTTATTTTATCCCTTTTAATATATTCATGAGACACACCTCCCAAGTATCCCGGTTTTCATGAGATAGTCTGGATTTTCAGACAGTGTCCTACCTTTGAGCTCAGTGGGGATTATGGGATGGTTGGGGAGATCCTCTGATCCTTGATGGTCCCAATGGAGATCTGTGCTGGACCTCATCACTCCCTACAAAGAGTCCTGCACCTGTCGGT
Source organism: Sceloporus occidentalis (assembly GCA_023333645.1). NCBI lineage: Eukaryota > Metazoa > Chordata > Lepidosauria > Squamata > Phrynosomatidae > Sceloporus > Sceloporus occidentalis. Next base: position 1,068,463 of record JALMGF010000129.1, on the reverse strand, counting down.
ATCCAGGCATGAGTTTTAGACAATCTTAAAAAACACCATACAAAAAATATGTATTTTTCCTGAAGATAACCATTCAAACGAAATGTATGGAATATGGTAGCAGGTTAACTTTTTGCTGAGTTTAAAGCTGCTGTTTCACCTACTCGGGTGAATGTAACACTTAAATGGGGCTAAATGCAGCATTACAGACATTTCTAGTACTGCCGGAACCCTTCCCAGAAATAATTCTGTAATCAAGTATAATTTGTTTTTTTTTTATTATTTTTGTTGGGAACACTTAATTGTCATGAGTCAGTCACTGAGTTTATTGCCATAGAAACAGGAGAGCAGCTTCTGAAATATCTGTGTCGTTTTTGAGTTATTAAACCATCAGAGGAAATCATAAAACAACAGTTAAGGCTTAACGGGGAACTCAACATTTTTATTACTGTATACAGCGCTGGGGGGTATATTACGGTATACAGCGCTGGGGGTTATATTACTGTATACAGCGCTGGGGGGTTATATTAATGTATACAGCGCTGGGGGTTATATTACTGTATACAGCGCTGAGGGGTTATATTAATGTATACAGCGCTGGGGGGTTATATTACTGTATACAGCGCTGGGGGGTTATATTACTGTATACAGCACTGGGGGGTTATATTACTGTATACAGCGCTGGCGGTTATATTACTGTATACAGCGCTGGGGGTTATATTACTGTATACAGCGCTGGGGGTTATATTACTGTATACAGCGCTGGGGGTTATATTACTGTATACAGCGCTGGGGGTTATATTACTGTATACAGCGCTGGGGGGTTATATTACTGTATACAGCGCTGGGGGTTATATTACTGTATACAGCGCTGGGGGTTATATTACTGTATACAGCGCTGGGGGTTATATTACTGTATGCAGCGCTGGGGGTTCTGCTTAAGGAGAAAAAATATTTGTGACTCCCGTTTTTAGGTACCAGAAAGTGTAATTCATGTTTTGTCTGAGAAGTGACTGCTTTTTTGGGGCTTTGCATGGCTGTTCCTGCACTCACAGGGTCAGGTAAAATGATTCACCGTGTTTAACAAATTCATGTATTCCGGTCACAGATTATGGGCAGAGTTCATAATTCCCTTGACAGATTTTACATAAAACGGTATATTTTTAGATCTATTTAAAACACAAACATAGGTTCCCAGACTGACTCCAACATTTTAATAGTGTCTGGTCGTGTATTTAACGTCCCCTGTAGGTTCTTAGGGCTCTGTAGAGAAAGTTTTACGTTTTTGCTCATATGTGATTTCATATTAGCTTCTGTTATGTTTTCCTCCAAGAAAGTAAATATTGAAAATTAACATTCTAATTAAAACAAATATATATATATTAAAACATTATATATATAAAATAATAAAAATTATAATAATCATAATAAAATGTTTTATCCACTGGAAGTATACACTACCATATTGAATGTTTTTTTAAAAAAAAGTTCTGCTACACTAAGCGTGGCAATAACCAACCTGGGGTGGTCCAAAATTCTTCAAACAGGGCCAGTCTGACTTGGACCAGCCCACTTGCTTTACGTGACCACACACGGGTCAAGGCAAGATCAGATGCTTGCGCAGGTAAGGATAAGGAAGTAAGGATGTCAGATGTGAGGGAGTGATGTGTGATAGGAGTGTGGTATGATAGTAGTGATGAGAGTGAGTTGTGATGGGTGATAGGTGTGAGAGAGTGAGTTATGCTGTGTGATGGGAGTGATGTGTGATGGGAGTAAGCTCTTTTCTAGGAACTTAGAATGTTTGCTGGGTATGAGGGGATCGCAGGGTTCTACAGCCTTAAAAACCCCAATAATGTGTATAGAAACAGCAGGAAATGGGTTAATAAATTCAAACGTCGAAATATTGGGAGATATTGTTGTTAGCAGATAATCAAGTCTCTCCTAACCCTCTCCTACAGTTCAACCTTCAAAATGACCACAAAAAGACTATTTTCAGCTTTTTCTTTTTTACAGAAATATAATTATAGAATAGAGTAAGAAAAGCATTTATTTTGAAAGCCTTTTTCCCTTTTTTGTGGCCAGACAATGAAGTTTAAATAACTATCTTTACATTATTTGGAATAATGAGTTCTCACCGAGATTTCTTTTTTTATAAATAGAATGTCTTGTTATTTTTAGTGTGTTGCCTGACAACTATAACATTCCATTATAAAACCTTTTTTTAGCTTTTTTTCCACTCTGCTTTCTCATTATATGGGAATGAAAGGAACCACAAAAAATAAAAGCCTAGAATTACAAATCATAAGATACTGTGAAGGCAAAAACTGACTAAAATATAAACCTCATCGAAAAGGCATAAGGTCGATCCAGTCCTATTGAGAGTTTTATCTTTCAGAATAAAGTAGGACTTAGCAAAACTATTCATATTTATTATTATTATTATTATTATTATTATTAATATTATTATTTTATTATTGTTATTTTAGTATTATTATTATTATTATTAATATTATTTTATTATTGTTGTTTTATTATTATTTTTATTATTATTATTATTGTTATTTTATTATTATTATTGTTATTTTATTATTATTATTATTATTATTATTATTATTATTATTATTATTATTATTATTATCATTACTATCATTTTCAGGTTCTGTACTCTATTGGCCCCGGTTGCAGATGTTTTAATTTACTGTTTCCTTTGTTTGATTGTTTATTTGAGAAGAAGACATGAGAGAGACAAATTGTTGCGGGCGCCAAGAAAAAGCCTTAGCCATGGATAATGTTTGCTCCGATTCTAGGAAGTCAATATTTCTCCAATTTGTACTTCTTTTCTTGTCTTCATATTGAGGTTTAAGGCTTAAATGTGTGTTTTTTTCCTGTTTATCTTGTGGATAAGTATGTTTCATGTATGTGTTTCTGTAGCTTTTCTATCAACAAACCATTGTTAAATGTTTTGTGTTTTTATTTTATTTTTATAACCATAGTGGATGATCTGAGACAGAACATTTTATATGTATGCACTGTGATATGTTGTTTTATATATTGTGCTTATCACATTCTTCTATATTTTGTTGAGATAATAAACAACAATCTGGCAAATTATTTTTTCCAGAAAGCACTACATTAAACACGTACAGTTTAGATGACTCTGTGAAAAGCCAGAAGTTACAGGTCCTGAGCACGTAGAGAACATGATAACCACTTTAATTTTACCCATAGAGTACCTTATATGTTATGGCAATGAAGCTGGGTGTTGGGGCAATACATTAAACAGTAGGACCACTTACCCAAAGCACGGGGCGGGTTTACTTACTATGGATCCAGTTAAGTCATGGTACACAGGTAACCATGACAACTCAAAACCACAACTTAAACATCAACTAATCTACAGTGGAGTTTAGTTTGGAGTCAAATTGGAAATTGTAAGCCTTCCTTTGAGTCTTCCTTCGACTTCCACTGGGCTACTGTTGAGTTTCAACCTAACCATTAACTTGTTAATCATGATGGTTGTTGAATTGATCATAAAGTCTTCCAAGTGAGTTGGTTTGCATATCAAGGGTCATGTACATCTGTCAATCAATCCATTATGTGGCTCCATCAAGTCAACAGTTGAGTTGGTGGTCAACATGGGCAGTCCCATTGAGTTTAAACAAGTTGTTCATCAACTGCCTCCTCCTGAACCAAGCCATTATTTTTCAAGTCTCTGTGAATAGACAAAATTGGATGCTTTTGTTTTAGCATCTCTCTATAAGTTAACGGTCAAGCTTAATAAACAAATTAATGGCTCAGTTTCAGCCAACATGGCCAAGAATGAGGAATCCAACTCAACTGTCAACCCGACACAACTCCAGACCTTTGTGAATGGACCTCAAGGATGCAGAGTGATTTTCCTCAGTCACAATAAAAGTATGAACAGATAAAACTGGTAATGGTTGAAATGTCTATATTGTATTCTATTTATAGATTGTGGAAAATACAAAATTACCAATAACATTGAAAAATTTAAACAAAATGAACAGTAACATCAAAACACATTAAGACACAGTGGTGCAGAAAACTGTAGAATGAGCAGAAATTGTATTTTTTTTATACTCAATTAATGAAGAAAAAAAAGTTGCCGCTATCAACACCAAGATAAAGATGCAGTAGGTTGGAAGAGCAATCGAATGGAGGAGTACATCATTGAGTGCATTCATGTAACACATGCGCAACCACGTTTTATACGGTATTATTCAAAAGTATACCGACTGGTATCAAGGTTAAAAACTCTAAGTGCTGCCTTGTGACAAGGACATTCAACGAGTTTTTTGTTCCAGAAGAATGGAAAAATGAACTCACTGAATTTGCCGCAAGCGGGACACCAAGGAAATTATATTAGACACAAAAAGAAAAGAATGGCTTTTAATGGTCATAGTGCATCTGCAGGACATCGAAAACAATATGTGTAAAGAATAAACTGTGTAAAGTGAATGTTAAAAATCATATGTGATGGAGTGTGTGCTTGTCGAATATTCCATGTGGAACATAGAGGGACACTTTTGTTTTAAGGCTTATCGCGGATCTGGCTAGTCTGACCGACTACCTCCGCTGTCTTGTGCTTCCTTAGCCTGGGACAACACACTTTCCCCGGTTCCCCGGTCACTCGCCGAAACTCGGGTAAAACCAAACGAAGATTGATTTATTTTAGACACACAGATATATCCAGCAAAACACACATTTACATAAAAGAAGATATTGGGACACAAACCGCCCCCTTAATCTGCCTCCCAGAGACAACAGGAGCAGTAACGGGATTAACAATACAATGGGGGGAGGCTGATTTATACAACATAATAATGCACCATGGGGTGGAGGGGTCTGATATTAAATTAAAACAATGGTGGTCACTCCCTGGTGGCAGATGCTGGCTGTCTGCCGGAGATAATCCCCTCAGCCAGTGATGAGAGGATACTGCTGGGGGTAGCCACAGAAGCCTTAACAAACCCAGGGCCCATAGTCAATAGGGAGGAGGCTGGCAGTCAGGCCTCTCCAGTGGTCCCAGTGATGGAGGCTTCCGTCACAGGGCTGGAGAACCTCATATCCTCATACCGAGCAAACAATCTGAGCTTCCAGAGAAGAACACATTACCAGCTCTCAAACTCCAGCCTGTAATAATATACATTAAGTAAACATGACGCTTTAGTACTATATGTTGGCCAAAACACATAAGCTCTCCTGCCATGTCAAGACCCCCCCCCCCCACGGCTAATAGGGAATGGCTTAGCTAACATAAAATGACTTGAATTTTAGGAGTATCGGTGATAAGAATGGAGCAAGCATTATATGCTACACCCAACTAAATCTTAATATAGAGTTAAATCCAAAAAGAGAGAGAGGAACCTTCTTCACAGACCCAACTGGAATTGACTTGGACCTAAATCTTTGGAATGAGGTATAGATGAACACAATGCAAATGTATCTTATAATAGGTGTGATATTAAAAAGGTTTGAGATAATAATTTAACCAAAAAAAAAGCTTGCTAGGGAGACTCCAGAATTTCAAATCCAGGAAATCAAGGGCCACTTGCCAATATCATGGGATCATTCATGTTCCATTAATCCCCTTCTCACATGCTTTACACCAGAAATGGCCAACCATGTCTTACTGAGTCACCGGATAAAAAGATCTGAATATATTAAGTCAGAAAGTCATCCTGATAATTAGACTTGTGCATTCGTCTTCGGGCGAACATGAAAACGAGCACGAAGAGGCCGTTTTTTTGTTCGTTCCGAAGGAACGTAGAACAGAATACAGTGCCGGCAAACCGTAGGCGAAGACGAAGACTCACAATCACGAAGATTCGAAGATTCTTCGTGATCGTCTTCGTTTTTGCCGCGCAGCCGCCAAAATTTCAAACAGGAGTGAGCTGATCCTCGTCTGTCCAATCAGCTCACTCTTGTGACGTAACGCTAAGGGTCTCGTCCAATGCCTGTGCTGCTGTTTTTTGAATTCTGAAGGCGCCTTTATAAGACCAGAGCTTGCCTGAGAGATCCATTCATTTTTCGCTGTGACTGCTTTGGCAACACTGCTGTGCTGCATCCGAGCGTTACAGAGAGAGATTGTTCTGTTCTGTGTGAGACTGGTAAGCCTTAGCCTGCCATTTCTCACTGTGTACTTCATCCTCACTTCAGTGCTACTTAATTAATATATTTAATAATAATAATTTGATTAATTTAATTTTTTTAAAATTAATTTGTCATCAACTTTAGTGTAAGTGCTGTTGAGTTGACAGTGCACCCAGTGCCTCAGTGGCACTGGGGTGCCCTTGCCCTGGGCTGGCACTAGTGCCTACTGCCTGTCCTGCTTAAATAAATTAAATAGAATTTATAAATTACAATTTAATAGAATCTATAATTTAATAGTTCATTATAATATTATATATATATATATATATTTGTCAGTCATATATATATATATATACTATAGTATACTAGTGTAGAGTGTACTGTAGACATTCATCTACTAGTGTCTAATTTAAAATCAGTAATATTAATTAATATAATTAATAATTGAATTCATTATAAAATTATATATATATTTGTCAGTTATAGTTAGTAATAGTATACTAGTGTAGAGTGTACTGTAGACATTCAGAACATCTACTAGTGTCTAATCTAAAATCAGTAATATCAATAATTCTCTAATTCTTTCTTATCTTAATAGTTAATTAAATTAGCTATAAATAAAAGTAATAATATTAATTAATTACTACTAGCGTATAGTTCAGCTAATCTTATTAGTACTGGTGCTGCAGCTCTATAGTTTGTGCTTTGTTTTAGCAACAGTAAGAGACCAAGTCAATTTTTCTTAATTAATCTTTCATTTTATTTCATTTGTTTTGCTCACCTCAGTCCATCAGTGAAGTGAACTTGTTGGGCTAGTGAGTGCAGCCGCATAAGTGCTGTGTTTTTTTTTGATCAGCAAGCAGTGACGTTAACTGTTTTGCAAAGATTTTCTCATTTATTTTACATTTTATTTCAATTTTATTAAAAGTACCCTTAGTGTTTTGCTCACCTCAGTCCATCAGTGAAGTGAACTTGTTGGGCTAGTGAGTGCAGCAAGCAGTGAAGATAACTGTTTTGCTGTGACATTTTATTTTATTTCTAATTCTTTTCAAGAAAAATTGACTGTGACGAGCTGTACTAAGCAAAGCTTCAAGCTACTAGCTGTAGTACTAAAATAATTCTAATCTTCTTTAATCTTAATCTATAATATATTATAAATAATAATATTCTAATTCATAATCTATAATATAAGTAATTCTAATTCTAAATTCTAATTCATAATCTATATTCTTCTATCTATAATACATAATATATAAGTAAATTAGTTCTAATCTATTAATATTATATAACTTAATATTAATTAATAAATCATATACTGAATCTGATTTAACCTCACTTTAGCTTAGTGGGTTTGAGAGCGTCTGCCTAGAGGTAGACTTATAGTAAGGAAATATAGCTTTAGGCTAGCATAGTGGTAGGCTAAGCTCTTAGGCCCGTGTAAATTCAAATTAAAAATAAAATACTGCTAGTTATTAAATAGTTAATCTTGAGTTAATAATTTCAATAACTTTAGGATTTTGGCAGATTGCACACAGCACAGTGCAGTAGTGCATAGTTTTACTTTTTAAGCAGTAGCACTGAAGAGAACTTCCTCTAATTTTTTTGTCTTTAATTCGTTTTTCCTTTTTTTTATTTTTATTTTTTTATTTTTTTTTTTATAGTTTTTTAAACACTACACTACACTACACTACACTACACACACAACACAAAATTTGAAATGGATCCTCCTTTTGGGACTAAGGAGGGACAAGCTCCATCTACCACCACCACCACCACCACCAGCACCACCACCAGCACCACCACCAGCTCTAAGATGCAGCCTTTGCGTCAGTCTAGTCGGCCAAGTAGGCCAAGCTCTCGCTTATCATTTGGGGAAGCATTGCTTGAAGGATCATCAAGTAAAGGAAAGGCACCAAAAGCAGGCAGTAGTAGTGCGGCTAGGCCCACAAGCTCTATGGTTTTTTACGGAAAGCCTAAAGCACCAGAAGCACGTTCAAAGTTAAAGGGTAGCACAAGTAGTACCAGCCCAGTGACTAAAAAGAAGTGCCTTTTGCCCCAAGCAGCATCTTCCCCATCCACCAGCAGCATGCAAGGTACCAAGCAGAGCCAAATTAGCAGCAAGACTCAGAGGGGTCCCAAACCAAAGCGATCTCATTCCTTTGTAGGGAAAACCACCACCACCACCACCCCCGCCTCTACCACCACTAGTGCTGCGCCTACTGTTCCCACTGGTACCGCCACGCCATGTCCTCCTAGTACCTCTAGCAAGCCACCAAGTCCTTACAAAATTTTTGTAAAGACAGTTAGAGAGAGGGCTACACATAGTGGAACTCCACCTAGCGAGGTAGCAGAGGAGCCTGAGACTGAGAGGCCAAGTGCAGAGTCTATTCTTCCTGCTCGCACTACTACTAGTCACGAGTCTCACGACGATATCAGTCTTAGCTCCAGCCTAGCAGGAATTCCATTCGATCTGGCTAATGAAGAGCTAGACTATGAGCCAGAGGAAGTAGAGGAGATGAGTGGTCAGGAATCAGATTCCTCAGGGAGCAGTGTCCAAATGACTAGTGCACAATTTTCCCCTGAGCCTCCACCTTCTCCGCTACGATCATCACCATCACCACCACCAGCAGCAGCAGCAAAACCTAGCAAATCTAAAGCAATTAGCAGTCCCACTATGGCCAGTACTGTTACCACCAGTCCCACCACCACTAGTTCTGCCTCTGTTCATCCACCCCGAGCAGTAAGAGCAGCACCCAAGGCACACTCCAAGGCTATGCGCGCCCCAATTTGGGAGCACTTTGAAAATGTTGAAGAAGGGCGCTATGGAAAGTGCAAACATTGTGGGAAGCTAATAAGCAGAGGGAAAGTGTCTGGCCATTTTACCAGTGCTAGCATGAAGCATCACCTCAGCACTCAACACAACGCTGTGCTATTGGGGAAAGATGCAGAGGTAAAACTTAGTGCAGGCAGCATAGCTGGTGGCCGTGGAAAAACCCCAACAGCTTCTTCTTCTGAGCCAATAGCAGCAGCAGCAGCAGCAGCAACTAGTGCTGGCAGCCAGAGACCAAGGCAGGTTGGAGCACTGCATGCCCAGCCCACCCTGGAAGAATTTGGGGCATTCCACTCCAAGAGAACGATGCCCAAACAGCAGGCCAATAAAGTAACGCGACTTATTGGTCAGTTCATTGCTGTTGGAGGGGCATCCTTCTCCATGATTGAAGGGGAGCCTTTCAAACAATTGATGGCGGCTGTGGCTCCACAATACACAGTTCCGTCACGTTCCACTTTCAGCAGGAACATTGTCCCCTCGCTGTATCGGTCCTGTGTTGCAGCAGTGAAAGAGGAGCTTTCCAAGGCTGCTGGTCAGTGTGTTCATTTCACTACAGATTTGTGGAGTGCACCTAGCGCCCAGCATGCCTTTCTTTCTTTGACAGCACACTGGTGGCAGCCCGGTGTGTCTAAGGAAGTTGCTGCAGCAGGCTACCGATCATTCCTTCCATGCAGAAGTGATGGATGAAAAGCACACTTCCCAAAATATTCTGCATGCGATTAGGAAAATGTTTAGCCTTTGGGTGGGAGCAGAGGCGGGCACCAATGTTGAAGTTGGTTTTGTGGTAACTGACGGAGGTGCCAATATGGTGAAAGCGCTGCGAGATGGTCATATTGTTGGTGTGCGCTGTGCAGCCCACATCATCCATCTTGTAGTGAAGGCAGCAATGTCAGAAGGAACTAATGTGGCAGCAGTAGTTCTGTCCCGCTGCAGAAAGATCGCTGGGCACTTTCACCATAGTGTTAAGGCTAGCCAACTTTTGAGGGAAGAGCAAGAGAGGTCAGGTCTTCCCGTACACTGCCTACGTCAGGATGTCAGTACACGGTGGAACTCCACGTTAGACATGCTAGAGAGGATTTTGGAGCAGCAGAGGGCAATCCATAATCTTGCCTCAGAGCACAATATTGGGATTACCTCTCCATTGAATAGGGAGGATTGGACAGTGATCGCCCAGCTAGTGGCAGTCCTTAAACCATTCAGGGATGCCACAGAAAATTTAAGCTCAAACACTGCCAGTCTGGCCCAGGTAATCCCAGTGTTCTCCCATCTAGGCAGCAAGATGGATGTGTTCCTTGGAAACCGTGAGGCTGTTCAAGGTGGCACTCTACATCCTGACGTAGCAGCCATAGTCAGGAAGCTGAAGGATCTGCTAAAAGTACACCTTCGCAAGCGAATGGAAGAGAGTCCCGAAATGATGCTAGCGTGCCTTTGTGATCCAAGAATTAAGGGAAAGCTAGCTTTGAAATTCAATGTTCTCAGTAGCTACCGGGAGCAATTGGTCAACAAGGTGCGTGACTGGCAGCGTAAAATGGGAATGCTGTCCGAGGAGGGAGAGGTGCAGGAGGAGGAAGAGATGATGTGGTCTGCTACCCCTAGCAGCAGCATCAGCAGCAGTGCCACAAGCAGCACAACACAGCTGAGTGGAGCAGCTGCGTTTTGGGAAGAGGCACTTGGCAGTATAGTTGGACCATCTGACAGAGCTAGCAGCAGAAAGGAGAGTAGTGCTGCTGAAATGGTCAAACTTTACCTCTGTGAAGTTCCTTCTGCTCCTAATGTTGATCCTCTTAGCTACTGGGATGAAAAGAAGAGTGTGTGGCCTGCACTCTCATGGGTTGCGCAGCAGCTTCTATCATGTCCGCCAACCACTGTTCAAAGTGAGCGCGTGTTTTCTATGACTGGAAACATACTGAGTCCACAGCGCTCACGCATGGCACCTCATCTGATGGAGCAGATTGCCTTTCTTAAATTCAATCTGCCCAAATTGGGTTACCCAGCTCTTAGCTTGGAAAGTTAAATTTTTTCTCTCTAATGTTTAAGGTAGTTTCTCCCCCTGGTTGCACTTGCTGCGGTGTGGCAATGCCTGCTACCTCCGCTGGTGTAGCCAATTTACGCTAGGGCCTAGTGTCTGAGCTCTGTAAGTCCGCTCCCAAACGCCTAGGACTGACAGTCTTTGGATGCTTTGCCCTGGGGTGAAACAGGTGAGTGGGTCGTCAATTGCCCACTCATTCACCTTTTTCCGTTTCCAACGCTGCTGCTGGTGGTGGTGCCAGTATCTTTTGCCAGTTCGCTTCCTGGCTGAAATCATGCCTCAGATGTCCCTAATGGAAAGGGTAGTTTCTCCCCCCTGGTTGCACTTGCTGCGGTGTGGCAACGCCTGCTACCTCCGCCGGTGTAGCTAGCTTATGCTAGGGCCTTGTGTCTGAGTTCTGTAGGTCTGCTCCCAAACGCCAAGGACTGACAGTGCTTGGATGCTTTGCCCTGGGGTGAAACAGGTGAGCGGGTCGTCAATTGCCCACTCATTCGCCTTTCCCAATTCTGCTGCTGCTGGTGGTGGTGCCAGTGTCTCTCTTCAATGCCAGTTCGCTTCCTGGCTAGTGTCATGCCTCGAATGTCCCTGATGGTAAGGGTAGTTTCTCCCCCCTGGTTGCACTTGTTGCGGTGTGGCAACGCCTGCTACCTCCGCCGGTGTAGCCAGCTTACGCTAGGGCCTTGTGTCTGAGTTCTGGAAGTCCGCTCCCAAACGCCAAGGACTGACAGTTTTTGGATGCTTTGCCCTGGGGTGAAACAGGTGAGCGGGTCGTCAATTGCCCACTCATTCGCCTTTTCCAATGCTGCTGCTGCTGCTGCTGGTGGTGGTGCCAGTGTCTCTTCTCTGCCAGTTCGCTTCCTGGCTAGTGTCATGCCTCAAATGTCCCTTATGGTAAGGGCAGTTTCTCCCCCCTGGTTGCACTTGCTGCGGTGTGGCAACGCCTGCTACCTCCGCCAATGTAGCCAGCTTACGCTAGGGCCTTGTGTCTGAGCTCTGGAAGTCCGCTCCCAAACGCCAAGGACTGACAGTGTTTGGATGCTTTGCTCTGGGGTGAAACAGGTGAGTGGGTCGCCAATTGCCCACTCATTCGCCTTTCCCAATTCTGCTGCTGCTGCTGCTGGTGGTGGTGCCAGTGTCTCTTCGATGCCAGTTCGCTTCCTGGCTAGTGTCATGAATCAAATGTCCCTAATGGTAAGGGCAGTTTCTCCCCCCTGGCTGCCTCTGTCTGCGGTGTGGCAACGCCTGCTACCTCCGCCGGAGTGGCCAGCTTACGCTAGGGCCTTGTGTCTGAGCTCTGGAAGTCTGCTGCCAAACGTTTAAGACTGACAGTGTTTGGGTGCTTTGCCCTGGGGTGAAACAGGTGAGTGGGTCGCCAATTGCCCACTCATTCGCCTTTCCCATTTTTCAATGCTGCTGCTGGTGGTGGTGGTGGTGCCAGCATCTCTTCTCTGCCAGTTCGCTTCCTGGCTAGAGTCATGCCCAAAATGTCCCTAGTGGTAAGGGCAGTTTCTCCCCTCTGGCTGCGTCTGTTTGCGGTGTGGCAACGCCTGCTACCTCCGCCGGAGTGGCCAGCTTACGCTAGGGCCTTGTGTCTGAGCTCTGGAAGTCTGCTGCCAAACGTCTAAGACTGACAGTGTTTGGGTGCTTTGCCCTGGGGTGAAACAGGTGAGCGGGTCGCCAATTGCCCTCTCATTCGCCTTTCCAATTTTTCAATGCTGCTGGTGGTGGTGGTGGTGGTGGTGGTGGTGCCAGCATCTCTTCTCTGCCAGTTCGCTTCCTGGCTAGAGTCATGCCCAAAATGTCCCTAATTGTAAGGGCAGTTTCTCCTCCCTGGCTGCCTCTGTCTGCGGTGTGGCAACGCCTGCTACCTCCGCCGGAGTGGCCAGCTTACGCTAGGGCCTTGTGTCTGAGCTCTGGAAGTCTGCTGCCAAACGTCTAAGACTGACAGTGTTTGGGTGCTTTGCCCTGGGGTGAAACAGGTGAGCGGGTCGCCAATTGCCCTCTCATTCGCCTTTCCAATTTTTCAATGCTGCTGGTGGTGGTGGTGGTGGTGGTGGTGGTGCCAGCATCTCTTCTCTGCCAGTTCGCTTCCTGGCTAGAGTCATGCCCAAAATGTCCCTAATTGTAAGGGCAGTTTCTCCCCCCTGGCTGCCTCTGTCTGCGGTGTGGCAACGCCTGCTACCTCCGCCGGAGTGGCCAGCTTACGCTAGGGCCTTGTGTCTGAGCTCTGGAAGTCTGCTGCCAAACGTCTAAGACTGACAGTGTTTGGGTGCTTTGCCCTGGGGTGAAACAGGTGAGTGGGTCGCCAATTGCCCACTCATTCGCCTTTTCAATGCTGCTGCTGGTGGTGGTGCCAGCATCTCTTCTCTGCCAGTTCGCTTCCTGGCTAGAGTCATGCCCAAAATGTCCCTAATGGTAAGGGCAGTTTCTCCCCCCTGGCTGCCTCTGTTTGCGGTGTGGCAACGCCTGCTACCTCCGCCGGAGTGGCCAGCTTACGCTAGGGCCTTGTGTCTGAGCTCTGGAAGTCTGCTGCCAAACGTCTAAGACTGACAGTGTTTGGGTGCTTTGCCCTGGGGTGAAACAGGTGAGTGGGTCGCCAATTGCCCACTCATTCGCCTTTTCAATGCTGCTGCTGGTGGTGGTGCCAGCATCTCTTCTCTGCCAGTTCGCTTCCTGGCTAGTGTCATGCCTCAAATGTCCCTAATTGTAAGGGCAGTTTCTCCCCCCTGGCTGCCTCTGTCTGCGGTGTGGCAACGCCTGCTACCTCCGTCGGAGTGGCCAGCTTACGCTAGGGCCTTGTGTCTGAGCTCTGGAAGTCTGCTGCCAAACGTCTAAGACTGACAGTGTTTGGGTGCTTTGCCCTGGGGTGAAACAGGTGAGTGGGTCGCCAATTGCCCACTCATTCGCCTTTTCAATGCTGCTGCTGGTGGTGGTGCCAGCATCTCTTCTCTGCCAGTTCGCTTCCTGGCTAGAGTCATGCCCAAAATGTCCCTAATGGTAAGGGCAGTTTCTCCCCCCTGGCTGCCTCTGTTTGCGGTGTGGCAACGCCTGCTACCTCCGCCGGAGTGGCCAGCTTACGCTAGGGCCTTGTGTCTGAGCTCTGGAAGTCTGCTGCCAAACGTCTAAGACTGACAGTGTTTGGGTGCTTTGCCCTGGGGTGAAACAGGTGAGCGGGTCGCCAATTGCCCACTCATTTGCCTTTCCCATTTCCTTTTCCATTTCATTATTTTCCTTCTGATACACAACCAACCAAACATAACACACACAATAACACATATAACACATATAACACACAGTGACATCACACATAACACACATACACACACACTTACAATGCACAAAACACAAGGACCTTTTCCTTGTTATTTGCCCTGGCCTTCACTCACTAATAGCATTACATTAACACTATAACTCACACTTCACCCTATAACATTTTTCCATCCACATACCTGCCAACAGACCCAACTTTTTCAGGGACAGTCCTGCTTTTTTCCAGTCCTGTCCCATCTAATTTAGCTAAACTAGGTATGCAAAATGCAAATACACATAGGTAGTTATAGCTCGGTAGGTAACGCTACTATAAACATTTAATAAATATAATCAAGTACTAAATAATAAATCTAACTTTAAAATACATTTAAATAAACCCCTATTTTTTTTTTAAAAAAAACATTAAAATTAAATTATTATTATTTAGACATAATCCATCTTTAACCAAACCAGTGCACTGCTACTAATCTTAAACATAACCGTACATTAACCCTAAGCTATTTTTTAGTTCTTGTCCAACATTTTTCCATCAGCATACCTGCCAACACACCCAAGATTTTGGTGGACAGTCCTGCTATTTTCCAGTCCTGTCCAATAAGTAAGTTGGGTTGTTGCAAAGTATGCCATTGTAAATAGGTAGCAAATGTTAGGCATGTAAAGTGGTCCAAAATCAATTTAAAAATGTAAAATATTCCCTATTCTTTTATTAAACATCTATGGACAGTACACCTCGGTATGTGTGTGCAACTCTATTGGTCGTTTCGGCAGGGGGCTCGCCTGCCATCAACGAATGAAGTGCATTCTGCAGTTCTGCAATTCACTCGTTGATGCCAGACCAGCCCCCTGCCGAAACGACCAATAGAGCTGCACACACGTACCTTCACGGCAGCTGCTGCTGCTGTGATGTGTTATTAACCCCGTATTAACCCCTGCTAGGCAACCAGGAGGAAAACGAAGATTAAACGAGCACGAAGAATGTCCGCGAATATTCGCCCGAAGAGAAGACAGGAACGGGCGAATATTCGCGGAATACGAAGATTTTTTTTTCCCCGAAGACGAGCACGAAGACGAACACGAAGAGCCCCCTGGTGCCCAAGTCTACTGATAATCAATCAAACAATAACGTGAAACAAGTCAACACCACCTAAGAGACACCAAACAATCGTAGTTATGAAAATTCTACATCGGCTAGAACATCGCTTTAAAAACCTATATAAAAAGGTGGGGAATTTGTGACAGCTGATAGGTTGGTAACTTTAAGTCTTATATTCGAGGTTGTTTTATAATCCAACCTCAAACAGAGGTCTGACTATAAAACGAAGATCCAGATTTCCCGCAGCGCTGCAGGGGACCCGGATCCTCCTCTCCGGCAGCCGGTGAATAACCTCCGCTCCTACCCGGCACTTTCGCTGGGGCTTCTATGACGGAGAGCCATGACCTTCCAGTGCTCAGTCATTGAAGCCCCAGCGGAAGTGTCGGGTAGCAACGGAGGTTGTCTACGCGCATTGTGCAGACGTTCAACGGAGTGGCATATATGGGGGGTATGAGGCGCATCTGGAGGGCAGACGAGCCCAACTGGGGTGCAGGTTGGCAAATAAAAATAAAATAAAAACAAGAAATATTTTGTATGAAAAAATGTGAATTAATTTTTACTAGTAAAACTTTTTTCTTATAGGGTTGTCTTATATTCAGGCTTTTTTTTCTAAATTCATATTCAAATTTTTTTGGGGGGTCGTCTTATAATCAAGCAAATATGGTATTATATAAACTGGGTGCTTCAGCACCACCTGGGCTGAATCCTTATGCAAGCATTCAGTTTTATTTATTTTTTTATTAATTAATTTTTAATGAATGATATTAAAAACAAATGGTTTCTAGTGTTTTAAAATAAAATATCCTTCTAAACTAAATTTCAATTTACCTTTGTAATTCAGTAATATGAACAGGCCTGGGTTCTTGGTCAGGTCACCGAGGGACATGCGTGTCTCTTTAAATTAATGTTTGGGGGTTGCAGTTAGATAACTTGTCACAGCAATTAAGATCCCTTTATAATTCTGAGAAGTGACAGTGACCTCCATCTGATGGAAAACTCAGTCAAATGACTTGCCCAAAGAATGGTGCGAACCTCCTGGACAAAAAGTATTTAATGTATAAGTCTAAGGTGATACAAGTAACTTGTAGGAGATTTAAAGGGACACTCTAGTGTACCACGCAGCATCACTAATAAAAAAGTACATTCTAGAACCTGTGAAAATAAATTAATTTGCTTTAAGGGGAAGCTGCAGCTCCAGAGCCAAAGTGCCATTCCCCCTCCGTGGTCCCGTATTCATCCCACTGATTGGCTGTTTAAAAGTGGGAGGGGAGCGAGGTGTGCTGCAATGCTCCTCCCACAGTAACCCGGAGACCCGGAGAAGCTGCGCTTGAACCAGAGTCTCCTGGCGTGACCCGAAGAGTTCCGGTATGGTTATTTATACCCCCCCACAATCACGAGGTGCGCCTTTTTGGTTCAATTGTGAAAAATTATCAGGTTACGTTATTTAGGAGACTTTGGACGTTCATATTTAATATATTTTTTCTTTCAAACATTTTTCGTTTGAAAACGCATTATATCACATATACAGATAATGTATCTGTTGCGCAAGAATGAAAAATAAACTATTTGGTTGTCGCCATAAAGAAATATAATCGTTGCGATTGGCTATTAAATGGTTGACATCTGCGGAATCTCAGAATCAGCGCATTTAGTAAGAATTCCACGAAGGAACCCGTACACGGCTTATTCCTCTATTCTCTTCCGCTTTTTGTTCGGCAGACTCTTGCTAAATAGCTCAACAATCTTCAAGGAGTACATGCGGCTCTCAACACCTCACAAAGTCTGAGGTATTCTAAGGTTGATTGTTTTCGAGAGCTATTAAACGTCCTGCGGACACGATTGACTTTACCCTGGATGAATCAGCCCCGATATTTTAAGCTGGAGCTCCGACGTTGGGTCGTAGCTGGTTTCTGGCGATGAGTAAGTCTTTTTCCGTCTTTTGACGTTTGATCTCCACCGAAAAAGTCAAATTAAAATCGCGTCTCTCCTGCACTCCTTTATCATGATCTTTTTTACTCCAAATTGCGTAATCACTTATGGGCTGTGATGAAGTAATCTAGAATGTTTTATTATATTCTCTACAAAGATTTAGCTGCCAGGCGCGTTGGACCCAAATGACACAGGCGGTCACCTTGTCCTCCAAAGAGGAGATTAAAAATATAATGTTAAGACCATTTGTTTAATATATTTATGAGAACCACTTAGCTCCTTGCCATCCATGAGCCAGCTTAGTTGCCCGTAGAAAGGTTGACGTCCGAATGCACCAGGGATCAATATTCTGCCGGGAAGGTAGAAAACATTCAGAGGAGACAGTGGTCCTGCTTGGCAGCAGATGGTCCCGTCCACTCTTCATCTATGTTTTGGTCACTTCCAGCCCCGGTACCCCAACTCCCCACCTTTTTTTGAGTCTATTTGGCGCTGGTCTTGCCCTACGTGCAACTAGTTTCAACCACTTATTGTGACTCCTATAAGGACCCGGATAAAAGAGATCCAGCTGGCCAGTCCTGAGACTGAGCCCAGGGGGCTTGCATTTAAAGACCCCCCAGGCTACATTTGGACTCACTCCGGCCCTGAGACTAGTAAATACCCTGTTGAGTATTTCTTGGAGATCTGTCGACGAGTGGGATAAATATCACAATATTTTCTGTAATTATGGATGTTTCGTTAGTTTATTGTTTTCATTTTTATATATTTTTTTTCACTATGCTTTTTTTGGTTTGGTATCATTATTATTATCATTTGGGGGGGGGGTACGTTCCTCGCCAAATATTCTCTGGAATGGTTTGCATTATTCAACCAGTATACTACATTCCCATTGACAGCTAGACCTCCCTGATGGAAAGCTGTTACTTTTCTTTTCTGTAACTATTAGTTCTTGTCCCTGACCGACGGGTATGAAGAACAGGAAGGGTAAGGTGACCAGGAGACCCGGGGAAGCTGTGCTTTACCCGTAGATTCCAGCCAAACTCAACGAGCTCCCAAGTATGATGATCATCGGTCATTAAACCAGTATTCCTGATGGCCAATGCAGACCTGTTGGCCAATATTCTAATTTTTAATATTTTTTTTTACTAAGTGCTGAAATATGCGGCAAAGCTGTCCGTTTTGTCAACAAAAATACTTTTATAGATTCTCTGCCCGCAAGCTTACAATATACCCTCAGCACTTTCATACAGCGTTCGGGGCAAGTGATCTTACATTCTAGAAGGAATTATGAGGGTTATGCGATACAAGGAAAAAAATTAAATAATTTTAAAATCAGTACATATTTCTTTGATTTTGTTATTTTTATGTATATTTTTCACCTTCTGCTATCATATTATGAATGAATAGAGGGAAAAAAAAAATCCCCATTCTAAAAATAGAAGAATTTTACCCCCCCCCCGGAATATAAGCGCTCTTCAACTTCATTTGGACAATTACTTATTCAGTTGAGAAGGTTTTCTCAAGGACGTATGTCATTATTTCTCGAGCCGGCCCTTAGGGGAGATGAAGTCCCAGGCGCCGCAATCAATGTCGCAGCTCGGGCACCCGGGGGGTGCAGCATAGAGCTAATAGGGCTGGGGGGCTGCTGGGGATAGCAGACCAGATTTCTAGGTTACGTATATATACCCGGTGCCGTAATGTACGACGCTCCCGATATTTCTGTGTCTTAACCTTTTCAGTACCAGAGTGCTGCTTAGCTTGTCATAAAGGTTCCATATGCCTTCCCCATACTGACACAGATAACCCTTCGTATGCCGTGTTTCATATGAAGCACACATAAAGAAATAAAAAATCTGTAATTCCACACGGACACGGCACTAAGTGATATCTCACCCACGTTTATCGAATAAACCTCAGCCGGTCCGTCATGCTACTCCTTTCCCCTGAAGGCTCAACCACATAAAAAAAAAAAAAATTAGAAACAATTTATGAAGCATCTTCGGTTTCTTTGGTAACAACCTATCAGTGGCTGGATTTGGTGTCACATGGGAATTAAGCATTCCTGGAGAAATTAGGAGGCACACTTTTATATGACTGAAGAGTTACTAGAGAGCTCAGCCCTTGAATGATAGAAGAAATGATGTTTCTAATGCTGCATCGGGTTTAAAGATCTTAAATGTAACATTAAATTCAAAATCATTTAAAAAAAAATGTAACATTAAAAAAATGGTAAAAATGGCTTCCAGCCATCTTGTGTGCAATTTGACAGTATATAGTAGACTTGGGCACCAGGGGGCTCTTCGTGTTCGTCTTCGTGCTCGTCTTCGGGGGGAAAAAAATCTTCGTATTCCGCGAATATTCGCCCGTTCCCGTCTTCTCTTCGGGCGAATATTCGTGGACATTCTTCGTATTCGTTTTTTCTTCGTTTACCCGGTTAAGGGGTTAATACGGGGTGAACGGAGCTCTGGCGCCAGGAGTTTAAATGTACGTATGAGCAGCTCTATTGGTCGTCAGCAGGGGGCTCGTCTGCCATTGGTTGACGAGCCCCTTGCTGGAGACCAATAGGGTCGCTCGTACAGACTGTTAACTCCTAGTGCCGTAACTTACCCGGCACATCCCCCTGGTCTCCCTCCCTGTTCAATTAGTTAAATGTCCGTACGAGCGACCAATAAAGTCGCTCGTATGGACATTTAACTAATTGAACAGGGAGGGAGACCAGTGGGATGAGCCTATTGGTCACCTGCAGGGTCTTCCTCTGGCATCAACTGATGCCGCGAAGACAAGGTAAGTTAGAAGGGGGGGGGTAATGGTAGACGAAGACGATCACGAAGATCTTCGTGGTGTGTGTCTTCGTCTTCGCCTACGTTTTACCGCCGCCGTCTTCTCTTCGGCGTGTCTTCGGAACGAACACGAAAACGCACTCTTCGTGTTCGTTTCCATGTTCGCCCGAAGACGAATGCACAAGTCTAGTATATAGCAGCAATGGCGGACCCTTCTGTGGCATGGGTTAAGTTGCCGAATGACTGGTTACATTTTTAAATCGGCCCCACTACACCAGGGGTTGGCACCGACATGCGTTGTTGGCATTTCAGATCTGTAACTTGGCTTTGTGCAAGAATCGGGCACTTGGGCCCAAAAACATTTATCCTCACTGGTGTACATAGTATATCCACACGTTATACATATAACTGCTTTATTAGGTCGTTTGTAATTCTACTGTTGTCAAAATGAGCATTTCCACGGTAGCTTCTCGGTTATTTATTTTCCGTATTTCCATTTGACATTTCGGATCCCGGTAGAGTCCTGGAAAATGCGTGTTCATTAAACTGAACCCGTCACCTTCATCCAACGGATTCATTAAGCGAGGTACTTGCTTTCACCGTTCGGTTTTTCCTTTCAAATTCAAGTGTAAGACGCTCTCCGGCGAACAAGAGATCAATTCTTATTGTATTTAAAGGACGACTGCCACGCGTGAAACACAATCACAAATAAATCCAGCGTTAAAAACCACATAGCACGTTTTACCGGTATTTCATGTTCTCTTTTATTTAAGTTATTTATTTTATATTTTTATTTATTCAGATTTAAATGTTCTAATGCCATTTCATGCCAATTTTCCGTCATTTCCCATGACTTCCAAGCAGGAAGTTGTTACCCACTTCCTGTTCTCTCCCCGCATTGTTTTAGCGGACGGCGCATGAGACTCTAGCGCTAGAGATTGTTTCCAGCTGCGCAGGTCCCTCCGTAACGCTATTATCACAAATACGTTAGGGCGAGGCAGAAACGCGATGGGGCAGCAAGATGGCGGCTCCAATATATCGCACACCAGGGGATAACAGTGGGGAATTTTATATCAATGCTTCAATGAATAGGAAGGTGTATAGTTAAAAGGGATGGCATAGTGTCCCAGGCAGTGTCATTAAAAAAAAGAAAACATATTTTGTAAGTAGTTTAACCTTACTTACCTTTAGGAAAAGCTGCAGCTCCAGCACCGTAGCGCGCAGCCTCTTCTGTGGTCTATCACTTGGCCAAAACGCGTCTCCTTCAAGCCAGGTAGCTGGAGGGTGGGGAAGGGGGGAAATTTAGAGGGAATAATTCTGCAAAACCATCCATACATACCTGAAACATTTCAAGGGACCACGTAGTTATCATACGCATTAAAGTGGTAATGGCGGCCGGAGTGTCCCCATTACATTTTATTATAGTTTTCACCCATGAGCACAGATCCTTGCAACGTGAAAATCTATCTACAGAGTTTTTCTATCTGCGGCTGGTCAAAAATGTCTCAATTTCCAGAAACCCCAAATACGGTCTCTTTTATGATACAATCTGTCATCAAAAACACCCTTTTCTTATTATTTTTTAATGTATATCGTTGCCACACTCCAAATAGCATATTTATGTTTTTTTCACATTTTTTTTTTTTGTGTTCTTGAGCTGCATTAATCCAGATTCTTCAACGTAACCTTACGACAAAACACACCCAATAAACTTAATTAGAGGGCTTCATTCATTTGACCGGTGAAATACACTGAAAAAAAAAAAAGACATTTTGATTGTAAGAGACATTTTCCATGGTCACATCTTTCACACATTAAACTTAGATTTCTACTACCAATAAAATTGTAATTCACAACACAAAAAAACAGATTATTAAAAGATGATGCTAATATACATTTGATTCTTTCAAAATATTATATGTTATCAATTAATAATAATAATAATAATAATAATGAAGATATTTTATAACTGGATTCTTTTGAAAAAACGTATCGAAGCTTGATCTTTTAATATTTTTTTTAATAATAATAAAAATGATCTATTTGCATACCTCCGTCATATACCATAGTGTTGTAAAACAACATAATCACATAACAATTTGGATGATGAGGTCCCTGCTCAAATAAACGAACGGTATATACATACTATTTATTTATTTATTATTATTATTATTTTTTTCCATTTAACATTCTGGAATAGAATTTCAAATTATAACAATATTGCCGATGGGATTTTTTAAAGTAAATTTTTCAGCCACAGATAGGATTAAGTGAATGGAATTGAAGATGGCTCTCTGTAGTATTGTCGGCTGTGATGTGCATGCACAGTACTCTAGAGGTTGACGATAATAGCAGAATGAATGGCTAAAAATAGACTATATGACTCTTTTAATGCTCACAAGAATTGGCAGCTTCCGAACGAACATCTTGCCCTTAGCCAGTAGTGTATGTTTCCGAATATAGTAACTGGTGTCTAGCGAAAAAAGACATAAAATGACACCGTAGGTTTAGCGACATTCAGCTCTACAATCAAAATTTTGAAAAAAAGTGTATTTTTTATATTTTAAAAGGTTTTATGGATTTTTTAAGAACACGCACACTATGTCTCTATACATAAAACATATGTATCTAATCATATGTGCAGTGAGTAAATTTAATTAGGCTTCATAAATCCACACAATGCCTTTCTTAAAGGTGTAGCACCGCTCACCGATCCCCCGTACATTAACACTCGCTGGGTTTAATCATTGAAGTGGGATTTTGCATGAGAGATGACGTTCTGGAGATTGTAGTGATTGCATTATCATCTGGATGAGGTCACGCATGCATCACCCGTGTAGCCAGTTTGGTGATCTTTTGGCTGCTCATGCTATTATTATTGTTTTCTTGTATTTGACCTTTCCTTCCCATTGACCTTGGCAATTGGGATGATCTTGACAATTGAGCGTAGCAGCTAAGTCGTGGTGATCACAGTACCTGGCGTGAATACAAAGGGCTGGACCAACTCTGGGTGCTGGGTTCCTAGTCTTATGTGTGCAATCTGGGCCTGGCCTTTGGGGTTTCCGACCTTTGATCTATGCCTGCAATTTAGGCAATTTGATCTATACCTTCAATGCTGAGTTTCCATGTGTTATTTGCTGATGACTCCTTACTGGTCAAACTGGTTTTAATACACCGTCTCCTGATGTCCTGCCTTAGGGACTAAAAGCAGAGATTCAACCGATCGGCCGTACTTAATAAGTTAAAGTCTTATATTGCAAAAAACTTGGCTACCAACCTTTCACTGGATCGGCCACCTCACGGGGAGCGTGTATTAACGTTTGGCCATAGGAAAATATGACACGCTTGTGCAATTATTATAGAGTTACAATTCAGAGATGGTTGTCAGTTACATAACAATATTGGCACTACCTCTTAGCTCTTATACATGGTTCAGCTTTTCCTGAAACCTCCCTCCATAAGGAAAGAATTAAGCCCCAGCATTGAGAATATTTCAAATGTTTGGCTAAATAATTGCAGAGTATTGAAAATTCATTGATATCATCAACGTCAAAAATTACAGTCTAGAATTTCATAAAACCATTAAGGGTCGTCGTAGAAACTTATCATGCAAAGGAGTATTTTTCACGTTTTTACATTACATTTTATACAGAGGGGGCTGGCAGATTCCGTAGCGCTATTATAATAAAGGGGAGAATGGGAAGGAATGATAATGGTCATGGTCAAAGAGAGATACAAGTAGTGGAGAGAGGGAAGAGGGTGAGATATAGGGAGTGAGTTGTGAAGGGCTTTTCAGGGAAGGGTAAGGAGTTTAACTTTAATTCTTTGAGGGTATGAAGAGCCAGTTAGAGGAGTGGCACGGTGGGGCAGCAGATGGAGAAAGATGGGGTAAGAAAATCCTTCTGGTGTTTAGGATGGATAAAGGCAGGAGATGGTGAGGCTGTTTAGTCAGCAATAGTCCAGAAGGGAAATCACAAGTGAAAGAATGTTAATAGTGCCTTCCTTGAGGAAAGGGCATGTTTCAGAGAGATTTCACAGGTAAAGATGTCAGGGTTTGATAAGTTCATGGATTTGAGGGCCAATTTGCCTGGGAACATACCTGGGAAGTTGAGGCCTCCGGCTACCTAGAACCTACTCTTGCGGGACGTGGCCAAGCCTATCCACCGACGTCAGTGGACGTCCCGCTGCTGTCGGTGGGAATTCCCGCTGCCGTCGGTGGGCGTTCCCACCAATGTCAGTTGGCGTCCCCGCTGACATTGTGGGAAATGCCACCATTTAAAGTGGCAATGGGCAGGGAGTGGGTCGTGCCAGGACCCCGCTCCCGGGACCCGGAGGACTCTCCCAGAGTTCCTAGGTATGTTAATATGTGACTTCAAAACAATGAAAAGAAAGACATAAACATGGAATGATAACTAATACATTTTTAGTAAGTGGGGGAAGCAACCGAGAATATTTAAGGAGAGACCATTTTTAATTCTGATTGAAATTGTGGCATTCAGCAGGTTCCATCTACTCCAATTGCCCAAGTCGCTCATCTTCCATTTCAGTTCACAAAATAAATGTATCAACGTCTGAACAATAACCCAAAACGAACATGCCTGTGGAAATATGGCTCAGCGTGTCCTTTGGTGGCTTAAGAGAGCTCAAAAGAGAAAAGGTAGAAAAAATTTTGGGTATGAAATAAAACCGAAATGGTTACGGGCATCCCAGAAAATGGATAAATACATAAAAAAAAACATAGCGTGAAAAGATTTCGGATTAAATGAAGAACGGAATCTGTGACCTTTAAAATAAGCTTCAAGGACATTGCACACCCCAGCGGTTAGACTCCTGTTGTTTATCAGATAAGAAAGTCAATCAGATCACTCTGTGATATTCTGTCTCGGTGTCTTAATTTGCCGAGTAAATCTGTCATATTCATGCAAATAAAGATGAATTTGTCTCTGAAGTGAAGCGGGGATTATTTTAACCCTTTTGGCTGCAATTGGTTAGGAGCCTTGCTGGGAAACAAAGAGTTCTGCAACATTAATAAATCTGATTTCTAATTAGCAAATTGTCTAGCGGACAAGCTCTCTGTTAAAAGGGGCATAGCAGCCGTCATAGGACCTTCATGCATGACATAGTTGAACATACCTTTTAAATATTATTTGCTCCCCATTGCAAATTTATGGAGGGATTCTGCAGAATCCCCACCCCCATTTTGCTTCTTTCATCCTTGGCACGGCCAAATACATCTCCCTGCCAAATTGCACCCGCCGGCCAGCATACCTAGGAACTTTTGGCCTCCGGCTACCAGGAGCCTTCCCTTGCGGTCAGGACTGACGTTGGTGGGCGGTAACGCTG
The DNA here is from genome assembly GCA_023333645.1 of Sceloporus occidentalis. Taxonomy (NCBI): domain Eukaryota; kingdom Metazoa; phylum Chordata; class Lepidosauria; order Squamata; family Phrynosomatidae; genus Sceloporus; species Sceloporus occidentalis. The sequence continues at coordinate 1,043,099 of JALMGF010000129.1, read as the reverse complement.
ACATCAGGGGCGGTCCTGCTGACATCTGCTGGAAACACCCCTAATTCAAGGGAAAATAGACAGAAAGCGGGGCGTTTCAAGACCCCGCTCCCGCGAACCGGAGGATTCGGGTCTTGACTTGGAGGACCGGAGAAACCCAGAGAGTTCCCAGGTATGCCGGCCAACCATAAGACCTCCATGCACATGTGCAGAGACTTGTCACTTCCTGCCACTGATTGGCTGCTTCAAGCTTCCAAAAGCAGCGAAAAAATGGGATCACCCACAGGACGTTGTGCTGAAGCTCTGGAGCTGCAGCTTCCCCTAAAGGTAAATTATTTATTTATTTTTCCTACAAGTTTAACAAATCCATTTTATTACATAGAACGTTTTTAATGCACGTTCTTTATTGTTGCGGCTGTTTGGGACTGTGGAGTGTCCCTACCATGTTTTGTGACACATCATGCGTGGACAGATTTGTCGCACCGCACCATATTTTGACACATTTTGTGACGCGAGAATAAACGAATGCGCTTTGTACAATAACAGTGACTGCGGTGGCAAAGCCAAGTGACTGGGACTCAATCCAGAAGCTGCGTGAGGCTCGGGAGTGGTATGATTTACAACGATAACAATCTGTTTGACTTGCTGAATTCAGCAATCTGGAAACAAGGCTCCGTTTAAACCTATCCAGCTCCGTCCCATTTCCGTCTGCTTTATTTCCTTGCTATCTTTCACACATCTTCTGTTAGTTCACCCGTTTGCGTCCACAAGAAAGATTAAAGAGGAAGTCCCATTGTAATGTTTATTTCATTTTTTTAGTACCACCTCCAGCAGGAATGCATCGTTTCCACTTTTGGAACAATGTTACTCTTCAAGAAATAAATTGTTTTTTTAGGAAAGAAGTGTTTTAGTATTTTTAGTTCTAAAATCGAAATCGTATTCCAATTATCGGGGTTAATAAAGTCTGACACGGACGTGAGATCTCTTCACAAAGGTTCCAGGAAAGTTAAGCAAGCAGTTTCAAGATACTTCTGGAAATGGACCATATCGGTTCACTTACGTCTACTTGCAGGTCAGGCCGACACCAATGCAAGTCTCAATGTGTTCCAATGAAAAGTAAGTTATCTGTTAATACTGAGTCAAAAATAAGGAACCATTACTTAGAAGGCGTACCCATGTCCCAACAATTCCTTTGGCCAAAGTCACTTTAATTTTAAGGTATAAAGGAGATTTGACTAAAGGCAGGAATTAGTTAAATAGTATTAGCTATTTATCTAATTATGAGAACAATTATGAATAAGAGTAATGTATTTAATTCACATATTTACTGCAGATTTTATGCACATTATCGGGGCTTTTAGGGCAGTAGAACCCTGCGATACCCTCATACCCAGCAAACATTCTGACCTCCTTGTAAAGAGGGGCATCAGGGGAGGAAAGAGGGGCATCAGGGGAGGAAAGAGGGGCATCGGGGACTGCTCCTGCTAGACACTCCAGAGGTAGTTTGGTTTATTTCAGTAAAACATTTTGTACACGAGACTACATGACTATAAAACATTACCTACGCCAATAGGCTTCGTTAGAAGCTAGAGAAAGCCAATGAAACACACAGCATAGATACCTTCATAATTAGTTATTCTTTTCTTAGTATAAAGTGAAAGTCCAAAAGGATTGAAAAATACCAAGAAAAATGAGGTTCCTCGAGCACCATTGCGTAGCTCGCTGTCTGCGAAGACTCCATTGTGTTTGCTCAGCAGAGTGGAAAGAGAGATAAAGAGAACACAAAATCTACAAAAGACGGCATCCTCTCACCTGATGATCTTTATCTGCCCTATTCTCTAATCTCTACCTCGCATGCCCTTACACAAGATTTTCCAACAACTGTCCATGAATTTCGGAATTCCCAACCCTGTTTCATGAATCAACCCCCAGAGTCATTAGTCCTTTAAAAAACTCCCTTAAGACCAGCTTCATCAACCAAAAGGTCTCACTCCTGTTGCTGATATACCCCCATCTACTTCTAGATTGTTAGCTCCTTTGAGCAGGGCCCTCCTAACCTCTTACTTCTGTAAGTCTAAAGGGGTGTCCTTCTTCTTATGTTCTGCGCTATATAAATCAACAAATAGGTAGGAAAAGGGTTGACGTGTGTGCAGAGAGGTATATGTATGTACCTGGGAACCATCCGCCCCCTGCTCCCTTTGAACGGTAGGAGTGGGTGGAGCTGCAATGGGGAGGTGGAGTTAGTTGCATGCATGGGCGGGGTTAGCCCCAATGTTCTTGAATGGGCTGGGGTGGGAGCACAGCCGAGGCAGTGAGTAGGTGGAGTCAACCCCCTTAATTCTTTAATCATAAAATATTTGCTGGGAAGACTTGTCATGGGACAAAAAGCAGGCACTGATAAATTGTTGCCATAGAAATAGGAAAAGGTTCTTAAAAGTTTCCTACATCATAGGAAATAATAATGTCACTCTCCTCGTTTCAATTTATTTCTATTACCTGCCAATACTATCTCACCTTTTTAACATCCCATGAATAAAATAATACATATATATATATACATATTTTTTAAAACATATATGAAATTATTTAGCGAGCGTAGCTGAACTAGGCCACTTGAGTCGTAATATCTGTCTATAATAGCATGGAAGAGCCTGCGGCTACTGGATTCTCATTTGTTTATTTCTCGGGATCAATAGTTTTCTTTATGTAGGGCTATTCCTTATCATACTAGAGAGAACAATCAATATGTAAGTGGAACAGCACCCTTAAGTTCTTTTCTGCATCGTACAAGTCAATACTATTATTATTATTATTTATTGTTTTATATAGCGCCATCATGTTACGTGAGAGGGTTAAGAACTTTTTTTTTTTCTACTTCACTATTATAATTTAAGGCATCGTTTCTGTAGGACATTTGTTCGGTTCCTTTTGGAATTGTTGGAAGGTCAGACTTGTTGGAGATTATGATGCAAAGCTTCTAGCTCTTAAGGGAGATTGGAAAACAATTCTACCGATGCAGAAGACAAACAAACCCTGAGCGAGGTCTCCATCAACAAAACAAAAAGCAAAACAAACACAAACATCGGCGAACGTTCCCCATTAGCGTCTTCATCCATCCATGGGTTGGGAGTCCCTCGCAACTAAAACATTTCCCTAAAAGGAGGCATTCCTAAAGAGAGAACGGAGGTCATCGTAATAAAACGCGCCAATCGACACCACAACAGTTTTAAAGCTATGGTTTTATCCTCTGGCGCTCTCATTGGTGCTACGTTCCAAGGTCAAGATTTCAGAGCAATTTATGAGATTGTTGATAAGACGATTTGTGTCGCTATGCATTTTTAGAAATAGAATTAATTCAAGATGGGTAAATGAAGTCCTCACGATTGTATTTATTAATAACGTGGTGATGTGTTCAAATTGCCAGAAAGAATGCATGGGCTTAATTTGATGACCTGTCTAAAAATCCTGATTTTGAGTTAAAAAAATAGAAGGACCGAAAAAAAATCATAAGCCAGCGAATCAATAAAAAAATTAAATACCGGAACACTAACTGTAGTAGTATTTAGTAAGCAAGGGCTGATACACTTTCTAGTCTAGAAAAATCAAAGGAGAATCCATATATATATATAGTATAACAATATATATATAACAACTGTATGTTAGAACAGGTCATTGCCACAGCAGAAGCTCATTGCAGCCAATATGGTACAGTCATTAGTGGGAGTACTTTTATGTTTGTTTGAATATATGTTTAGCCTTGTGTTAAATGAACAAAAGTGCTAAATAAAACCTAATTATACATATTTGGGTAAAAGTATTAGAGTGCCCGAGCCCGAGGTACTGTGCTTTTACTTTATCTAGTGAAGAATGGTGAAGGTGTTTGTGCTCCTTGTGGGGCCACAAAGGTCACTGGGATCTTCCTTTTCTTTGGTTACAGTCCTGCTATGGAATATGTAGCCTCTTCCTTGCCTCCCTGGATCTTCTAGATCTTCCCCAATGGTGGAGGGGAACCACCGAAGTCTTCAAGGGGATGTGGGAGCAAAAAGGTCAACCCATACCCTCCACTAAAAAGGCAGGGTCTTCAAGTTGGGGAGAAAAATTAAGACCGCAGGCTGGGTGGTAAACTGCATCTCTGGAATTATTTTATTTTCTTCTTATTCTTGTTTACTAAATGAATGTAAAAATACTATATTTAATATGCATTTTTTTGATTGGTGGAGATGTGTAGGGCATTAGACTTTGCCTTTAACTTCACTCTGAGCAGCTGTGTTACTTAAACCCAGGGCTGACCCATTAGTCACAAGGAAAAAATGAACATTCTAACCTCCTTTGTTACATAGAAACCTAACATTCTCTCTACCACAACAGATATATTTACAACTAATTCGAAATTCATTTGTCTGAAGGTTCATATACTAATATGGATTATCAACCCATCAGAATTTCTTTCATTTATGCTATAAATCCCATTTCTTGCCGGTTTTGAAATAGACGCACCAGCCCGCAGTGTGCGTGGCAACATTGTAGCTAAAACAAATAAAAACTGGTTGCTTTGTTTGTCCAAATGCGTCCATTATAGAAGCCCCCAAAGGGCCGTATCAAACCATTAGCATCATCTGTGTCAAAATGATACATTCGCCACATTATTCTGTAATGGGAAAAGTGATTTGGAACATCTACCTGAGCTTCTGGACTGTATCACATGTAGCCATAAATCCAAAGATAAAAATACATTTATTTTATATGATGATAAAGTGACGTTATTTTTTTTATTATACTTGGTAGAATTATTATTTATGTACTGTATGTATTTATTAATGTAATTGATTGATATCGCAGACTGGTGGGCTGGTCAGTGGAGATCAGAGGATCTCCAAACCCGGTCCATGATCCCATCCACCTGCAAAAGTGGGCAGCTTGATGGAGTAGTGGGACTGTACCCAAAAAATCTGGACCGCCTTCCTTAAAACTGGACACTTGAGAGCTATGTATTCACAGCTCCTTACCAGACACTTCAGGTCCTGTCCTTGTGCAAAGCTCCAGCCCTCGGTCCGGCGTAAAAATACATTTTTCATTTTGGTAAAAACAGTTGCTCATAGCAGATGGGATCTTAATTTGTTTCTCCAATATTTAAATGAGCACCGCATGAGTATTCGCATTAGACGGCACCTGTCCTAAATTACAGTCTAATTTAGCTCCGCTAATGTGAGATGCGAGTCAGTCTTGTGAAACGGCATAACAAAAAAAAAAGAATGTCTAAGGGACATTTACCGACTTAACTCTACAAATACCAGGAGGCTGTGCATACACCGTGTACGTATGTTCTCAGTTATTGGACAACAGATTTACTTTACAGTTTCCAGCATAGTAAAGGGGAGCTGCCGCTCAATAAGTGCAGCTGTATAAGACGTATTAGGAAAGAAGCTTCCTGCCCCAAGGAGCTTACAGTCTAAGAAGTAGAAGGGAATGGGCGGACATACAGCATTTGAAATCATGGAGAGATGGCGAATGGCAGGTGGTCAGGAGTTTCAAGGAGCAGTGGGGGAATAGGTCTTTAGATGAGATGGAGAAGGTCTTTAGAAGAGATGGAGAAGGTCTTTAGATGAGGTGGAGACGGTCTTTAGATGAGGTGGAGACGGTCTTTAGATGAGATGGAGAAGGTCTTTAGAAGAGATGGAGAAGGTCTTTAGATGAGGTGGAGACGGTCTTTAGATGAGGTGGAGACGGTCTTTAGATGAGATGGAGAAGGTCTTTAGATGAGATGGAGAAGGTCTTTAGATGAGATGGAGAAGGTCTTTAGATGAGATGGAGAAGGTCTTTAGATGAGGTGGAGAAGGTCTTTAGATGAGGTGGAGATGGTCTTTAGATGAGATGGGGCAATAGCTGTCGAGGAAGAAGAGAGACTCTTGTTATTGATGGAGAGCAGAAGGTGTGGGTTTATCGCAGGATATCAGAGATGAAAGATAGGATGGAGATGAGAGCCTCAAAGGTGGGAAGGAACATTTTGAAGGTGATCTTATCAGCATCAGTGTTAATGTGGGGGTGAGTAGTGATCTAGAGGAAAGAAAAGTATTCTGGGTGCTGAGTTGAGAGTGGATTGCAGATATGTGAATCAGGAAAGGGTTACAGTGGTCTAGATGGGAAATCATTAGTACACGTGTGATTGATTTGGTTCTAGGGTGAGAAATATGTGCGTTCTAGTAATATTTTCAAGAAAAAAAAGCAATATTTTTGAGTTACCGCGTGGGCAATAAATAGCCCACAGATTAACATTTTCATTGTGTGGTATTTAGAAAGAAAGTTAATAGGTCAATATGGCCCTGTATGGTAGGTGAGATTCTTCTTGTTCGAATGTGCGATTTCAGCAAAATCAATAGTGATACGGCATGGGGCAGTAACTTCATCCACTTGGTACTTCCCAGTAGCGCTTCTCGTTTTAATCTTATTCTCCTTCTTCTTCGTGTTCTTGGTGTCTTCATTCCTTTTTTCTTCTCCAGCGATCCGCTTCTCCCAGAGAAGTCTCTTGAAGCAATTCCACACTAGGTGGAGCCTAGGTGCACATCACAGGGGCAATCTCTCCCCGATTAGAGGAAGGGTGGAGAGCTTGTCCCCATGGTGCACTCAGAGGCTCCTCTCGGATGTGGAAGTGCTCCAGGAGGCACGAATAAGACAGCTCTGCGGAGAAAAGGAAACATTCTGTGCTCAAAGCGAGGGCTCCAGATAGCTGGAGCTTAGATGTTCCCAGGTATGCTTCGATATATTATATACCATGTGAGCAGCCATCTTAACTTCCTGTTTCTGCATGATTGATTATTCCTCCCCATTGTTATGCTGTTTATTGTTGCTGCACCATTCATGGGGGAGCTTTAGTAAATAAATGTAATGATGGCTGAAGGTATTTCACTTTAATTTCTAATTCCAGAACAGTCAGTAGGTATAATCTATTTATTTATGATTTTGAAGCCGTAATGGCTGAAAGAGCTGGAATTTTACCGATGTCAGGATTATCTCGCTTGCTGTTTGCTGCACCTTCGGCATCACGAACAGTAATACTCAGATTAAAAATTGCATATCGAAATTTACAAATGCAATTATTTCAGCGCGTCTCTGAAGACGGAATCTGAAATGAACTCTGGCACTCATGAGATTATTGAAATAGGTACAATTATTTTTTTTTATTATTTTTTTTTACATTTATTTATCAAACGAATTTCAAATAGAAAATAAAAAAAATACTGGATTTAATATTCATCCAGGATTTATAATCAAATGACCAGAACTTCCCTGTATTTTTTTATTATTACTATAATTTGCTTAGAATGTCCGCTAAACATCTCCTTCTTTATATTTCTTACCATTTTTGGAAAATCATCCAAATTGTCTTTATTCTACCAAATAAAATGTCTCAAAACCATAGGGATATAAAAGGTCAGATTCATTAACCCCTTAAGGACCAGGCTGTGTTTTACCTTTTGTACCATTGGGACCGAGGCTGTTTTAATACTTTTGCGGTGTTCGTGTTTAGATGTAATTTTCTCTTCACTCATTTAGTGAACCCACACAAATTATATGTTGTTTTTTTCAGGACAAGAAGGGCTTTCTTCAGATACCATTGTTTTAATCATATTATCTAATTTCCCATAAAAAAAATAATAAAATATGATGAAAAATGTAAAAAAAAAACAAATTTTCTGACTTTTACCCCAAAAATCTTTTACTCATCCAAAAAAGCTAATGAAAAACCCTACTAAATATATTCTACTATTTGTCCTGAGTTTAGAAATACCCAATGTTTTTATGTTTTTTTGCTTTTTTCTGCACGTTATGGAGCATTAAGTACAGGTAGCGTTTTGTACTTTGGGTAACATTTATAGCTCCAGGTATACGTCACTATCAAACAACACCCTAATATGTGTTCAATAACATCTCTCGAGTACAGTGATACCACCCATGCATGGGTTTGACTGCTGTTTGGGGTTAAAAGGCCACATTTGGGAAGTGCGCTTTTTTTCCCCTATTTTGGTCAGTCTGTGCCTATGCCCTATCTTTGAGCCTGGCCAATACAATTTACCTCATAAAACCATATATTTTTGAAAACTAGACACCCCAAGGTACTTAAAATGGTAGTATTTAACCCTTTCCATGCATCAGATTCTACCACCAGCCTTTGCCACACTTTGTGGTAGTATTTTTTTTTTTTTTTTTTCACACAAATTGTACTTTGGGTATAAATTTATAGCTCCAGGTATAAGTCACTATCAAACAACACCCTAATATGTGTTCAGGAACATCTCCCGAGTTCAGTCATACCCCACATGTATGGGTTTGTCTGGTGTTTGAGGTTAAAATGCCACATTTTGGAAGTGCGCTTTTTTTTTTCCCCATTTCGGTCAGTCTGTGCCTATGCCCTATCTTTGAGCCCGGCCACTCCAATTTACCCCATCAAACCATTGATTTTTTTAAATTAGACACCCCTTGGGTATTTGAAATGCTTTTATTTAAATTTTTCCACGTCAGGATTTTTGGGAAGATACAGCGCTAATTTTAGCACTTGCTCATAATAATAAACTTTATTTTTTTATTTTATTTATTTTACTCTTTTTGGACTTTTTTTTTACATTTTGCTGGAACTGGATAGTTCCTCTAAAGCATAATAATTTTTAAATGTTACCATGTTTTTTTTAAGCTTTTTCTTTTTTTCTTTTTTTTTTTTTTAATTTTTTAATTTTTTTTTAAAATATTTTACTAATCACATAGTGATTAGAAAGCTGGCCTCCATTGACTTGTATGGTTGAATGCAGTACCTGTATTCAACCAGCAAGTGGAGCCAGAGTTCTCTAGAAGGTCAGGAGACCGTCTAGCGAACTTTTTCAACTTTATTATTTTTTTTCCCGGGCCGCCGCCATCTTGCGGATGGTGAAGACTGCGTGCAGCTGCGGCTGTGACCGCTCTCCGGAGTGGTCACAGTCCATCAAGAGGTAAGTGTTTGGTGTCGCTGGATGCCTCCTGATTGAGGCATTCCAGCGACACCATTGAAGTTTAGGAGGTGATCGTTGATCGCCTCCTAAACGCTTTTAAAACGGGCGTCCGCCGCCATACAATGTATGGCGGCTGTTGACGCCCCGGGGAGGGGCCAGATATGGCCCATCATGCCGATCTCGGAGTTGCTGAATGCCTCGACATCGAGGCATTACAGCAACACCGTTTAAGCTTAGAAAGTGATCATTGATCACTTTCTAAGCTTGTTTAAGTCTGATGACGTGTCAGGCACGTCATAGGTCGTTAAGTGACCGTTTTGCATGACGTGCCTGACCCGGCAATGGACGTTAAGGGGTTAAAAAGTTTATTGCTACAGGGGACTTGATTTAATGACCTCAAGTACGCTAAAAAAAAGCTACATTGAAATCAATAAAAAAAACAATGCTTTTAAAGGTGTTGTTCCACTTTTTCCCAACTATCCCGAATACTTAAATTATTACGTCCTACTCGTGTATACATGTTAAATAAACCTATTTCTGTTTAGCACAGAAGGGGCATTTGGTCGAAGGGCTATTAGTTTAAAACCCCTTAAGGACAATGGGCGGTCCCTAAACCCATTGAAAACAATGCATTTTGAGCCCGTACATGTACGGGCTTTGTCATTAAGGGGTTAAAAGGGACTGGAAGCGGCTGTAGATAATTAGACTGCTGTGATGTAATACATAGAGGAAAAGCTTTGGAAGAATGGAAGGACTCTGTTTCTAAGCATCTCTATTAACATTTTAATGTAGTTTTTAAAGAAAAAATCTCTGAAAACCGTGGGGACGCATGGTTGGATTCTACATGGCTGCTTAGGCCTATAGCCCAAACAGTAAAACCCCACCACATAACTGAAACGACCCGCCAGCTACCGAGCACCAAGAGTCCTAGCCCGTCCGATGCCATCAGCCATCTTCAGGACAATTCCTGGCCAGATGGGGGGGGGGACAACACCGCCGCTGTGACGGCCAAACAGAGAAAGAAACTGGAAAACAACCCCATACACCCGACCCATGAAACAAGACCAAACAGGGGGAGGGCAGGCGGGACAAATCCCCCCCACACACACTGGGGCTACTACAGGAAGACATAGAGGGAGCTAATTCTCCTCCAACTTGCTGCAACAATGTTGCAAGGCTCACCCAATGAGGAAGGAGGACGCTGACAAGCCATTAGGCCTAGGCCAGCAGTCATGTCTCCCTTCTTTACTGGTCCAGCGGGCCCCTGAATCCTCCAGTATTAAATTGAAGATTTTTGGCTTCCAAAAGGTGTGTTCGGCCAAACACATAATCTGCGGCCTGTGATTTACTTACCACCAGTCGGCTCCAGAGTCGGCTCGATGAGAGTCAGTGAGGTCAAGCGTTCCCATTGATTTTGAAAGCAACACTTTTTTCTGCTAGTGGTTGGCTGCTTCAAGCAGCCAATCAGCGGTGCAAAAACTGGACCATGGAGGGGGCGTGGTGCTGCAGCTTCTCCTTAACAACACTGCGGAATTAAGATTAAGCATTTCTTAGTGTTTTTGTTAATCAAAAGGACTATCCTGACACATAATATTTCATCCTTAAACCAGCACTGGATACCTGGGCCGCTATCATCGATTTGATGACTTTGTAATCGGTAAAAGGAAGCGTGATTCGGATTTCGTGGAAAGTGACGTCTTATGTTTGGAGAAGATAAGATACGAACTGTCAGTTCTCAACATGATGGCTTCAGATGATGATTAAGGTTGTCTTGTCCTTGGTACGCTCTTGGTTAGTTTCAGTTTATTCTATTGCCATGTGAAGCTTTTGTGGATAAAATCCCGGTTACAAAGAATCTGCCGGCAGATCGGCTCCATTCGGCCCCCGTCTACTCGCCCCTTTATCCTGCTGTAAAGACTCAGGATTCAAGCCTGGAGAGAACATTTCAAAATATAGAGGCAACAAGAGAGCGAATTTGACAGATTCTAAAAAATAAACCTGAATAATGGAATATTTCTATTTTCCAATAATGAGGTTCAGCACCGAAGATGAGATCTCCCTAAATAAACTTAAATGCCTTTTTTTCAAGTACTGACCCTTAAACAGCCCGTCACAAAGATTCCACTGCAATGATTCGCTAATGTTCCTTATGAAAACCACGACTTGTCAAGAGGTGAGGTCACCTGTATTCAAGCAGGGAGTCCATTTGCGATACAGCAGCGAGACAGTGACTTTTCCCTGTTGCTCCGCCGAACACGCAATGGGTAGAGGAAATTTCATTCGAAGTTCAAAATGGGAAAGTAAAAAGTAATTGTTTTAGTTAAAAACACAGAATTTTAATTTAAATGTAAAATTCGCCAGTGACGCTTTTTTTTCTGCTATAAAGACCTAAAATGTTATTTGGTCTTTAAGTGGTGAAGATAATTTTTATTTTATTTTACTAAAAAAAATCTGTCACTTTAAGATGGGAAAAATTATTCTATACATTTTTTTCTCGCGTGCGGTGAACAATTTCTTACCACAATGTAACATAACAGGAAGTTCCAGCCTTAGCAATGTTGACGTTAATCAAATGGAGGAGAAAATTTATATATATAAAATAAAAAAAATATCAGATAATCCCGGGGTCCTTCACCCTGCCACCAAGACCATAATCCTTGTGACATCTCGGCCCCTGCAGAGACCGCCGTGAGATGTGGATAAAGTTGGGCAAAGAAGAAATCAGATCATTGGTGCAGCAGATATCTTACTATGCAGTGGATTTCACTGAAAAGCAAAAAAATGGAATATGTTAAAATACCCATTTCTTTATAATATAAGAATCCTGCCTGAAATTCTCATGGTGAGGAGTGTATGCATACATCACGAGTGTCACGATTTTGAAGGGGCTATTTAGATTTTTGGGCACCGTCCTGTTGCCCTACTGCCTTGCTTTTGTGGGCAGTGGGGATCAAGGGCCGTTTAGGGGGGTTCCTCTAATCTCTGATCCCTGATCCAAATATGCCCCTCCCTAGTCTAGACACACCCTCTCCCTCCCTCTAGCCACACCCTGCAACGCAGGAGTGATGGAAGTGATAAAGGGCCATTGGAACACAGGAGTGATGGGAGTGATAAAGGGCCATTGGAACACAAGAGTGATGGGAGCGATAAAGGACCTCTGTACGCCTATGAAGAGATTAAAAACCATTACAAATCAGCCGTTTCCAGCTACAATAGTCATTTACAACAATAACCCCGTCTGCGCTGGATTTCTCATCCATTTCATGTTATTTTAATGGCCAGAATGTGCTTTTCTTCGAAAAAAAGGACATTTCTAAGTGACCCCAAACTTTTGAATGGTATATATATATATATATATATATATATATATATATATATAGTATTATATATATATTAAAGGGGAACTCCCACTATATACTTACAGTCTGATGTTATTTTCAGATGTTTGTAAGGGATATATATGTAATATTTGTTGCAAAAAGTCTCATAAATTGTCATTTTATAATTGATTTCTTTGTTTCACTTTGTACTCGCCTACCCATGATCCTCTGCCGTTCGGGAAGCCAGTTCTCACGACCTGGAAGCCTCTTTGAGAGAGTAACACGGCACCGATCGCTACTTGTGACGCAGGGCACAGCATGATTGTGTAAATATTAATGTTGCAAATGGCATCTTTAGGCAAGTCACGTGTTATTGTAAAAATAGAAACAATTCACCGGCATCCACTTCGGGGCGTCTGACGTCGGCTCAGGCTACTACCTGTATTTACTGGTAAATCATACCGGGAAAAAGGAACTAAGTGACAGCAGAAAAAAACATATATATATATATACAGTGAAGGAAACAGTTATTTGATCCCCTGCTGATTTTGTACGTTTGCCAACTGATCAGTCTATGCAAAAAAATGCAAATCAAGTTATAACTAATTTAAAAAAGGAGTTATTCTGGATTTTTTGTTGTTATTCTGTCTCTGTTCAAATAAACCTACCATTAAAGTTATAGACTGATCATGGCTTTGTCAGTGGGCAAACGTACAAAATCAGCAGGGGATCAAATTATTTTTTCCTTCACTGCATATATATATATATATATATATATATATATACATATATATAAGCACACACACATATATCTATATATATGTCTGAGTAGGGTAGTCATGATTGCCAGATATACAGATCAGGTCATCAAAGTACAAAATCACGAGGCAGAGAGTAGTCACGCAGGCCAGGAGTCAAAACACAGCTTCAGAAGTCACTAGATACACACAAAAGGACAACATTGGGGTGCTTCAGAACCGCGGCGCGAGGCTTCCCCCTTCCCTAGTTGCGCGTCATGGACCTGCCCCTGTGGCGCATCACAGACTTTCCTGAAGCCCGACGGGGCCACGCAGAAGACAGGCCGTCGGGTAGGCACAGGCTGCACGGAGACCTCATTCTGCAGGCTGCCGATCGGCTGTCTGCCTACAGAAAAAAAAATGGTGTCTCCCTTTAAATACCCAATATTGGTATTACCCAGAAATATGGAATGTTGATGAAAATTTACGTGAAAGCGACCAGAAAGTGACCTGTTCTGGCCTAGGGGAACGGCAAAAAAAAAACCCCCAGGTGTGCCGCTCATCAATAGGCCGGTTACAAGGGAGACCTTGGATCTCCTCAACCAACTCCTTCCCATCATAAAGACTGTCCCAAGCCTTTAAGTCATGAAGCATCAGCATATGACATCATATCTCTGCCCTTAATAGCTCCAAAGGGGGCATCTGGGGACAGTCCTATGAGGGATAGAAGCGCCGGTTATTTTGGGTACAGATAACACACAGACCTCCAGGGGATGACGGGATAAATTCACATTAACCTCTGTGATTAATCCTCCTTTCAAAAGGCCAAGCAGCAAAATGTCATTAACAGGCGAATCCGACAATTAAACACGGAAGGTGATTAATTACTTTCAACGGCAAAACCAAGCGCACACTTTGCTGCACGCTGTGAGGTTAAAGGACAAAAAGAAATCCTGGAATATTATGAGAGAATATTTTTAACCGCAAAGAAATAGGTCGAAATTCTAAAAAACAACGTCCCGCTACTCTTTGATGAATTTGAAATGCTTGGAAGAATCGGACCACGTTGGTCAGAAAAAAAAAGACAATTCTTAGAATAGACCAGGCATTGGTATGAGTGGCGTATGTTATCCCTGTCCAGCTTTTTTTCACCATCATGTCCTGCCTCATTCTGCCTTTGCCACGCCCATTGGGAGGGGCTAATTTTGCCCCCAATACAAAACATTTCTGAGGAAGGGAAGTTAAGATGGCGGCTCCCATGGTATATACATGAGGCGCTGATATTCTGTAAACATGAGTAGACTGGACTACTTCATAGTAAGGATAGATAGTAACATACAGGTTTCGGGAGACGTTTACGTTTGGGGTCCTGGAGCCTGTATTAAGGACTGTTTTTGGTGGAAACTAGACTTGGGCGCTGGCCAACTCTTCGTCTTCGTAGGGGGAAAAATGTTCGTATTCCACGAATATTCACCCGTTCCTGTGTTCTGTTTGGGAGAATATTCGTGTACATTCTTCGTTTTCCATTTTTTTAGAAGGGGTTAATACGGGGTTAACGCGGTACGTACTATGCAGCAGCTTTGGCGCCAGGATTTTAAATGTCCGTAAGAACAACTCTATTGGTCGCCTGCAGGGGCCTCCTCTGCCATCAACCAATGAAGTGCACCTGTACTTCAGCGTTTGATGGCAGACAAGCCCCCTGCTGGCGACCAATAGAGTCGCTTGTACAGACTTTTCAAATCCTGGTGCCGCAACTTGGCCAGGAGAGACCACAGGTCTCCCCGCTCCAAGAGTTAAAGGTCCGTACGAACGAGCAATAGAGTCGCTTGTACGGACCTTTAACTCTTGGAGCAGGAAGACCATGGTCTCCCCAGGCCAAGTTGCGCCGTCAGCAGTTAAAGGGCCGTGCGAGTGAGTCTATTGGTCGCCTGCAGGGGCCTCCTCTGGCATCAACCAATTGGTTCCCTTACCAGGCATAATTATTTAATTGCGTTACATTTTGCCTCATCCATGCATTTTCAGGGAATGCTTAATTCTCATGAGATATAAAAACAGGCACAGATAGGCTGTTGCCACAGAAACGGGACAAGCTTCAACTAAAGACAAATTTCACAAGCTCTGGTGACAGGCAAAATTGAAAGAACACAGTCTGCAAGAACCAAATGGCATTAAATGGTTAAACAGTCTAGGAAATGTAGTTTGGCTACATTGTAGGAGTAGTAGTCCCACTGCATACTGGGAGTTATAGTTAAAGTAACTACAAGGGTTCAATCCCTGGGCAGGGATAGCCAGCAGGTTACACTTCATCTGTCAACGTACAACAATTAAACGCTCAAAACTTTAAAAAAAACCATTTTTTAGACTAAAGGTTCGAACTGACAAACATGAAAAAATGTCTTCCTCATTCCGATCACAAAAACAAAACTTGCTAAATACCTCTTCCCGTAACACAAAGACTGATTTAGAAATGAGCCGAACATCCTGCGTACGGAACCTGTACCTGCACACAGCCCGGCTGCTAAACATAGACTCGGGAAATGGTGGTTGGTCGATCTTCTTGCTTAGGTAACCCCATCAGTCAGATGTGCAGAACATGTACACGTGGACATGCATACCTCCCAAGTACCCTGCTTTCAATAAGATAGTCCCGATTTTAGGGCACTGTCCCTCCGACCAACCCGGGATCAAGGGCTGGTGGGGGAAACCCTCTACTTGACCATACCACCGAGCCGAGAAATTGATTGAGGTCTGCGCCATTGGAGCAACTACGACGTGGCCCCCTTGCCCCCTTACCACATATTGAAGCTGTATGATGTCATACCCGAACATTCTGCCTCACTACATCTCAATGGTTAGAATAAGTAAATTGCTTGGTGCTGGCACTGCCTTTAACTCTTTCCATCACTAGCGCCGCCCCACCTCAAAACCATGTCCCCTATGAAGATGCCCCCTAAACTTCTGGGGGGGGGGTATGCAGGATGCAGTCTTTGGACAAAGCAGGAATCTTGTAAGAGGCCAAAAGGCAGCTATAATGGAAACATAGAATTGTCCTTCTGTAAAGTTGGTCGTTGGTCTCGTCTTAGATTCAGGAGCCGTATGTCTATCCCATGCATGTTTAATACCCCTCACTGTATTACCCTCTACCACTTCTGCTGGGAGGCTGTCCTCTCAGTAAAGAAAATCTTTACATTCCATCTAAGCCTCTGTACATATTTTCAGCCTTTAATCCTCACTGCTGCAAATTTGGAGCAATATATATATATATACCGTATATATATATATATATATATATATATATATATATATATATATATATATATATATATATATCCTAAATATAAGAAGAGGTCAAGGTCCAAATATGGCTTGAGGTTTTCTCTGCTGAGAACATGGTCAGAACAGATGGCCCAATGGTTCAGAGTCTATGTTTCTATGTAAATTGTATAACTCGAATATATTATTCTTCTTCTAATCATCTCACTCAGTTACATGGATAGCTATAGGCCACAAAGTCAAATAAATGTTTCGGAAAAGCCCTACAACTAAACACCCCTTAAAGCTAAAGTGTCCTTCTTTGGCCATTTAAATGTTGGGTAGATGTATTGATGGAGGTCCTACTGGTGAGACTTGACTGGTTCTGCACCTATTCCACTGACAATAGGCCCAGTAACGTATCCCAAGGCAACAGGTTGAGGGGGGGCCGCAGCCCATCTGCTGGAAAACTGGGGCACGGATCGCCCTCTTTGGTGATCTGCCCCTTATCTGTGCCGCTACTCAAGGGAGGTCTCTGATCTCCCCAGCTGTCACATTTACAGTATGGAGGGCTGCACTGAGTTGGCAAAACCAGCCCCCATAGGACGCTTTACAAGGTACACAGTGTGCCTTTAAGAACGCTGGGCTATGACATCATACCCTGGGCGCTAGGCAGTATGGACAGCGACCAAAGAGGGGGCGGCAGAGGGTGCTCCTCTGGGTAACTAAGTCGCTGCCCAGGCTGCATAACATTTTCATGATCGTGATGGCGTTCTCTGTGTTTTCGTAATAATTTTCCACTCCATGCTGCGCGTTCCGCAAAACGTTCCTGTGCTTAAAGTCTTTGGTGTGTTGTGGCAACAGAACAGAAAGACACAACTCTTCGTTCTAACTTCCTCTGTTATTTTTAACAGGCGGCTATGGTTACTCAAGCTGCAGCTGCACAGATGAGTTGCAGTCTTGCTGCAAAATATTCTAGAAACGTACGCTTCCTCTGCGGCTGCCCCGCTTCCTCCAAAACACCTTATCTACCCCCCCCTCCATTTTTTCCACTCAATAATTAATGCTGCGCAAAAAAAAAAACCTACATAAACACACCAGAGTAAGTTTAAAGGGCCGCTCCAGTGTCCCAGCCAGGGCATGCGTGTTAAATCACTTTAATATACATTTCATAAAGTTAAAAAAAAAATGTAAGTGACTTACCTTCAGTAGAAGCTGCAGCTCCAGAGCTGTAAGGGAGACATTATGAAAATGTAAAGAAACCACTCAGCTATCATATGCAATAAAGTGTATACGATGGCTGGTTTGTTCTGCTATAAGGAAACAGAATCCCCCCATAAACGTTTCCCTGGCCCCCCGTTTATTTGGCTTGCAGGAGATATGTTTTGAGATTTATTCTCTCCTAATCTCACTAGTTCTAGGGCTGTAGTCCGTCTACCGCATAATCATGTGGCTGATTGCCATTGGGCAATCAGGCTCTCCGGTGCACCACTTACCGGCACCGCCTCGATAGTGAGCTTCCTACGTGGCACATCGTGCCGGGATATGGTCATACCCTGGGAACTCTCCAGGTTTAGGCTGGAGACTCAGTGTGAAGCGCCACTTCTCTGGGTGACTATGGGCAAACTCCGGGTCGCAGAGCAGACCCCCTCCAGAATTCCTGTGTGCCCTGCACCATCAGCGGCAACGGCCCCCGCTGATGTCCTTGGGACCTCCTACCCGCATCCCATTCACTTGGCCAACTAATAGCTATTTTCCAGACTCTTCAGTGTGTTGTAGAGCCCCTCCTGGCCAAAACTGCCATTATTTGTACTTAAATAGAGTAAAAATACAAGTTACTTCACACTCATTATCTCTCCAGTCTTGGGTAAACAATGGCAGGTTTTAATATAGAAACACAGAATTTGTCGGCAGACCGGCCCAATCTAGTCGCTCGTTTTTTTCCTGCTGTAAAGACTCAAACCTTAATCAGTCGTTGGTCTCGTCTTAGATTCCGGAGCCGTATGCCTAACCCATGCATGTTTAATCCCCTCGCTGTATTACCCTCTACCACTTATTCCACTTATCTACCACCCTCAGTAAAGTAAATTTTCCTTCCGTTCCAGCTAAGCCTCAGACCCTCTAGTTTTAGATGACGGACTCTCGTTCTTACATCTATCCTAGTTTGAAATAAACTTCCCTCCTGTACTTTGTAAAACCCCTTTATACATTTAAATGTGTCTATCCCATCCCCTCTATCTCTCCAGGCCACGCAAAATGAGATCTCTCAGTCTTTCCTGATGACCAGCCAGGAGTGGAGGTGGGGTTCTTCATGCTCGGATGTGGGGCTTGCGGTGTCCTAGCTGTGCATAGCGGTGGGACTAGCCCTGGTTGGCCTTAAGTGGACATGAGTATAAAAAAATGGGATGGGGAAATGGCCACAACCAACACCGGTACTGCATGGAGAGAGAGAGAGGAAATGGACCCAGAGGACCAAAGGAAGCAGTGCCAACAGTGGTGAAACGTGGTTGGGAGGAAATCTGAACTAAGTTGGGGCTGTTATAACATGTTATGTGCACTATATAGGGGTCAGGTACAACCTGAGAGAGCCTTACAAAGAAGACTGCAAAAAAGACGAGGGTCAGTGTAGCTCACCCAGATGCACACTTCATGTTTCTCACCAGTCTCAAACTTTCCATAGTTCTCCTGGATGACCTCCAGATCCTGGTCGCTGTACATTGTGAGACGTCAATCTCAGAAGTCGTTGTGGAAACCTTAACCATTACGTTAAATGGCTTAACACCTAATTTACAAGGTTCAAGCCACTAATGTGCTTTGGCTGCCTCTGCGCCCACGAGTGCACAACTGGGTACCGTGACCGGAATATAAGGGTTAAACATGTCATTAAATGAGCTAGCAGTCTGCTGATCCAATTGAGTAATCCAATTAGTGGATTATTAGCGATTTAATTACAAATAAAAATAGCTGTGGTGTTTAACGTGTATTTCTGGATCCTCACAGTGGCACAGTAATAATACCGGTTGTCCTGGTGGTCTCCTCTGGTGGTACCCACTACTTCTCACATAGACTTTGATGGCAGATAAGAAGAACCATTCGACCCCGTCTCGTCTGCACGTACTTTCCTGATGTAGGACTCAGACCTTAATTAGTCCTTGACATTGTCTTACATTCAGGATAGCTTTTTGCCCATCCTGTTTATTTAGCGCTCTATCCGTAATGTAAAGCTTTCTTATATTAGATCTAAATCGTTGACCCTGCTGTTTTTGATTATGACCTCTTTTGAAATAAGCTTGCCTCCTGTACTTTGTTAAATCCCTTTAAGTATTTAAATGCTTCTATCCCATCTCCTCTCTCTCTTCTTTCCCTCAATCTGGACATTTTCAGCTCCCTTATTTTTTCATATTACTTATAATGCAAACCATTCACCATTTCAGTCGTCCTCCTCTGAACTCACTCCAGAATGTCAATATCGAGATGGGGGTCTCCAGAACTGCCCCAATAGTCTAGGTGAGGTCTGACCAGAGATCTGTAAAGTATCAGAACTCCCTCCCTCTTGCTATACAACCCAGCAGCCTGCCTGCTTTTTCCATTACTTTATTGCATTGTCTGCTTACACTTCATGTCTTCATAAATAATTACTCCATACTCCCTCTCTTCTGTTGTCACTGACAGAATGGGGCCCTCAACGCTATATTCCGCCTTGGGATTTCTACTTCCCAAGTGCTTTATCTTACATTTATCAACATTAAACTGCTGCTGCCACACTCTCACTGTTCTAATTTACCTCAGATATACCCCTAGATATTCAGCTACCAAATCACTAGGTACCGGAAGAATGACTGAGAGGGTAGGATACTCGGAGCTCTCCTTCTTCTGGGGACATGGCCACATAAGAGGACAAGGTCAGCTCCTTAAATGAGTTAAGAGTAGGAGGGGAATTAGGCGGGCAGTGGGTGTGGCTAAATGCAGCTCCCTTGCCCAGAGAGGACAATGACCAGGAGACTCACTGAGAAGCACCATTTCACCCAGAGACTCCAGGTCAAACCTTGAGTTCCCAGTAAAGATGAGATTTAAGGAGTTGACCATTGCTGAGAAACGAGCGGTCAGAATGTCTTCATATTTAGGGATACTTAATATTTAGGATAAAGAAACAGATGTGAATAAAATGATGTCAGTACCCAGAATCCTTAGCTGTCCATTCTCTGCAGGGTGATTGATTATGACAGGTCCTCTGGTCTCCTAAAACATGAAAGTGAAATTATACCTTCCTTTTCTCTTAAACGCATGCTTTTTAATCACTGTGGATTTCCTGAAAGACGAGAAAGATTTCTGTGAGATTAGCATTTATTAAACAAGGAGTAACAGTGGAAAAATACAATAGACAGGAAATGCATTTCCACCGAGGCTCTGCGGACTGAAATTCATTTCTTTCTTTCACTTGCACAGCGAGTTAAACTTTAAAGGGACACTCCAGTGACCCAGGCAGGCTCATCAACAAGAGAGGACTAGCACCTTCGGGCCCTGGGGGCAGGTACAACTGAGTGGCCCATTTGCCCCTTTGCTAATACACACTAACACCCAAATACACACTCACTCCAACCACACATACACTCAAACATACTCACTCTATCACACCTCACTCTATCAATCAACCTTACCTTGCCTGGAGCTGCGCTGTTACTCCAAGGTCACTCAATTGCACTCCTGTCCCGACGATTGGGCTACACCGAGTCAGACTAGCCCTGTATGAAGAAGTTTGGACCGACCCAGAGGGTCAGTGGCCCCTTACTGTGAGTGAGGTCCTAGGAACTCTCTAGTTTTGAGCTGGAGTCTCCAGGTGAAGCCGCCAAGCCTGGCGATCTGGCATTTCGGGTGGCATGGAAACATAGCATGCGGCCGCACACAGCCATTGGTCGCACTTACATCAGGTGGCTGCTGGCCTTAAAGTGTTAGGGCCACCTTGTTACCCCCAGTCCGGCCCTGGGGTGAAGCCATGCTTCCTCGGGTCTTTGGGTCAATTTCTTTATTCCTAGGGAGGGCAGCCGTGTTTTTCCGCGGATGCTTGCCGGGCAAAAGTAATGATTTAACAAGCATGATAAGTTAAGACAATAATAAACACTCTAGAAGCAGCTGCAGCTGTTAATGTATAACAAGTGACAATAGTAACGTCATATACTTATATTACACTCGTTTCTTTGTGCTTTAGACAGTCCTATAAAAACACTTTATGCAAACAAAACTGGAGTGGTAATGGAAAAAAAAAGAAAAATATCCTTTACAGCACAATATAAATTCATGCCACGGTATTTAAACATGGATACAGTGTTTATTTGTCAGCAGTTACAGTGATTTGATGCCTGCGCGGACAGGACAGGAGCTGGTTCTGGGTCTAGGGTTAGCGTGAGTTACGGTGTGCTTCCTCAATAACACGTGGGGGGGGCACTAAAGTTTGAAAAATACGTGTAACTTTTAAGAGAAAAAAATATGTATCAATTTCTTTCCTTCTTTGCTGCTTTTGTTATGCAGACATTTAACAGAAATGTGTATACCTGGGAGTTTTCAGGGTTTGCCCCCGAACCTCAGGGCTTTTATCCTAACCTCGGGGTAAAAGGGGCAGGTTCTCGCGCAGTCGGAGCATCTCAGCTGCTGATTTTCTCACTGGCATCACCAGACTCAAACTGGCCGTCGTCCATTAATCTCTTTATTTTTCTTGTTAGAGAGGCCGCTGATCAGTCGGTGACCAATCAGCAGCTCTTTTAATCTTTTAAAGCCATTGAAGATTAAAGCCCGGCTTTTCTCTTTACAGGAAGTCTCGTGGGTATTATTAAACCCCCAAGACTTCCACAGGAAGGAGGTAAGAAAGCTCAGGAGCTGGTGAAGCCTCTACTCCCCTACAGTAACATGCGATCTCAGAGAGGGTGATCCCAAAGAGCCTCTGTCTACGTGATATGCAGTTGGCACTTTTTTTTTTTTTGGACAGCTACATCCCACGTACATAACTGGCACTCTAATGGTTAAAATCCTTGGACCGTTTTTCTACACTTACCCATTCCTGGGTATCACGACTGAAACCCCTGCTTGAATACAGGTGTCCTTATTCAGATTAGCTTTAATTACAGACATTACATGTTTTTTTTAAAAAAAACTGCTTTCCCTTTTTGTAACCCCCTGCTTGGTGACCATCAGCCTTCATTATCAACAGAAGGACCAAGATGTAGAAACACAGTAAGGGTTTCATGTGTATGGAGCCGGTGACCACAGGCTTTATTAATACATTATCATTATTTTTATATATTGTTTTATATAGCACCATCATATTCCATAGTGCAGTACAATGGATATCATGTGACTCGGCTTGGGGGGGGGGTGAGAATTGTTATTGTGCAGCGGCTCGCCGGACAATTGCCTGGTAAGCCTGATAGCTAGTCCAAAGCTGGTGAGAAAGGTCACTCAAGGTGGAAGATGCCCACTCGCTGTCCCCTTATTGTAATAGTGCTACAGAACCGTCTGGCGCTCTATAAACCGACGTAATGCATTCAGCGATTTCAAAACATGTGTTTTGCGTCAGCCTTGATACATAGTTTCATTGCACTAACCTCCAAAATCTTTTATAATATAATAAGTATTATAAGAGCAATAACTGCGTGCGAACTTTTTTCCGTCATAAAATCATTATCTTTACGGCTCAGAGAGGTGAGCGCTGCATTGTAAATGCTAATCCCGAATCTCCCCTGTGCTGATAACCGTTCATTCATAATCGCTGATTCAGGTGAAACCTGTTATATAGTAACTTGTTATTTTTCTCCGCCAGCCCTGCTGTTTTGGTTGAGAGATAGAGCCTGAAATGGCACTTTTTTGTGTTTTTGGTGGGGGGAGGTGGGCTGGCCTTCTGGCCAAAAACTTTGGCGGTTCCCCCTCTTAGAGTTGGAGAGACCGAGAAGATCCAGACCTCCTCCTGGCCTTTTGGCTGGAAGGGGATTAAAGATGTCACATTCTGTTTTTGGGGAATGCAATCCCACAAGAAGAAGAAGAATGAGGGCTCAGTGGTCCATTGAGGCTCTTCTACAAACACCAAGATCACAGCATCAACTAAAACGATGCGTGGCGGGCTTTTTAGGAGCAGAGGTTGGCAGGAGGGTTTGCAGGACAGTGGTGGTAGGAAACCTTCCTATATATTAACTATACATTATACAGGGACAGCTCATCCCTTCGTGCAGCAGCTCGATGGAGTTGCTCTTCAGAATGTCTAGTGCAGTCGAGAAGCTGAAACCCCAACTCTCTCTTCTGAAGTTCTGCTCCAGTGAGTAAAACCTCCACTTTCATGGTTTGGGTTTCAAACTCTGACATGTGTCTGACATGTTTGCACATGAGGTCCTTATAAACCTCTTGACGGGGTGACCAAAGCCACTGGAACTTGAACCTGATATTTTTGATTAAAATATAAGGAACACATACTTCCTTCATCAATATCAGAGGAAGACCACTGGGGACATGTCTTCTTCTGGTTGCACTCAGTTGTTCTTCTAAATAGCAATTGCCCCTGTAGGGCTGGTAACAATTGTATCAAAAGCTTTGTGTATGGTGGAGGCATGTCAGAGGTCAGTGCATTACCAAGTAAACTATGGACAGCCATCTGGCCCACCAGGCAAAGGCCCAGCGGGCTGCTGGTCAACACACTCGGCAACAGTAGATTGGGTGCTACCTCGTTCTGCCAGCAGGTGAATCCAGCCGTCGGCCGCCATTACGTTCCGGCCACCGGCCTTAAAGTGCTAGGGCCACCTCGTTATCAATAGCGCTTTATGCTATCAAATACCAGATACAACCTGACCACTCATGGCCAATCCCTGCAATCTTCTCAAAAGTGGGTTTTTATCTCTTGTCAGGAACTTCTACTTTTTTCCGTCCCCCCCCCCCACACCTTTACAAAGTCTGCCTGAGCAATCAGCAACTTAACAGGAGAGATAAGTTAATGGGGAGGAATAATCATGTAGATCCTTAGAACAGGGAATTAAGAAGGCATAATAATGGTCTTTAATACATACGTATTGCTTATTGTAAAATAATATACACAGCAATGACTGATTGATACAAATATCTGTGCCGCAAAAATACATGACTTTCTGAATCGAAAGGGAATTTGAATTTAATATGCTCCACGATGTACCCTTTTCTCCATTAAGTTTACGCCGACCCTACCTGCATATCCTTTTATGACGTTTTCTCATCATAGAAACGGGAGGAAATTGTATGTGTTAAGTAGTGATAAATGGGCATGCGGGTCATAATATCAATTTGTTGGTGTTGTTTTGCAAGGATGATCCATCGAAGTGTCCGGAAAAACTCACGGTTTGATTAATCAGCCCCATGAAACAGCACAGGACGGTCTAATGACAGCTTGTGATGCGAATACCGCTGTCTGAATTACTGGGGGGGGGGGGTGGCAGAGATTGGTTGGAATTATTAGTACTAGAACATTGACCCTTTATTAGCCCATCTCAAGGTTATAGTGATAGGTCATTGATGGCGGCATCCAAATGGTTCTAGTAATGATAGACAACACGAGTTGTCAGAAGGTAAATATATTTTGAATGAATGTCACCTTTATTCAAGTAGGGATTTCTGAGAAAAGACAAGAAAGCGCTCCTATTAAAATATATGGGAGTTCTTTCTGTGCGTGCGCACAGGTGTGTGGTAGGGTCTCGCATCGGACCCTCCATTGGAACCTTCGCCAAGCCAGTGAGTACATCACGTGGGAGCATGCAGCGGCAAAGCCAAGTAGCTGGAGGGGGGCTGATTAAGGTTTGAGTCTTTACAGCAGGGAAGACGGTGAGTAGCTGGGGCCGGATGGGGCCGATCTGCCGGCAGGTTCTATGTTTCTATGAGTGGTATCTGTAGATCCCCTGGTCTAAGGATTTCTAATTATGGCTCTTTTCTGGTTCCTCTAACCAACAGCAGCCATCGATGAACTTGTGACTGTGCCGTATTCTCCACTCACATCCTCATCATCCATTTAACGTAAGACGGGCTTTAAATATCACATGGATGTCACATTGTGAGTAAGTGCCGTGAGTCAAACTGCTAAATCAGAGCTTCAGACCAAGCTAGGTTCAGAACGTCCAGAGGGTTTATTTATACGAACTGCTAAGAAGTCATCGGACACAAATAGTTGGATTTTTTTTAAATGATCCAATAAGCAAAATGTTTATTGGATAAACAGTATGGCGAGTTCTATTTCTTGAGTTGATCAAAGCTGGGAACCTACTGATCAATGTGTGAAAAACCTTCTTCAGTTACTGAAACTACCTATAATGTGTGCTTTTTTATCAATAAGTGTGATTATTTATTATTGGAGATATTTAGTTTAGACGTTTACTTAGAAGAAGAGAATTCCTGAAAGCTGGTCTTCTCACCCTAGCAGCCAATGGTATGGTCCAAAAAGCAGGAACATTCCATTTTTCTTTTGCTAAGGTTATAAAATATTTTTCCAAGCATTTCCTCTGTAAATATTAATAAAGGGGTAATCCAAAAATCTCTCTCTCTCTCTAAAAAAGAGAGAGATATCCGCCGTCATATTGTACGCGTCGGTCTACGTATAGCTTAATTAGGGGTAGAAAACCTTCTACGTTGTACGTTTAAGAGGGAGATTAAGCCATTGAGCAACTAAAAAGACTTTTGCCTATTTACAAGAAGAAAACGATGATTTCCACATGTTTCTGGCCGACCTACGCCTCCCTAATTAATGACACATGCGGATCAGAGGTGAATGGGTTTAACCGGCTATAATCCTATCTACTATATACGCCTTATATGGTTATATTCCGCGTTCTATAGACGGAACCTTGTGTTTTAGCCTTAATTAATCCTAAGAAAAAAACTACAATGGATCAGTGGATGATTCCACTATTATTATTATTTTATTTTAGTCCTGCCCGTCGCTTGCATGCAACTTTTTGGTTCTGTTCTATCAAAAAATATGAAAAAAATTGCGAAAAATGAGTTACTAAAGCCTGGAATTTTTCCAAATCTTTGTTTAGTATTCTGGGGGCAAAAAATATTCATATTGGATCTAAACGGACAGGTAAAGTTTAGTTTTTTGCACACACTTAAAGGGGGACGCCCACAAGTTCTTTTTATAACTAAACAAACCCCCCAACTCCTTATCATACTGCCTGTGGAAACAATAGAATGGCTCAGTCTTAATCATCTAACCTGACTTGTATGAGTTCTCGCTCTGTTATCTGAGCCCCAATCTACTAGACAAACCCCCCCGCTCCTTATCATACTGTTTATGGGGAACAATAGAATGGCTCAGTCTTAATCACCCAACCTGACTCTATGGGTGACTTTTTTTTTGCAAGACAATATTTAACCTCTTCACTTCCAGAGAGGGCGATCAGTCCTTTCTTTGTCCTTTCTGACTCTCCGAGTGCTAAACAGGCCCACGGGCTGCTGGAACTGCCGAGGCTTCGATCCAAACCAACAGGTCATTGTGGGACCGAGTCCCAAATTTATTGTCTCTGCGTCGGCCCCTCTATTAATATCTCCTGCACAAAGATGAGTGAAACGTCACGCGCGGCTCAGGGGAAGACAGAGACCTCTGAGCGGTATTTGGTATTTTAAGCTAGCCCAGATTTCACCGGTTATTAATAGGCGTTTAAAGGTTACCTGGTAACATTTCAATGTTCTGATGAATACGTTTCCAAGACGAATGTTACGTTCCCAACGTCCGCTTCTGACTTCTTTTCATATTATTTTTATGTTTAATAAATATTTACTGGAGAGCTCATGAGCTAAAGAGGTAAACGTGTGATACGCGAGCCATGCTTATGTCTGATAAGTTGATTCATTTTAATAATAGTTAAAGGGAACCCCCCCCCCTCGGGGTGTCCCAGGTGACCCCCCACCTCCCCCATAAGTTCTTCAATTTAACAAAATAAAAGGAGAAGCTGCAGGTCCAGGTCATTTCACCCCCCCCCACCACCACTTATAAAAGCAGCATTAGAAGGTAAATAAACTTGCCAGTGCTGCTTAGCAACAGAGTCCTGTCTAACATGTTACAGCTTGTGGAGCTTTGCTGAAACCTATCACAAGTTCACTTCCATTGGGGTCAGAAATAGGCGGGCTTAGCACGGCAGAGCTAGCTGACTGCTTTTATGGCAGATTTAAGAGTTCCCGTAGGAAATGTCTTATAAAAGTCAGAGCATTTAGCAGAGGAACGGGGTCATTTAAGAAATTAGTCATGGTTTGGGGGAAAAGGCGGAGGTGAAACTTCATATTTAAATGCCAGGTGGAGGCACGGCCATCTTTAAACTGAACGAGCTACAGACCGCTCCACTAATGCTTCTTCTTTTGGGGTCTGCGTGCTGTCACGGGCTTCTAGGAGGTAGCGTTAGTAGGGAGGGCCGTACCGGTAGCTGGACAGACCTCCATCAATGGACTGTGGCGAGTGTTGGAGGGGTCCAAGGGCCAGCTGCTGTGGGTATCCTGGGCCCAGGGCCCCT
Source organism: Sceloporus occidentalis (assembly GCA_023333645.1). Taxonomy (NCBI): domain Eukaryota; kingdom Metazoa; phylum Chordata; class Lepidosauria; order Squamata; family Phrynosomatidae; genus Sceloporus; species Sceloporus occidentalis. Next base: position 1,015,332 of record JALMGF010000129.1, on the reverse strand, counting down.
TTTTACCATGCATTAAAGAAGTCCTGGGTGGATGAGTAGCAGATAACAAAGCTTTGGTCTCTGACCAGGGGTGTAACAAGAAACCAGAGGGCCCCAGGGCATAACTTGCCTCAAGAACCCCCTACTTCACCAAGCAACGTGCCCCACAAACAGCTCCTTTGTGCCATCTTAGCCCCCAAACAGCTTGCCTATCTCTGTGCAGACTGATCCAGCACGCAGGAAATGGATGTGATGTCACTTCCTGCATGCTGGATCAGACAGTGTGTGAGATCATCCAATCAGACGATCTCTGCCCTCTTTGTGCCGCTATCTTTAAGGGTTAGCCGCAGCTAGTGGCCTTTAGAGGGGCAACCATGATTTTACGCCCCTGCCTCTGACCTTCTATACCTTTGTGGATGAAGCAGAGTTGGCAAGACGAAGGATCTTCCAAGTTTCATTGAGTGCATCCACTGGGAAAAAATAGCACTTTGAAACAGATTTATTTACAAAAAGATTCAATTTTTACAATGTTTTTAGAATAAAACCATCATTTGAAGTAGAAGGAGCCGACAAAGGATAGAAACAAATAATTATGCGGATGAAACATAGGAGTTTATTGTAAAGAAACATATAATTTGACAGCAGATAAGACCCTCTGCTTAGTAGATTTGCCCCGTTTTGGGGGTCCTTGTAGCCGGCTCGGTTTCGTCCCCCCCGTCTGGGTTGAGGTTCCGCTGTTTGCAGAAGGCGGAATGCGGTTCGCGCGGCAGGAGATCCGATGGAATTCGAAACTCGTAGTTATTACCCGATTCTGCGTCCAGCAATGACGGCTTCTTAACGACGGCAAACAGTGGAAAAAGTTACATTGCCCCATCAAGGAAATCTATAACAGGTGCAACGGCCGACCAGCACTGGTGGTTTTAACCTTTACATCATTTAACAGGAAAAAATAGATTCTGCCAACAGATCGGCCCCATCTGGCTCCCGCCTAGTGGCCCCCTTGTTCCCTCCAAAAAGGAAGAAGACACACTCATCTAGTACAGGGGAGGAAAAATGCTCTTGCGCGTTTTCAGAAATCGCACGTTTTTGTTTGTTTCCATGGTAACTCCCAATGGAAGCAAAGAATAGAGGAAAAGTGCGTGAAACTGCCTGCTGATGTCACATTATGCGTTACTTGTCCTTAAACATCATGTGAGTTGTGATCCTCAATGTCACAATGCAAGAGACTACAGAAGCCATGGAAACGGGGTGGAATATGGGCAAAACAAAAAAAAATGCCCAGCATTATTGGCAACCTTCTGTCTCATGCCTACAGGGGAAAATGTGGCAGTGATGTCACTGAGTGATGTCGCGGAGTTATGATGTCACATCATCAACATTTGTTTTGTGATGTCAGTGTAATGTCATGTTAGGGGATGACATTTTGGTCACATGGTGTCTAGCAAATAATATTTCTCGGCATGCATGCTGTCTCCTGTTGCTGATTGGCTGCTCCGTTTGTATAGTTTAAATTGTGATTTTTTTTACTGGGGAGGTGGTCGGATGTGCACCCGAAAAACCATATAAGTATCCCGAATAGGAACACACAACCCAAAAAGTATAAAAAGCATTCACATTCAGATTCCCGGGTTGCTGCTAGAATAATAAAACACTAAAAAAAGCAAGACTTCAGAGCATACTCAGCAAATAATATTAATTAAAATATATTATATTATTCTATTTTTTTTTTTATAGATGAATGGCATTTAAAATGAAAATAATAATAATAATATAAACAATAAGTGTTATTATTTTCATGAAGAATACATTATTACAATTATTATTGTTATTATTTATTAAAAATAAATAAAAATGATCATTATTATAATGAAGAATATAATATTATTATTAATAATAATAAATCATTAATTAGAATTATTTTTCATTTTTTAGATCTTAGCTCCGCACTTAGAGAATCTGCCCTCTGTTTTTAATGTCTGTCCGTCATTAACCAAATCAGATGTCTAAGAAACATGACAGCTGGCGATAACATGCGAAATACCGAGCATAGCAACGAACACGGAACAAAAACCATGACGTCCAGTAACTGGCACCGCCGCGACTACTTCACGCGATCCGCACTTCTACTTCCTTCTGCCCCAAACTAAACGAAAACTACATTGAAAGAGTTAAATTATTAATATTAATTGGAAAAAAGATTTCTACGTTCTACCTTTTTAGTAGTATCTTTGGGCATTTGCGTTGGTAAGCAGGATTGGAAGCTGGGAGTTGATTTTCTGCTCTTTATGCAGGGTCCTGGAGATTAATCGCATTTGCCGTGTCTGCGCATGCACTGTGTGGTTTGTGTGGTTGGGACGTAGCTGCCCTGGGCAGAGCGTAACACAGAAAAACACTGACAAAATGGGAGACTTTCAATTAGAGGGTGGTAGATAAGTGGAACAGCCTCCCAGCAGAAGTGGTAGAGGGTAATACAGTGAGGGTATTAAACACGCATGGGATAGACATACGGCTCCTGAATCTAATACGAGACCGACGACTGATTAAGGTTTGCGTCTTTACAGCAGGGGAAACGGGCGACTATATGGGGGCCGACCTGCCGGAATATTCTGTTTCTGAATAAAACTCTGTGAAAAAGGGGCCTCTGTGGTCTTTGAAGCTTCCGCGGTGCTACATCTTACTCTGATCCATTAAAAGATATGTCTTTGGCCCAATACTTTTTGTGTTGATAAGTTTATCCGTCGTACTGTTACTGTTGTTCCAGACTGCCCTCTCTTTAAGCCTGACAGTGGATGACCATTGGACTATTCCCAACTTTGCTGTTTGTTGAGGCTGCAAGCCCTGCTTTACTTCAGGTGTATCTGTTCCAAAGGTCAGTCTCTGATGTAGAACACAGACGCTCTGGGCGGTGATTCAATGGAAGAGCTTTCTGCACACGAACACAGGGGGGCCCGCAACGTACACCGAGCCATCGCCGGAGGTGACTTCCCGTCATTTCTAGTGGGGGCCGGGATATGACATCATAACCCGGTGCTCCCGTTTTAAAGGAGGAAGAGAAGGAAATACCGTATTTGCTCGATTATAAGACGACCCTGATTATAAGATGACCCCCCAAAATCTGAATATTACCGTATTTGCTCGATTATAAGACGACCCTGATTATAAGACGACCCCCCAAATCTTAATATTAATTTAGGAAAAAAAGAAAAAGCCTGAATATAAGACGACCCTATAGGAAAAAAGTTTTACCAGTAAATGTTAATTCATTTAAACACTTTTTTTAATAAAAGCTATGCTTGAGAAAAATATTTTGGTTTTATTTCCTTCTATTTTCCAACCTGTCCCCCAGTTATGCACATCTGCCCCAGAAGTGCCTTATACCCCCTATATGCCACTGTGCCCCATGATATGCCTTTTAGCCCTCTAAATGCCACAGTGCCCCATAATATGCCTTTTAACCCTATATGCCACTGTGCCCCATGATATGCCTTTTAACCCTATATGCCACTCTGGCACTTAGAGGGTTAAAAGGCATATTATGGGGAAGAGTGGCATATAGGGAGGTTTAAGGCATTTCAGGAGGCAGAGTGGCATTAAAGGGGTTAAAAGGCATTTCACAGAGCACTCTGCCTCCAGAAATGCCTCAAACCCACATTTAACACCCCCCCTCCCTCCTCCAAACTTACCGGTGCTTCTGAGTTGGGGGGGGCGCATAACACAGGAGGGTCCAGGTCCCCTGCATCTGAGCCCCAGGTGCTTAGTCCGGGCAGCATGTAGAGCTCCACGCGAATCGCGTAGAGCTCTACGCGATTGTATCGTGTAGAGCGTAGAGCTCTACACGATACAATCGCGTAGAGCTCTACACGCAGCCCGGACTAAGCACCGGGGACTCAGATGCACCGGTAAGTTGGGTCGGGGGTTAACACAGGAGGATCCAGGTCCCCTGCATCTGGGTCCCCAGTGCTTAGTCCGGGAAGCGTGTAGAGCTCTACGCGATTGTATCGCGTAGAGCTCTACACGCAGCCCGGACTAAGCACCGGGGACTCAGAAGCACCGGTAAGTTGGGGGGGGGGGGGGATTAACACAGGAGGATCCAGGTCCTCTGCATCGCTGCGGGGGATCTGGATCTTAGTCTCATAATCAGACCTATTTGAGGTCTGATTATAAGACGACCCTGATTATAAGACGAGGGGTATTTTTCAGAGCATTTGCTCTGGAAAAAACCTCGTCTTATAATCGAGCAAATACGGTAACTTAGGAAAAAAGAAGAAGCCTGAATATAAGACGACCCTAAAGGAAAAAAGTTTTACCAGTAAATGTTAATTCATGTAAACTATTTTTTTTAATAAAAGCTATGATTGAGAAAAATATTTTTTTTGTTTTTATTTCTTGTATTTTCCAGCCTGTCCCCCAGTTACGCACATCTGCCCCCAGGCTTGCCACACCAATATGGCACTGTGGCCCATGATATGCCTTTTAACCCTCTATATGCCACTGTGCCCCATGGTATGCCTTTTGACCCCCTATATGCCACTCTGCCTCCAGAAATGCCTTATACCCCTATATGCCACTCTGGCATTTAGGGGGTTAAAAGGCATATTATGGGGCAGAGTGGCATATAGGGAGGTATAAGGCATTTCAGGAGGCAGAGTGCTCTATTAAATGCCCCCTTAACGCCACTCCAGAAATGCCCTATGCCCCCATTTAACTAACACACACACACACACTCTCTCCCCCCCCTCCCCTCCCCTCTCCTCTCCTCTCCTCTCTCCTCTCTCCCCTCTCAGCCCTCTCTTACCGGTGCTTCCAGCCGGGGCAGCGGGTTGACGTCGCCTTCTGCTGCAGCCGGAAGGAGGTGGAGTTGGCAGCGGGGGTTTGTATGCGTCCGTCGCGTATACTTTCCCCGGCTGTCAGAGATCAGAGATCTCTGACAGTCGGGGAAGGTCTACGCGACGGACGCAGACAACCCCCGCTGCTAGCCACACCTCCTTCCGGCTGCAGCGGACGTTGTCTACGCGGATCTCGTAGACGTCAACCCGCTGCCCCGGCAATACAGCAGGAAGCACCGGTAAGTGTGTATGATGGGGGGGGGGGGGGGTGAGACAGGAGGATCCAGGTCCCCTGCAGCGGTGCGGGGGATCTGGATCTTAGTCTCCTAATCAGACTCTATTTGAGGTCTGATTAGAAGACGACCCCGATTAGAAGACGAGGGGTATTTTTCAGAGCATTTGCTCTGAAAAAAACCTCGTCTTATAATCGAGCAAATACGGTAATGAAGGACTTTCCCGAGTCGACACAGCCCTCTGTAGCGTTAACGAGCCAGTCGGGGAGATCGGTTCATAGTATTCACCTACGCCGGGCACCTTAATATTTTCACGGTCTCGAGATCCCGCTCTCCTGCTTTAGAGGAGGTTGCTCATAAAGTACCAGACCCAGACGCGGTAGAAAGCTCCAACGGAACCAAAGCCGGAAATGGTTGTTTAGAAGGAACAAGTCTTGGCGAAAGTCATCGCTAATTCGTTTATTCCATTAAGAGATTTAAGTTTTTTTGTTTATCTAAGTTTACCTAATTTTTGCCCCATAACATTTTCAGACCGGTGTATATTAACCATATATATTGTATGAGTTCGCCGTTATCTGAGCCCCAATCTAATAGACAAACACCCCTACTCCTTATACTGCATGTGAGAAACCATAGAACAGCCCAGTATTAATTTACCCAGCCTGACACTAACGGACTTCATTAGCATTGCCATAAAGCATCAGCTCAGTGTGGTGTTTGAGCCGGGAAAGTCACCCAAAATATCACATGACTGACAGCAACAGCGGCTCCAGGTTTGCAGATAAAGGGAGTTTAATGGAACAAAATGAGAATATTTTTGGGACTTGCCCTTTAAGAATCTGACCGATAAGCCATTAGTAATAAGTGCTCCAGGCAGCCGTCTTGACCAGAGCCCGAGCCTTCGCACACCAGATCATGGAGTTACAGATTGCGGGAAAAGGAAGATATGGGTGTAAAAAAATAAAAATTGATTGGGGGAGGGGAGAGGGCAACAAAGTAATAGTGAAAAAGCTGGTGGGGAAGGGCAAGTGGGAAAGATGCCATACAGGAAAATGAATACCCATATTAGATGGAGAACATGGCGTTTTTAATGATAAATCATAGGATTTCAGGATCTCGGATTCCATCTAAAGAGATATGCGATCCTAATAGCGGAAGGGTTAGGTTTTCAGATTCGGTTCAATAAAAGGGCATCACCTTCGACTTGATGTTTATAATATATACGTGACTGTGCACGGATATACATCTGCAAGAAATACATGGAAGGAAAAATGCAAAAATGTGCATTTTAAGTAGAAACTTAAAAACGTTGCAAGACTGAGCTTGCTGGAGGACGTGGATTGTAGATGTTAAATAAATTATAAAATATGGTATATAAAAAAAAAAAAAAAAAAATGTAAGATAATGATAAAGCCTGAACAAATAGGGCAGGCTGACATGAGGTTGTGGGGACAAGTTAGGGTTAATTTAGTGTATGTGCAGGTTAGGCAGATAGGTCATGGAAAGGTCAGGTTAGCTGTTATATATATAAAAAAAAATAAAAAAAAAAATAGGGCATATATAACTATAAATTAACCTGCGCTCTTTTTGAGTGGCTCGTGTTGCCTTTTGGTGCCCGCGTGGGTGCCTCGCGCTGTGCTAAAGGGCGGGAATTGCACCTATAAATAGGTGCGTTCTGAGGGGAGATTTCACTTACCTGGCGATCCGCTAAGCGATTACCGCAATGACCTGGTGAGCGGTAGCGAAGTGGTGAGCCGAAGAATCAACGTGGAAGAGTTGATGAAGATGCGCCCTCCCACCCACCCTTATGTTTTTTTTATATATTTTTATTTGTCGTGGCTTTTATCGGGGTAAAGTTACCCTATTTATTATGGGGGGGGAACTGGAAATATTGATATGCTGGCTGGCTTTCAGGGCGGTTGGCAGGGTTAAAGTGTTTATATGGTGCTCTGGGCTTGTGTTTATATTATATTGGTTACAGAGTTTAAGAAGTTACAGTTTATAGTTGGTTATATTGGTGAAACTAAATAAAAGCCACGGCCTGATTTATCCAAAAAGCAGTGTATGTCTTTATTTAATGGGTTTTTTTATTTAGTGGTTTATGTCCCTTACAACCTCAAGGATTCCTGCAAATAAATACAACATTGCCAGTTTTGGAAAGCAATTTCAAAACTTTATTTACAACTGTCACAGTGACAAAAAAAAAGTAGTTTGAAAGAAAAAAACAAAACAAAAAAAAACGCTAGCTTCTCCCTGAGCCTCAAAAAATTACAGAAATATATTTATATATATACTATTTTACAACAGATTTTTTGTTTTTACCGGAGTGCTTTTGTTCGCAGATACATTAACAAAATTGAAAAATACAATACTCTAACAGGATGCAGACACAAAGGTTCCTGGAGAGGACCTTCCATTGGTCAACGGGACACTTGATAGCAACGCCTGATGGTGGATCCAGAAGGAGGTCACAAAGCGGACCTCTCGCCGTCGCCCTCGTATAACAGACGACTCGTGTTACGTTCATGCTTAGACGTCACATTTAACCGTTCACAAAACACCCTACGAAGATAGACTACAAAAGAACGGACACAGTCGGGTCTGGACCGGAGACATTTCGGTCGGTGGACGAGGAGAACTTTTTCCAGACGAGATCATAGACATTTTTTTTTTTTTCTACTTATTTTTTTTGCCATTAACGCTCTACACGTGTCACTAGCAAGATACACATGAGATAAAACGTTTACATTTTTGCGTCGACCAAAAAAAGCACAGACAAGTTATTGCTATATTAATGAAACCAGAACCAGACGCTACAAATAACGGCCGACCGGCTGATTGGTGTAAAAAAAAAAAAAAAAAAAAAAAAAAAAACCCCAAAAACCCAGTACTTCCTCCATAGCCATCAGCATTTTAAACCGAGGTATATTATTCTTACGATTCAATGGTTATTGCAACAAAAGGGACAAAAAAAAAAAAAAGCTAATGGAAGCCTGGAGCATAATGGAGAAAACCCTATTGTGTCCGAAGTAATGGCATCCTGAAGGACAGACCACTTTAATGGAGTACATGGGGGGGTTTATCCCTACGGAAGGGAACGGATATGATTATTTTTAGGACTGTCAGCCATCACATGAAAGCAACCAGCACAGGAGATCCTCGAGGAAACATTCTTAACGTCCCTCAACTTCCTACGGCTAAAGAAAAGAAATAAAGAATGCTTTGATGACTTAAATGTGCTATCGTAACAGGAATACCTCCGTCTAAAAGTCATCTATCGCTATATATTTCCTGTTATTTCCAAATATATATATATATATATATATATATATATATATATATATTTATTTATTTTTTTTCTCATAGATTTGTATGGCGATGTCAGCAGACTTTAATGATTATGTTATTCCCCTCCCCCCAAAATCTACGTACACCACACCGATCGAACAAATCGTATCCACAACGGGGCAAATTCCAAAAACCGCAACCACAGATCGTGAGCTGAAACGTGAAATGTCTGTATACTCGCGCAAGAAGGCTACTGGACAATGAAGCGCGGGTCCATTCAAATGAACAGTGAATACACAGTAGCAACTTCTTAGTAGACAATGATGGTGGCAATAGCGGAGAACTGCCCCTCCCCCACGTGATCGTTCTAATAACCAATTTGGAATCCAATCGGAATACACAGATCGAGAAACAGATAGGAAGTAAGATACATGATATGTGTGCGTTATAATAGTTTCCCTGTATTCGTTGTAGAGTGCTTGCACGTGTTCTCCAAGTTCATGATATGGTCATAAAAGGTCATTTGACCGGCGGGTTTTGGATGAAAGAAGCCAGATCTCTTCTAAAGAAAACTTTCCTTGGAAGCTTATCTTGGAAATCTAATTTTCTTATGAACAGACATTCACATTGAGAGATGACTTAAATGTACGTCCTTGGAGAAGTTTGGTGCCATTACTGGAGGTGAACTCTACCCTACAGTTATCGCCTGGTCTCGACGCCCCTAGAGGCGATGCGGTTGCCTCTAGGTTTAGGACACAAAAAAAAAAAACAAACTCAAGATAGCAATCTCTGAATATTGGAGAGAACGAAAACAGCGAGAATATTTCTTCGAGACTTCCTGATTTTGATCACATCGAAGGCGGTATTCCCACAAGAAACAAGAAGTCCCACAGGTGCACCTTGGAATTTGTCGTCTTTAACATAAAACCTCTAACGGATTCACAGTCAAGCCGTTGGCGGGCGCGTCCCCCTCCAAAATAAGATTCAGTTACGGTGACACTGGTTAAGTTACTGCTCCTGTTTTTCATTCTTTGTCTCGTCGCGGTCGTCTTTTTCGTCCTCCACCAGGAACTCCTCCGGTGGCCACCTTAACTCTCCGCTCTCGACATCGCCTTCCGTGGGTTCGACCACAATGGAGGGCAGCCGGTCCTTCAGCTTGCAGCAGCGATCGAAATCGGAGGGATCTGGGAAAATCTGTAGGGGGAAAAACAAATGTTTTAATTGTATAAATAAATCACTGATACTACGTTTTCCATCTTGATGTCCTACACACCCAACTTTTAAATGCCCCTTGTGATAATATATATGAATTTCTAGCAGAATGGAGAATATAGAAAAGCCCTGAAAGGTCAGATCTGGACATTCTGAAATATAATAAAATATATATATATATATATATATATATATTATTTTATTTTTTTTTAAGCCAAAACCAGAAGTCTTTGGGACTTTGGAAGTTATTTTAGCAGAGTACAAATACGAGTAATTATGAGACCGTCAGGAAGGGTGGGATTTCGCATGAGAACAAAATAACATTCATTTCAGTTGGAACTTTTAGCACAAAAAAAAAACGACCAGTCAGAAAAATCTAGAAATCCTGCTTTGTTAAGGTTTTTTTTTTTTTTTTTTTTTTTTTTTTTTTTAATTATTATTATTTACAGAAAACGATTAAACTATGGTTGCTAAATATTTTGTCTGTCTAGTATAGGGCAGGAGAATGTAAGGAACATCAAAGGTTAAATTACATTGTGCCCACATTCTATAATGTTTCATTGAGTAATAGTATTATAGCATTTATACCCATTATATAAAAAAAAATTGTGTTTTTCCAAGAGAGATCACCATGGTATCCCAGAGTATTTACTAGGTATAGTCAACATATATTGACCACAAAATACTTACATTATTATTATATATTTACGTTATACACATACATGCCGCACTCTTAGTTTTCGGAGTTCTGTTTTATTTAACCCCTCCCCCAGCCACCTCTACTGAATGCAGGGAGCATACTTTAGTATGCCTGGAGCACATGCTCAGTAGCAAGCAGCAGCCAATCACAGGATGCTATCTGAACGCTGATTATAAAAGGCTTAATGGTTTCTTTAAGCCGAAAGATTATTTTTTTTAGCTCCGTTCCACAGGGAGCATCGCCACGTGTTGGGGTCGCGCTACTTGAAAGCAAGGAAATTAAAATCTGAACACAAAAAAAAAAATGAAAATAAGCATTTTTTGCACGACTGCAACGCAAAGGTCACCCGAAAACAGCTGCCGAGGAAGCCGACGCGGCAGAAATCAAAGTTTCCACAAAGTCATCCTTTCAACAGCGGTAGAAATCGTCACGTTACCTATATTCCTCGGCCAAGACATTTATTACCGAAACCTCTGCTTCCACAGCCTGTCGCTCAAATGGCTCAGCTACGCGCACACTACCGGTCAAAAGTTTGGGGTCACTCAGCTGTTTTCATGGAAAACAAGGACATTTCTGGCTGTAACAAATTACAAAAGGGGTTTTCTAACCATCAATTAGTCTTAACCTTAAACTTGGATCAGTGAACACATCGTGCCATTGGAACACAGGAGTGATGGGAGTGATAAAGGGCCATTGGAACACAGGAGCGATGGGAGTGATAAAGGGCCATTGGAACACAGGAGTGATGGGAGTGATAAAGGGCCATTGGAACACAGGAGCGATGGGAGTGATAAAGGGCCATTGGAACACAGGAGCAATGGGAGTGATAAAGGGCCATTGGAACACAGGAGTGATGGGAGTGATAAAGGGCCGTTGGAACACAGGAGTGATGGGAGTGATAAAGGGCCTCTGTACATCTATGAAGATATTCCATTAAAAACAAAATCGGCCGTTTCCAGCTCCAATAGTCATTTACAGCATTAACCCCGTTACTTTTCTAGATAGACAAAAGCATCTCCATAAACAGAGGGGTTCTGTTCGATTATCTTCGCTATTCATTATGAAGGGTCAGCACTAGCAGTTTCTCCTGATAGAAGGGGTGAGCTGGCCCTGTATAATGTATAACTCAACAGGTGAGAACCGTCACTGATTTTACGTTACATTATAGAGGGCCAGCCAAGCCGAGGTTATAGTGAGTGATATGAAACAAATTGTTATAAGACTTCAATGAATTACCTATACATTATACAGGGCCCTTCATAATGCAAAGCGAATGTGGAACAAAATACTCCGCAGCTCCACAAACTCAATTTACCGGAAGCATTTGTTTTTTTGCAGCAACGGAGCGGAAAGACATTTACAGTTTCTGTCCTCGTTTAACTTCCCTGTTATTTTAAACTGTTTAAAGGAGATATACAAAAGGTTTTACTTTACTCAGAGGGTAGTAGATAAGGGGAACAACTTCCCAGCAGAAGCGGTAGAGGGTAATACAGTGAGGGGATTAAACATGCATGAGATAGACATACGGCTCCTGAATCTAAGGTGAGACTAACGAGTCTTTAGAGCAGGAGAAATGGGCGACTAGATGGGGGGCCAAATAGGGCCAATCTGCGGGAGGATTCTATGTCCCTTCTCCTAAAGCCGGTCACTAGTCTCTGCTACCAAAGAAACCCTCTCCCCCGTCCATCAGCGTCCCCAGACTCATTCCAGGAGACCCCTCGCTTCATTACCATGCGATCAGGTGTCTCGTATCCAACACCTAGAAGTGACCTTGGACTCCAGTCATGGAAAATCTCCATGGAAACCGGACTGAAGATTCCGAGCTACAGTTTCACTAAATAAGCAGAAACGGCAGAGACGAGACAAGCATTTGCCGCAGTCTTTGTTTTTGTGGCACGCGGAATGAGACGTTCCTCCTCGGGGAGGAAAAAGTCAGAGTACCAACCGTGCAAGGCTTTTTTTGGGGAGGGGGGGTCTCTGGGCTGCTGTAGTCGTTCTGCAGCGGCTGCCCATATGGTGGAATCTATAGATTCATCTGTGGGGTATCCTGTAAGCCTCAAGGGACCCCAGCAACCAACATCCCCCAGGAATTTGTTTTTTTTAACCCCTGGGTTATGTTAAAGCAGAAACTTCCATCATGAGGAAGAAAACCTTCCATTGGAAAACTTCAGGGCCCCTAGAAATTCCTTGTTTTTGAAAAGAAAGGCAAATTTGTTTCCATTAAAATAACATTAAATGTATGAGAAATCCAGCGCAGACGGGGTTAACGTTATAAGCTACTACCGTAACGGCTGATTTTTAATGGAATCTCTTCATAGACAAAGCTCCTTTATCACTCCCATCACTCCTGTGTTCCGATAGCCCTTTATCACTCCCATCACTCCTGTGTTCCGATAGCCCTTTATCACTCCCATAACTCCTGTGTTCCAACGGCCCTTTATCACTCCCATCACTCCTGTGTTCCAATGGCCCTTTATCACTCCCATAACTCCTGTGTTCCGATAGCCCTTTATCACTCCCATCACTCCTGTGTTCCAATGGCCCTTTATCACTCCCATCACTCCTGTGTTCCAATGGCCCTTTATCACTCCCATCACTCCTGTGTTCCAATGGCCCTTTATCACTCCCATCACTCCTGTGTTCCAATGGCCCTTTATCACTCCCATCACTCCTGTGTTCCAATGGCCCTTTATCACTCCCATCACTCCTGTGTTCCAATGGCCCTTTATCACTCCCATCACTCCTGTGTTCCAATGGCCCTTTATCACTCCATGTAAACAGCTGAGCGATCCCAAACTTTTGAACGGTAACATATATATTGTGACCTAAATATTACTAGCAAAACGGTCTCTGCCTCCTTTGAGTAAAATGTGTCGAGGCTCTGGCACACAGAGGGTTAAACATGCAGCCCTCCCCACTTCTATACAGTACACAGTGTTACAAAGATGTGACCCTACGACCTCTGTAAATCACAAAGCCCCCCCCCCACTGCACAGGCACCATTTCTTATGTAAAGGAAAATATAGGATGTCAGCACAGAGTCAGCTACCAGACAAGCAGGGGTTAAATATCCGCCATTTAAAGGGACAGTCGGCATAAAATGCATGGGACAGACGCAGGAGACCAGCAGGAGACCAACGACCGATTAACGTTTGAGTCTTTGCAGCAGGAGAAACGGGCAACTAGACAGGGGGCCGAATGGGGCCGATCCGCTGACAAATTCGGTTTCTATAGTACGTAATTGATTAAAGAACTCTATTATCCGTGCAGCCAATGAAATGACCCCGCTAAATCACCCCCCCAAAATGCAGAGATCTCATGGAGACCACCGAGACCTGCTCAAAGCTGATCTAAAAGAAGCAGCTGGCTAGCGAGACGTCAGCGCCGGATTGCTCGAAGTGCCGCGCCGGAGGCCTTTCACGCACAAGCGAGCAATCGGCGGCCCGCCGGCTCATTCACAAATCCCACTTTTTATAAAGCCCAAGCGACGGAGAGACTCGGCTGCAATCACCGACCCTCACAGGTGTGAGACCACTCGACGGACGTTTCCGAAAACTCATGGCGCTGCTCAATAGGACACGATGCTTAGTAGATCGGGCTCTTTTGGGGCTATAAACAATCGGTGTCCAGTGAAAGGACTGATCGAGGAACGTCTCATCTCTAGATTGTAAGCTCTTTGAGCAGGGCCCTCTTACCGCTTGTTTACATTATATACTAATGTCGTGTTTGCTCATTGTACAGCACTGCAGAATATGATGGCGCTATCTAAAAATCCATTAATTAGGATATTTATGAAAAGCATGACTTGAGAAGATAAAGGCGTTCTGAGCAAAGTCACCTGTTCTCAAGCAGAGATTTCAGCTGCGATATAACACCAGTTGGTTTGTTCAGATATCATTAAATCGGAGTTGATTAGGGTATACCGAGACAGTTGGCAGGTATTGCAGTTTTTCAGTGTAGATTATAAAGCAGGTTTGCCAACATACCTGATAGGAGTCCTTGCGGGGGCTCAGTCCGATCTCATCCATGGGCTGCGCGCTCATTATTACTTCGGTCATTTCAGCTGATCGCAAGTAATCAGTGCTGCAAGAAAAATGGTTTGTTACAAAAAAAAATTACACAAAGTACAGCAAAAACTATTACCCCCCCCCTCCACCCAAAACGGGCAACTCGGACCCCCTTAGTCTGCAGAACGATAAAGAGAAGGGGTACAGAAACAGGCGAGAAAACCTCTCTTCCTTGCAATCCCACACATGGCCACAAGGGGCACCCAAGGGATCACAATGGCAAAGCAGCATTTCATATATCACCTCTACGGCGGTCTCGCGAGGGGCTTTTGGGCCAATCTAAGGGACAGGATATCCATGAAATATACAAGGGCTTTTCTGGAAAAATCTAGAGCAACAACCCTCTGATTAGAGTGTAAGCTCACGAGGCAAGCATCTTCCCCTTCTGGTGGTTTATACACAAGCGTAACGTACAAATACCAGCGTTCCATCGGACAGTCTGCCTTTTATATAGCCAACGAGCTTCTTTCACCCCATGTGCTCTTCAGCCAATCAGCTGAGACATGCCAGTCTCAACACTCACAGCCAGGGCTGGACTGGGGATCATGAGGCAGCACCGGCACTTTAAGGCCAGCGGCCGCCAAACGACGGTAGGCAGCGATTTGAGAAGAGGCATAGAACATCAGGACATGGATGTGGGAAGCTGCAGCTCTGCAGCTGGAGTACTTTCCCATTCTCCAGTTTGAACGATGCATATTAAAGCCGTCACAAATGCATAGTCCGGGGGGGGGGGGGGTTCCCGGGACACTGGAGGGTCCCTCGGTATAAAATTCACATCGAAGCCCAAATGATTAACCCACGCACGGCACAGAGGAACAGAAAGACATTGTCCTGCGCGTTACCACCGCAGCGGGGAGGGCAAGAAGGGGATTGAGGGATTTTAGACTAAGCAGGGAATTTTCCATCCTCGCCGGCCGCAGGAGTTTATATCCGGCTGAGAAAAAGAGCCTCACGTCTGGGGCTAAATCTCCGCGTTTTGGTTAAATCTCCTTGATCTGCAGCCGATTATTGATTCCAGATATAATTCTCCGCAAAAGACCAGCTAAGGAATCCGTGATTCATAATCCAAAACCAGAGCTGGGACGGAAGGAAGTTTTACTTTACTGAGGGGGTGGTAGATAAGTGGAACGGTGTACCAGCAGAAGTGGTAGAGGGTAATACAGTGAGGGAATTAAACACGCATGGGATAGACATAGGGCTCCTGAATCTAAAACGAGACCAACGACTGTTGAGTCTTTACAGCAGGAGAAACGGGCGACTAGACGGGGGCCGAATGGGGCCGATCTGTTGGCAGATTTTTTTTCCTGTTAAATGATGTAAAGGTTAAAACCACCAGTGCTGGTCGGCCGTTGCACCTGTTATAGATTTCCTTGATGGGGCAATGTAACTTTTTCCACTGTTTGCCGTCGTTAAGAAGCCGTCATCGCTGGGCGCAGAATCGGGTAATAACTACGAGTTTCGAATTCCATCGGATCTCCTGCCGCGCGAACCGCATTCCGCCTTCTGCAAACAGCGGAACCTCAACCCAGACGGGGGGGACGAAACCGAGCCGGCTACAAGGACCCCCAAAACGGGGCAAATCTACTAAGCAGAGGGTATAAAAAAAATATTTAAAGGAGTGGAAAAACGTTGGGGGAATTTAGGACTAAATGAGGAAATTCTGCCAAATATTTATAATTTGGATTGTTCACTTTTCGGGGGCGGATTGCGGCTGCATATTACCCAAAAATGTAAATGTTTTTGGGAAATTTCAGCCAATAGCGGCAATGGAGGAGAGGGGGGGGGGGGCATCAGGAATGTATGACAGACGGACAGACTGGCAGGACAGGGCAAAAGGGTATTAGAGGAAGCCACTAGGGGCAGAATGACAGTGGGTGACTGGCCCTGCATTGGTCCCATAGGCAGGACGGGGGGCAGCGAAGGGTGGGTGCAGAATACAAGTTACCCCATTGATCTAGAGCGAGATCTGGCGCCAAGTACCAGCCACACAGCACGATCCAGAACAAAGATTACAGGACGGGAACCGGGGGCAAACCAGCAGCCCACTGCCATCACACAGCAGGACTGTCCAGATGAGGCCCCGGGGGCCAGACTAACAGTTACCATAGAGAAAAACTGATACAATAAGTTACTTCGTTACAATTCAGATTCTGAAGACCCCAGGAGGGTTCCGGACGGAAGGCGCGGATCTGGAACGTCGGCTTATGGTATAGAACAGACCCGGCGCAAGACAAACAGAACATTAAAACAATTTGGAGACAGCCCGCCGTGTCCTGCGCGCCTTGTATATACAGTCCCTACAGATGTATATACTGCTTGCTTTATTCCTCCCCATTCCCAGACAAAGACAAGACATTACAAACCCTCGCTGCCATTAAACAGACAGCGGTGAAAGGTTTAGGCGCCGGCAAAAGGGGAGATTTTCACCATTAACCCTTTGGCTACTACATGTGTACAATAAACTGGCAGCTAAAGGGTTAAACCTGCACAAACAGGACCAAAACAAGGCAGAAACGGACAGGGTTAACCTGAAAGAGAGCAAACAGTCCATCAAGTGATCTTTTACGTTGCCCTAAACCGCATTAACCCTTTGCGGCTACACTACAGAGGGCACTTGACTGGTTAACCCTTTCAGTAGGGGAGAAGGGGTTTACAAGCTCGTAATGAGACGAATTTAACTCTTGGCACGCCAGAGAGATAGATGACGGCTTGAGCAACTCAAAGGGTTAACTTTCCCATTGATGATAATCCAGCAGCTAAGAGGTGGTCGAGCGAAGACGAAACCCCCCGCATTAACTTCCTGCAGGACGTATAGGTCTTTACGCTCTAATCAGGCGCTAAAAGGGGTTAACTGGCACACTGCCAACCAAGCCAGCGCCTCTTGGATTAACTCTTTCTCTGCCAGGAAACAACCCCCTCCTTTCTTTTCCATTCGGTGGTCACACCGCAGAATTATTTCGATTCCCCCCCCCCCCACCGGTGCAAAGTCCGAGCTACACCTTTCTCTTCACACCCCCTTCACCGATTCTCCACGACTTCAAAATTCAAAGGGGTAAAACAAAAAAAATAACAAGCAAACAGCATTCTAATTAGTAATAAGACTTACCAGTGAATGGGATAAAATACAGACATGAAGTCCCGAGAGGCTGGCAGTGACGGGGTTAAAGAGATCACACAAAAAAAGCCAAATAGTAGGGGGTTATAAAGTGCTCAGCAACGCGGAACCAACACTCAACCGGAGCACTAACGCTCTGCCCCAGCCTGGCCGCCTGCACCGCCTTTTATAACATAGGGGGCGCGGCTCCGCAGCGACACGCCTCCCGCTGTTGACGTCAAAAAAGCATGAATGGTCTGTGTGTGCGGCTCATCCCTTGGATACAATCAGCTTTAGTTTGTAACATTCAGGCTCAGTCATCCCTCCCAGCCAATCAGATCACAGAACCGCATCTCCCCGCATCCCCCACTCATCGCTTTTTTTTCCCCTCCTTTCATTCTGGTTTTCTTCGCCTGTTTCTTTGTTCAGAAATCCTGAATGTAGCGCAATGCTGTATCTACTTTACTGAGAGGGCGATAGATAATTGGAACAGCCTCCCAGCAGAAGTGGTAGAGGGTAATACAGTGAGGGGATTTAAACATGCATGGGATAGGCATACGGTTCCCTGAATCTGAGACTAGACCCAGGACCGACTAGGTAGACCGCATGGGCCGTATGGGTCTGATGTGCGGCGGGCGCGATGTAATGCGGCGGGCGCGATGTAATGCGGCGGGCGCGATGTAATGCGACGCTTTGTTCCCGCAGTCACCGTGGCTATATTTAGCGCTGCGCTTTCACACCCGGCTCCGCAGTGACAATGGAAACGCTAAATGGATGTTTAATGCATGATCGCAGCGCGGTGTGACAAACATCTCCAGCTGTGGGAGGAGAGCAATCACTGCAAACATCTATACATTGAGATGTACGCACAGGAGCGGGTGACGGACTGGATGTACAGACAGTATATACAGGGGCGTAACTAGACGCCTCAGGGCCCGGGTGCGAGAATCTGTTAAGGGCCCCCCCACCCCCTCACCCCCCCCCAAAAAAACATGATTTTTACCCAACAATTTTTTTTCAACTAATTCAACAAATTCAATTTACATATTGAATCATAATCAAAGAAAAAGGGGCGCATGTACAAAGGGCATAATCCAGGGGTGTCCAAGTTTTTTCTGCAGTGGGCCACTTCATCAGAATTGTATACGTGCGCGGGCCGCACTCATTTTTCACTGTGACAAAAAATATGGCCTTTAATAAAATATGCAGATTAAAATAAAGTAAAATGACACAAAACCTTTACTCTTCCTCTCACTGATTTCTGGGCCTTGAAAGTTTTGCGACTACAAATTCAGGATTCCCTAGATTTATTCTAGGGATGAACTAAAATGAAAATTCTGGACCAAAACATTCAGGGTTCACTTAGCTAAAACCGAAAATGACCCCCACCTTTAAAAATAATAATAAAAACTCACATGTTTAATAAAAGTAGGTAACACGCAATTGGACAAAATTAGCAATATGACTTGGCATGATAGGAGTGTGATTGCTGTTAGCCTAGGCAACCAGTAAATGCTGGTACCTAGGCATGATGGGACTGTGCTCGCTGTGATTGCTGTTAGCAATCACACTCCTATCATGCCAAGTCAGCCAGTACATGCTGGTACAGGGTGGCTGTAAGTTATGTGCAGACCCCATACTGCTGGCAGTATCACTACACAAGGGGGGCAGCTAGCTAGGTTTCAGCATGTACTGGCTGACTTGGCATGATAGGAGTGTGATTGCTAACAGCAATCACAGTCCCATCATGCCTAGGTTCCAGCACTTACACATCCATCCAGTAAATGCCGGAACCTAGGCATGATGGGACTCTGATTGCTGTTAGCAATCACACTCCTATCATGCCAAGTCAGCCAATACACGCTGGTACAGGATGGCTGTAAGTGATGTGCAGACCCCATACTGCTGTCAGCATCAATACACAAGGGGGGCAGCTAGCCAGGTTTCAGCATGTACTGGCTGACTTGGCATGATAGGAGTGTGATTGCTAACAGCAATCACAGTCCCATCATGCCTAGGTTCCAGCACTTACACATCCATCCAGTAAATGCTGGAACCTAGGCATTATGGGACTGTGATTGCTGTTAGCAATCACACTCCTATCATGCCAAGTCAGCCAGTACATGCTGGTACAGGGTGGCTGTAAGTGCAGACCCCATACTGCTGGCAGCATCACTACACAAGGGGGGCAGCTGGCCAGGTTTCAGCATGTACTGGCTGACTTGGCATGATAGGAGTGTGATTGCTAACAGCAATCACAGTCCCATCATGCCTAGGTTCCAGCACTTACACATCCATGCTATCACACACACATCACACACACACACTCATTTATTCATATAATCATTAATTCACAGATTCATTCCCTCAATCACACACTCATTCAAACACCCTCCCCACCCCCTTACCTGCACTGCAGCTCCTCGATGCCGCTCACAGACTTCAGCAGGGGGCGCGGCCTCCCTCTGCCTTCTCTGCTAAAGCACAGAGGAAGTAGGAAGTCACGTGAACTCTGCTTCCTCCGTGCTGTCCAGAAGACCCTCCCACAAGTAAGTAGCAGGGCTTGAGGTGCGGCTCGTGTAAGATCGGTTGCCCTGGCTGCCGATCTTACGCGGGCCGCACCTCGAGGTCTCGCGGGCCGCATTTGGCCCGCGGGCCGCATGTTGGACGCCCCTGCCTTATTTAAAAAAAAAATACCGTAAAAAAAAAAAGATTTCGGGCGGCCCCTTGGCTTGGGCCCCCCTGCCGCCGGGGCCCGGTCGCAGTCGCGACCCCTGCGACCCCGGTAGATCCGCCACTGAGTATATATATATATATAGATCCACACAGCTTATTAAAATATCAGGTATAAACGGGGTTACACGGTACACAAATACCTTAGCATTATCATATATATATATATGTATGTGTGATATATATATATATATGTGTGTGTGTGTATGTATGTGTGATGTATGTATGTATGTATATATATGTGTGTGTATGTACGTGTGATGTATGTATGTATGTATATATATATATATATGTGTGTGTGTGTATGTGTGATGTATGTATGTATGTATATATATATATGTGTGTGTATGTATGTGTGATGTATGTATGTATATATATATATATATGTATATGTCTTTTCTCTGGGGTTGACGTTGATTTATGAAAAGTGAGCATCAGTGGGATTATTATTTATTGATTTAAATATCACCCTCATATTCTGTGGCGCTGTTCAATGGGCTGAGTGTTGTTACTATACATGGTACCTGTAAACTTCTGGAGGCAGAGCAGTTGAGCGAGCCCTACCCTACGTAATGCATAGATAAAGGGACAGTGTGATCTATATTTGATTTTAACCCTATAATTGCTGTTTATTAAATATGAACTCTCTGGTTCTCAATAGACCTCCAAAGCAACGCCAACTCTCCCCCCCACACACACCCTGGCATCCTGATACCCCTGGGGTAGAAGTTGGGAGGTATGAAATAGCAGCTTGGGGCCCCCACTGGTTTAAAGGGCCCCCTCAGAGGTAGTTTGAGGCAGATTCCTTATAATTCAGAAATCTATATAGTGTGTGGGAATAATTACAGCAGCCACCTGTGTGGAAATGGGCCCCTTGTGGCCCCTTTTAACCTAGAGGCGCCCCTGCATATAGCTCTTGGTTCCGAATCCATAATATATCTCACTTCTAGCCTTTTACCTTCTTATTTGAATGTACAGGGAAAAGGTAGAGCTCTGCGGGACAGCGGGATAGAGTGGCAAAATCGGGACTGTCCCACGCAAAGCGAGACAGTTGGGAGGCATGATAGCTTCAATATCACTCACAGGACTAATGGACATTTTCGGACAGCCTGTATGTATACGATGTTTCATTTTTATTTTGTAATGTATCGCAGAATCAGAATTTACCGGCAGCCGCCAACACGCCAACCCCCCCCCCCAGAACTATATGGATTCGGTGAAAATGGGGCTCAAAACGATGTAAAAATAACCAAATGTGACATCATCATCGTCATCAGATTCTTCCAAGAACAAAAATATAGGGGTTAGCTTTCTCCTCCAATCTGCCGCTTCCCCTTATAACCCCCCCCCGAGGAGGCCTCGAGAGGGCAATTAAAGGGGGATAATAAAGGGCAGCGCATATCCTTACAAGCAGTTAATGCACGTTAGAGTTTCCAAGAATAACTTCAATTACGTCCTTCCAGCTCTCAGCCCTGACTCCACAGTGCCCTCTACTGACCAAACACAGAACCGCCGGCAGATCAGACCCGATCCGGCAGATCAGACCCGATCCGGCAGATCAGACCCGATCCGGCAGATCAGACCCGATCCGGCCCAGCTCTCTCCTGCTATAAACAATATAGACTTGTGCAATCGGGCGAACATGAAAACGAACACGAAGGGTCATTTTTTCGTTGTTCTGCCCGAATACCGAACATGGCGGCGGCAAAACGTATGCGAAGATGAACAGCACGAAGAATCATCGTCTACTAATCTCCCTGGTCCCTTCCCCATCTAGCCTACCTTATCTACGTGGCATCGCAGGGGTTAATGGGAGCCGAAATCCGCAGGTTCGCCGTCAGAGGTTAAAGGGCCGTGCGAGCAACTCTATTGGTTGCCTGCAGGGGCCTCCTCTGGCATCAACCATCAAACCAGTTGACTAACCAAACCAGACCAACAGCATGTCTATCACACCTACGCCGAGGCAATGAGACGCAAAATACCCCCCCGGGGTGGGGCAAAATCCAGCCCCCCCCCGGATTAATCCCAAACACAATTGCGGAATACTTCCCAGGACATGAATGGACTTTAATACTTCGTCACGTTTAAGAGGTTTTTTTTCAGGGAATGTTTTCCGTAGATCTTGTTCGCTAGAATCGCGTTTCAAATAGGTTTTCAGGCAGAGCTTCGAATGTCAGCCTTTAGCGGGTGGGAAAGGGATGGAAAAAAAATTGCAGGACGGAGAAAGCGATCCGAGTGGAATTACATGTCGCTCGTGGCGTTTAACCCCTTTCCTTCCGTATCGTCCGTGAAACCTGCGGTCCATAACTTATAACCGAGGGACGTTCCCTGCGATGTCATCGTCTTTTCTTTGTTGGGTAAATATTAAGACTCCAGTAATGGCATTAGAACCCCTGATCCGTGCTTGTCTGTGCCTTTTATGCCACCAAACAGCTTGTCTGTGACCCCCAAACAGCCTGTTTGTGCCATCTTTACCACCATTTAGCGTATCAGTGCCCCCAAACAGCTTATCTGTGCTATCTTTGTCCCTGGCTTGTCTGTGACCCCAAACAGCCTGTTTGTGCCATATTTGCCACCATTTAGCTTATCAGTGCCCCCAAACAGTTTATCTGTGCCGTGTTTGCCCCCCAGACAGCCTGCCTGTGCCATCATGGTCACCAACCAGCCTGTCTATGCCCCTGCCTACTCCACATATCAGCAGGAGCCGTGTGTCTTTCTTTCTCTGTGCTGCGTGCAGACTGATCCAGCATGCAGGAAGGGATGCTGGGTCACATGACACATGGGGGTAACAGCCTCCACTGGAAGATTTGTTAATGGGTGGTGGGCACCCAGGCCATTTCTAGTCAGTATTATAAGGGGGGTGATTTGGGGCTCTATTTGCTAAAGATCTTCCAATATTTAGGTTTTAATCGTATTTTTTTTACGCTGTGATGTAATAAAGCACACTCTGCATTATGTCATTATGTCTTGTAATAATTGGCATAAAAACCCATCCTGGTCAATTATGACATCATAGGTTGTTGCAGAGGCAGTAAAATGAGTTCAGCAGTGCTGAATATAATTAAATATTATAATTAATATGTTAAAAAAGCATATTTTAGGGTTGTATTCACTAAGCAGCGAGTTATAGGTGAGCTGCAACGAGATGAGGAATTTCTATGATCAACACAAGACATACACTTGCCAACTGCCCCGGTTTGGTCAGGAGAGTCCTGCACATGTGGAGCACCATCCTTAGTGGAGATATGAATAAAAAGAAATATGGGTGAAATGATGTTATGATGCCACCATGTAATGTGGGCGGGGTATGATGTCAGATTACAACTCTGCATACTGATGACATCACTGTCACGTTCTTTCCTAACAGGACACTGGATGTTAGCATGAAAAAGAGTTGTTTCTTCATAGTGGAATCTGTGATTTAGCAAAGGACATTCATGATGCATTATACATGAGATGAGATTACTTTTAGTGAATTCAGTTAAATGTTTCTGCTGAGAGGCTGTTCCACCTATCCACCACCCTCTCAGTAAAGTAAACCCTCCTTGAATTCTTGAACTTTATTAAATCCCTTTATGTATTTAAATGTCTCTCTCCCACCCCCCTCTCTCTTCTCTCCCCCCATGCTGGATATATTGAGATCTCTTAGCCCTTCCTGATAATTCTTCCTGATATCTCCGTATTAGTGAGACCCCCGCTGGATACATGGCGGAGGTTTTATTTCTCCCCACCGTATTTTATTTACCGACTTTCTAATCTCCTGTGATGTCATACATGACTTCACGCTACTCCCATCCTTCATGGGCTTGACATGATCTCCCAGTGTATTCCGAGCACAGAACGGCATGTCTTTTTTTTTGTGGGTAGAAAAACAGTCCCATGGGAGTTACAATGGAAACTTCACACTTTTCCCTATTACTGCAATAACTCCCGCAGGAGCACTAATGAATAAAGCGAAGGGAGTGGAAAAAAAATAGTTTTCTACTAAACCCCAGCACTGTATACAGTAATACCCCCCAGCGCTGTATGCAGTAATATAACCCTCAGCACTGTATACAGTAATATAACCCCCCAGCAATGTATACAGTAATATAACCCCCCAGCGCTGTATACAGTAATATAACCCCCAGCGCTGTATACAGTAATATAAACCCCCAGCGCTGTATACAGTAATATAACCCCCAGCGCTGTATACAGTAATATAACCCCCCAGCACTGTATACAGTAATAACCCAAGCGCTGTATACAGTAATATAACCCCCAGCACTGTATACAGTAATATAACCCCCCAGCGCTGTATACAGTAATATAACACCCCAACACTGTATACAGTAATATAACCCCCAGAGCTATATACAGTAATATAACCCCCAGCGCTGTATACAGTAATATAACCCCCAGCGCTGTATACAGTAATATAACCCCCAGAGCTGTATACAGTAATATACCCCCCAGCGCTGTATACAGTAATATAACCCCCAGCACTGTATACAGTAATATACCCCCCAGCGCTGTATACAGTAATATAACCCCCAGCGCTGTATACAGTAATATACCCCCAGCGCTGTATACAGTAATATAACCCCCCAGCGCTGTATACAGTAATATAACCCCCCAGCACTGTATACAGTAATATAACCCCCCCAGCACTGTATACAGTAATATAACCCCCCAGCACTGCATACAGTAATATACCCCCCCAGCGCTGTATACAGTAATATAACCCCCAGCGCTGGGGGTTATACAGTAATATAACCCCCAGCGCTGGGGGTTATACAGTAATATAACCCCCAGCGCTGTATACAGTAATATAACCCCCCAGCACTGCATACAGTAATATAACTCCCAGCGCTGTATACAGTAATATAACCCCCCAGCACTGCATACAGTAATATAACCCCCCAGCGCTGTATACAGTGAAGTCCGTTCCTCCATAGGCTTTCATTATTCAGAGTCCGACTGGATGATTAAGACTGAGCCAATTTATTGTTCCCCACAGGCAGTATGATAAGGAGTCGGGGTGTTTGTCTAGTAGATTGGGGATCAGATAACAGAGCGAATATTTTTGGAAATGTTTTTAATCTGATACCAGTAATTAAAAAAATGGTGGGCGATTCCTTTTAAGTATAAGTTTGCATTGGAGCAGAAAATTTTACATTCTGACTTTTATCAGAGATGGGGAAATTTCTTGCATGCTTTATTAATTATATACATACAGGCCCGGACTGGCCATCGGGCAAACCGGGCGTTTGCCCGGTGGGCCGGGCCGGATTGACTTAGGGGCTGATGGAGCTGCAGCTCCAGGCCCCTACCTTAAAATAGGCCCAGTCAGGACCGAACTGACTGGGCCTATGCGGCCTCTACGGCCGCATTAACGCAGGGCATAAGGGGCACCTGCCCCTTAAGCCCGCCGCAACTGCGACTGGGTCCGCCAATCTAGGGGGTCGGGAAGCCCCCACAAGGGCAGGCCTTACGGGTCTGCGGCCACACAGGGGTTAAATTAAAACATCGGGGGGGGGTTAACTTTATTTAACATCCTCCATGTTAAATAAAGTTTTTGTTAACTTTAGTTAACATGGAGGATGTTAAATAAAGTTAAAAAAAACCCCCGATGTTTTAATGTAAGCCCTGTGCGGCCGCAGACCCCTGAAGCCGGCCTTGGTGGGGGCTTCCCGGCCCCTTAGAAAGGCGGACCCGGTCGCAGTTGCGGCGGGCTTAAGGGGCAGGTGCCTCTTATGCCCTGAGTTAATGCGGCCGTAGAGGCCGCATAGGCCCAGTTAGTCCGGTGCTGCCGCGGGCCCGGCCGCAGTTGCTGCTTGCTCCGGTAAGTAGGGTGAGGGAGGGAGGTGCAGTGAGAAGGGGCAGAGGGGGTTAGATAGTGAGAGGGGTACATAGTGAAAAGGGGGAAGATAGTGAGAAGGGGCTGATAAGATGGGGAGAGGGGGTAGTGTGAATGCGTATGAGAATGAATGAATGAATAAATGTGTGGATGAATTGTGTGAATGTGTATGACAATTAATGAATTCATGTGTGGATGAATTGCTTGAATGATTTGTGAGACTGCATTAATGAATGTGTTAATGATTTGTGTGAATGAGTGAATGCAAAGATGGTACATGAAGGGTGGGCTTTAACAATAAATAAATAAATAAATATGGGCTGCTCAGGCTTAAATGCCCGGGCCTATTTTTTGCCCCAGTCCGGGCCTGTATATATATATAATTTCTTGCTATAACAATAAAAGGTTTCCATTGATACCCGGCTGTTAGTAAAAGTTTCCATAGGGTTGCCGTATTTTTTACAGTTTTCCTGCCGGCGATTGGTATTCAGCGTATTAATAAGATTTTTTCCAGATGCGAGGCGTCGAGCGAATCTCCACCTGTTACGCGTTAAAAATCTATATGTTTCTCCGGAGCGCCGGCGGGAGAGCCGAGTAAAACCTGACATCATTAACCGCGCAGGGGATTTCCATTAGCGGGACCCAGGAAATATTATTTCAATAACCTCAGCAAACTGACTGCCTCTACTCAGCCCGCAAGTGGATGAAAAAAATGATTAATAATATATTTAAAAAAATATATATATATTTTAGGAAAATAATCTTTTCGCCAAGATTCACCTTAGATTCAGGAGCCGTATGTCTATCCCATGCGTGTTTAATCCCCTCACTGTATTACCCTCTACCACTTCTGCTGGGAGGCCGTTCAACCTATCTACCATTCTATTAGTAACATAAAAGCTGCTTGAAGCAGCCAATCAGTAGTTGGAAAGGGCTCCCAGTAAAATTTCTGCGCATGTACGCATGGCCGTGGGGTGTCTCATTGGACATCCAGAACACGTGACAAGCCAGCGCTGAAGCAGACTAGCTTAAGTACGTCACCCGGCGTGAGATACAGTATGTTCGGCCGACAGAGAAAAGGGGCAATGGGGGCACGAGGAAAACTTAAAAGGGGCAATGAGGGGCACAGCAATCACATGAACGAACGTGCTGATGGCTGGTCTGTCCCTTTAACCCTTTCATAACTTAACATTAGAAACATCATTCTGAGAATTGTTAAATGCTCAAACCCCAATGCAAAAGTTTGCCTCATTGGTTATTTTCCCCAGGGACACTTAAACTCTGATAGGTTGTAATCATAGAGAGAAAAAAAAATTGGAAAGAATAACATTACAGACCTGCTAAGGTTTATTGGCTTAACACACCAGCAATTTACTGCTCGTCTAAGTGGAACTGCATCTTTAGACGAACAAGAATACGGAATGAAAAAGTTGACCCACAGACCATACGCTGAATCCCGCTTTCTCGCATTCTCGCACTTGACCTTTTCCCGGCCCCTCCCTAGATGGTATTAATGCTAGGAGTAACCACTACTATTTTTTATTATAATTCATATTTTTATTGTTTTATATATCACCATCATATTCCGCAGCGCTGTACAAATTAATGTTTCTTTTTTTTTTAATGCTGCCATATACAGCAATAAAGACGTTTGTCTGGTGGTTATATGAGATTTAACCTTTAGGGGATAGAGTGCAGTTTGTGTTTTATGGAAGCGGAACAGCAGCTTTAATTGTTTTGGGAATGATCTCTGTGGAAGAGAAGAAGGGTGTTTTAGTTTTTGAGACATCATATTCACGGCCCAAGTCACAAACAAACTGAAGCATAGATTCAAATATCCTTTCATTCATACAATTGTTTGAAAGATTGAGTTTTAGTGCAGAATACTTAAAATGCTAAATATGGCATTTCAGGTTCAGATGAGCGCTTAGTGCCATCTAGTGGCAGGTTCAGGAATCTGATTTATTAAAGGGACACTCATGCCCTTGAATGCAATTTAATGCACGTGGCAGCTGTGTCCTCTATTATTATTGTTTTATATAGCGCCATCATATTCCATAGCGCTGTACAATGGGTAGACAGGACATAAGTAGTATATAACATAATAATTTACAGAAACAACAGGTGAGGAGGGCCCTGCTCAAAGAGCTTACAATCTAGAGGATGCTTTTCTCCCCCTTGCAAATACATGGTGGGATTCAGCAGAATGCTCCCCCCCCCTATGCATTTGCCCCTTTCCTAGCCCCCCCCCCTCCCCAGCCAGCACCTTGGCTTTATTTTTAATGCAACAAATTACCCATGATCCTCTGGGGCTTAGAAGCAATTTCTCGCGATCTAGAAGCCTATTACAGGGCAGCTGACACAGCGTGCCATGTAATTACATCTATGCTACAAATGGCGTCAAATGTTCTTATGGAAGCCACTTATTGTTACAAAAATAAAAAATTGCAGCTGTATTTGCAATTACGCTACCCCCAAAAACAAGCGTTTTGTAGATAAGCGGAACAGCCTGCCAGCAGAAGCAGTAGAGGATAATACAGGGACAGGCATACGGCTCCGGAATCTAAGACGAGACCAACGACTGATTAAGGTTTGAGTCTTTACAGCAGGAAGAATGGGTGACTGAATGGGGGTTAAAAATTCTGTTTTTATGTTTCAAATTCTATAAAATTAAAATTAAGGGGTTTTTTTGCCAAATCGCAAACCTGAGAAATAAAAACTAAAAACACTGTACACCATATAATATAAAGGACAGATCACCCATCCATTTTATTACGCTAGCACAGTGTGCTATATTAATTTAAACGTAAAACGAATCATTGCTCCGTTTCAAAATACATTTATTTTTATTTATTCTTTGTTTTCAATCCACACCAATCACAATTTAAACACGAAAAGTTTTATGAAAATGGTGAAAATGCAAAAAAAAAGCTCCAACTTGTGTGCAATGCCTGGAAGAGCACAAGCCACAAACCACACCGAACCTATACGTTATCTGTACAAACCCTATGTAATAAACGGGGGAGGGGTCTGGTAAAAAATTACATTAATTGGAGGAAGGAAAAATCCCTAAATCATTCATGAATATTTCAGAAAAAGTACAGAGCAAAGTAAGGTATTTAACCAACTTGGGGAGAAAAAAAATTAAGAAAAAAAAAAACACCTTAAAAGCCATACTGCCCCCCCCCCGACTCCCCCTATATATACATTTACTAGAAATTGTACAATTTGAGACCGAGTTGGTATTTTTCTCAC
Source organism: Sceloporus occidentalis (assembly GCA_023333645.1). NCBI lineage: Eukaryota > Metazoa > Chordata > Lepidosauria > Squamata > Phrynosomatidae > Sceloporus > Sceloporus occidentalis. Next base: position 986,106 of record JALMGF010000129.1, on the reverse strand, counting down.
AATGGGAAAAAAAAATTAAATCCATTTTTCCCCCCCTTTTCTTCTTTCAGATCAGCTTTTTTTCGACTCAAAGGCTAAAGTAACAGAGTTTGGGAGGAAATTTTTAGATGATTTTTTTTTTTTTCATCTGCGATTTTACTTCCGGTGAAGAAAACTAAAGAGAGCAGAAAGGCGACGGGGAGCTTCAGGAGTTGTCGGACGGCACGTGCTCCTCGAAGCCCTCGCTCTCGCGGACCAGGGCCCGCTCCAGGATGACCCGGCCCTCCTTGTAGCGCTGGCTGTCCTCCGTGGCAAACTCGTAGATCCAGCCCAGTTTGCTGTTGCAGTTCTTGCAGCTGACGTCGCGCACCATGTGCCGGCCGGTGAGCATCACGCGGTCCTGGACCTCGCTGTACTGCAGGTTCACCACCTGCCGGAGTAAAATAAGAGATATTTTTTACATTCATTTTTCCCACTCAAACTTCATGTTACATAGTTACATGTAACTATGCAACTATGTAACATGACATTTGAGTGGTTTTCGGCTTTATGAGCTTCGTGCAGAAACAGTTACCCTTCTTTTTCGGGAAGAATAAATTCCATCCAAGAAGTCCCCAAACACTCTGCACCCATCCTGTATAAATGTATATAAATATATTTTGATTAAACAGGATGGGTGCAACGCGTTTGGTGTCATACGGCATCATATCCCAGCGCTCAGCATCCACAGCCGGCACGCTTCGCAAGGGAGCAGTGAGCCCCGTGAACCCTTCCTTTATTTTGCTCCTACTTGAACTGGTCACACGGTAACCTGGTGGCGTGCCACAACAGAGGCCTCGGCGTGCCCATGGTGGTACGCTCGTCAAAGGTTTGCCATGTGCTTTTTTCAACCAATGCACTCGTCTTGGAGAGAATTAGAGAGGTAAAAGTGTCTAAAAGGTGGATGTATTTGAATATCAATTAATTTACTGTCCTGGTGTCCCCCCACCTTTGTGCCAAACTCCTGTCTGAGACAAATTATCGATGCCCGGCGTACGCCAAGAGCTGTTGTAACTACACTACAAATTGACGTCCAAAAACCCCTTAACGACCAATGACGTACCACAGGCACAGACTGACCAAAATGGAAAAAAAGGGCACTTCCCAAATGGGGCCATTTAACTCCTAGACAAACCCCTGCATGGGGGGGTATCACTGTACTTGGGAGATGTTTCTGAACACATATGGGGGGGGGGCTTAGACAGCGACGAATACCAGGAGATGGAAATTCACACCTGGATTACAATTTGTGTGTGTGTGTGGGGGGGGGGATTACAATCAGAAACTTTGGCAAAGGCAGGTGGTTACATTTCATGCATGGAAAGGGTTAAAATTGCAGCATCTGAAATACCTTGGGGTGTCTAGTTTTGAAAAATCTAAAGTTTCATGGGGTAAATTGAATTAGCCTGCTTCAAAGGTGTCCCAAATAGGACATGGGGGCAAAATGAACAGATTTGGGGGGAAAAATGGTTTTGAAATAGCAAAAAGCTACTTGCACTTATTGCCCCATAACTTGTAAAAAAAAAAACCAAAAAAACAAAACATAAAAACATTGGATATTTGTTAACTTAAAACAAATATTAGAATCAATTTAGCAGGTTTTTTTCCATTAGCTTTTTTAGATGAGTAAAAGATTTTTCAAATAAAAAGCTCCCCCCCCCAGGTTTTCATCATATTTTTTTTTTTTTTTTTTTTTGCTACAGGAAATTAGATCTGATCAAAAAATGGTATCTGAAGAAAGCCCTTCTTGTCCCGAAAAAACAATAACATATAACTTGTGTGGGTTCACTAAATGGGAGAGGAGAAAATTACAGCTAAACACGAGTGCCCCAAAGGTGTTAAAACAGCCTCGGTCCCAAAGGGTACAAAAGGTAAAACACAGCCTGGTCCTGAAGGGGTTAATCACGGCACTGCCCACTAGTGTTTATCGTAGCAGGTGGACGAGTCACTCGGGAAATAATAATTATGACGAGTTCCACATAGAACTGGATTCCTGCTAATTATACTCCTGCACATCAGATACGTGGATTTGCGACATCCGTGGTGCCTACCTGCCTCGCCACTCCCTCACCGGGCCATGCCCCTCACCCGCACTCCGCGGAGCATCGTTAACCCCAACCCGTAATAATAAGGGGTTCCGTACCTTGTTGAAGAGGAAGGCTCTCCCCGTGGCTCCGGTGAAGCGAGTGGATATCAGCTCCGAGCGGTTGGTTAATATCGTGTCGCAGTTTGCGCACGAAAACAGGCGGGTGCCCCCGATATGGTCCAAGAAGATGCGGCCCATCGTCCGGTCGCACAAAGGTCTGATACAAAAAAAAACCTAAAGGGGGGAAATAAAACATCAAAGTGAGGACTCACCGTCTCCTAGAGCCTGCGAGGCGGCCGCCAGGGGCCACTAAATACAGGACTGGAGCTACGACTCAGAACCCCCGACATGATTTATAATAACCAGGACTGATGGGGTTAAATACAAAAGGATATTCTGGTCCAAGCTCTGAAACGCGGTCCTATCACTCGAGCCACTGACGGAATGGTCGGCTGTTAGTGATGAGACTTCTTTGTAAGCTCCGGACTCACTATTTATTCATAACGGCCGACGGCTGTAATAGTTTTTTTCGCTGACGGAGGGTGCGGGGTACTCGTGGGGTACTTTAATATTCATTCTTCTATAGTAGGGGGTGTCAAAGACATTAAACTGTCCCTTTAGGGTCATGTGACGCGGCACTCGGCCATAGAAGTCTCAGAGGAAGTGCCGGCATCAGCGGAGGTTGCCAGAGAGGAGGAATCCGGAGCCCCTGGATTGCTCAAGACGGGTACCTTAAAGGGGAACTCCTATAATACCCCCCCCCGTGCCTGTGGTCAGTGGGGTAGGAGATTATTTATGATGATGTCGTGCACTTGGGGGCCGCTAGGTTCCTTATCGAATCATAAGGGTATACAGACTGCATTTTTGGGGCTCTTGGGGTCTGCGCATGCGCTGTTACTTGGCGATCAGAAGATAGCTGCTGGGGAGGACACTGGGCAGGGGCGGTAAACAACTAATTGCCTGAAAAAAGGAAACTTTAAACATAAAAAAAAAAAGAACTCAGAAGTGCCCTTTTTGGTAAAGTATATATATATATATATATATATATATATATACATAAAATACTGTCAGGTATGGGCTCTCATGTATACAGAAGTTACCGTACCAGTTCCTTCCTGCGGCTGATGTCATCGGTACGCAACATAAACAGAAACCATGTCCCCTGCCCCTCCCCCACTTGGATGGAACAGCTGATCAGAGCCAGGCTCTCCCCTGCAACCAATCAGCTGGCTGCAAAAGGAAGAAAGGAAGCTCCTCCCACCAAGATGACAAACAACACAATAAAGACAGCTGCCTGCTATAGTTACAGAGGAACTAGGGGTATATTCTACATAGAGATTAACCCCCTGTATGCCCCACTGTCTAACACCGCACACACATCACTGTTACGTGTAGCCGGCCAGCATGTGTCTGTACATGGCTCTGACATATTTCCAGGCGCTCAGATTCCATAGTTACCCTGGTCATAGTGAACCGATCTGGCACAATAATGGTTAATTTAGAGAGAAAAAAGCCCCAGCTGGGGGCAGGAGGGCCAGTTAAGGGGGCAAAACTGTGTTATTTTCCAAATATCAGCTATGATGTCACTGCTTTTAAGCAGAATGTTGTGTGCTTAACCCCTTGGCTGCCAAAGGGCTGCCCTCAAAGGATTAACCTCTCACTTGCCAGACAACTAAACACAGGATTAACCGTCTGCCAGGGCTTACTCCATAGCTGCCAGTCATCTGGTTTACCTGCCACTCCTTAGATGCCCCAGACAGGTATGTGGATTAACCCCTTAGCTGTCAGACTACTGCCTGCCAATGGGTGACCCCTTAGATGACCCAGCTTTATGAGAGATTAACCACCTAGCAGCCACAATTGACAGCCCACGACTAACCCCCTAGACAGTTGCACAGAGGGGATTAACCCCTTGGCTGTAGGTAACATCACTGCAAGGCAGGGCAGCTGGTGCAGACAGGACACTATGCGCACCCCCCCTCCATTAAATGCTGCTGGGCTATAAATAAAGCCTGTGCTTCTCATTCACCCCCTGGAGGTATTTAGACTTGGGGTAAAGTGCCTGGCCTAGTTCCCAGTAGTAGTGTTGGGCAGCAGACGTGACGTCACCCCCTGTCTGATGACGTCTACACTAAACTCTATAAACACAGTTAACCGGTTGTTTATCTCTCTCCCCAAGTTATACCCAACACGTTCTTTCTGGCCTACTTCGCCCTTGTTACTTTACGGGGTGAGCCCCCCTCCCAAACACTCACCCTATACTCACACCCCGGGGTAATACCTAAAGGGGCCTTCCTGGCTACGATACCCCTGCCCAGGCCAGAGTGGGGTAATACTCCCACCCCCTTCCCAGACACAACATACAGCGGTATTCAGTCCCAAAAAAACATCCCCAGTCCTCCCCACCCTCTACGGGCCAGCTGGGGGCCCTAGGTTACCCGAGGTCCGGTTGCCTGGAGACGGCGGAACGTTCGCAGAGTCCGACTGTGGTTCTGAGGTTTCAGGGATCGAGCTGACTAACAGCTCAGAGCAAGATCCGCCCACTTCCCTACTCAAACCGTCAATCACTCAGCCGCAAGTCACGCCTACCGCCCGCTTCACCTCCCCGAAGGGGGTCAGCCTTCTTCGTGACGTCCCCAGGCCCCTCCCCTACCTCCTGACAGCGCAACATTCCGGCCACGTGGGCTCGTTAAGTGCTGCGCTGTCTGCTGGGTGTAACAGGTAATAGCGTCCCCCAGTGGGGGGCATTAACGAACACGCTGCAGGGCCCCTGGGACACATAAGCACCCAGCACCTGCCCAAAACTGGATGGCTTATTGCCCTCTTGGGGGATGTGGTACCCCTGGTTGCTCATTGGGGCATTTACGGTATCTCTGATCTCCCCAACAGGCCTATTTACATAATGGCACTTTTAAGATACAGATTGCCGAGTAATGTCAAGGACGGCAGCCTAGGAGGGGGTGGCCGGGGGGTAAATCTTCCTCTGACCTTTACTATATTAACCCTTTGTCCTCCCCGGAACGATCAGGATTTGCCCCCAATGAGGAAAAAAATATAACCATTTCTATATTGTAAGCTCTAAAGGCAGGGTCCTTCCTCCCCTCCATAACCTCAAACTGCTATGTGATGAACTATGTGCTGTGTCCTGTTTAGCCGTTGTACAGCGCTGCGGAATATGATGGCGCTATATGAGATAATAAATAATAAAACATTATCGATCCAGACATCTGTAGTTACCAGACCTGAGTGACGTGACAGTTGTATGTAATTGCTATGTTTGCTGATACAGTCTGCGGTATACTGAATAAAATTCCATCCGAGGAAGAGACCACCGAGGTCTCTGTATTTTGGCCCAACGGAAGGTACATAGGACAAGTTACGCTGTTCGGAAATACTTAGTTTAAGGTAAATAAGCACAACCCCCCCCAAACTGTTAAATGTGCGAGGTCAGCTGGGCCGCTACATACATCGCGGCCCCCGTTACCACACCTGATTAGTGGCAGTTTAACAGTCCCACCCCCCAAAACTCAGGAGCCTATCCTATACCTACCAACTTCCACTCCTGGCGAATCAGGACACTGGGGGTGAAGCTTGGGAGGTAGACTGCACATGCTCAGTACACATTCTCCAGTGTCACAGAAATCCCGCTGTCCCGCCGAGCTCTACCTCTGTCCGGAAAAGAGGGGGCAGGCAGGGGAGGGCTGGCAGCCTAAGGCCTGGGGGGCGAGTCTAGTCAACTGGCCCATTGCACCATCAAAGCGGCTGCGAGCGACATTGAAAGCGGCCGTCGTGCGGCAGTCACTCCACCAGCGCCTAATGAAATTAAAGTGGCCGGCGTGCACGCACCGCATGCCTCAGCTCTTCATCTCACCCCTTTTAAGACGTGGGAAGAGGAGCTGAGGAATGGCCGTTGGGTCTGACAGCCGCATGATACAGGGGGGTACCGAGAGTATTTGGCACCTGTGGCAGACCCTGTATGTGGCACCCCCCCCACACACTTTAAAACTGCATAGTTTCTATGGTTAGGCAAACATTGACAGGGGTACAGCATATTTGTTATCATTATATACTTAGGGATTACGCGGTACCACCGTCAATGTGTGCCTATACATTGAGCCAGACACTGACAACCCCTATCACTATATACTAAGCCAAACATTGATGTGGTGTAGGCTTACCACTTTAGTGACTGGCATAGTATATAGTAGGGATGCACCGAAATGAAAATTCTGGACTGAAACTAAAAATTCAGCATTCACTTGGCCAAAACTGAAAAAAAAAAACAAAAAAAAACTTTAAAATACTTTATTAAAAGTAACACCAAAATTAGACAAAAAAATCAACAATATTAACATATATATATATATATACACACACACACATATATATAACAACAATCACAATCCTATCATGCCCAGGTTCTAGCATGTGCTGGCTGACTTAGCATGATAGGAGTGTGATTGCTGTTTGCAATTATATATATATATTAATACTGTCATTGAATTATTCTGTCCAATAAAAGTGTTAACACACCGAAGTTGGACCAAAAAATTATTTATAACAGCAATCACACTCCTATCATGCCTAGGCAGCCACTACATGCTGGAATCTGGGCATGAAAGGGATGTGATTACGGACTCCCTATGCCAAGCTATCCCCCAACACTTACACATCCATGCTATCTGAAACCCTCATTCACAAACATTCAGCATAACACCCATCACTCTCACACACTTACATTCAGCATAACACCCATCACTCTCACACACTCACATTCAGCATAACACCCATCACTCTCACACACTCACATTCAGCATAACACCCATCACTCTCACACACTCACATTCAGCATAACACCCATCACTCTCACACACTCACATTCAGCATAACACCCATCACTCTCACACACTTACATTCAGCAGAACACCCATCACTCTCACACACTCACATTCAGCATAACACCCATCACTCTCACACACTCACATTCAGCATAACACCCATCACTCTCACACACTCACATTCAGCATAACACCCATCACTCTCACACACTCACATTCAGCATAACACCCATCACTCTCACACACTCACATTCAGCATAACACCCATCACTCTCACACACTTACATTCAGCATAACACCCATCACTCTCACACACTCACATTCAGCATAACACCCATCACTCTCACACACTTACATTCAGCATAACACCCATCACTCTCACACACTTACATTCAGCATAACACCCATCACTCTCACACACTTACATTCAGCATAACGCCCATCACTCTCACACACTTACTAATCCACTCTCTCCTACCTTTTCTTCTTTCACTCTCACTTTTCCTCCTCTTCCTCTTCTTCTTCTTCTTCTTCCTGTCCTGTGCACTGAGCACGGAAGACGGTGGGCGTGGCTTCAGTGTTGTGCGCCGGGATTTGACATCAAGTCCCGGCGCACAGCCACAGTTGCTGCGCGCATCGTTTCTGGAGGCGTGCCGGCATGGTGGCACCCCTCAGATGAGCAGCAGCCGGGGCGGACCGCCCCCTCCCCCCCCGCCAGGTACGCATGACGGCCGCATTCAATCCTGCTCGCGGCCGCTTAGTTTTTAACTTTGCGGCCGCAGCCGCATTGAATGCTCGTCTGCTGGTCGTCCGTCCGGCCCACCGGCCCGGATTTAGGGCGGCCTGGGGGGCAATTGCCCCCCTGCCCCCCGGCCCAGCCCGCCCCTGGGGGCAGGCTACCTTACTCCCCATGATGTAATGAAGCCAAACACTGGGATATGATGTCATATCCCAGCGCCCAAACAGAACAGGCTTACCTGGGAACCATCTATATGAGCCGTCTCTGAGACTCTTGAAGTGTTAACCCTGTTATTTAAAGATACCCCTAATTAAGCCACCTGCATTCAAGCAGAAATATCCATAACACAAATTATGGATGATGTACAGTCTTACTGTATAATATATGACAGTGATGGTGAACCTATGACATGCAAAGTCTTCAGTTGTGGCACCCATCCAGGTTGGCAACTGACAGGGCAGGTGTGCGCGCCGTGCGGTTGCACAGGGCGCCATGGCAGCAGAGGAGAGTAAGGGGCGCCGAGCGGTTGCTCATGATAAAGTTTTAGGCAACTGCTCGGCGCCCTTTTGTTTCCTCCACTGCCTGCCGCAGTTAGGGTCATGGTCGCAGTGACGAAATTTCAGGCTGAGTGCCGGAATATGACATCATATTCCGGCACTCAGCAGTGAGGCAGCGCACACCGCGGCAGAGCAGCAAGACAGCTGTATCTTGCTCCCACCGCAGGACAGCAGAGTAAGTGAACTACAAAGGGTTGGGTGGATAGTGACAAGGGGGGGACGGGGTAGAGAAGGGGAAGAGGGCCGAGTAAGAATATTGAAATAAATAAAGAGTGAGAGAATGAATAATGTATGGATGAATTGTGTGAATGAGTGAGAGAATGAATAATTTAATGAGTGGATGAATTGTGTGAATGAATGTGTGGATAAATTGCTTGAATGATTTCTGAAAATGCATTAATGCATATGTATAAATGATTTGTGTGAATGAGTGAGAGAATTCCTTTTAACTTGTATTATCCCATGAAATAATTTGATAGGGGACAGAGGAATCGTCATCTATGCCTCTGATCACTGGCTGTGACTTCAATCATAGCTGCTTTTTTGTTTGGAAACTCATTGAAGCCAATAAGAGGAAAGTTAGTTATTTTCTACTTTCTTCGTATGTCTCTCTTTACTTGTAATAATGTTGTAAAAAGTTTAGTAATGTAGAAGAGTTTGCAGACTACGCAGGACAAGAAGTGTGAAATGTGAGGCTCCATTTATTTTTGTTACACACGGATATCATTTCAGTACTAATGCTAATGTTATTTAATAAAATCCTTTTCACAAATAGACCCTCTTTTCATGTGTTTTTCTTCTTGGGCAGATAGATGGACCAAATAGTGACAAATTCTATGTTTCTATGCTTAAACAACAAACAAACATAATTGTGTATAATAATTTTGTACCGGAAAAAAACGTCCTTTCTGTGTTTAATATGCAGTGTATGGGAAGGTGTCAGCTTCAGACTGCGCGACCCTGAGAATCTACCCCATTCACCCTGAAATTGGGGCAAAAAAATCCCCAGAATTCCCAGGAATGCATATAATGCTTGTGATATAAATGAACAAACCGGCCGATGGTGCAATTTTCTCGGGCACAACACCTATCACACTAACTATAAGGACTTCAACATTCCAAATCATTATTTCTATCGCTGAACTTTATTATGTGAATTTCTGATCTATTACTTTAAGTATTTATACTCATTTACACGTCTGCCATCAGACAGGAGGAGACTGCAGTATTTCTCACTTAAGTAACTGCAGTTGCAATGATCATGGGAGCCACTAGGTGGCGCAGTAAGGCAGCCCACGTTACATAGATTTCTATGCGACGCAGTATTCGTTAGCCTCATATGTACCGCCCGCATCGTAACGCCTTATTGGTGGTCTGTACACTCATGGAACATCACTTAGCAGACAATATTCCGCTTAATTGTCTTATTTAATCTATTAATGCAATGTGAGAGAACATGGAGGGACTTGGGGCCAACTAGACGGGCAGAAGGGTTCTTATGCCGTCAAGTTCTATTTTTCTATGAAACACAGCTTCTTGTAAAAAGGGTCATCCGGTACCTCCTGAGAGGACCTACAGAAATATTACTAAAATACTCCTTTAACTCTCGAATGGATTTATTTTGGCCAAGAAGCAGCCAGCGAGAGGGCAACCCAGACACATAACACGCTTCGGGTATCCGTCAGTTCCCCAAATCCTACACTGTGTTCTATACCCAATATAAACAAATGAGAAAGTGTTTACTGATACACTACATACAAAATAAATATGTATTAGAAACCCATGTTATATGTATACTATGAAAGCGGCCGTCTTAACTCCCAGCTCTTGGAACCCACATGATTATTCCTCCCCATTAAGTTATCTTTCACTGGTTGTCGAGCTGCTGATTGTTGCTGGTTCAGACAGCCTTTGTAAGGATGGAGGAGGAGAAGGGAGAGGACTGACAAACAAAACACACAAGTTCTAAGTAGATCTCCCTTTCAGGATCCAGAGTGGATGTTATATAGGGGGCAATAATTATTTGTACGTTCCCACAGAGTCTTATAGATCAGCTCCTCCAGGCGTAATATTAAAGGGGCGATAATTTCTAGTTTTTCTATATGGGTCAGTAAACCAAGTACAATGAGCTTTCCTCCATTAGGCACCTGCCACATACAGTTTAAGCAATGCTGAGTTCGGATTGGCTCCCTGAGCTCAGGGGGCGGGACTCTGTTTAACCGTTTAAACTGCCAGATATGGTGACCGGCATTGGTCTATCCAACGCAGGCCGCGGGTAGAGACCAGAAGGTTAGATTTTCCACCTCTAGGTTCCCGTTGGGAAATCCCACGCGTGGGTCTGTGAAGGTTCATGAGATCGAGTGACTCTTCTCCTTCTCTCCTTTCCCACCTGTCTCCAAAACCATTTCTCTCCACCCCCTTCCTATCACCCCAATTCACCTCCTCCTCTTAAAATATTGAGATCCAATCTTAGCAAATAGGCAACATCCAATCACCAACTTCGAAAACCACCAATCCCCGCCTCCTTGGTATATAAATAAGCGTCCCCTCTGTGAGTTTGCACTGTCCTCTGCGAGCGTCCCCTCTGTCTGTGCGCTATTCTTCTGAAACTGTATATATGAGGTTGACTATATGCTGATAGTATACTTCTGTACAGAACATTTACAGCCTTTATAAGGTGCGGGGGGATGAGAACCCCAGGATAGGAAACAAATACTATTAAAACTGTTTGTTTTAATAAATTAATTTAAGCTAAAAACCGTGAAGTTGATAATTTATACTTTTATGGGGGGGGGGGGCAGCACTGCCCTTTCCACAAAAGAAGCTCATTGGGATAGATCTAGATGGTCCAAAGTGAAGGCAGGGAGTTGAACTGTTTTGTCGCAACTAAACTCTTCTACAGACTCAGGGTATAAAGAATGAACCCCAGGTTTGTCTGATCTGTATGAATTTATTGCCAAAGGAAAGGTAGAATTCGCCTCCCATTAAGCGATCCCCGTCGGACGCGTCTCTCCATCCTGATTTTATTTTGCCGACTACCGGAGTTGTATCCGTCACCGATTCATTGTGTATCTTCCATAAACTCAATATACTGTAAACACGTCTTCTTCTAACTCATCCGATTGAGATTTTACTGTTGCACAATTTTTGTACAATAACCTTTTCTTATGTAGAAACATAGAACCCGCCGGCAGATCGGCCCCATTCGGCCCCCGTCTACTCTGCCCGTTTCTCCTGCTGTAAAGACTCAAACCTTAATCAGTCGTTGGCCTCGTCTTGGATTCAGGAGCCGTATGTCTATCCCATGCATGTTTAATACCCTCACTGTATTAGCCTCTACCACTTCTGCTGGGCAGCTGCTCCACATATCTACCACCCTTCTCAGTAAAGTAAATCTTCCTTCCATTCCATCTGCCCTAACCCTGTAGTGTTAAATTCTGGTCTCTTGTTCTAACGTTTCTCCTCCTTTGAAATAAACACCCCTCCTTTGTTTAATCCCTTTTATTATTTAAATGTCTCTCTCCCATCTTCTCTCTCCCCCCCCCCCAAGTTCTACATATTAAGATCCTTTAGTCATTTCTGATCATTTCTATGCTGCAAGCCGTTTATCTCATTAGGGTTCTGTGGCGTAACATCCAAAGGAGTAACAGCTTAAAGCGATACATTGAGATACATCTCTTATCCTAATGAGACTCTTTGTTTTAGCTGAGCTGTGAATGACACCGTAACCCCCCCCCCTGACATCATCAATGCATGAAGCAGCACCGCAGGAGAAGCATCCAACCCCTGCAGGAAACCGTCACGCCGGAGGGGGGGGGATTCATAGAACCGTTGCCCCTTTTTTTTTTCTTCTTAGTTTATTTAATCCTCCGTCTGCTTTCAATAGGGATCACGCTCCACCGCGAGGCGAATGGACGCACCGACCGAACGCCACCGACGGAACTCGAAGGGATACGGCACCACAAGGGTTAAACGCAGGCAGGAAGCTTGTTCTGCGAGACAGACCTGCTGCAATGGTGGCGTAAGAGGATGCTTGTCTTTTCCCCATGCAATCGCCGTGTGATGGCAAGACACTAGAGCGCTGCTTGTCGGAGCACTGCGGGAGACGTTAATTGCCCTTTTGTTCCACCCTTGCCCGTGCGGAAGACATGTGCAGCAACCAGGTCAGCTTGCAAGATGAGCAGTGCAGGTTCTATTCCTATATGTTCTACCAGGCGGTCAGGGACCAGGAACCCGTCTGGAAATTGGAGGAAATGAGGACAATGGAATATTTCCACTGGGAAGAAGACGCGAGCCTGCGATGCTACTCGCCGTCGGATGCTCTCATGTACGCCGTGGTCCATAATCACCTACGGTATGCCAAATATTTGCTATCTCACTTCCCGGAGGAGGCGCTGAAGGTACCGGGGATCAAATTCTGCTGCTGCCCGCCTTCTGCCCCCCACCTGGCTCTGGCCGTTACCTACGACAGAAGAGATATTTTGATTATGATCATAAAGATCGTCCATAAGCTACCTAGTCTTCAGTCCTACATCAACAGAGCCAGCTGCTTTCATCTTTCGGATGGGAAAACCCCGCTACACTTGGCGTGCGAACTGCTGAGTGCCGAGACTGTCTTAATCCTCCTGGGCAACGGGGCTTCCCCGAGGATCTTGGACCGTAAAGGGGAAACCCCTTTGGATATAATCCTGGAGCAGCTGTGGAGTTCAAAGGTCAACGTGGTCTCCAAAAAGCTCTGTCTGGATTACCTCCTCCTGTTTTCACCATCGTTGAATTTCAAGATGAGAAAGATCCTGCAGGAGAATCCCGAATTTTGGGCTCCCTTGCTCGGAGAGGACAAATTTAACTACCTGGTGGGGAATAAACCGGCTACCTTGTATCTACGGGCGATGCAAACCATTCTGCAGTGTCTGCAACCTTCTCATTTCCCAAAGAGCATCAAAGCCCTTCCCATCCCGCAAGCGTTAAAGCCACTGCCAGGGTCACGCTAGAAGTTAGATCCTGGGGTCGGTCCTCCTCTTTGTTAATTCTAAACAGAAAAGAATAATAATAAAATACATATTTTAATCAGATTGTTTTTATACAAGGTCACTTTCTCTGCGGACATGGATCGGCCCATGCGGACATGGTATTGATTGATGTCAGTGTAAGGGTGGGGTCCGTATCATGGAGCTTCAGAAGAGGGAATAGAGAGAGGGTTGTGTGCGCATGAGAGGCGTCTTCGCCTGTGAGTGGTGCTAACACTAGGGGGAGCCCTAGAGAGCCAGATCAATGTGTCAGATTGCTTGCATTGCTAAAAGCACTCCAGTAAGCAGTGGGGGAGGGGGAGGTAGCGCCTAGTTGTCAGAGACCCTAAGGCTGGCCCTGTTAACTGATAACTGTCTGGTTTTTAAAAAAAATGCCATAAAATCTGAGAATTCATCACAAATTTGTATGTTAAGAGCGTATAGATGTGTCTAACTCCTATCATGCTCATTAGGCCGCTGGACTAACGTGAAAGGAGTCGTACTGCTTGGATGACCAACAACGGTGTTATAAATCATTTTATGTGACCCCCTGCGAGAGTATATACCTGTATATTTCTGAATATGGCAAATATGTTTTATTATGTAGCCTGTAACATGTAAGGGCGGGGGAGGGGCAATAATTATTTTATTATTTTAAAAAAAAAAGGGTATTTAAAACTGAACTGGGCACTGCTTTTATAACATATTAACTTATGACTGTATGTTCTGATTATGTGCATGTCTATGACAATAATTCTGTATGTATAGTACACATGAAGGGGGAGAGAGTGCGAGCGTGCATGCGCGGTGTTCCTTATATGCACACAAGGCATGGCGTCCCTTATGCATACTGCTGCTATTCGTCACGCAGACAGAAAATGTTATATGAAGCTGTACTCCCTTATATAAAGGTATAGACTGTGTTAGCAGCAGAACGAACGAGAGCAAATTGGGAAAGGTGATACCTTTATTGGCTATTAGAAGTATAATTTATTGCAAGCGGATGCAGAGCTCAAAAGCTTGCAATCTTTATTCTTCTGTTAACTAGTGAAGGTATCAGCTTTAACAAATTTGCTAATTTCAGGCAAATCAAATCTGATGGGAAGAATCAGATATCACTCTGATAAGGAAACTCCATAAAGTAATATTGGATTTTTAATCAAATTAAAATGTATCTGGCATTATATGGCAGGGAGCTATGGAAAAAGATAAATAAATGGAATGTCTATGGAATGTCATTGTTACATCATGGGCTGTATTCATGGTGCATGGGCACTGCCGACCTATAGGTGGCGCAATTTCATTTAATTTAAAAAAAATAATAATCAAGTATTACCTCCAGGGCAACTGTGCCAATTAACATCCGCTGACTGCCATGTGTATCAAACTAAACAGATACAAATAAAGTGTAAATAAACAACAGGGTTTGTAATGGTTTTTTTTTGTCCATTGCTGGATGGGTATCTGCCAGGGGTAGCACAAACCATGGGGTGTAAGCATTAGACTTGTGCATTCGTATTTGGGAGAACATAAAAATGCCCTTCATTGGTTGATTCTAGAGGAGGCCCCTGCTGATGAGCAAGAGTCGCTCTTATGGACCTTTAAAATTTAAATCCTTCCTCTTCTACACCGCTGTGATCATATGTAAGACTCCCAGTTGGTGTTTTTGCTCCCAATATGTTATGGTTGATATCCCTGCTTGAATACAGGGACACTCCGTTAAGTGTATCTTTAAATAGTGACAAGTCACGGTTCTCTCCCACACTCTCACTCATACTTTCACACTCTGACTTACTCTTACTCATACTCACACATTCTCACTCACACTTTCACTCACTCTTACTCATACTTTCTCACTGACTCTTACAAAGAAAAGAGAATAAGTGGAGCTGTAGGAAAGTAGACCAGGACACGGAAGCGATCGGTGGAGAAGGTAGGGAGACGCTGAGAGAGAGGGGCTTCCCGGGAGACTTGGGACCTCTGTGTCATCAGGCCCCCCCCAAGTACATCACTGATTAAAGGGTTAATATTTCAAGTGTCTCAGGGTCCGCTCATTTAGAAAGTCCCCAGGTATAGTTATGTATCACTGATCAATAACTTTAGGGGTTAATAACATAACAAAAAGTATTTCATGATCTGGATGGTAAATACCCCCTGTGGCTTTAATACCCCCTTTGAATAAACTTAAGGAAAACCAGAGAGCCTTCAATACATTTTCCTGACTAGGGGAGTAACTAGAAAACACAGGGCCCCGGGGTCAGAAAGCAACATGTCTCACAGTGCCACCTTTGTCCCCAAGCAGTTTGTGAATTCCACCTTAGCCCCCAAGCAGCTTATCAGTACCATCCTAACCCCTAAACATCTTATTTGTGCCATATTTGCCCCCAAACAGCTTGTCTGCGCCATCATTGACCCCCTCTCCTAAATACACTCTAGTGCACATTATGGTGACCACATCCATGTTTTCCAGGACACATTTACATATTGCCGTCCAGCCCAGATAAAATGCTGCCCTCCAGTATGGAGGATGTATATCTGACTAATTGGTTCCCTTCCACAAGTCTATAGATCACACATACTGCAGGGCAGCACTTTATTTGGGCTGGCCAACAATATATAAATATTATGTGTGTCCTGAAAAACATGGCGGATGCGGTCCCCCCTCGTGTGCACATATGTAAACACACTTACACAAAGAAGACAGGAACAAGTGGTTGGCCGGCTCACCCTGGCAACCCTGGCAACCCCGGCAACCCCTGTAGTTATGCCTGTGTTCCTGAGCTATCTTTCACTTGCATCAATCCAGACAGGTATCCAAGGTAACAGCTGAACACTTACATATGTTTGTGCGCTTATGGGTTGCCATGGTAACCGCATGGTGACTTGACCAGATTTTTAAAATGAAATCCTGGGACATTTTTTTTAATTGGCAAATGGTAAAAAACCCCAAAAACATTTTATAAGGATATTTTCTTCAAACTATATATGGAGCGTATTCGGTACGTGTTTATGAAGCGATAGTATGATATATACGTTATTTTCTCACATTTTGTCCATGAGATTAATAAAAAACTTCTTAGAATCTTTTGGGCCGGATTACGAGCATCACAGGCCTGGTGCTGAGGATTTTGGGCCTTTTTCTGGAAATAGATAAAATAGACAGAATCTTACCTCTTCGGCATCCATGTGTACCGGATAAAGATGACATCAGTGCTCGGCAGATAATATAGGATAGAATCGTATGTGATGTCATCATACACGGGACGCCTGAAGCCACAATTTAGCGCCACTGATCCTTTTTAATAAAATACGCAGATTTAAACAGAGTAAATAACACAAAACCTTTACTTTTCCTCTCACTGATTTCTGGGCCTAGAATGTTTTGATCCCTGAAGTGACAACAAATTCAGGAGGGCGTTTTATCCGGGTAAGTAAAAATGACAAACTGCGGAGGCTGGGGGTCCCGAATACCCATCAGTCTTCTTAATCTCCGTAGTAACGATCACCCTCCATGGAGAAACAAACCAAACAGACTGCCAACCTAACTACGAAGGAGCAGAAGGCCATTAGATCACTTAAGAACAATCAAGACATTACAATCAGGGCCGGCCTTAGGGGTGTGCGACCTGTGCGACCGCACAGGGCGCCATGGCAACAGGGGAGCCGTCCGGGACTTAAATTACCGTATTTGCTCGATTATAAGACGAGGTTTTTTTCAGAGAAAATGCTCTGAAAAATACCCCTCGTCTTCTAATCGGGGTCGTCTTCTAATCAGACCTCAAATAGAGTCTGATTAGGAGACTAAGATCCAGATCCCCCGCACCGCTGCAGGGGACCTGGATCCTCCTGTCTCACCCCCCCCCCCCCCATCATACACACTTACCGGTGCTTCCTGCTGTATTGCCGGGGCAGCGGGTTGACGTCTACGCGATCCGCGTAGACAACGTCCGCTGCAGCCGGAAGGAGGTGTGGCTAGCAGCGGGGGTTGTCTGCGTCCGTCGCGTAGACCTTCCCCGACTGTCAGAGATCTCTGATCTCTGACAGCCGGGGAAAGTATACGCGACGGACGCATACAAACCCCCGCTGCCAACTCCACCTCCTTCCGGCTGCAGCAGAAGGCGACGTCAACCCGCTGCCCCGGCTGGAAGCACCGGTAAGAGAGGGCTGAGAGGGGAGAGAGGGGAGAGAGGGGAGAGAGGAGAGAGGAGAGGGGAGGGGAGGGGAGGGGGGGGAGAGAGTGTGTGTGTGTGTGTTAGTTAAATGGGGGCATAGGGCATTTCTGGAGTGGCGTTAAGGGGGCATTTAATAGAGCACTCTGCCTCCTGAAATGCCTTATACCTCCCTATATGCCACTCTGCCCCATAATATGCCTTTTAACCCCCTAAATGCCAGAGTGGCATATAGGGGTATAAGGCATTTCTGGAGGCAGAGTGCTCTATACAATGCCTTTTAACTCCCTTAATACCACTCTGCCTCCTGAAATGCCTTATACCTCCCTATATGCCACTCTGCCCCATAATATGCATTTTAACCCCCTAAATGCCAGAATGGGATATAGGGGTATAAGGCATTTCTGGAGGCAGAGTGGCATATAGGGGGTCAAAAGGCATACCATGGGGCACAGTGGCATATAGAGGGTTAAAAGGCATATCATGGGCCACAGTGCCATATTGGTGTGGCAAGCCTGGGGGCAGATGTGCGTAACTGGGGGACAGGCTGGAAAATACAAGAAATAAAAACAAAAAAAATATTTTTCTCAATCATAGCTTTTATTAAAAAAAATAGTTTACATGAATTAACATTTACTGGTAAAACTTTTTTCCTTTAGGGTCATCTTATATTCAGGCTTTTTCTTTTTTTCCTAAGTTAATATTCAGATTTTGGGGGGTCGTCTTATAATCAGGGTCGTCTTATAATCGAGCAAATACGGTATAACATTGTTTGTTTTTTTTGTAACTTAATTTAACATCCTCTATGTCAGGGGCGTCCAACATGCGGCCCGCGGGCCAAATGCGGCCCGCGTGACCTCGAGGTGCGGCCCGCGTGAGATCGGCAGCCAAGATCACAAGCCCTGCTGCTTACTTGTGGGAGGGTCTATTCTCTGCTCCAGTCCTGCCTCCTCTGTGGGGAGAACGAGGGAGGCCGCGCTCCCTGCTGAAGTCTGTGATCGGCATCGAGAGCTGTAGAGCAGGTAAGGAGGTGGGGGAGGTTGTTTGAATGAGTATGCCTGTGAGGGAATGAATGTGTGAATGAATGAATGAGTGTGTGTGTGATAGCATGGGTGTGTAAGTGCTGGAACCTAGGCATGATGGGACTGTGATTGCTGTTAGCAATTACACTCCTATCATGCCAAGTTAGCCAGTACATGCTGAAACCTGGCTAGCTGCCCCCCTTGTGTATTGATGCTGCCAGCAGTATGGGGTCTGCACTTACAGCCACCCTGTACCAGCATGTACTGGCTGACTTGGCATGATAGGAGTGTGATTGCTAACAGCAATCTGCTAACAGCAATCACAGTCCCATCATCAGGTTCCAGCATTTACCGGTTGCCTGGGTATAAAAAGAGTGTGTTTGCTGTTAGCAATCCCACTCCTATCATGCCAAGTCATATTGTTGATTTTTTTTTGTCCAATTGTGGTGTGTTACTTTTAATAAAAAAGTGTGGTTACACACTAAAATTGGACAAAAAATACAATGCCCAGCCAACCAGTACATGCTGGAATCTGGGTATGCCTGAGATTGCTGTTAACAATCATAATATATAATTTTTTTTGTACAATTTTGGTGTGTAACTTACTTTTCAGTTTCGGCTAAGTGAACCCTGAATTTTCGGTTTTGGTCCAGAATTTTCATTTTAGTGCAGCCCTAGGATAAATAGAACTATTTTATTTTAACTTATCCAGAATCCGAAATTTGTAGTCACAAAACTTTCTAGGCCCAGAAATCAGTGGGAGGAAAAGTAAAGGTTTTGTGTCATTTTACTTTATTTTAATCTGCGTATCTTATTAAAGGCCATATTTTCTCACAGTGAAAAATGAGTGCGGCCCTCGCACGGATACAATTCTGATGAAGTGGCCCACTGCAGAAAAAACTTGGACACCCCTGCTCTATGTTAAATAAAGTTGTTTTTAACTTTATTTAACATGGAGGATGTTAAATAAAGTTAAACAAAAAAAAAACAGTGTTTTCATTTAAGTCCCGGGCAGGGGCGCTGAGCGGTTGCTCGTGAAGTTTTCAGCAACCGCTCGGCGCCCCTCAATCTCCGTGACTCTGTTGCGGTGCCGCGAAGCGTTCACCGCGGCAGAGTGGGAAGACGCCTCCCGCTCCCACCACAGGACTCCGGCAACAAGGTAAGTAAGGATAGGGGGGGTAGATAGTGATAAGGGGCAGGGGGGGTAGATAGTGATAAGGGGCAGGGGGGGAGGCAGTGAGAAGGGGCAGAGGGGGGGAGGCAGTGAGAAGGGGCAGAGGGGGGAAGGCAGTGAGAAGGGGCAGAGGGGGGAAGGCAGTGAGAAGGGGCAGAGGGGAGATATTTTTTTCCTTTCTTTTTTTGGGGATGGGGGGGTGCCAGAGGAGTAGTCCGCACAGGGCGCCAGAACACTTAAGGCCGCCTCTGATTACAATTAAACCAGCAGACAAGGGGGGTGCTGTGGTTATTATGGACACTGAGGATCACATAAAAGAAGGCACACAGACAACCCTCTGATGACAGACACTATGTCCAACTTCAGGAGGCCCCCACAAACACCTACACTAAAACATAAAAGGCAATATCAGGCAACAGGTGGAAGGCTTGGGGCCAACTGACCCCAAAGTGGGCTCCTTCTACATGCTCCCCAAAATACACAAAGAGGGAAACCCCGGAAGACCCATAATTTCAGGAATCGGAACCCTTACAGAAAATATTTCTGGCTGGGTTGAAAAAATCCTTAAAAATGGGGACCGCAACGGGCACACAAATGGCTCCACAATATGCCAGTCTGTTCAAGGCCAAACTGGAGGAGGACAACATCTCCACCTGCCACACCAAACCGCTGGGATATCTCTGCTGCATCGACGATATACTAATCATCTGGACTGGTAGCGAAGAGGAACTCCTCAAATTTCATGAAGACTATAATGCCTTGCACATAAATGATCATCCGCAGCCTCGAGGTATTTATATAACTCGTATTGTCTTGTTTTTCCCATTGTACATCGCTGCGGAATATGATGGCGATATCTATATAAAAGACTAAATACCGTATTGGCTCGATTATAAGACGAAAATATTAGTTTCGAAAAAAAGAAAAAGCCTGAATATAAGACTGTCCTATAAGAAAAAAAGTTTTATTAGTAAATACTAATTCACATATAAACTATTTTTTCATATTTAATAAAAACTATTCTTTTTGTTTTTATTTCCTTTTATTTGCCAACCTGTCCCCCCAGTTATGCTACTCTGCCCCCCAAATACACCTTATTCCCCCCTAAATGCCACTCTGCACCCCCTATATGCCTTATATCCCCTTTAACCACTCTGCCCCCAGATTTGCCTTATGTCCCCCCCAAAAGCCACTCTGTTCACCCTGATATGAGTTATACCCCCTATATGCCACTCTGCCCCCCAGATTTGCCTTAAATCCTTCCAAATGCCACTCTGTCCCCCCTGATATGAGTTATACCCCTATGCCCCCCCTCCCGACTTACTGATGCATCCCTAGACTCCCTGTGCTCCAGACTCCCTGGTGTCTAGTGGGCGCTCCTTCATAGAGGCCCCGGCAGAAGTGCCGGCAGCAGCGGAGGTTGTCTGCGTGCATCGTGCAGATGTTCACCGGCTGCCAGAGAGGAGGATCCGGGTCTCCTGCAGCGCTGCGGGGGGATCTGGATCTTAGTCTTGTAGTCAGACCTCTATTTGAAGTCTGATTAGAAGACAACCTCCACGTATGGTAACAATAATTTAATCGTATAATATATAATTTATATTATATATTATACGGTAATAATTTAATAATATTATATAAATAATAATCGTATAATCCCGCGGGAAGGATTAATACCCCAATGAAAAACCAGGCTAATTTTTCAACGAGGGACAGAGGGCATGCACTTCTTTTCTTGGTTTTCTGGTTCGATTGTTCCGTGACAAGCTGCTGACTTCGTTATTCTGAGTAACCACGGCGACGGCCATTAATCATTGATTACTCTGAGAGAGTAATAATCCTTCCTGAAAGCTCGAGCTGCTTGGCCGGGGTTTGGCAGCTCCGTATATGTAAGAAAATGAAAAATTTGTTGTTAATGCACCAGTAAAATGTCAAAATCTAGTGGGGGGGAAATAGGATGTGAGCAATTGGCTACATTGTATGGTTGCCATATCAGCATTTTTCCCACAGCACATTTAGTTTGAGGCATAAACTCACACAAGGAAGTTAATAACTTCAATCATGTTTATACAATGTCCATAAGGCAGGGAAGGGTATTTTATTAGTGGAGGTCAGCAACTTGTAAAAATTAAAAATGTGGAGAGAAAAAATGCTGATATGGCAACCCTAATACATTGGCACCATGCGCATAAAACGGGACTGGCTGAACATGGATGCAAGTTTCAAAACCTGGGATTCTACCGTGATACTTTGTGTGCTTGGGAAACTTTAGTCATTTTTTTTGGAAGATTTAACCCATAGCTAACACTATCACATCCCTAATGACTGGATCCTTTATGTGCCCCTTTTGTGCATACCCGGTGTAAATGTGTTTGGGACAAGAATGTTGTTGCGCTTCCCTTGCTTTTAGGGCTTTATAGCCCTGATACCCAGCGAACATCCGGAGCACCTTGAAAAGAGGGGCATCAGGGGGGAGGAAACAAACTAAACAAATAAAAAAGAATCGATTTCATGGTAATAGAATGTTGATGTTTTAGAACATTTAAACCATTATAAATAAATAAAAATCAGTATGTATATATATATATATATATATATATATATTAAAAAATATATCAAAAATATTTATATATTTATATATAAATGTTTTTCTATATAATACAGAATATATTATAGGATGTAAATATACAGAATGTGGCAGGTGATATTACAAAGTCCCCAAGGGAAGGCTCCGAAGGGAAGGCAATTAAGATCAATTTCCCAGCTCCGTCTGAGCCTGACAGCTCCCTGCATCCTTGTCAAACCACACAAAGAGCCCCCGGTATGGTAGAGACACATTTTGTGTCCCTGCTTGAAACCAGATTCTTCCGCCATTGTTGCTTCCTTCTCTGCGACAACAATGTTTCACCAAGCGGTGGAAAACAAAGAAGACGCTGAAAGGCTGGAGGAATTGAGAGCTCTGCCGTATTACTACTGGGAAGAGGATGCGGAGGACTGGTACATCTCCCCATCGAAGGCTCTCAGTCACGCCATAATCCATGACCACACGCTGTACGCCCGGTACCTGCTGTCACGCTTTAAAGAGGAGGCGTTGGACGTGTCATGGCTGAAAGGTTACATGAACCCTCCTAGGTCTTATCACCTGTCTCTGGCTGTTTCTCTTGACAGGCAGGACATTTTAATCTCAATAATTAAGGTCGTCCAGAGCATAACCAATGTTGATACCTATGTGGAGAAACTCAACCATTCGCACTGTAGGAAGACCCCTCTGCACCTGGCGTGTGAGCTGGGAAGACCTGACCAGGTGCTCATCCTTTTAGCCTCGGGAGCATCTCCACAGGTCAAAGACGGCATCGGCCAGACAGCGCTGGATGTAATTCTGGAGCAGATATGGACATCGGAGGACAATATGGAATCCAAAAGCCAGTGTTTAAGGTATCTGCTGTGGTTTTCTCACTGCTTGGACTTTGGAATGAAGCCCTGTCTGCAGCATGATCCAGAATCATGGGCGCCCATACTAGGGAAAGACATCTATTACTATCTGGTGGGCAATTCCGCAGCCACCCTATCTACCTTAGCTATGAGAAGGATCCTGAAGACCCTTCATCCACGTGAATATCCACACAACGTTCTAAAGCTACCTCTGCCTCGTTGTCTCAAACCCTTGCCACGGACATCACGTTTTAACGAGCTCCTTGCCCTGCAAAGCTGATTTGCTACAAAATCCTTACTTTCCTATGGTGAGAGGCTCCGGAAATGACGTTTCTACAGGAAACTTGCTGGAAGCGGGAAGACGGTTCAGCATCGGACTCGTGGACTCGCGAGATTCTCCATTTAGGAAGATGCCTCGAGGTCGGGACTTGCAGTCTTCTTACAGAAGTCCCAAAATCATAGATGGATGACGAACCCTTTTGGACTTCACATATGCGTCGGTTAATAGACTCGCGCATTCCGATTCTTACAAATTTACATTTTAACCAAATTCGTAAATTTTTGTTCATTGTTAAGCAGAAAGCTCCAAATTCCTGTTTGCACTTCATTACCTTTTCACTCACTCGCTTTTTCTCACGCTCTCTCACACTCACACTGCATCTTTTTCTTTATTTTTTTAATGCTTTAACTGCTTTACTGTCTTGTCCGTCGTGACTTTTTTTCCGCGCCTAGGCAATTAAATCTCTAACTTGGAATACATGTTGATTAACTCAGGTTAAATGAGCTTTCAGTAGTTAGGATGATGCCCTTTGTCTTTCTCTCCTTTTAGTGCTATTGATATAAAATGTTTTTTTTTACCACCCCAGTATTTAAAATGTTAAAACAGTATTCACTGTAGTAGCATTAAGAAATATAACTATCATTATTGAATATATATATATATATATATATATATTTATATCTATAGTATACCTGTGTTAAGATTATTGCTTCTGTAGTATTTTGCTAATTAATATTAATCTCAAGGCATCTGATTTTATTAATATATTAAAAAAATGTTTGTTGTTTTTATTAATCCAGGACGTCGAGTTAACATGGTTTGTTTCGGAAAGCTCTGAATGGAAGTGCAGATGTGAGTGAATGAGTGAGTGTTAGGTGAGGTCATTCCCGAGGCCTGTGTCCATGGATTGAGGTGGCTTTTCTTGCTCCAGATTTGGTTACATTTTACCAGAAAATCGTGAAATCTACACCAAACAGAGCTGTAGATTCAACTGTAAAACGATTCAGACAAATACGATTGTGACCACAGCTTCACTGTAGATATGAATCTAAGATACTAACATATAATGTCAAGAAGTTTTCATTGAGAGAATGGTAGATAGGTGGAATAGCATCCCAGCAGAAGTGGTAGAGGGTAATACAATGAGGGCATTTAAACTTTATGTGACGCTGCCGTGCTGCATCTGAGCATTTTATAGAGCGAGATGCTCCTGTGTGAGAGTTGGTGGCTCTCAGTCTGCCATTTCTCACGGTGTCTAAGACTCTCTAAAGTAAAGTAATTTAATAGGATTTTTTCCCCCCTAATTTCTAAGCTAATTTTGACCCTCTTTCTTCCATCCATTGGTCTCAAATTCCCTATTCAACTTCTTCTATGCGTTTATTTCTTGTTTCCATAGCAACCGAACAGACGAATGTGATTTCCGAAAACGAAAATGTTATATGAACATGGAAACGGATGGATTTCTTTAAATATGAAGAACCCCCCCCCTGAAAACGAACACGAAAACAAACTTTCCCCCGGCACCCAAGTCCAGTTATAACCCTGATGTTGTACCCGAATTGCCCACTAGATGGCAGTAGAGTACTGGTAAAGTCAGCATTTATTACAAGGGGATGTTCAGTGTCGGAGTGAGAATTAAAACCAGCCCTGGGAATAATTTAATACCAGCCCCATATTTCATGGTGCCATTTTTGGTCACACTACACATGTTGGATTCTTAAGTCTTAAGTATAAAAGGGAGAAGGATGTCTGTCAGCTGCATGGATTGAAAGTGAATGTGTGTACGTATATACATGTGTAATTGTATATAGCTGAGAGGCTGTTCCACATATCCATCACCTCCCTCAGTCATGTAAATATTCCTTATATAAATTAACACTTTATCATATTAAATAAAAGCACAAATCTCAGAGGTCCTTTGGATCTCAACCCTCTTCTGCTGGAAAGCTGTTCCACATAGCCGCAACCAGCTCAGTAAATCAAGTCTCTCTTTACATTAGATAAATGTATATTTGAGGGATTCTGAGGAGCAGAAGAGAGAGAGAGAAATTTCTTGGGCAATGCATTTCTGAATAAAAAAGTCCAACAAATTTCATATTTTTACCTAGATTTTTTTCCGCAAGTACCCCTTCCTGCCACATGATGGCGCTCACAATCAAGACAACCAGACATAAACACTGGAAAAAAATCATCATTTATCATTGTGAGAGTATAAACTTTTTGCATGCAATTTTTTAACCTCTTCCTATCTAGTGCTTTTAGCCCCATACTTAACCATTTTTTGCATTTTGCATTAGTTTATTCAATGATGACTCCCTTTTTTAATGCACCCTCACAAGTTATATGATAATTTTTTTTCAGGATAGAACTGGCTTTTTTTTTCAGATGCGGTATACTTAGTAGCAAAAACAAAGTAATTAATGGAAAAAATGCAACCTCCTTTTTATTGTGTCGCATAATATATTACATATGTACAGCAAAAAAGTATATCCTTAAATGTCATTCTACCCCGCTAACCCAAAACTAAACTATCAACAGCATCAACGGCTCTTGGACCAGGGGAGGGCATCCGCAATCACCCCATAAAATACCTCTAATGTGTCTAAGTTGGTCTTTTATTAAACGGGGGGGGGGCAATGGAAGCCTCCATAATGCGCACAAGAGAGCTCTGCCTACGTTGGCATTCTTAATGTTTTAAGAAGACATTCGGGGTACTGGTGGATGGTGACAAAAGGGCTTCTTGTCTGGGATGCAATATGGTCTAGGACTGATCCTGAAGAACAGATCAGATTACCCAATGGGATAAAATATGATCCATGGGGTGCAGGTACATTTTTGTCTCAAAGATGTGAAAATGAAAATGGCCACTAGATGGTGCTATAAAATATGAAAGGAAGCCAGTGATGAATTTGATTCCGTTAACATAATTTTATATATTTGTTGTTTTAATGCGGATTAAGACTCTTAGCTACCCTGCTTGGTTTTTAATTCCTGCAGTTCTACCTGTTATTTGATCAGCTCACAAAATCTTGCCCACTAAGGGCTTTGTACATAACACAAAAGATAGAATATTCATATTTTAGAATTATTTTCATATTAAAAATAAAATTAACATTTTATATTTAGCCCTCCATGAGGTTTTTCCATTTTTACCATATCTATGATCAACTATTATTCCCTTTCTCCATGTTCAGTATGCCCACAAAAATTATACATTTTTTTTTTCCATGACCGTTAAGGCTTTCTTTTAAAACCACATTCATACATATAGTACTATTCATTAGGCCCAAGATACAAAAATATTGCAAAAATAATAATAAAAACACATTATTTTGCAATTTAGCTTATACTACGTTATTGAGCACAGTAATAGCCTGAATACATATTTTTTATGTTTTCGAGGAAATAAAACAAGAATGCTCCCTAAAACATTTTTTTACTTATTTTCCAAAACAAAATGTATTGGCATATTTGTTTTATAGGGCGAGCTTTAATGAGAGTCAGCCTCCCTTCATCAAGTCAAAAGCAATATTTGACAAAAACATCCAAATTCAAGCTTTTTTGTTAATATACATTTTTTTCTAATTTGGGTCAAGAAAAAACAAAAAGGGCATAGATTTGTACGATCAAATGTAACAAAGTTTTGGTAAAAGAACAGGAATCATTTGTCTATACTTTTGGATTCATTTTTATATTTCTACTGGAAAAGGTACAAGGTGTTTGGGGACTTTATTACCCTTTTAATTTATTTTAAGGTTTACTTTATTTATCTTTTATCTTACTTATTTTTTTTTTTGGCGTAGTATAATATTACTAAAGATCCTCATGGGGATCCTGAGGGATATCTCTTGTAACAATAGGATACATCTGTTTCTGCAGCAACATCACTGGGGGGCCTTTTATCGATTTTTTTTTTATTTCATTTTTTTTTTTAAATTTATTTTCTCTTTAAATCTCTTTTTTTGGAAAAGATATAAAACATCATTGAGGTGTAAAAACTAGACAATGTACGACAAAGACATTCTTACAATTTCATTACTGTAGTAGATGTTACTTGTGAATAATGGCAAAAGAATATTTCTGATATTAATTTATATTTCAAAAATGCCATTAAAAAAAACGTCCCGGCGTGTTTCATATTATTGATTTTTTTATATTGATCAACTTATTTTCTTATTTTCTGAAAGATAGTTTTGGCAAGTGAATCTCACTATTTTTTTTTTTTTTATGTATAAATTAGTCCTATATAAAAAAACATATGCACCAAAATTAAATTTGAATACTTAACATTTATAATATTTTTTTAAAAATAAATTGTTTTCATATGAACAGCAAATTACATTTTTTGTCTTCTTGTATATGATGGATTTTGCAAACTCATTGCTTATTTGTTAGTAGTGAGTTAGGTACGGCCGTTTAAGGAAAGTTGCAAGCATAGCATTGTCCAACATATCTTGGCGTGTTGAATGGGACATTATAGACAACGCTATTCTTCCAACTTTGTGGGGACAGTTTGGGAAAGACCCTTTTCTGTTCCAGCATGATTGCGCCCCAGTCCGAGGTCCATTAAGACATGGTTGGATGAGTTTGTGGTGGAAGAACTTGACCAGCCGCACAGAGCCCCAACCTCAACCCCATCGAACACCTTCTGGAAGGAAGACTTAGAGTCGGGCGTCTCATCCAACATCAGCACCTGACCTCACAGACGCTCTACTGGGTGAATGGGCAAAAATTCCCACAGAAACTCCCCAAAATCTTGTGGAAATCCTTCCTAGAAGAGTGGAAGCCGTTATATCTGCAAAGGGGAAATAACTTCATATTACTGTCTGTGTGTTGATAATGTGAAGCTTTTGCCATCTCAGGGGTCTCTTCAGATGGACTCAGTCTCTAGCACTGTAGGCTCATGGGAAGTCTTTTGAAACAATGCAGGGGTAGTCCAGGAAGTGGATTACAACTTCCTGCTTGGATTTGTAGGATGATTTATGGGACCCAAAAATCCCTAGAAAGCTGAAAATAGGTTTATAATTGGCATTTTTTTAAAATGACATAGTTTAAATGAAATACATTATTCTTCTTTTGAGTTATAATTGGAAATCCATTTAATGTGAGGGTTTTTTACCTTCTTAATCAACAGCAATGGACTTTTGTCTTTGTTTAACCTAAATTACTACTGTGGTCTGATTTGTGAAGTTGTGCGCCGTGATATTTTGATTGTAAATATCATCAACTGCTTCTTGTTGACCTGAATTTCCAAGAACGTTCACCGTAACACATATATATATATCTGTTTCATAGAACATTAATTTATGTATTTAATGCAGTTAAATGCAGAATGCAGTTCACAATAACTAAAGTTTCCATAATTCACTTAATTCAATTCAGAACCGTGAGATTTAAGTGATTTCCTTGGAACGATGAATCAATAATTGAAGTATTATTATGCTGTAATGGCGAGAGGTTTGGTAAATTATCTCGCAGCTGAGAAGATATAGAAGTCTCTTACCAAGCACTAGACGGCACAAGATAACCCTTCCGGTCAATATCAAAACCCTATAAATCAAGGCAAACAGAGAAATCAAGCGTTAGGGGACAATTTTAGCAGCAAAGCAGAAATACGAAAACTACTTAGGTATCGCCCACCAAAATCTTTTTATTAGTAGTATCAGATTTTAAATATATTTTTAAAAATATTGCACCATGTTCTTTTTTTTAAAGTTCTAGTTTTGCATAATATCATTTTTTCAGGCAGGTGCATATCAGCCATTTGTATGAGGTTCTCGCTCTAAACTAGACAAACACCCCGACTCCTTATAATACTGCTAGTGTGAAACAGTGGAATGTATCAGTCCTAATCACCCAGCTGGACTCTCTGACTAATGAAAGTCTATGGAGGAACGGACTTCATTAGCATTGCCATAAAGCATCGACTCAGTGTGGTGATTGAGCCGGGAAAGACACCCCAGATATCACATGACTGACAACAACGGCGCCTCCAGGTCTGCTGATAATGAATATCGGGTCATAAAATTCAACAAGAAAACCTCAAAAATACTCGGTTTTACGGGGAGGAATCATCATTCAGATGTGCCACCCTAGGCTTAGTTCGCCAGAATAAAATGACTTAGGCGGGAAGGGTGGCTGAACCCCTTTACTACAACATCAGATTGATTAGTTGCAAATATTTTGGTGAGCGATCAACCTAATATCGGATATAATGTCATAAAAGCATAGGAGACTGAAATGAAACGAGGCGTCAACACAGCATTCCCATTTTGCTAATAAGATCTCTAAGAAGAATCACGGGAAAGCCGGCAGGGATGATATCATCGTGACAATGGCGTGTAATTAACCCTTCCCAGCTGCGCCTAACGAGACAGTAAATTCAATAAAGAGCAAAGAAGAAAATGTAATTTTTAGATTAAAGCAGCATAGAAAAAAAAAACATTCCTGTTATTTCTCAAACACATTACAAAAATAAAAATGTTAAATTTTTTAACCCTTTAGTAAGTGAAAGGGATGCAACATCTTGGTCTATGAAATATATTCACTCCAACCTATGTTATTGATGAATTCCTGTAAAAATTTCAAGTTTTTAAAAATACTTTATTTTTAATAACCCAAAGAGGTTAATTTTTTTTTCATATGTAATTTTGAAAGTATATTGGGTAGTTGGTGTGATGGTGGATAGTTAGTGGGGAATTAGTGATATAGGATTAGAGTAAAGTTTAGGGTTAGGTAGGGGTTAAAAAAATAAAAACAATAAAAAAAAAATAGAAAACAAAACAGATGAAAATTATATAGGAATATAGGGTCGTTTTCAAATTAGGGTATTTTTTTTTAGGGTGTTTATACTAACTGTGGTAATTTATATCCATGTAAAGCTTGAGTGTTTTTTAAAAAAAAAAAAAAAAAAAAATTTTTATAAAACAATATTGTCTTACATATATGAAAATGTGAAAAAAAAGGGAGCTTAATGAGAGAAAGAAAGAAAAAGCTGAAAAATGTATATACTGAGATATATGTGTATATGTGTGTATAATATATATATATATATATATATATATATATATATATATATATATATATATATATATATATATATATATATATTGAGATAGCCATGTTAGTCCAGTAGGGTAAATTTAAAAAAGAAATTAGCGTTGTAATATAAAATAATACCTTTTTATTGGACTAACATTCCATGACCGGACTGGCGTTGATGGGCTGCCCTGGCACTTTAAGGCCAACAGCCGCTCTATCACTTGAGTGCGGCCTACGTCTGGATATGCGCAGCCACACGCTGCGCTTTTATGCTCCCGTAGCCGAGGTGGCTGATCCGTGGAGTGTGGGGCTCTGTCGGCATCTCCCCGGTGTCCCAAGTTGCCAATCCAGTCCTGCATGAACACCATCCTGTAGCCACACTCCAAAAAAAGTCAAAAGAAACTTCTATTTTTACTTTAAATGCGTTCTTGTAACCTCCAGCACAGTTCAAGGTCAGGCGCCCCATTTAATGGCCAAGGCTTCTCTTGGAATTGTTTCCTGCTGCCATTCAAGACTGATAAAATAACAACTCGAAATCCACGCGTTAGAGTGGTACTTAAGGAAATGATCTGTCTCGAGTGGGAATCCTGCGGTGTAGATGAGTGATCCCCTCTGTCACTTCCTCCCAGCCTGGTTCAGGACCTCGCAATGCGGACTATACATCACCGTCACCATCCAGCCCGGACGGCCGGCTGATCTCTGTTTCCTACTAAATACTCAGTAACATGTCAGCTAACTTTATGATACTCAAGAACAATTCACTAACTCGGCCTCTCAATCAATGTCGTGACTTCCCTGCCGGTTTTAAAGTGTTCTGGGTGGCGCACTTAGGATAACGATCTCACCTAAAGAGCCTCTTGTTCCCTGTACCAAAGCAAAGAAAGTGCGCGCTCGTATACTTGTTATAAAGAAACAATCATTTAAGAATTCTTTGCTTAAAAAAAAGACATACCGTATTTTTCGCTCTATAAGACGCACCTGCTGATAAGACGCACCTAGATTTTAGAGGAGAAAAAAAAGGAAAAAATATTTTGAGCTAAAAAATGGGCTAAAATATTTATTACAATAACTGAATAAGCTATGAACACAGTAAGACACACACAGTAAGACACACACAGACACAGTAAGACACACACAGACACAGTAAGACACACACAGACACAGTGAGACACACACAGACACAGTGAGACACACACACACACACACACACACACAGTAAGACACACACACACAGTAAGACACACACACACACAGTAAGACACACACACAGTAAGACACACACACACAAACACAGTAAGACACACACAGTAAGACCTCCCTCCCTAACCCCCCTTCTCAGTATCTCCCCTCTAACTCCCTAACCCCCCCTTCTCAGGATCTCCCCTCTAACTCCCTAACCCCCCCTTCTCAGGATCTCCCCCCCCCCGCCCCGGTCACTTACCTTAATCTCCTGTGTTGGAAGCGTGAGGCGTTTGTCTCGGGTGCCGGCGCTTCACTGCTGAGCGCCGGCGTCTGACGTCATATGCCGGCGCCCAGCGTAAAGCGCCGGCACCCGAGACAAACGCTTCCAACACAGGAGTTGAAGCGCTGAGGCAGGCGGCGGTGGCGGTGGCGGCGGCTGCCGCCAGCAAAGGATTCCTGTATATCTGTCAGGCAGAGGGGCCCGAGAGTTGCCGAGCGGTTGTCTTCAGCAACCGCTCGGCACCCCTTGGGCCCCCCTGACTGGCAGAAATCCAGGACTCCTCTGCTGGCGGCCGCCGCCGCCTGCCTCAGTTGCGACCCCGGATTTATCGGCGTATAACACGCAGGTAGGGTTTAAGCTCCGGATTTTAGTTAAAAAAGTGCGTGTTATACGCCGATAAATACGGTATATCGTTGCCCCCCCTCCCTGCCTGCCTGCCTGCCTGCCTGCATGCATCTTCGCTCCATAAGACGCGGCTGATTTTTCATCCTACTTTGGGAGGAAAAAAACTGCGTCTTATGGAGCGAAAAATACGGTAAAATAGAATCGTTTTTGTAATAGATCTGGTCGGAGCTGTTAATACATTTAATTGCATTGAAGTTATTAATCGACATTACGGAAAATCAACTAAAAGTGATGGCTTAAAGGTGCCTTTCCACAATACCCAAAGCAGATCTATCATTCGTATTCTGTTAGCAACAACCTATAAGTGAATGCTTCTGTGTCACATGACAATTAAGTGTTCCCAGCAAAATTAATAAATAAAAAAAAAAAAAGAAAAAGAAAATATTCTACATGATTAAACAGCCATTTCCAGGAAGGGTTTGGACATTAGGCTGTGCTTGAAATTGTTTCTAGTGCTACATTGTTACAAAAAAGTGTTATATCCAAAAGAGCAGATAGAGCAGCACCATCCAACTGGAAACGCCGTCTTAGAAAAGTATATTGATTTTAGAAAAGAGGTTTGGCCCTTTTTCTTCTGCGTAGCTCATACTAATTATTTATAGTGCTTATCAGTGCTGCAACTTTGTGAGTTTCAGGTGAGGGCATGCAAATACTTGCATCTTGAAAAACTGTCTATATGGAAACTAGGTTACTGTTAAATAGCACAAATACTATGATAAAAATATAAAATATTCTAGGACAGGAGCTGGTTTCTAAAAAATCCTTGAGTTGGCAGTTAGAGCCGTGGTTTGGTCGGGATTTATAAATGAAAGCTCCATTAGAAGTCAGGGCAGGCGGCTTTAAAGGGACAACAGAGGAGATAATGTGTCAAAAAAGAATGACAATGAAGAGAAGGCAAGATGTTCCTGGGTTAGCGCAAGTGGAAATCGAGAGAATTGGCAGGATAGAGAGAACTAAATTCAGGGCACAGAAGCAGATCCACAAAGGAACACATTTTTTTTGTTGGCTAAGGCTAGGTTTCCACTTGGGTTTTTGTCCTGCGTTATTTTCTTGATGAAAAACGCCAAGAAAAACGCCAAGAAAACTCCCACTGCATTTACCTGCGTTTTGGCGTTTTTTTTCTGGAGTTTTTTCTGGCGTTTTAGCCTTTCTGTGGAAATTGCTTTTTTGACCTTGGGCAGTTTTTCCAGCCTTTACACGTTGGAATTGTCACCCAGCTAACAGGGATTAGGATAAATGGCGAGTATCTGCCCCCTCCTGATGTCATTTCCTTGGTA
Source organism: Sceloporus occidentalis (assembly GCA_023333645.1). Classification (NCBI taxonomy): domain Eukaryota; kingdom Metazoa; phylum Chordata; class Lepidosauria; order Squamata; family Phrynosomatidae; genus Sceloporus; species Sceloporus occidentalis. The sequence continues at coordinate 952,603 of JALMGF010000129.1, read as the reverse complement.
GAGTTCTACGCCCCGGCGGACCCTTCTGTCTCTTTTCTGTGGTTTGTAAGGCCTGCTTTATTCCGAATGTCTGCTCCTCTAGGAAGATTGGCCCCAAATGATGCTGCAAATTGTTTGCTGTTGCTTTTGGCAGGCAGGATCCCGTCGGTTTGTTTGTAATGGGATGTTTGTTCCAAATGGTGTAAAATTCATTATGAACTTTGTTTTATGTATAACTGTTTGTTTCCTATTGAAGAACAGCTAACATCTGGACGCAGCGTTTTTCCACAAAAAAAACACTGTGTGGCTGAATTGGCGTTTTATGGGCGTTTTTAGCAAAAAAAACCCAAGTGGAAACCTAGCCTAATGAAGGTAAGAAGGATCCCAGGTAATGCCGCTGATACATTACTGAGAGTACTGAGAGTGATGTTACTCGATGTCGCACAACAAGCCCTTTGCAGCATGGCTGGGTCTATGCAGGAGGTGTTTTTACTCCATATTTTTCTACCGGCTGCAAGATTTTTCCAACAGATCGGCCCCATTCGGCCCCCCATCTAGTCTGCCTATCTTTTGTACAGTAATGATTCAAACCTTAATCAGTCTTTGGTCTCGTCTTAGATTCAGGAGCCATATGTTTTATTTTAGGCTTATATTATTATTATTAATTATATTATTATAATAATAATAAAATATTGATTTATTTGACAAGCATAAGTTAGCAGCTAAAATATTACATTAGTAGAAGTATTACGCAGAGAGCCACTTACTGCCTTTGGCAATTATGCCTTTTAAGTTTCTGTAAATACATATTTTTTTTTAAACATCTCAATCCCTATAAATCAGGCTAACGAAGGTTAAATTACAAATTGTTTTGTCCTCTGTTAAAAAATACAGAAGTGTAATCAATGACATCATCTGCTGAAATATGTTGCAGTCTCTCAGGGTCTTTATCACACGTGCTGCTATTAAATTAAAAATCACCCACGACGTCCTCTATGGGGTGCGGACCCCCTTGACATTCCCAAAAGATTATACACTGACCCTCCTAAAGTTATTGCCAAGGTGCCCTTATAGCTCGGGAGACATTTGGCTAATGAGCTTAACTCTCAGAAGAAGAAGAACAAAAGAAGACACACAGATTCTGTATAACATAGAAGCACAGAATTTGCTGGCAGGTCGGCCCCGTTTGGCCCCTTCTACTCTGCCCGTTTCTCCTGCTGTAAAGACTCAAACCTCAATCAGTCGTTGGTCTCGTCTTAGATTCAGGAGCCGTATGTCTACCCCATGCGTGTTTAATACCCTCACTGTATTACCCTCTACCACTTCTGCTGGGAGGCTGTTCCACGTATCTACCATCCTTCTGGTAAAGAAAAACTTCCTTATATTCCATCTAAGCCTTTGACCCACTAGTTTTACATCAAGGCCTCTCATTCTAACTTGTGCTTAATTTATTTTTTCTTTGAACATGACAGTGGGACTAAGGGGCGGAATAAATCTTTTGATTCCATTATGGGTTTCTTTCCCCCCCAAAAAGGCACATTCTGCAATTTTTATTAAAATTCATATTTCTCTGGCTTTCCAATGCTGTATAGCAATAGATTTCGCCGTGAAGTTCCGATCTCTTTGTTTGTGTTACTCGCCGTTCCATTAAATGTTTTCCAAAAGTTATAAATTGTAATTAATGGATACACTTTTTCTTACATAGTCATTATCTATCGGCTTTAATGGATTTTTGTAACAAAGACGTTTAAAGGCGTTAGATGCATCATAATAAATCTTAAGACGATGGGTAATAAGTCAAAAAGAACTTCATGTTCTCTGACATTAACAGATGGGCAGTGGATGGACGAGATTGTTACCAACTCATAATATATCACATGATCATAAATTATGGTATAGAAATATACAAACACGCACATTCTTAAATTATTTGTGATGACACTTGGAAGAAGCCATTCATCAATGTTCTGGAAAAGTCCGCTAAACTTGGACATCATACCCAACAGAGCAGAAGGTGATCCCGAAGAGTAATATGGCGTCCACCAAGGAATTCATGGCACCAACATGGCCTCCATCAAAAACTTCCAAGCCCCATATGTTAAATTCCCAAGCCCCCTCTTCTCTGAGGCCCAAGTTTTCCTTGAGTTACTTCCTTAAAAAATAAGACATGAGTATTGAGGGCAGGAATGTGGTTGGAATACATCAGTGGGTGACTGTAGGGGCGCTAGGCAGCGGCATCTTTTCACCGAGTTTATATAGAAATAAAAAACATGATTGAAAAAAAAACAACTGGCTCCTAGAAAACAATATATATATAGATAGTACCATTCAAAAGTTTGGGGTAATTTAGAAATTTGCTTGTTTTTTAAAAAAAAGCATATTTTGTCCATTAAAAAAATGTGAAATGGATCAGAAATCCAGCGCAGACGGGGTTAATGTTGTAAATGACTACTGTAGCTGGAAACAGCTGATTTTTAATGGAATCTCTTCATAGGCGTACAGAGGCCCTTTATCACTCCCATCACTCCTGTGTTCCAATGGCCCTTTATCACTCCCATCACTCCTGTGTTCCAATGGCCCTTTATCACTCCCATCACTACTGTGTTCCAATGGCCCTTTATCACTCCCATCACTCCTGTGTTCCAATGGCCCTTTATCCCTCCCATCACTCCTGTGTTCCAATGGCCCTTTATCACTCCCATCACTCCTGTGTTCCAGTGGCCTTTTATCACTCCCATCACTCCTGTGTTCCAATGGCCCTTTATCACCCCCATCACTCCTTGGTTCCAATGGCCCTTTATCACTCCCATCACTCCTCTGTTCCAGTGGCCCTTTATCACTCCCATCACTCCTGTGTTCCAATGGCCCTTTATCACTCCCATCACTCCTGTGTTCCAATGGCCCTTTATCACTCCCATCACTCCTGGGTTCCAATGGCCCTTTATCACTCCCATCACACCTGTGTTCCAATGGCCCTTTATCACTCCTATCACTCCTGTGTTCCAATGGCCCTTTATCACTCCCATCACTCCTGTGTTCCAATGGCCCTTTATCCCTCCCATCACTCCTGTGTTCCAATGGCCCTTTATCACCCCCATCACTCCTTGGTTCCAATGGCCCTTTATCACTCCCATCACTCCTCTGTTCCAGTAGCCCTTTATCACTCCCATCACTCCTCTGTTCCAGTGGGCCTTTATCACTCCCATCACTCCTGTGTTCCAATGGCCCTTTATCACTCCCATCACTCCTGTGTTCCAATGGCAAGTTGTGTTTGCTGATCCAAGTTTAAGTTTAAAAGGCTAATTGATGGTTAGAAACCCTTTTTGTAATTATGTTACAGCCAGAATTGTCCTGCTTTTCCATGAAAACAGCTGAGTGACCCCAAACTTTTGAATGGCATCATATAAATATAATTTGTGTGGGTTTAAACACTCTTATTCAGTTTGCACCAAAATAACTTTTTATTGGGGTAAAACCTTTTAAAGTAGCATTGTGTTGCTGCATGCAAAATCTGTTTATGTATGAGAAGCTGAGATTGCTGAAATTTTGCAGAAATAATTTTAATCGCTAAATAGAATGTTTTCGAGAAGTTGGTGGGTTTGCACAAAGCGCAAAACTAAGGCAAAATTAACTTCACCCCCCAAAAGTGTGTCTACAATTCTCCCCCATAATCACTGAAACAGAACAAAAGTTTTTTCTTAGGATATCTTAACTATATATTTATCATTAATAAAATTGTAATATTAATTATATATTTTATATATCCTTTAAATTTGTGAAAAACCATTAAATAACACTCGTATTTAGTTTCTTTTTTCTAGACAACTACCCGTAAAATATAAAAATATATAATATATTTAAAAAAAAAAAACCATGGACATCTTCTTTCCATTAAATGTAATAAAACATAATTTTTGGAATTGATCACGAATTCTGTCTTTCACCCAACGAGTAAAATCACCTTCCTGCCAGAAGGTCCATTTCGTGAAATGGCAGAAAGACGTTACAAATGGACAATATTCAGCATCCCGTTCTAATTTTTTTCCCCCTAATGTGTTAAAATATGCCAACTGCTGCGAAAATAAGCTCTTGTGCGTAATTTATCTTCCATGTGACTGTTACGTTTTACTTTGTTCTTTAAAGAAAAAAGGAACTTTTAGGACTTGTCTTTCTAGATTATTTCTTGACCATTGGGAGGAACATGTTGTGGATGGAAAGAGCAAATACGAATGTTTTAGAAAATCTGGAAATATATATTTTTTTTAGAATATGGCAGCCGAAGAAGAAAGTAGATATAAAAAGGGATACTTGGCCACCTTACTGGACTAGTCCTTGACCTAGTCCTTTTTATACTTACATTGACCATACCATGGTCACGAAGACCCGCTTCCAAACACTTGCCTTGGTCATATTTATAAATATATAAATATTAAATCTATCTATTTTTTGTAGATATGGTAACCGAATGAAAATGTGGGTAGGAAATCTTTGAACAAGTTACTCTACTTCTTTTTTTTTTATCTACATGGACCAGAACGTGGTAGACTTGCTTTCAAACACTGGTCATGAACACCTGCTTCCAGACCCTTATCTTGCTCAAATATATCTACAAATATGTATTTCTCAAATGTATCTACACTTCTTTGGCAATATTGTAACCTAAGAAGAAAGTAGGTAAAAAAAAAGAAATACTTGACCAATATTTGACCAATTCCTTTCTACACATGGTCATGGAGACCACCTTCCAAACACTTACCATGCTCAAATCCATCTATAAATATCTATATCAAATGTATCTATTTTTTTTTTAAATGGTAACCAAAGAAGAAATCAGGTATAAAAAGGAATACTTGACCAAGTTACTTAATCTATTCCTGCTAAACCCCACATGGACTGGGACATGGTCATAAAGTCCACCTCACCTTTGTTCAGAAATATCCACAAATATCTAAATGTATCTAAAATATTTAGAAAATATGGTAACCAAAGTAGATAAAAAGTATCAAAGTAGATAAAAAGTTTCTAAAATTTTGCTTATCTTGAATTTAACTTGGGAAAGTCAATCAATCACCATATAAGGTGGGTAGAAGGTCCCTGGTCATTTTTAATGTCCCATCCTTTGTTTCTGATCATAGAATTCAAATTGAAAGGTTCTTTGCTAAGGCAAATAAAATCATGGGGTGCATCAAAAGGGGCATAGATGCCCACGACAAGGAAATAATTCTACCCCTGTACAAGTCACTAGTCAGACCACACATGGAATACTGTGTACAGTACTGGGCACCAGTGTACAAGAAAGATATAGTGGAGCTGGAGAGGGTTCAAAGACGGGCAACCAGAGTAATAAGGGGAATGGGAGGACTACAGTACCCAGAAAGATTATCAGAATTAGGGTTATTTAGTTTGGAAAAAAGACGGCTTAGGGGGGATTTAATAACTATGTATAAATATATAAGGGGACAGTACAGAGATCACTCCCAGGACCTATTTATACCCAGGACTGTATCTATAACAAGGGGACATCCTCTACGGTTGGAGGAAAGAAGGTTTCTACACCAGCACAGACGGGGGTTCTTTACAGTAAGAGCGGTGAGATTATGGAACTCTCTGCCAGAGGAAGTGGTTATGGCAAACTCAATAAAAGAGTTCAAAAGGAGCCTGGACGTGTTTCTTGAAAGCAATAATATTACAAGTTATGGATGTTAGATTAATAGGGACAGAACGTTGATCCAGGGATTTATTCTGATTGCCATATTTGGAGTCGGGAAGGAATTTTCCCCCTGGTATGGGGCAATTGGCATCTGCTTCATAAGGGTTTTTTTGCCTTCCTCTGGATCAACACAGTAGGGACACAATATGTATATAGGTTGAACTTGATGGACTTTGGTCTTTTTTCAACCTTATGAACTATGTTACTATGTTACTTTTGCAGACATAGAATTTGCCGATAGACCTATTTGCCCCCGTCTAGTCTGCCCCTTTGTTCCCACAGTAAAGACTCAAACCTTAATCAGTCGTTGGTCTCGTCTTAGATTCAGGAGCCGTATGTCTATCCCATGCATGTTTACATTTACTGCGCCAAGGACACTACAGAAAACAATAATAATGATAGCAATAGAAATACTGTAAAGCAATATGTTGGATAAAGTGAACCAGGCTAGGGCCACGCAGCTTCTGTAGATTCAGCTCATGCCTTTGACCTCTTGTGAAGGTCGTCTTCATGTGGTTATGGAAGTCCCAGGGAGTGAATACACTTGCTAGCTGTTGGTACATCAACAATCTTAGATAAAGCTCTATTGTTTTCTTGTTATTGATTTTTTTTCACAATGCCGGTAATATATATGCTTGGCCCAAACTCTCAAGGAACCAAGGGGGTAATTATGAAGGTCACGTCCAACATTATATTGATCGTAGGATTATGTGCCTTCCATGCAGTATAAACCTAGAAAATCGGGCAGATTAACGTCCGGAGCTCAGAACTGGCTGAAATAGAGATAATCGCGGTTGCTTTGATGTAATTCACAAAACAATGGATTAAAAGCTATCCCTTTTGATGCTTGATGCATGGCTCATTCCTCTGGCATAGCTATAATAAAGCAATTGAAGCCACAAAACTATAGCTCTCATGAGTCTAAGCCATCCGCAGGTTAGCTTTGGTTGGCAAAAGATACCGGGAGCTGCGTACATCTTGGGCTAAGTCTTTGAGGTCTTGCTTTGTATTGAAAGAGGAAAATGATATTTTCTCATTAGAAAGGTGTAAGCGTGCTGTCATGTATGACAATGGTTTGCTGTCTGTTCACCCTAAATGACATATCAACAAGATATATTGCAACAGAAATGCCAGGTTTTCAAGAGTACTTATTCTGTATAGTCAAAGAATTAAATTTTACGGTTTTATAACTTTTTTTTTATATGCCACCAGCTTTTGAAAACCGTAGTCTTTGGGTTTTTAGCATAGTTACATTCATTTATTATAACTACCTTTATCTTGTAGAATGTTTTCCATTGCAAAAGCTTTCTGAACCAATCGCCAACAATCAGCGATTTAACAGAGGAGAGATAACGTAATAGGGAGGAGAAATTATGCAGATCCTAAGAAAGCAGCCTATAAGGTTAGTTTCTATTATATTGATATTGTTTTATTTAACTGAACTGTTAAAGTAGAGGATTTGTTGGGAAAGGACAGGTCATACTTAACGTTGGCCTTTTGCGGACACTGAAAGGATCCTAGTAATTCATACTTTTCCTCTTGACGGCCATGGCACTTTCCCCTTGTAGTCCATTGCTTACTTAGTCTTCTTCATGGAGAACATCAATGTGAACCACAATACCATCATTCCCCAGGACCGATAGATTACATGCCTATCAATCACGTCTGAGAAATGACCGTGCTGATAACGGAGACGTGGCGTATACCAGGCACATCGTTACGTGATGTGTTACGTCCCGTCTACCCATTGTACAGCGCTGCGGAATATGATGGTGCGATATAAAACAACCAATAATAATAAATAATAATTATAATAACTTGGTGTTTCGCCACCAATGCGAGAGAGCTAGAGGCACGTGGAGCCAGACTCCAACCACAGGACATTACCATTGCGCTGGGACTCAAAGGGTTAAAACTGATTTAATTGGTAAACATAGCACATTAAGGATATTAGCCACGAAAACTGATTTTCCGTAAGTCCTCCAGGTCCTCGTCCTTTGGAGAGCTCCTCGGTAACGGTTATCAGATGTACCCGGCGGCACATGGTCCAGGATCTCCTCGGATGGACACTTGGGTCGGTTTTCTCGGTCGAGCCTCTTGGGCAGAGCTTATCTTCCATAAAACAGCATTTGTATGAGGATTTTTTTTCTTCGAAAGCCAATTTAGTTCACATAATTGAATTATGCATTACACAGGGCAAACCTTGGCCTTCCCAGAGGAGACGCAACTGAATAAACCCCCCAAAATTGTACTTTTTAGACCCAGTACCATGAAATGCTATACAGGCCTACCCCGCCGTATGGACACTCATGAGGACCATGCCGCTGGTATACAGCAATGAGGACGGCTATTCGAGGCTTACTAGATACTTAGTTACCAATCCAGACTCACCGAGAGAAATTATCTTCACGGGAAACGGCCTAAGTTTGTTTTATGCATTTTTTTAATATTTTGATAAACCAGTTATAAAAGAAAACTCTCCAGGCAGAATAAATAGAACTATTCAGAGCCTCTTTGGAGTATCTGGAATTAAAGACAGTCGATTATTGTTTTATATAGCGCCATCATAGTCCGTAGCGCTGTATGATCTATGAAATCATTATATAAAGCCATATCTTACCAAAAAAGGCTTCCGCTTCAAGCTTGTCAGTGTGATAGTTATTAAAAAAAACTTTTTTGTTTTTTAATGCCCACCCAGCTGTGATACTCAGAACACCATTCTTACTATAATCCATATGTGTCAGGGAACCGGGTCCATACGGACGACTGTAATGACCCAGCGCGCCCGAAGATGGAGTTCAGGATGCAGTAGCGGAGTCTCAGGACAGGGCCTGGTGCGGGACGACTGCACTGACACGGGTGTTGAGCATCTAGGGTTGTGTAGCTGGATACCAGCGCCCTAATCAGGGCCGGCCCAAGGCAAACCGCCGCCTGGGGCGAATTTTAAAATTATATAATATATATATATATATATATACACACACACACACACACACACACACACACACACTCACAGAGTCCATTGCACACCATTCCAAATACTCCAAGCCCGGTGCTAGTAACCAGCAGTTTCCATACAAAACACTTTCAAAAAGATGGTCAGCACTCCAGGTCTTTAAATTGACAATTTCATTTTATTCAAAGTCAAGTCGACGTTTCAGTCATTACTGACTTTCATCAGGACATGACTGAAACGTCGACTTGACTTTGAATAAAATGAAATTGTCAATTTAAAGACCTGGAGTGCTGACCATCTTTTTGAAAGTGATATAGAGATTATATATATTTATATATATATATATATATATATATATATAAAAAAGACAAAAAAAATAAAAGCCACACGCACACACCAATGGAGTCCTGTTAACATTTTATTTAAGGAAATAATTTAGCTTGCATATGTCAGACTTGTTGCCAAAGGTCATTCTTCGAGGCTGGGCGAGGACGCCCGCATTAAGGTTACGGCGAGCGCCTTTCACGTCTGCTGGACTCTTCACAGATTCAGACTTTCCTGCCACTCAAGACAGCAGAAACTATCTGGAGAAACTTGTTCCACGCAGCATTCGCTTTGATGTTGAAGTCGTCAGGAAAGTGACCGGCGATAGTTACTTGGAGACAATGAGAAAGGAGCTGTAGGGAAAGAGCGGAAAGAGGGAAAAAGTCCTGACGGTTTTTGTATCCAGATATGAAGAACTTAATATATATTAAAAAAAGCACCATACACAGAGAATAAACGGAGAAGTCCCACTGGGAAATGTGTACTGTAACCCCCCCCCCCCCAAAAAAACAAAAAAAACAAACCACAGGCACGGTATACGGTAATGACATTGAGAAAAACCTGCTTTTATCTCATTTTGTTCCAATAAACTCCCTTTATCTGCAGACCTGGAGCTGATATTTTGGGTGACTTTTCCCGGCTCACACTGAGCTGATGCTTTATGGCAATGCTAGTGAAGTCTGTTCTGCATTGACTCTCATTAGTTAAAGGGTCGGGTGTAACAGAGCGAGAACTCATACAAACGGCTGATAAACAGCTGCCTGAAAACATTTTATGGGGCAAAAACTAGAAGCCCCTTAAGATTAGTGAACATAGAAGTGTTGCTTTGTGATGTCGAACCATTGATTCACCACTAACCGCAGGATTTTATTAAATCGTGAGAAGATCTAGAGCGCCTCTGAAGAAAGCCTCATCTTTCCATAGCACGGAGATCAGCCGGAAACCGGCATTTAGAAATATACAAAATATACAAAAGAAGCAAGGGGCAGCCCGAGTCTGTAGCCAGAAGATTGCGTTCCAGTACTATCTGTTCAGTGGTGGAATATATAACATATATATCACACACACACACACACGCTATAACACTATATGGAAAATGCATGTGTAAGGAGAGGTCATGAGGTCTGAACGTTTGCTTTGCAGGATAGAGGGGGGTTGGGAGGGACCCAAATAACCCCATTTACATACCAAGTACAACAACCGTTACATTGTAGCACACCGGAGGCTACTATCACAAGAGCGCTGTACCCACCATGTAGTCGTCAGGCATGATATGACGTTTCATGTGCAGGTCCGTGAGACTCGCCATCGTTTCCTGAAGGTTGTCCCAGTTCTTGATGGCATCTCCTAGAGCTTTGATGAACTTTTCTCCAAGAGCAAAAAGATAAGGAGACTCTTTCTTGGCTTATATCACAGCCTTGGAAAATTAAGGCTTTTTGAGGGAATGACAGGAAAAGCCTGGAGAGAAGGGGTAAATGAGGAATATCATACTAATGCAGCGTCGGGTTCTCTATAGGGCAAAGTACAGAACCGGGAAGTTTCTACATGAGTGGACATGTTAAACTTTTAGTAGCCCATCACGAAGATGTATGTAGTCATTGGCCTAAATTGCTTCTTTACTGGCCATCACTGAAACATGATCTTAGGGGGGTTTACCCCAAAATCACAAAATGAATAATCATGATTATTAAAGATTAAACAAAAAACAGAAATACAAAAAAAGAAAAAACACCACAATCATCCCACCCTAAGGCAAAACATAGTTAAAATTTACAATGGTCGCCCCACCACAACTGCACAAAGTAATAAAAAATAAAATAAAAAAAATGACCTCTGAAAAGCCTCCGCTCCCAGTGAACCAGCCTCAGGTGCCATCTTCTCCCAGAGGGGAAGGATAAGAGCTTTCTCATCATCCGTCAGCTTCATCTTCAAGACGCTTTAAAATAAATAATTCAAAAAATTAAACACTTTTTTTATTTATTTGATGGATTTTTTTACTTGTAAACCTGCGAGGACAACGTCAAACCGTTCAGGTTATTTCAGAGGGTCAGTTATAAAGAGATCCCAATTAGAAATTCAGCTTCGTTATCTCACACATGAGTTAATTTCCACACCAGTGTCTTAATTGTGAGCCTGAATAGTTATATTTCTTAACCCTTTACATACTCACCCCTATCATTTCAGGGTTAAAAAAAATCCCAGGGTCTATTTACCTAAAGGAAAGGTATCGGTGTTTGCTGTACTGGTCCCTGAGAAGAAGTCAATAAATGAGCATTACTGACCCTTTTAACATATTATTATTATTATTATTATTTAAATTATTTGTTTAGTCTTTTTTATATAAAATCAGAGTTAATTGTGATATATATATATACACACACACACAGTATATATATATATATATACTAGAGAGAGAAGAATAGAAAAGTAATTAGCATTTAGCAGTGACTTGTTAAATATTATAAAAAAAAATAAATGTTGATGTAAATCCATTTTTTTTTGTCTAAATTCATTTTAAAGTAATATTTCAGAAATACGAAACTGCAAAAGATAGAGCAAAATAAAAGAGTTTTATTGGGTTTTTCTTTTACTTTACTGATAAGGTAGTAGATAAGTGAAACAGTCTCCCAGCAGAAATGGTAGTGGGTAATAAAGTGAGGGGATTAATTATGCATGGGATAGGCAGGTGGCTCCTGAATCTAAGACGAGACCAACGACTGATTAAGGTTTGAGTCTTTACAGCAGGAGAAACGGGCAACTAGACGGGGGCTGAATGGGGCCGATCTGCCGGCAATTTCTATGTGTAACAAAAAAGTTGTAAAAAAGATGGTAGGAGACAGAAGTGGCCACCTGAGTCTCTGGATACAAAATACTCCCACTTGTGTTTAAAATGTTGTGTTGTGCTACCAAATCTCACCAACTACTTTCCAGGGGTGTCCGGACAGAAAGAAAATGTCGACAGAAACGATATTTTATCCTCCCTGCAAAACCGACGGTTTTCTGTTACAGTTTAAACACATTAACTGAAATTCAGTTACACGCGTAACAAAAACTGACAGTTTACAATTCGAATAAAGTAACTGAACACAGGAATCCAAACCAGACCCACACTCAAAAGGGTTAATTTCCAAACATTACCATTCAAAAGTTTGGGGTTGCAAAAGGGTTTCTAGCCCTCAATTAGCCTTTTAAACTTAAACTTGGATCAGCAAACACAACGTGCCATTGGAACACAGGAGTGATGGGAGTGATAAAGGGCCATTGGGACACAGGAGTGATGGGAGTGATAAAGGGCCATTGGGACACAGGAGTGATGGGAGTGATAAAGGGCCATTGGGACACAGGAGTGATGGGAGTGATAAAGGGCCATTGGAACACAGGAGTGATGGGAGTGATAAAGGGCCATACTCAATCCCCAACTTCAACAACCAACATCTACCTGCCTGCTGCAGAATACAATTAGAGGGCAAAAGAGGCAAGTGTCAGCCTGAGTCTGTGGCCACATCATAATACTGCTGTTTGTGTTCTGAACGAGTGAATCCCCACGATTTCAACCCTTAAAATCCAGGCTAACTTTCAGATTTAGGTCCATCACATTCAACCCTTCTACTTATCATCTCTGCTTTTGATCCAAAAGAAGCCAAAATACCCCGAAAATTAAACATATTTTTTGGATTTGTAATCCCTATATATGTGTTTAATACCTCCGCTGATATATAAGGAATGGATTAAGTAACCATTTGGATCTAAGGCAGGTAATCCTAAATCCATATTTTAACAGATTTTCTAAGAAGAAGTTAATTAATGATCATGAATGTTTAACCCACCTGTGTCCCACCCGGCTCTCCCCTATAATTAGGGGGTAATTAGGGGGATGGTCAGTCTGGTGTTTGTCAGCTTCTGAACCAAGATCCAGTAGATCCCAGACCCACCAGCACCATGTCTCTGTCTGACAGCGAGAAAAGCGGACTTGAAGCTCTCTGGGTGAAGATTGCCCCGGAGGCCGATAACATTGGAGGGGAAGCTATGAACAGGTAACATATATATTAGAGATTAGTATGTGAGTGACCTTCTAGGACTCTGCTTTAGGGGCAAATTTATAAAATGTATTAATATATCTGAAGCTGTGGAAAAGATGGACTTGCTGGTACAGGGGGGGAGTATCGCATGCATAAGGTGTAGCACCTTCTGGATAATTACCCTGTAATCTTTTGTGTGGGTCAACGACATGAGAATTTAGTATTCAGAGGCTATAAAATCTATACGTATTTTGCTAATGCTATACAAACTAAATCTACTTAATCCTGTGATTTTTCTTGCTTGGGAGGGCTCGTGGGTGATTCTCCTACTTTGAGGTGTCTCAAGTCGCTTCATTTTGAAACATTTGTAACCTTCAATCTCCTAGCTTTCTAACAAGCCATCCAGAAGCCAAGACTCACTTCAGCCACTTTGACCTGACCCCCAAGTCTGCTGACCTCCTTAAGCATGGTGGGAAAATCATGAATGCCCTCGGAGATGCCATCAAGAACGCGGACAACCTTCCCACCAGCATGGCCAGTCTGACCGAGCTACACGTGGACAAACTGAAAGTAGAGCCGGGAAACTTCAAGGTAACGCCAGAAATCCCATACAGAGACCTATCCTGGCTCGTTAAACATTCTGTATCTTGAGACAAAGCCTATACAATTATCAAAGCTAAATTGACTTTCCTTTTTCCAGACTCTTGGTGGTCCTCCTAAGGGGGGGGGATTTTTAATATATCTGATGCTTTAGTTTAGCAGTTAAAGGTTGCCCAGCTGTTCTTCACTAACATGATTGTTTCTTCACAGCTGCTGTCTGAAGCCATCGAGACTGCCCTGGCTGCTCACTTTCCAGAGGACTTCACTGACGCCAACAAGGCTGCTTGGGGCAAATTACTGGAGAAGGTGTCTGCTGTCCTGTCAACCAAAGCCGCTTAAATAAAGACGGGATACAATCTATCTCTTCCTAACCGTGAGATGTCCATTGGGTGTTAATGTTCATTGGGTGTTAATGTTGTAATGAGATACTGGTCATCCAATAAAACAAATTTATTTATTTATTTTCTCCTCAAACTAGTCTGACTTCATCCTAACTAAGGTAGTGGCCTGAACATCATAAACCCATGCATGTTTTTGCTTGGAATGAAACTGCAAACGCTTATTGTGTTGACATGTACTAAAGAAAATTGGGCTACTAATGTGTGGGCCCCCCCACAATGCAATTTCAAATATCCAGCTGCCATTCTTTTTACTCATTTGCCTCCATAACGTACTGAAAATGTTTAATCTTTAATGTTTATGGCCTTCTACATGGGTAGGGTTGACCTGGCTCTGTGCGGCCAACCAACCGTGTCTTTATGGAGCTTTGTGCACCGGGGTGCTGGAACAGCGAAGGGCCTTCGCCGAACTGTTGCTATATCCAGTGAAGTGTAATATTTATTGCTACAGATTTTTAGGGGTGGTTATTACTAAAGCGCGCTTCAACTTTAGGTTACGGTACAGCTTCGGGGAAGGCCCTTTCCTGTGCCAGTGACCAGAGCGATGTGGATGCTCTTAAGAATTTTACTATTTTGTCAGATAAAATATGTCCACAATTAAGAACCTGCTTTTTGTTGACAATTACCTTCACCCCCCCCATCCTGGTTCTGGGTAATGGTCAACCATCACTATGCTATATGTATAATTATATATATATATATATATATATATATATATATATATATATTAAAACACACTAACGCTTGGGACATGCTGCATGCTCTGCTACAGAAATATGGTGCTGGTTGTCGGGGGGGCCCAATTTGCCTGCCACGTCTCTCCTAAATTGCAATCAAGCTGGCACTCTAAGCGTTGAGCAGAACCGTGAGAACTCTGCTGCTGATTACGGGCTTTGGACGCGCACCAATAAACTGACTCTTAAGCCAAAGAAATGGCTACATCCACGCTTTTTGTTGGCGGATGGGTCTTCTGTATGTTATTAGTTCTTCGCGCAAATATTCCATAGCTGGTACGAGGCCAAACTGGTGCTCTGTCGGTTACGGAGTCTAAATATATTCTCGCGCTGCCGTGAACAAGGAGAAGAAACCACGCTGTTTGCCCAGAACTTTGAAATGATTTCATTTTTAAGACAATTTTCTTTATTCTAAATGGATTTGGAGATTGGTAAAATACATTGAAAGCAAAGAACGTCGATGCGCGAGGACCGTGTATTCATACGTCAACATTCCAAGGGGTTATATTTAATGCTTCTGTCCCACCAAGAAGCCATGAAGTCAATGACTTACCTGCATTATATGCTTCGCTTGCCATCCTTGGTTGAGATGCCTCCCAGAGCGGCCTTCAGAGGCAAGGCTGAAACACAAAATACATGTAACCTCGCAGCAGCTGCAAGCGAGTCAATGTGAAGACAAAATAGAGTGTAATTCTGTGATAGTTTATATTGCTTAACCCCTTAAGGAGATCAGGCTGTCCCCAAACCAATTAAGGACAATGCATTGTGGGCCTGCGCATGTACGGGCTTTGTCGTGAAGGGGTTGATAATACACTCACATATAAAAAGTGTTAGTACTTCTGCCCTAACCCTTAACCCTAACTTCTGACCCTAACCGCCTATCCTAACTCTTTAATCCCCAAACCCAACCCTAATCCCTAATGCTCTGACCCTAACCCTCTAACCCTAACCCAGCATTAAAGATGACTGTGGGCACTTTAAGGCCAGCCATATGTTTTTATGCTTATGTAGCGTGCGGCTGGGCACATCATGCGGGTATGGGGCAATGTCGGCATTAGCCCAGTGTGCCAGATATCCAGTCCAGGCTTATCCCCATTTTACACATTTTGACACGGACTAGCTACTGCACGGTTTTAAACTAAATAAATGTATCCCACAGCTTGGCTGGCCCTGTATAATGTATAGTTAAATCAGTGTGGTTTCTTCCATTGAATTATACATTATACAGGGCCAGCCCAGCCCTTCTAGCTGAAAAAAACTTGTGGCCCTTTATAATGAATAGCCAAGCAAGGGAGTTAACGCCACAACTCTGCTTCCAACACTCCCTTTAGTGAATGAACCCCCCCATGGTTTGTAAACATTAGGAATATTATTGATACGTTGTTAAACCCGCTGGATCACCTTGTCGTCCAATAAGGATTCGGCTGCTTTACATCAGTTGAAATGACAGCGGAAACAAATATACAGACAAATCAGGATATTTGGCTGAACCAAAATCCAGTTTTTATTTTATTCCAGCAAGTAAGTTTGTAATCAGGTCAAACGATCCCAGGGAAGTTTAACTCTCTCCTATAATAAGGGGCAATTAGAGGATGGTCAGTCTGGTGATTGTCAGCTTCTGAGCCAAGATCAAGTAGATCCAAGACCCACCAGCACCATGTCTCTGTCTGACAGCGAGAAAAGCGGGCTTGAAGTTCTCTGGGTGAAGATTGCCCCGGAGGCCGATAACATTGGAGGGGAAGCCGTGAACAGGTAAGATGGATGGAGGGATGGGGGGGGTTGAATTTGTCTCCATTGTGTAGTGTATTTTATTGTGTATTGAATTGGTACATAAACTGATACAAAGTATTCTATATGTGTAATTAAGCTACATTTGCAATACTTTTTGGGCTGATTTAAACTTGGTGCGCTTATCTGCAACCAAAGTAATAGTGTAGGGGTTATTTAGACTTCTCATGCATGTAAACATGTGCCTGGGGCAAATCTTATTGCCCTAATGTAATGAGGATTGGGGGGTGTTTTTTTTATTTTTAATTAAATCCATATATTTGCACCCCCCCCCCATTACTAAACTCCTAGAAACAAAATCCTAATTTGAGTAATCCATGATCCTTCCAGCCGTGCCTTTCCAGTTTAATGCCAGATGCTCAGTATCAATTTCCTTAAAATGAGCAGTCTTTTAATCTTGATCGTTATTCCTAAAACATTTATTCAAACCTCTTTAATACTGCTTTCTTTTGTGGAAAGATTACTCTTGCATCATATGTGGTTTGGTGGATAACCACTAACTCTTCCTTCTGGCTTTCTAACAAGTTGCCCAGAAGCCAAGACTCGCTTCACCCGCTTTGACCTGACCCCTAAATCTGCCGACCTCCTTAAGCACGGTGGGAAAATCATGAATGCCCTTGGAGATGCCATCAAGAACGCGGACAACCTTCCCACCAGCATGGCCGGCCTGACCGAGCTACACGTGGACAAACTGAAAGTAGAGCCGGGAAACTTCAAGGTAAGCATATTCTTAAAAGAAGCCCCCTACAGCCATCATTCACCCCCAGCTCAATATAGATTCAGATCTACAGACGCGCATCAATAGAATCCAAACTCATCGCTATGCCTGCCCAATGCAAGTGAAGACAAAGCCCTTCATAAACGTGCCAGTTATTATGCCCAGAGGATGCCATGTCAATAAGCTGTGTATTCAAGACCTTTACAGCCCTTGCAGTATTTGAGCACCCAAACCCCTATTCCTTTTAAGAGCCCCAGATGGATTTTAAATCATCCAGCAGTGAAGGTTAATCTGGTGCTGGATTCTATTGTCAACCATAGAAGTTCGATATATAAACAGCCTTCTATTAAAATTCATCCCTCATTGGTCTGGTGGCCCCAACAAGATCCTCTAACCAATCTCCCGGATCTCGATTGGGTTTTTTTTTTTTTTTCTCCATGAGCCCCTATGGTCGGTCCTTCCTGAGTCTGCTCGAAAATATGGTAGTTCTGCAAATGTGTATTGTATGTAGTTAGACTTGCTCCAGATAATAAAGGTTTAATGTATTTACCACTTGTGACATATGCCCATTTATTTCTTTCCTTCATTGTAATCCAGTTATTAGATTTGCCAAATTTGAGCTTAAATTCTCATTAACTCTCCCCATTCTGCTGGCTTGGGTTTGATACATTTGGGATTAGGAAGTACTCGAGCAGTGGATGTCGCATAGCGTTTGCTGTACTGTCGCTCATATAGTGATTCCAATTCTTGCCACAACTTTGCTGCAGTTTCTCTTTAATGGGTTCTCCTTTCCTCTACAGCTGCTGTCTGAAGCCATCGAGACTGCCCTGGCTGCTCGCTTTCCAGAGGACTTCACTGACGCCAACAAGGCTGCTTGGGGCAAATTACTGGAGAAGGTGTCTGCTGTCCTGTCAACCAAAGCCGGTTAAATGTGAACAGTCTGACAAACATTGTTTTAAAAAAAAAAAGTCATTTATAGCCAGTAAAAAATCCTTGGTGCTATGTAATCGCTGGTCTGGATCTGCTGTCTGCTATTCAATAAATGGCTTTCCCATTCTTGCATGCGTTAGTTAATGCAACAGTTAGCACGGTTAAGCCAAGTGAGCTGGATTGGTGCGGGACCACAACTGGTCAACTTTTCCAACTTTCTGGGTAGCTATTTCTTGTAAAGGTTGGTTGGCAGGCCTGTTCTTGGGGTTGTTTTTGTTGCTGGAAGACACTTACTTGGCTGCTTTACTGATTTTTTTTTTTTTTTTCAGCCGGTTGTGTGCAGATTTCTAAATCCACCACCACAGACCGGAGTATAAATTTCCTATACCAAGAATAGTCCTTGTGTATAACGGTTCGCCATCGTCCCTGGGAGCCCAACCGCATGGTCTTCTAGGGCCCTAAGATACCTTGTCGAGACCTTAGGTGGTTAAAGGGATTGCTTAACACAGGTTTGGCCTACAAGGTGGCAAATGACAGCCAACTAATAACTAGACAATATTTAAATGTCTGCAAATATATTGGTAAATGTTTAATGCCTGTTACCTGCTCACATAATATCAGGGAAATGTGGTGGAGATGTTTATTGGCTTCCCTAACACAAGGAGCCATTCCTCCTACTTTATTTGTGTAGGACCATCATATTCTGTTGATCATAATGTACAGATATCTGCAGGGGTCAAAAACCCAAGGTTTGCCCTCACTAACATACAGGAGCCACTGCTGCCCATAAAACAGCCTGCCCGTGCCACAGCTGGTCCTAATACAGCCTCCCCGTGCCACCGCTGGTCCTAATACAGCCTGCCTGTGCCACTGCTGCACCTGCCTGTCCCATTTCTGCTCCTAAACACTTACTTCATTCATCCACCCATTCAGTCTCCCTCACTCCCTTACCAATGGAGGTCTCTGAAGCGACAGACCTTCCGCTAGTGACTACTCTTGTTCTGCGTGTCTGATGATGTCATACCCTGGTGCTCTGCACAGGTGGAGAAATTGGTGCTGAGTTTGGTCCTCAACTCGCTGCAACTTTCCTTAAAACTCATGGTTTGATGAATAACCCCCAATGACAGCCGTCCTGAGAGCTACTGGCATGACCCATGGGCCCTTCTATGCCAATATTCTGTTTTTACAGCAAAAGAAAGCAGCTTCCACGTGACCTCTTTGTGATATTTTGAAGCAGAACGCTGTCGTATGACATCATAGCCTGGCATTCCGCAAGAATACATTGCAAGGTGGTGAGGTAAGTGACGGCTCCTACCGCCGGACCCAACTCCAGCCACAAAGCCCAACTAAGGTGTCCTATTTTGGACACGTGAAATATTTACAGTAGAGAGAATGTAACCAGCATTGTGAGTTCCAAGGCGGATATTGAAACAAAAGAAACATATAATAAAAAAAAAACATTTTAAATAAACCTTTAAGAAAAATTAAATTAAATTTAACGTATTAAAATTTGTTTTCAATCACATGGCTCTATATGAGCCCAATCTACCAGAAAACACCCTGACTCCCATTGTTCTTCTTTCTTGTAAACAATAGGATGTCTCAGTCTTAATCACCCAGAGGGAATCTCTGACTCAAAGTCTTTAAAGAAAGGATTTCATTGGATAAGCAGGAGATCTTAGCATTGCTATACAATCAGCTGTGCAGTGTTTGAGCTTAAAAAGTAACCCATAATATCACATGACTGACAACAATGACTGATAGATAAGTGGAACAGCCGCCCAGCAGATGTGGTAGCGGTTAATGCAGTTTGTGTATTTAAACATGCATGGGATAGACATATGGCTCCTGAATCTAAGACGAGGACCGATTAAGATTTGAGTCTTTACGGCAGGAAAAACTGGCAGACTAGATATTAAACAAGACCAAATATAAGTTAGAATTTTTGTTTAATATATTAAAATAATTTACATTAACACCTGGACATAAAATCATTGCGAGGCAATGAACTCGGCCAACGCTTCTCACATGTCTCACTTCTGCGCATGCAGCTTCATCGTTAGTCTCTCAGATAATTACAGTCACCTGAGTGTTTTTGAAGATAATCTTAAAAAGCTGCAAAGCTTGAGGGTCCACGAGCGGTGGGCACCATGGACTAAGGGAATGGGGAGTAATCATTGATATTATTGGACAAGCTCTCAATCTCCTAAATCCAGTCCTTAGTTTATCCAAAGTCTAAGAGCCAGCGGGATCTCCCTAATTGAGCCCGGATCAATTAATAACCAGGAATGGGAACACCTGTGCTCCACCGGCTCTCCCCTATAATTACGGGTAATTAGGGGATTGTTGGTCTGGTGATTGTCAGCTTCTGAGCCAAGATCTGGTAGAGCCCAGACCCACCAGCACCATGTCTCTGTCTGACAGCGAGAAAAGCGGGCTTGAAGTTCTCTGGGTGAAGATTTCCCCGGAGGCCGATAACATTGGAGGGGAAGCCATGAACAGGTAACGGGGTTGTGAGTTTGGGTACGTCTAGGACTGTTATGTTTGACTGGGTGGTGAGTTTGTATAAAAACCAGTCTGCTTATCATTCTGTAACTTGTATGGCTGAATTTGTGACAATGTTGCATTTATAACTCCTGGAATATATTTAATGTGGTTACAAGGCTCTCTGGCATACTTCTCCCGAATATAAAGTCGCGCTATTACCCCCCCCCCCCCCCCTGCACATACACCAAACTTTCCTCCCCCTGATATCCCTCTTTTCTAGGAGGTCAGAATGTTTGCGGGGTATGAGGATATCGCAGGGTTCTACAGCCCTGAAGACCCCAATAATGTGAATAGAAAATGGCAGGAATGAATCTAGAGGCAAACTGCCTTTTTATACAAATTGACTATTTATTTCTCACCCAGTTCTCAATGGGACATCAAATTGGTTTATCTTGTACCATTTGGAATGGGAGGCATGTATTATGCATCACTTATTGTAGGAATGAGTATTATGATGTAACTGGTACTTCTCGGGTGGGCTAGGCTATTTTAATCCTTGCTGTAAAACTACAGGCCACTTCATAAGAGCCTCTTAATCCAATACAGCAGTGACTGCCTTGTGTATTAATGTATTGTACTACTGGGGAAAATATACAAAATCTAGCCCCTTAAGAGCAAAATAATGCTACAGCCTTCATGGTTATAACTCACCGATGAGCACTTATTCTCTCCTAGTTTTCTAACAAGCCATCCAGAAGCCAAGACTCACTTCACCCACTTTGACCTGACCCCTAAATCTGCCGACCTCCTTAAGCATGGTGGGAAAATCATGAATGCCCTTGGAGATGCCATCAAGAACGCGGACAACCTTCCCACCAGCATGGCCAGTCTGACCGAGCTACACGTGGATAAACTGAAAGTAGAGCCGGGAAACTTCAAGGTAAGCATATGCTTAAAAGAAGCCCCCTACAGCCATCATTCACCCCCAGCTCAATGTAGCTTCATATCTAAAGGCACAAGTCAATAGAATCCAAACTCATCGCTATCCCTGCCTGATGCAAGTGAAGACAAAGCTCTTTATTAACATGCCAATTACGCCCAGAATGTGGAAAGAACTTGTAATCTCTGTATAAACTAGACGCTCCAATATGTAATGGGAATACCCTTAAGCTATACAGCATCTGGTTTATTCTCTAACTTCCATGGTACCCACAGTTGCCCTGTCTATAGGCTGTGTATTCAATAAGTCTACAGCCCTTGCTGTAACTAATTGCATATTGCTTCTTCAACAAACAAGGCCCAGAATAGTGTTGGATAATGGAGCAGTGAAGGCTATTTGGTTCTGGATTCCATTGTCAACCATAGAGGTTAAATATATGGACAGGTTAAGCATTCAATGAAAACTCAACCAGTCTTCCTCCATTTCCCATGATCCCCCTCCCCCCCCTCCCCCCCCCCTCCCCCCCCCCCTCCCCCCCCCCTGGAACTTGGCATTAAAACTCGTTAACAACAAATCCCTGGTCAAGCCTTCTGAAGACTAATTTGTTTCTATAGTTTGACTGTCACCCATCTACCTTATGGTCAAAACTCATTGAGTGGATCTGGTCGCTTGTAGGGTACTAATACTCTAGGCTGATGCCCATGGAAAACTAATAGTAAAAATGATAATTATGAATTTGCAGGGTTTGGATGTCAACAATGGGTAAGGAAATGGGTTGTAGTTAATGGGGTATATTCAGAGGAAGGACTTGTTGCTTGTGGGGTACCTCAGGGATCGGTATTGGGATGCGTACTTTTTAATGGTTTTTATTAGCGATATTACAGAAGGTCTTAACCATAGGGTATGTCTTTGTGCAGATGATACAAAGGTCTGCGACCGGGTGGGCATTCCAGGTGGCACAAATCAAATTGTAAATCCTCGTTCTCAGAGGATTCTAACAAATTCATGAAATGCTGTCAATAAAATGGCTGTCTAGTATGAATACTATGACTGTCTTTATTGCGTTGTATTCATGTCCAAGCTTGATGGCTAATGGAGTTCTCTTAACCCCTTGAGGACAAATGGAGGTCCCTAAACCCATTGAAAACAATGTATTTTGAGCCCATACATGTACGGGCTTGGTCATTAAGGGGTTAATACATGTTTTATTACGTTTCGCCGGCTAACAATTCGTTAACGTGTTATATCGACACATTCTAAAATCTGTGCAGAGAAGCCCATTGGGACGTAGCTGCAAGGCCTGACTTTGTTGCAGCGACATACCCTTATCGCAGCAGGGCTATGTATGGTCTTGCAGGGAATGCCCAGTCGGTCCTGACACCCACCAGAAGTTCACTCACTGCTAGAAAAGACTCGGTAGACTCTTTCTAGGCCCCGTCTTGCTCTCCATGCTTGTTGACTGCATGTATTGCAAGCAGTGATGTAGGGTTATGGCGGCCTGCTTGCTGATCGGCGTGAGCTGCCCCCATATTAGTAAGGGGGAGAAAATATTGGGAGCCCAGTGATGCCACTACCCTAAAGACGCTCCTATTTCATGACAACCTCTGGGCCTGAAGGAGTTAAGCAAATGCTGCAGATTTTTATTCGTGTGCTGTGTCTGCAGTAGCGATGTACAAATGCTCCTAAAGTGTGGAATACTGATGTAATGGCTATGGGGGGGAGGAGAGAGAGCCTTACTGCAAGTCTACTAAACATCCTGTATCGCACATCCTGTAACTTTGCATTCAACTCCACTAAGCCCAAAACATGGCAGGCTTTCTGCAGGCTCATTTGGGTTGACTGTTAAACATCTATGTTGCACTTTATAGTTTATTGTGCGGATTCTGCCAGTTACTCCCCTGTAGGGTGTTTAATAATTCTATCGGGTGTTGAAGGGAACGTCGGACGGTGCGGTTCTTACCGTGACAGCATCTTTACGATGGAGCTGTGGCTGCATCGGTGTCCGATATTGGGGCGCCTGACCATTACCCTAAACTTATCCCACCATGTCTCCATGGAGCTTGCTTTGTACGCTGGGGTAGAAAAGGGTCTTCCCCAAACTGTCCCCACAAAGCTGGAAGCCGAGTGTTGTCCGAAATGTCTTAGTACGTCCCTTTTAGACGAAGAGAGCGGCAGATGCGGAAGTGGTCGCCAGCCAAGGTAAGAAAAGAGTGAATGCAGGCGCTGAATTTCATTCCCAAAAAACAAACCTAAAAATTCATCCGAATAGTTTTTGGCCCTTATGCATATGTCTAGTGTATATATATATATATATATATATATATATATATATATGAGAGAGAGAGAGTATATTGTTTGCCTCAATAAGGTCGCCCATTGCGCTCTGCGTCGTTCCTTCCAGTAATTTGTCAGCTTCATCGGTCTATAATGCCGTACGTGGGTTTGTGTTGCCATTAGCATTGTCTTAGCCCTTTGGCACATTGCAGGTAGATAGTTCCGGAATGTTTAAAGCAAAGGCTTTGAAGTACTGAGCGACTGAAGACCCCTTGGGTGAATACCTTTGGGGTCTTGCGCCCTATTAATATTAAACTTTTCTGGTTGCCCTTTGACCCGTTATGTTCTCTGATGGCTTGTGTGGGATTTGTCGCATCTCTTATCATTTATAAATACTCAATTTTAATTAAGCAAAGGGTCCACTTTTTTTTTTTTAACTCTTTCCATCGTACATTATGGCTGCATTACATTAATTTACGTAGAGCTAGCAGATTCAGTATCTCTGATAGCGGAGGGGCAGCAAAAATATGTAAGCAACATCTATTGAGTGGTTGAGGAGTTAATGAGATAGTAGGAGAGGACAAGTTACATTGGCCATCATTTATTATCAAACCCTTTTTCGAACTATTTAATGATTTCAAATGTGTTACCCTTTTTCTTGCCCCCCCTATTTCATACTTACACACCCACTAATATACCGACGTACGCACACATGCTTACAAACACTAACATGCTAACACACACTAACATATTTACACAAACATATACTAACACACACACTGCAATTTTTTCCTTGTTCATTGTTACCCATAATCCAGCGCGATTAGACCTTTTAGGCTTGTGGCTAAATTGTCGTTAACGCTCACCTTGCTGTAACATACTTATACACCCGTATTAACACACACCAACAAATGCAGTAACATACTAAGACAGCCACTAACATAAAACATACACACACATACTAATACACTCATTAACAAATACTGGGAGTGTGATCAATCAAGATACTCAGCAGTCCACCCAAAAAGTCTACGCAACGTATTTCGTCACTCCATGGCCCCTTTCTCAAGAGGTTTCTTGGGCATATGAATGTCGGTGTACAGGGCAGCCCTAGCGGCCATCTGATGATATAAGTGCGACTAATGGTGGAAATGCAGGGCACGTTTTTATGCTAACGGGGTGCCTGGATGGGCCTATCCAGCTGGGGTCCCCATTTTTTATGGGGGGGCTGTCTGGCCAGTGGTCCACCAGGCATTTGCCCAATGCGCCAGTCCGGGCCTGCCAACATATAAATATCCACCTATCGGAAACGGAAGCTGCACATCACCATTTCATGATATCAGCATCCCTTGTTGCTATGCAACCATGGTGTGGACCAAGTTATCGTTATTGGGGTTGCTAAGCAATTCCCAAGTTCAACCAGTGCGAACGGGACAAAATAAAAGTGTATCATATAGTAATGGGATTCATTCTGTCTTTAGTTAACGCCATATTCCAGAATGTAAGTATCTTCCTTAATTAAGCTGTGTTTAGCAGCTTTCCCCTCTAATTTGCCCGGTTTTAGTCTATCGATTTTATTCTGTCACAATAAAGGTTAATATTTGCTTGATGTGATTAATTTGCTGTAAAGGTACTTTTCTCACTTGATATTTGTAGAGCTGACCTATCTATGCTCTTTTCAATCTGCCATTTCTCAAATTTTCTTAAACTGAAGAGTGCATCGGTGTCCGCTGGGTGACTGCTCATACGTTTAGATGGCCATGTGCCATTTGGTCCTGCAACTGGAGGGGGTCCAAATTCGGTGGAGGGGGGGCACATGTTCACACACTAGAATACACATATTAAAATACCCAGACACACACACATACATACATAGATACACACTAACATACCCAGACACACATACATACATACATACATACATAGATACACACTAACATACCCAGACACACACACACATACATAGATACACGCTAACATACCCAGACACACATACATACATACATAGATACACACTAACATACCCAGACTCACACACATACATAGATACACACTAACATACCCAGACTCACACACACATACATAGATACACGCTAACATACCCAGACACACACACATACATAGATACACACTAACATACCCAGACACACACACACATACATAACACAAACTACAAATACAAACAGTTTGGACTCGAGTGAACCAATAACCTATTTTTTTCCAGGCGCTCAGTTAATATCCTTCAAGATCTGGGAAGAAAACCCAGAAAAAGGTTTTTTTTTCCTTATTATGGTACCAGCAATGAATGTATCCTCTTACTGTTTTTGTCCATTTTCTGCCTAGTTAATTAAAACATTTATTTCCCCATTTTTTTTAATAATAATTTGGACTTTAAAGACTTTGTTCTATCTGTAATATGATAATGAACGTGACCTGCTCTTAGGGACCGATAAGGCTGATTGTCAAATCATGTTCATCAATCAGGGCCAGATAACAAGGCAGCCCTGGCACTTTAATGGCTAATGGCGGAAGAGCGGCCAATGGCTGGATAAGTCCGCCATGTATTTATGCGGTGGCATTTACAGCCGGTGCCCATGCGCTACGGCACCTGGTCAGTCACTGGAGCTGCAGATCTGGTGAGTATGGGGGCTGCTGTGGGCAGTGGCCCCCCCTGGGCACTTGCCTGGTGTCCCCTATGTAACTTGTCCTCTCCTACGGTCTCATTAACTCCTCAACCACCCAAAAGATTGTAAGCTCGCAAGCCAATGGTTAACCCATAACACAGGTCTACTTGCCTCAGTCGGCAGATGTACTTTTGGGGTGATTTATTACCCAAATTCTCAAACTCATAACACACAAATCCAACAGAATTATCTGGACCTAGACCTGTCGGATATTTGCACTTTTCACCACTGCACGGCATCCTCAAGATTGTAAGCTCTTTGAGCAGAGCCCTCCTTACCTCTTGTTTTGTAAGTCAAATTATTATACTACTGGTTATGTCCCGTCCACCCATTGTACAGCGCTATGGAATATGATGGTGCTATATAAAAACAATAAATAATAGTAATTTAAAAAATAATAAAAACATATTTTAAAAAATGACCAGAAAATCAGATTTAAAAAATGTGTACAGTTAAACTAGTTTGTGCTATGGAATTCAGCAAATGCAAGATTTTTGTACACATTTTTTTTCTAATTTAAATTATTATTTATTTGAATAATTAAAACAATGTAAAGGGATCTCAGACCAGCAGCCAAGCCCCAATCGAGTTCGGCTGCCTATAAAATACTTTCATCGGTTTACGTCTCAGTATTTATCCGGTTGATTGAGGAGCCGGCGCTTTCATAGCAAAAAGAATCAATTTAAGCAGATGTTAGCGAGAAAAGAAAAAAAAAAACGTGATGCGTTTCATCATTTCTCTCCTAGTAAATCTGCGAGTCTGGGGATAAAAGTAACGTTTTTTCTCTTGGAACCAAAATCCATCTGTATAAAAATGAAATAAAGACGCGTTACTTTCTCTATAAATAAGGTGGATTTTACATGCGGTCACGGGGGAGGCTACGGCACACGTATGAAATGAATGTCACCTGGAACGTTTTAAATGCCGGCGCCGTGGAAGAAACATCTCGGTGTCGAAAATTTTGATAAAATATACCCTTTTCCCTTCATAAATAAATCTCTATTCAATCGTGGACAGCAAGAAATATTCTTTTTGGACCCGTAATGAACCTTTCTTCAAACAAATATTTCTTGGTTTATATGTTCCGCTCCATCTCATATAGTTCTGGGTACGTTTAACTTCTATATGTCTTAAAAATATATTACCTGTCCCTTATTTTTATATTCAAAGCTTCTGATCGACAAAGCACAATAAATTATTGGTTCTAAAGAGAGTTGGGTACTTTGTCGCAACTTTCCAGGCTGTTATTACGACTTAAAGCCGCAAACTATTTCAGGAGAGCTTGTAATTTGTTAAAATTCAGGTTGTTCTAAGAAAAATCGAATAAAAACCATATTTGTTCCATGTTCGCTCAGTATAATAATAGAAAAGGTAAGTATATGATGTGAGAAACACGTCTCTAGTCTTGACTTGATTTCTTTCAATTAAATAAAATTTAATTAATAGGTTGTTATATAATTTTTTTATTTTTTTTTTAAAGTTCAAAAATCTCTCTTTATCGTTCTTAAACCAAAATTTCGTTATAGTCATAGCAGCTTTTCTTGACTACAACCAGATTGATAGGAATCCATATATTTAACACTATTGTAGACTCTCTCCTGGAATGGGGGATGAAAGTAGAGTCGTGTGTCATATTCTGTCACTATGCGCTATGAAGGGCCAACCGTGGCAAGTTTCTCCTGCATAAAGGAGGTGAATCCATAGTTCGATGGAGGAGGACAATTTGTGGGAATTTCACTGATTTAACAAGACAAACGCTCTTGTTGCACCAAAATTTCACTGCATACCTGGGAAGTCTGTGGGTTTGCCCCGGGGTCTCCAGGCGAAGCCCTGCTTTACTGGGTCTCCAGGTCACTTTCTTCTATTTCCAGGCAGGGAGTAGTATGTGGCCACGCCCATTCCCTGCCCCCTTTCTCCTGCTCCCCACCCATTATCCGCCCACTAAAGGCTTTATGCATGGCATAAGGAGAGCTCCTGGTAGCGCATCCTCGCGGGTTCCTAGGTATAGGTATTTGTTGAATCTAATAATGCATAATGAATTTGGTGAATTTAAACTACTATTCTCCAATAAACTCATTCTTTAGTGAATAGAGACAGATAGAGATAGATAGATAGATAGATAGATAGATAGATAGATAGATAGATAGAGATAGATAGATAGATAGATAGATAGATAGAAAGAGATAGCTAGAGATAGACAGATAGAGATAGATAGATAGATAGATAGATAGATAGATAGAGATAGATAGATAGATAGATAGATAGATAGATAGATAGATAGATAGATAGAGATAGATAGATAGATAGATAGAGATAGATAGATGGATAGATAGAGATAGATAGATAGATAGATAGATAGATAGATAGATAGATAGATAGATAGATAGATAGAGATAGATAGATAGATAGATAGATAGATAGATAGATAGATAGATAGATAGATGGATAGATAGATAGATAGATAGATAGATAGATAGATAGATAGATAGATAGATAGGTTCTAGTTGCTTATACCCCATGCACTGTAAGTCAGGGTCATAACTATCAAGGGGTAAGAGGGGCAGCCGTCCCAGGTGCAGCCAGGTGATGGGGTGCACCTGAGCTACCTGACAGCAATGTCCCGGTGCCTCCTTACGATTCCTTAAGAATATTTGACTAGTAGCGCGTGGTGACCTTGCCCCAGCCAGCAGCAAGAAGAATACATATATATATATATAAAAACCAGTAACTCCTGTAACCCAGTGTATTTGTTCTTTAATTTATATAAGGAAGCTTTACTTCAATAAGAAGCTGGTAGATTAGTGGAACAGCCTCCCAGCAGAAGAGGTAAAGGGTAATACAGTGAGGCAATATAAACACGCGTGGGATAGACATACGGCTCCTGAATCTAAGACGAGACAAACAACTGATTAAGGTTTGAGTCTTTACAGCAGGAGAAACCGGCGACTAGACGGGGGCCGAATGGGGGCCGATCTGCCGGCAGGTTCTATGTTTAAATATATATATAATTTATTGTAACATAAGGGGTTTTGTAGCTCAAATCCAGTAGGATATGGATGTATTCCTTGCCTTTTCCACGCACTTGTTGTAAGACACTAATCAGTTATCCCCCTTACGCCGTTTGACCTTTTCGCAGACAGTTCTGCTCTCCTTGACGTAATTCGGGTTGACACGACACATATTTAATTTTTTTCTAGATTTTCTGGACTTTAGCTGCTTTTGCTTTTGGGGATATTTCTTGACCATCCTGTATACATATAACCTACACCGCCTTCGTGTGTTTTAAAGTTAAATGAAATATATATATTAGATATATTATATAATATATAATAATATATAATATTATCTAATATATTCTGATTAAATAAAATGTCTTGTCTGTTTCAGAAATATGAATTCCGCACTTTTTGATTAAGTACTTGAGACGAAGGCACCAGTTAACTACCAAGGACGTCTCGATGTATATATATTTTATGTTACTTTATTTTGGGTCTTCATGTTGACTGCTATTATTGACTTATATTGAATGGATCCTATAGAATCAGCTAATTTTGCGTGAGTTTCTGTTTCATAAATATACAGGACATTATATGGGGAACTAGAAACCTAGAACCCAGAAGACTCAAACCTTAATCAGTTGTTGGTCTCGTCTTAGATTCAAGAGCCATATGCCTACCCCATGCGTGTTTAAATTCCATCGCTGTATTAACCCTCTCCCACTTCTGCTGGGAAGCTGTTCCACTTATCTACCACCCTCTCCGTAAAGTAAAACTTCCTTAGATCACCCCTAAACCTTCCGACTCTCTAGTTTTTATTCTTGCGGCTACCAGAATAAAGCCAAATCCCACGACACAATGTGACACAGGGCAGCGGTGTTGTGTTGGGTCTCCTCCGCAGCGATGCATTAATATTGTAGCCGTGTGTTGTGGGTATGATGCTGCAGACGCTCATCTCCCTGCACTGTGCGGATGCAGCCGGAGGGGCAGACCAGCAGCTGCTGGCTTTGCTGATTTCTATAACATACAATTGATTGGGGAAACTGAGACCACACAGTCTCCCTGCTGAATGACTAGCCCTCATCTCTCTCTCTCTCTCCCCCCTCTCCACCTTCTCTAACTCATCTACATATGAGGCAAGCATGAGCAATGCAATTGGCTGGAGGGAGCAACAATCCTATGACATCAGCAATGACAGCAGATGCTTTTTGAGTATTTGGACTGTGGAGTGAGCAGTGTCTGTGTCTTAACTAAGGGATCCTGCAAGCCACAAGTACAAGTGGAGAGTGGAGAGTGGAGAGTGGTGAGGATCTGCATTGAAGAAGACATCCAGAGGGTGGCAGTGAGATTCTGTCACAGTTGCTGCAGGAAGGAACTTGGGGGAAGACCTAGGAATCCTGGATCACTTTAACACTTTGAGAATAGAATCTTGAGTGAGAGATACAATGTTAACAGATTGAGTGCATTCCAGGTGCTCATCAGAGGCTCACATTGTGAATTATTTTGAGGAACAGAAGGGAAAACCACGGGGACCTTTATTTCTTCTCACTTCTTGTTTTGCTGGAACATGTTCATTGGCAGGCTTTAGCTGGCTTTAGGACCAAGGACAGCTCCGCTACAGCCCTCTTCATGGTTACTGCCTGATACCCCAAGGAAGGAAACCAAGTTATTGAAAGGGGTGGGGTATTTCTAAAGGTCTTCCAGGAGGCCCCTGGGGTATAGAATGACCACTGAACACAGTTCTAAGCTGATGCACTAGTGTTTGTAGGACAGCGAGCAGAAGACTTGGACCTCAATCTGCAACTGCATCATTCAGCTGAGCTATGCCAGTCCGGATATGTCCTCTTATTGTTGCAGCTCTCCTCTTGTGGTCCTTGGGGAGCTGTGTCTTGACCCTGCAGAGGCGCCCTGGTGTAGCACCCCATAGCCGTGTCCTCCAAGGGTCCAAAGAACCCAGTTTCACCAGGTTGAAAAGGAAAAACCTCGCAGTGGACTTTGTCATACCAGCTGCTTTCCGAAACTCATTGAGAGATCTTCTGGGTCTCTTTCCTGCAGGAGCAGGTGCCACCAACTTCCAGGCAAGCTCCAGCTTGTCCCTAGACTGCTGGCCCCTGGTGAGATCTTTCTCCAAGCATGGTAGAGATCACCAGGACCTGAAGAATGACCAGCAGACACCAAGGCACCAGCCAGCATTGCTGTCCAAGGTTCTGAAATCTGGATTCCTTAAGAGTCTACGCAGATCAAAGCAGCTCTTGCTTGAGGTTGGAGAAGACATGGTCAGGGAGGGATGTGGAATAAGTTGGGGTCCTCTGGTCCTTGGAGGGAGCAAGAATGACTCCAGCGAGGGCCAAGGAAACCTCATCCCAAATCCTGCCATGAAAAGGAAACTGGAGTTTAACCTGACTGAGTTAATGAGCTGGTGGCTGAAGTCCAAGGAAGGTAGATTGAGGATCAGACTGATGCCCCAAAGATCTGCCTTCTACCCTGGGAGAGAGGAGAACTTATCTGTTGCCCTCAGAGCATCACAGCCAAGATTAACTTTTCAAATTTTAAGAAAGGGTGAGTTCATCCAATCCATTCTATTTACAAATAAACACCGCGTTGTTATATAATAAATACATTTCTTTAAGACGGCATTTAAAACATAAAATTTGTGTAAATGTATTTCTTTACCAATTTACAGGAAAAATTGACTTAAAATCCTCTTAAACACAAGATGTTGCAGTTCACATATAGTATTTCTGCCAATAAAGAACCATTAAATAGTTTAAATTAGATTAAACTATTTATGCATGTTTGCCTGCAAAAAAAAAAAATGTACGTTTTTAGCAAACAAAAATCCAAGTTGTATATAGGTTTTAACTTTTTCCCCCCCAAATGCTCTACTGCTTCCCTATGGAGCTTTAAACACTTTAACTATTTGTAGACATGGGGAGAAAATGCAGCATGGCTGCAAAGAATAGCAGTGATTTTGTACAAAATCGGTTAACTTTGGCACATTTATACTGATTCTGTGATTTATAAGTAACAGTCCTGCTCATTGTTGGCAGAAATCCCAGTTTTTAAAAAAAAAAAACATCTCACCTTTATGAATAATATTCCTATCTCTGCTGAAATCACACATTTATTTATGCATATTATATCTATATATATATATTTTCTATATTAAGCAAAAAAAATTTCATGCAAAATATATTCTGAATTGAGTATTTGGTATTTTGGCTCAGTTGCATATTTTACACACATTAATAGAATCTTACAAACAGATTCAAGAGAATTGAGATTAATTGTGTTATCCTCTTGCGCAAGAATCTTCCGTTTCAGTGCAGACGTTGATTGATTGCCCGCCGAAACATTCATTTAATAGCAATGGGTTGAATATTCTTTATTTCTTAAATAGTTAAATTGGATGTTTTTATCTTGGAATATTTCTGTCATTGAAACAATGTTACAATTTCCTTTTTTTCATATTTATACCCTGTGGAAGAGTAGCTTTTGTTCTGGCAGAAAAGGGTTAATGTGTCATTTTGATGGCCACTTTCTGTGACTTCTGTGCTCCCAAGAGTTGTCAAAACTGGTGAATTTCTGCATTTTTTGAGGATGTTTTTGTATATTCTATATGGTCCATTGCCAACACAGGGTAGCCTCTGTTAGAGTATCTGCTTTTTCTCTGGGGGCTGGGTTCGGATGATTTACGCCTGGTAACTGTACTAAAATAATGTCTTATATGAAAAGCAAGAAAATATAAGAAAACCAAACCTTTAGGTCGTCTTTCTTTACGTAGTGAAAGTAGTGTTTGGATTCATCTCATCATGGCTCTCAGCTGCTTCATCATTCTATAAAGCAACATTTCCTTTGATGCAGGTTTTGTGATATGTTGGCATGAAGACAGGTGAATTACATGTTCTCAAATCAGGACACCCTGCATTGATAGAGATTAACAGAACTCATCTGAAAGAAAATAAATACATTGAGTAGAAAATGAGACTTATGTTTCATTAAACTCCGCCCTCTGCTGCCTCCATGGAAAGCAGGAGCATACCTCAGTATGCTCCTTGCACATGCTCAGTAGAACTCCCATTCTAGGCAATGGGAGTAGCAGCAAGCAATCACATGTGTTGCTAGTATACATGTGATTGGCTACTGCTTCAAGGACTTAAACTGGACGGATCATGAGTGTGTACATGAAGAGGCAGCCATGAGAGGCGTTATTAGTGTTAAAAATGAGAAGTCTCATTTTTTTAACACCAATAGCTAAAGAATTTCTGCACCAAATTTGCATGCAATAAAAAACACATAGGAGTGCATGGAAACATTCAAAAAAGAAAATTAAAATACTGTCTTGGGGCTAGAGTTGCTTTTAGAATCACATAAGACTTTTGATTGAATGCTTGAGTAAAGGAAAGCAATATCTATTTATGAAAGCCCTTTTAATTTATTGTTTAGAGGGCTCATTCATTAATGACAGCCCCCCGTTTGCCTTTAACACAATCTTGGGTTCTCCGAAGATATTTTAATTATAATTTCTTATGGTACGAATAATCTTTTTTTTTTCACCCGTTGTTTCAGTTATCCGGGGCGTATATACTTTGCAGGTTTGGAGTTGAGTGCTGATAGTTTGCTCTTAGTTTATTCAAAATTAAATACCATTACCACCAGTGGCGTATTCTGGTCTAGGGGGTGGCAGGTCCAAGGAAGCAGAAGCATAAAAGGGGGCCTCGGACTCCCACTACTCAACGGACCGGATAAAAGGGGGTCCCCAACACTATGGAGAAGTCATTGAGACCATCATACAGAGCCAGTAGGTCCCTCAACTCCTTTCCACCGCAACCACGATACATAAATAAACGTCACTGTCATCGTGCTTCCAAAAAAAATTGTTTTGCAACTGCTAATTTAATTAAAATTGTGGTAATAAATGTAGAGCGGAATTGATATTTTTATGCGTTTTTTACATTAGCATGAATCTTTCAGCGCTCTGATTAAAGTCAAATAAACGTCGCATCTTTTAGAAAAGAGAAGTAGAAATTGGCGTACGGGCACACAATGTTCCTTGGACACTTCTCATTTAGGCAAACTTGGGAACAAATTGTTTATGAACTTGCTCTACCCTATGGTTTGGAAACGGATTTTTTTTTTTACGTGTTTACGGAAATCCATAATAGTTCATATTATTATAAAACAATGCGCTTGTGTTACGCGTTGATCCGGAGGCAGTGGAGGCTTTGTTTTTGGGTTAAAGCCAGCCAAATTGAGATTACAGCCATTATAATGCATATGAAAGATGAGTGGCTATTTACATTTTGTATTGTCCACTTTGGGAAGGCATGGAGGGATTCTGCAGACTTTACCCCTTTACCTGCCCTGTTACCTGGCCATTTACCCCTTTACCTGCCCTGTTACCTGGCCATTTACCCCTTTACCTGCCCTGTTACCTGGCCATTTACCCCTTTACCTGCCCTGTTACCTGGCCATTTACCCCTTTACCTGCCCTGTTACCTGGCCATTTACCCCTTTACCTGCCCTGTTACCTGGCCATTTACCCTTTTACCTGCCCTGTTACCTGGCCATTTACCCCTTTACCTGCCCTGTTACCTGGCCATTTACCCCTTCACCTGCCCTGTTACCTGGCCATTTACCCCTTCACCTGCCCTGTTACCTGGCCATTTACCCCTTTACCTGCCCTGTTACCTGGCCATTTACCCCTTTACCTGCCCTGTTACCTGGCCATTTACCCCTTTACCTGCCCTGTTACCTGGCCATTTACCCTTTTACCTGCCCTGTTACCTGGCCATTTACCCCTTTACCTGCCCTGTTACCTGGCCATTTACCCCTTCACCTGCCCTGTTAACTGGCCATTTACCCCTTTACCTGCCCTGTTACCTGGCCATTTACCCCTTTACCTGCCCTGTTACCTGGCCATTTACCCCTTTACCTGCCCTGTTACCTGGCCATTTACCCCTTTACCTGCCCTGTTACCTGGCCATTTACCCTTTTACCTGCCCTGTTACCTGGCCATTTACCCCTTTACCTGCCCTGTTACCTGGCCATTTACCCCTTCACCTGCCCTGTTACCTGGCCATTTACCCCTTTACCTGCCCTGTTACCTGGCCATTTACCCCTTTACCTGCCCTGTTACTATTTGGCTTCCGGACTCTACTTTCCGCCAGTCAGCTCCGAAGCTGTCTCATGAGACGCCCCATACACACGCACAGAAAGCAACCCCTTTGATTTTAATGGGAACCCTTTCTGTCCACTGAATGGCTGCTCCGAGATCCAACATCGGGCCAAGGAAGAAGTATTTGACTGAAGCTCTGGAGCTGCAGCTTCTCCCAAAAAAATAAGTAATTTAATTATTTTTACAAATCTACATCAATGCATTCTTTGTTGAGTGCCTCTTTAAAAATGAGGTGGAATAAGGCAATGTGAAGGCCATATTTGTCCTATAGTCTTCTATCCCTTCTCTTTTCATCCTTTTTGTCCGAACAGTGCTCTTTTCTTCTAACCTCACTTTCCACTTTTTCTCCATCACTCCATCTTCTTTTCTCTGTTTCCTCCAACACATGTCTTCATGTCTCCATGTCTCCCACCTCACTTGACAACAGGTCCACCTAGATGAGGACACGACTGTGGTGCAATATAAGCTGAGACAGGGTCTAGCTAAACCCTGGAACGGTTCGCCCCTGCTCCCTTGTTACTTCCACCATCCTCTATTCTGTGTCCTGTGATATGATGTCATAACCATACCTGGGAACATTCAGGCTCCAGCTACCTCAGAGACCCAGAGAAGTTGCGCTCCACCCAGAATTTCCGGGCGAAACCCAGAGAGTTCCCTGGTATGGTCATAACCCGACGCTCTGCCTCAATATGGCGGCCGTGCTGACCAAAGACCTCCATGGTATAATTGGGCAACCAGCCCATGGACCAGTGATGAACTGGAGAACCAGGTCAACCAACAGGGCAATCTACCTTTATGTGGAAGAGGAATGAGACTGGGATCCTTAAGTGAGGATAACCCTGAGGAGCAATGCTCATTTCTAGAAGGGTCAAGAGCGTTTGACCTTCCAGTTTGTCAGGTGAAGGACATGAGTGCCTTCCCACCTAAACCTGCTGAAGATAATTTTGCATTGTGGGATTAATCAGATTGCGGGATAACACTGATTGATGGGACCTTTAGAAACTCAACCATGCTGTATGAAAAAATAAATGAAAGCAAGAAAAAAGATAATTAGAAAAAAAAGAGAAAAAAGAGAAATAGCGATTTTCATTTCTTTTTGCTATCAGTTCCAAAAGGGCCTAAATGAACATCTTCTAATTTCTTTTCAGTATATGGTAATTTCATAAGGCGCTCATATAACGTCTCCATTATTTCCCTGACATTAATAAATTACTTGCTTTTGGGTTTTTTTTACTTAATTTCATGTAGGCATATATTGTCTATAAAACAGACTGGAATTGGCAGGTTCCTGTAAAGTGATAATCAATCATTCGCTGATGCCGTTCATTTTCTGACACGCGCCGACATCATTTCCTCTTTCTGTTGGAGTGAAAAATGGACTTTTGGTAATTATTCCCTATTTAAGTGAATATTTTTTAAGGAAGGAAATGTCTCTGAAATGTACAGAAAGTAGAAAATTATAGCAAGGATTCAAAAC
Organism: Sceloporus occidentalis; assembly: GCA_023333645.1. NCBI lineage: Eukaryota > Metazoa > Chordata > Lepidosauria > Squamata > Phrynosomatidae > Sceloporus > Sceloporus occidentalis. The sequence goes on along the minus strand of JALMGF010000129.1, from coordinate 915,411 downwards.
ACATCGATGGGGAACATATGGAAAGGAGGAATGGCTCTTGAATATAAGATGAGACCGAGGACTGAAGAGTTAATGTCTGAGGTCTAAGAAGAGATAGAAAAATAGGCAGACTAGATACAAACGGCTACTTTGTGAAACTAGTAGGAAAAAATATAATGTGTCTGTCTGTCCGTACATGGATGACAACCCCCAGCGCTGTATACAGTAATATAACCCCCAGCGCTGTATACAGTAATATAACCCCCAGCGCTGTATACAGTAATATAACCCCCAGCGCTGTATACAGTAATATAACCCCCAGCGCTGTATACAGTAATATAACCCCCAGCGCTGTATACAGTAATATAACCCCCAGCGCTGTATACAGTAATATAACCCTCCAGCGCTGTATACAGTAATATAACCCCCAGCACTGTATACAGTAATATAACCCCCCAGCGCTGTATACAGTAATATAACCCCCAGCACTGTATACAGTAATATAACGCCCCAGCACTGTATACAGTAATATAACCCCCAGCGCTGTATACAGTAATATAACCCCCAGCGCTGTATACAGTAATATAACCCCCGGCACTGTATACAGTAATATAACCCCCAGCGCTGTATACAGTAATATAACCCCCAGCGCTGTATACAGTAATATAACCCCCAGCACTGTATACAGTAATATAACCCCCCAGCGCTGTATACAGTAATATAACCCCCAGCGCTGTATACAGTAATATAACCCCCAGCGCTGTATACAGTAATATAACCCCCGGCACTGTATACAGTAATATAACCCCCAGCGCTGTATACAGTAATATAACCCCCAGCGCTGTATACAGTAATATAACCCCCAGCACTGTATACAGTAATATAACCCCCCAGCGCTGTATACAGTAATATAACCCCCAGCGCTGTATACAGTAATATAACCCCCAGCGCTGTATACAGTAATATAACCCCCAGCACTGTATACAGTAATATAACCCCCCAGCGCTGTATACAGTAATATAACTCCCAGCGCTGTATACAGTAATATAACCCCCCAGCGCTGTATACAGTAATATAACCCCAGCGCTGTATACAGTAAAATAACCCCCAGCGCTGTATACAGTAATATAACCCCCCAGTGATGTATACAGTAACAGGCCCCCAGCGCTGTATACAGTAATATAACCCCCAGCACTGTATACAGTAATATAACCCCCAGCGCTGTATACAGTAATATAACCCCCAAGCGCTGTATACAGTAATATAACCTCCCAGCGCTGTATACAGTAATATAACCCCCAGCACTGTATACAGTAATATAACCCCCCAGCGCTGTATACAGTAATATAACCCCCAGCACTGTATACAGTAATATAACGCCCCAGCACTGTATACAGTAATATAACCCCCAGCGCTGTATACAGTAATATAACCCCCAGCGCTGTATACAGTAATATAACCCCCGGCACGGTATACAGTAATATAACCCCCAGCGCTGTATACAGTAATATAACCCCCAGCACTGTATACAGTAATATAACCCCCCAGCGCTGTATACAGTAATATAACCCCCAGCGCTGTATACAGTAATATAACCCCCAGCGCTGTATACAGTAATATAACCCCCAGCACTGTATACAGTAATATAACCCCCCAGCGCTGTATACAGTAATATAACTCCCAGCGCTGTATACAGTAATATAACCCCCCAGCGCTGTATACAGTAATATAACCCCAGCGCTGTATACAGTAAAATAACCCCCAGCGCTGTATACAGTAATATAACCCCCCAGTGATGTATACAGTAACAGGCCCCCAGCGCTGTATACAGTAATATAACCCCCAGCACTGTATACAGTAATATAACCCCCAGCGCTGTATACAGTAATATAACCCCCAAGCGCTGTATACAGTAATATAACCTCCCAGCGCTGTATACAGTAATATAACCCCCAGCACTGTATACAGTAATATAACCCCCCAGCGCTGTATACAGTAATATAACCCCCAGGGCTGTATACAGTAATATAACCCCCAGCGCTGTATACAGTAATATAACCCCCCAGCGCTGTATACAGTAATATAACCCCCAGCGCTGTATACAGCAGACCTGGAGTCGCCGTTGCTGTCAGTCATGTGATTTGTTTAATTTTCCCGGCTCAAACACCACACTGAGCTGATGCTTTATGGCGATGCTAATGAAGTCCGTTCCTCCATAGACTTTCATTAGTCAGCATCCAACTGGGTCATCAGGACTGATATGCAGCTGCCTAAAAACATTATTTTATGGGGGCAATAACTAAAACTGTGTTTAAAAAAGAAAACAGCAATCTTACTGAAAAAAATAATAATCTGATAATAATAAAATATTTTGTGGAAGATTCCCGTTAAGGTAATTTTTGGATAAATCTAGGCAGGATTGGCATTGCCCGAGTCACGGAGGAAAGCCATTAACACTTACAGGGATTAAAACAAAGCTTTGAACGTCTGACATTCGTAATATAATGTGGCACCCGGAAGGACGCAGTACATTACACCTCCATATATCTGCAGTCTCGGCTCTTACACACGGTACAGCGAGGAAAGGTGAACAAATCATTTTTATATCGAGGATACTCATTTCCTGAATATTATATACCTGGGAAATATAGCCTTTTGATTTAAAGTACGTAAAATGAATTAATTTGATACCTCATTCCCTTTACAAGGGATAATGCAATTTCCTTACAAATGGAGGAAAATTCAAACAATCGATAATTTTTCACATAATAATGGTTGAATATTGGGATTTGCATAAAAAAGCATGTTGAAATTTAATATAAATATATAGCCGTATGTCTATCCCATACATGTTTAATACCCTCATTGTATTATTACCCTCTACCACTTCTGCTGGGAGGCGGTTCCACTTATCTACCACCCTCGCAGTAAGCTAAAATTTGTAAGAAAGTTTCTGATGCAGCATCCATGGGACTTAAGGGAGGGGTTTCCAGGTGGGAAGTAAATGTTAGTTACCCATTAACAGGAAAAATGGTATGACTGGTAGTAGTAGCTAACGGACCCACTTGTACCTGCGCAACATGATAAATTTACAATAGCTGGGGTGGTAAAGATTCGCCACAACTACTCCAGTCTACAACTCCTAAGGTGTTCAGTAATGGTATGGGAGCTGCACAGCCCAAGACTTTAACCACAATTCCCATGAAGTTCAGCCAGCAATATGGCTGCTGAATATTATTGTAGATGCAGTCAACAAAGGTTTGTGTTTGTCCTGTAGACTTAGGGTACCCCCCCCAAGCCCAATCTACAGTTACAGCCACTCTTCCCATAATAATCTCACTTTCCCATACCTCAGACTGGATACGAGTCGTGGTCTAAACAGCTGGAGTATTAACTAGCCCTAGCTGCAATACATGTTCGAAATTAACGACCCCGTGTCTGCAGCCTGCAAACTGCGTCTCGGTCCAGGTAGGGACTCTGCGTCTGTGAAGGAGCAGGCGAAAAAAGGTCACCAAATATTGATGTTATTTAGATTTTTCTTCTGTTTACTCACTTTGCATTTTGTTAAAATGATAAAAATAAACTAGTAACATGTCTATTTTTGAAAGCATTCTTACTTTTTTTTTACAACAGATCCCATTGTCTTGGCATTTTTATTATTCTAAGTCTAACCTTTTGAATGCGAAAGAGCTAATAAATTGCTTCACGCATCCTTATTGTATCCAAATAATCAATAGTTTTATTTTCCCGCGGCTTGGCTTGTAATGGCGTATCTTCCCATCGGAGACCTTAACTGCTCGATACCGTGTATCACTTGAGCCTGGTCTGACTCCTGCACTGTATCAATTTAGTTTATACTGGAAGTCGATGCTTGTCAGAAACCCAGTTTGTGCCTTCGCTTATTCTTAATTAGCCTTTCAGACAGAAGCACTTCATTGTCCTTAGACACCCAGGACTACGATACTGATATCACTCCTTACAGAGACGTATCTTTACTCCCATTAAGTGATGGTGTCCTTAAAACAATAAATCACAGGCCTTAACAGGTGAGCGAAATAGTTTTTACCAGATTATATATATATATATATATGGACTGGCCTTACATAGAAAAGGGATCTTCTCAGCCATGTTTTATTTTTGTTCTGTGTTCTAATAAAAAGTATCATTACTAAACTAGTACAAATATTTCGGTTTGTTTTTGGCCCATTTCTTTTCAGGCAATTAATTTAATACCCTGACCACTCGGTTCGGACGAAAATTCTGGGGCACTTTTATTTCGGGAAGGAAATTTGTTGCCCCTCACTCACTCACACGCTCATTCTTATATGGCGGCGCTTGCGGTGGCGTCCTCTCTCCAATCCCCCAATAGTTACCCTAACTTCTCCCAGATTCTGCAATCACCATTTAGGCGGAAATTATGCCAACTGGGCCTGCCGCCCTTGGCCCTATCTATCTATCTATCTATCTTTCTATCTACCTATCTATCTATCTATCTATCTATCTATCTATCTATCTATCTATCTATCTATCCATTATCTATCATCTGTCTGTCTATCCACCCATTATCTATCTATCTATCTATCTATCTATCTATCTATCTATCTATCTATCCATCCATTATCTATCTATCTATCTATCTATCTATCTATCTATCTATCCAGCCATTATCTATCTATCCATCCATCTATCTATCCTTCAATTTTCTATCTATCTAGTTTTATGGTCGAGTTGTTTTTTATTACCAAATTAAGATGTAGCCGTATACTTTAATGTGTATAACATCATTTAAGGTACACAATCGGTTTTATATTACAGTCTATTTTATAGTGAAATTATAAATGTTAAATATAAAAGGATACATTATGTAGGACAAACTGAACTTTTCACACCATAAAAATAAAAACATACATGAAAATGATCCCGTTGTCATTAAACTTTCTATCCACTCAATCATTCATGTGAAAAGCGAATACAGATTAAATAGGGATTTGTTTATACATTATACTCGCTCACTGGCTGAAATGTTTTATAATGTGTTAATATATTGTAATATACTGTAGGGGAAACATTTGTTTAAATAAAATGTTAATTCTATTATGCACAAAAGTCTTATGAACGAAGAATATGGTGATAAAAAGTGTCTTGAGGTTAACATTGAGCCAACATCACAGAAATAGAAAAAAAAAAGTAAAATAGAAATGTGGCCTTTGATGACCGAACAGATCCAGGTACCAGACAAGAACCATGCAATGCCAGCTTTTTACCATTGAGAATCAGGAGAAATTATTTTATCTTAAGCTATGTAATGCAATTACGGTAAAAATCCTTTTTTTGGGGAGTGTAATGCATCCTCCGTCCACTTGAGGCCACTGTTGCACAACAGTTTATAACCATTGGCCACATCAGAATGTGTTGTCATTGGGTGCAGAATTGATCTTTTTTTTTGCCTTTTTTTACATTTTCTTTTCTTAATATTTTTTTCCGGCTGGGACCTTTACTTGGACCACAGATGAGAACTCTAGGCCTTTGCTGATCATCATGGGACGAACCCTTAGGTAAAGTTGCACTCTCTTTGTGCCAAGGTAATGCAAAGTGATGTATAGATGGATTAGGGATGAGAAGGCAAAGGTTGAGCTCCATGCCTTCCGTAGGGTATTTATTTAACTTTCAACCCCTCCATCCCACTGAACAGGAGGTATAGTTGGGCACTATACACACCCAAAGGTTAATTAATTAGCCCACCACACAGCACACAGAAAAGAGTGCAGAATAGAAGAACAAATGTCACCCCCTGGTTAATAAGGCATAAGAGGAGCCTTGATCCTTTTAGAGAATTATTTATTTTTTAAAATGTTTTTTTTTTTTAATATTATATTGTATTATTGTATAGTGAAATACCAAGTCAATTTAAACAACACATTAAAGGGCTTTTTGTTGCATGGATATTTAAAACTTGGAAGGATTGATGTGAACGAAAGGTAGCCTGGATCTCCGTCCTATTTTATTGTTTCCATTGGAAGTTCTTATGGGGTCTCTCTAAGAGTAAAAGTTGACATCCTTGCTCACGGTGCCTAGAGGTACACTATCCTCACCTCACTGATAAGGCTCCTTAAGGACGACATGTGCTATACCTCTAGGAACCTTGGAAATTGGTCCTTAATTCAGGTTCTAGAATGCCCAGGATTGGTCTCAAGTGCTGATAGAGGGTTCTCCACAGCGTACAAGTCAAGCTACTTAGTGTTCCTACTTTCCTGGTCTATGTTGAGCTAATCTTACACCCTTAAGTACATTTTAACCCATATAATCATGATATTAATCAAAGCGTTCTTCAATAATGAATTGAGTTATCACGGAACCCCTTCAGGTTTGAGGATTCCAAAAGTTTATCTCATGTGTGACAACTTAAATGAAAAGGTGATGTCATTGTCTACATTAGGAAATGTCCACTAATTGATTTTTTATCTAGAATGTTTTATAGCAAAGTTTCTCCTAATGGACAATACATATCAGTAGGCCATGATCAGAGCGAATGATGAAGTAAGAACATTCTCCTTTTCCCTGTAGGTCACTATAAACAAAATCAATGTTAATTGGGTAAAAAAATGTTAAACATTAATTAGGTCTTCAGCTGAACTGTTTCAAATCCCATCAATTACGCCTCGTGTTAATTGATACTCATATATTAATTTGGATCCAATTACCGTGAAAAAGGTAATGTGATTTCATTTAGGCAATTACTTAAAAAAAAAAAGTTTAAAAAAAAATATATTTTATCAAAATATCACTGTTAGGAGGAACAATTACCATTGACATGGAATGCTGTACCTTTAAATACATTGTGTTTTAATGAACTTTATCGCCAACACAAATAATAATAACTAAAAATAGCAATACATTCATTAAATTAGCTGTATTCACAATTAAAATTCATTTATTTTATCTGCTTTTGTTCAAATGCATTGATTGCTGGGAGTCAGGGTCATTCTCTTAATAAACGTATACTCATATAGATGGTTGGGGAGCAATGACCCCAAAAAAAAACAACCAAAAAAATGTTCTTCCAAAATCCTACCTTTAACAACATAATAAATATCCACCTGATCTGCCGCGGGAGTGAATGGCCGATCCAGTCCTATATATGACATGCAGGAAGAGATCTCATGTTTCTTTACTCTGTATCGACACGCTTATTCCTCCCCTTTAAGTTGCTGAAGTTAGGGGAAGAGATTAATGGATTAGCCCAGCTAGCCGTTCCACCTTTTGCTACAGATGTCAGCTTTCATCGAGTGAACAGCTCCAACAATTATCTCCAACAATTACATTGACTAAAGACCAAAGAGCACAATCTAACGGCAGATTTAATCAATGAAGTTAGTTATGCTAAAAGCTGTGACCGAGACGGTTGCCCTATAAAGGTCTTCATTGGCCTTTGATAAATCAATACTGCTGTGAAATCAGATTTGCCTCTGATCTATCTAGTAGATTGTAAGCTCACAAGACCAGGGTCCTCTTCTCGTGTTCATCTGGAAGACTACATGGGGCGATTGGGTCTTCTTATCTTACATTCTATGTTCCTACAAACAGGAATCTAAAATTGTAGAAGAAGCTTTAACCAAAGGTGAGAATTTTCATTGGACCAACATAGAACAAAAAATGAAGAGACACATTAGCCCCCAAAGTGTCTTCTTCCGTGGTCCGGGAAGCTATGCTTCTACATATTATTTTATGTTGGCCCAACAAAAAGTAACACCCTTGAGTAAAGACTTCTTGGACCAATATGTCTCTAGCCGCTTTACTTAACTAATAACAGAACAGAACAGAAGTCGGTCATTGTTAGTTTATTAGAAATTTGAGATGTTTAAAATGATTTGTCTAATAATAACATAAAATAAAGACATTTAAAATAGTGTTTTTAAGAACAGAGATATTTGCAAAGGTGAAAGCTTTAAACCTTGAAAAGCATGGGATAAATCAACTCTTTAGCACAAATACTGTTACAATGTAGTCATTATTTGCCCCCTTTTAAAAGAACAATAGCAGGAAAGAGGCAGATTGTTGAAATACACGGCAATTACTGAATCTCAATGTCACGAATATACCGCGATGTCCCAATTGCTGTGATCTGCTCAATAAAAGCAATTTAACGAACAATAAGACGTCTCTGATCTCCTCTTTGAATTAGATGATTTTTGATGGCTAATGGCTGATTTTTTTTATTGAGAAACGTAGAATTTGCCGGCGCATCAGACCCATTCAGTGCCATCTAGTACACTCGTTTTTTTTACCTGATTCCAAATTTCTTGAGGAACTCTTGTCTTAGTAGTGGCAGAACCTCTAATCTAATCAGTTGGAGGACATCATTGTGCTTCCTTGCAACCGACATAGAGACTTCTTTGTGCTCCTCAGCATGTATCAGGCCTTATTTCTTGGGACATCAGCTATGTTGGGTTGATGGGTTAAGGTTTTAATTTGATTTATTTTAAATAACATTGTTTCCACTTTTTTGACTAGGTTCTCTCTCTGAAATTCACGACTTGCCCACCACTGTTTTACGATTCATTGATGGTACTGAATGAACAGCTATTTAGAATTAATAAATGTTCTTTGATTGTTATGACAAAATCATTGTTTCTCACCCCTTTTCTTATTTTTTTTTTCATGGATGTTGATTTTTTTATTGCTTCAAAATGAGCTCTATCAGTATATCCATAAAACAACCCCTCACATTGAGTAAAAGCCACACAGAGTCTTGAGCCGAGCTGGTCCAGGCAACTGAACTGAATTTGCTGAAGCTAAGTACTAAAATTAACCCAACTCTTAAGTCGATTGTGGCCCAAGTCTACTCGATTCTACTTGACTGGTAACTTGCAGTTACTATATAAAGTATGGAAACTCATCCATTTGCAGGAATTTCACTTGAGTCAAGTTGGCAGTTGAGTTGAAAAAGTACTCCAACTCAAAAAAGTCAATTTAACTTCTTAGAATGCAGCAAGTTGGCCCAAAAACTCCATTAAACTCAAAATGTCTGCCCTACTCGGCAAACACCAGCTTGACTGCCAAGTTCTACTGATGACATGACTGGAAGACTCACGTGAGAGGCTTTTCCCCAAGTCAACGCTCAGACTCAAGGATCAGCATGATAGCAGTTTATGGAACTTGACTCCCTCTTGGTCCAACTTGACAAGAGACCTATAGTGTCCGTCTCAACCGTCTTATTCCACTTTTGTGAATAGGTGAGTAGCTGCTCAAGTCAGGTTTCCTAATGTTAAAAATGTAAACTCCAATGCAGGCTGTTTAGGATTTTTATTATTATTATTATTATTATTTTTATTATTATTTTTATTATTATTATTATTATTATTTTTATTATTATTTTTATTATTATTAATGTTACATTTAGTGTGTGGCTTTACTGTGTCTTTAAGAAGATCACTTTCAAAGGTGTATTAATGCTTCCTCGTTGTTCTACATTCTATATTTCTATGTTTCTATGTATAATCAGTAATCATTTTACATGTTCCGGCATGATCTAGATAATGTTGAAATGTATTATGCATACATCTGCCTAACTACATCATACGTGTCTGTTAATGCAGACAAAACAGGTATATTCTATGATTAACTGCGAGGAAATTGAAACCAACCCGTTGGCTTAATGCGTCTATCCAAAATTCAATATTCAGCTTTTAATTTGTTTAAAAGGCCTCTGAGAATTGAGGTACCGTTATACTTTACAACGTTACTGTAACGGCAATTATATAGCATGGGTTCTGTGGACGTAATTAACTAAAAGTGTTTTGTGTTTTTTTTTTTTTCTTCCACCTCTTCCCTCTGTATCGTCATCACAAATGAATTACTCATCTTCTTTAAAATGTTCTGCTAACGTTATTATATTTTTATAACCCACACTTTTGCTAGCTTGCAAAAACAGAAAAAATGGCACAATTCTTCTGTCGGATCTCAAAAAAGAAGCAGAGAAGGTGCATAAAAATGATGCACCTTCTCTGCTTCTTTTTTGAGATCCGACAGAAGAATTGTGCCATTTTTTGCTGTTTAGTTTAAGTAGTTTAAGGTAACTGGGTAATGTAAGCAATATTTAAAAAGAAAGAAGAGAAAATTAAACCTACGAGAACAATCGTGTAGCTGTATGCAAACGGACCAAAAATGTTTCAGGCAAATTTTTCAGTTCATTTTGGTCTATTCATTTTCATTCACTCTTACTCACTCTCGGACACACTCACACTCTTATTCTAGTTCACTCTCTCTCTCATGCTTTCTAAATGTTTCCCTACCTTCTCTGCCAACCACTTACGCTTCTGCCGACCACTTCCGCTTCCACAACTCCTTCATCTTCTATCTTTTACCTTCTCTTCTCTCTTCCATCTTCAATCTGTTATCCCAATAACTACCACGGGGAGAGGACGCCACCGAAAGCGCTGCCATATTGCCCTGAGTTCAAGTTAGGGCAAAATGATGGTCCTCTCCCCCGAACGCCACCATTTTGGAGGATGTTCCCGGGCTATGCCTGTGGAGATGCGGACGAAGATAGAAGATTGAAGTTAGCAGTTTGAAGATAGAAGAGAGAAGAGAACGGACAAGATAAAAGATAGAGAATGAAGATGCAGAAGTGGTCGGCAGAAGCGGAAGTGATAGGCAGAGGTAGGGTAGCATTTCGAGAGCGTGAGAATGAACGAGAATGAGAGAGTGTGTGAGTGAGTGAATGTGGGCCCATATATTTCAGATGAAAAGTCGGAGCTTTTTGTTTCGGTTTCATCTAATTCGTGGGGGGGGGGGCTCTGGCCAAGTCACATAAAATCATTTGCTACATAAAGCCACCCCAGAGATACAAAATGGTTGGCCTTCCAAACCTAGAAGGTAGACCCTATATATCTCGCTCCAATTTTATAGGGAGTTAAAACCAAAAGGAGACGAGAAACTTTTCTTTTGTCAATGAACCTTTTTTAGCAAAAACCCCCCCAACATTTTCTAAACTTTTAAAGAGGTTGGCCAATGCTGGGTGGGTATAAACACATAGAATATCGACGTAGCGTTCTATAGGACATTTTAGTTCTGAAAGATACTCTCCACCATTGTTTTCCAGATTGAGAAAGGTAGATCCCATTTCCTTAGAGATATACTAATACTGAAAGATGTTTCGGAACTCTGCGTGACAGCTACAAATTAAAAGTCTATTCTTTATTGATCGTACAAATAAATGTGTAATTCAGGTGCAACAATGCAAGCCTTCACTTTGCACACGAGCGGAATGAACATGTTTAAAACCACTTCTAAAGAGTGTTGTTGGGTTATGCCAGCGATGGATCTTACTGCTGACTCTTTGCACCTCTTCAAGTATTCCAGAGACTGTGGAGAGCATGAGTTTGTGACCCAACTTCCGATGTTCTGTATTGCGTCATATGGATACTTGAGAAAATGTCTATAGTATCGGATAACATCAATTACTGTCTATACAAAGTGCTGTTAAAGAATATGCTAGGTATATCCGCAGATCAACGGCCATGTATCTTGACAGCTCTCTTGTGTCACCGTGCAGCCTGTTTTCCACACAACCCTCCAAGCTGAGAAGCTTCATTGTTTCTCAAACTCTCTTGTGTTCTCTTGCGACAACCAAGCATTTATTCATGATACCTCGTGGTGTATGGGCTTCGGTAATGGAGAATAACAGGGTAATGACATCACACCTCTGTGTTCTCCATCCTCATACAGCTTGACGGAGCAGTGTCAAGGAGATCTTTGGGGTTGGAGGTATTGGTCTCATGGTTCCTCGTGGGAGTGAAGGGGGAAGACGATGGGCAAACATTTTCCAGATCTCCTTGTGTCTACAGCCAGTGGGTCAGTCTCCTGTGCCCATGGCGTAAAGCAATACCTGGCAACATAATCAGAATCCAAGAAGAAGAATAGGATAAACGGGATACTCAAAAACTCAAGGCTCTTGACTCCTAATCTGAATCAGGTCAGATGCTTCGACACCTCTCACAGGAGATTAGTATTTCCACTTATACTACATCAGTATAAAGCTAAACATGTCATCGCTGCGTATATAATTATGTCATAAACCTAACCTATTTTTCATGGAAATTGCTTTTCCTCGGAAAATGGCTGCTGTTTAACATTAGCGTGGCACTGTTTATATAAAGATGAAGGGGTTTGATAAACATCCGTTATCGTTGTGTACTCAATCATCATTTCTAGATAACATAACACATTTTCCATTCCTAACTCACGCTTAATGTTGTTTTCCGTAGATTGATCTTCTTTAGCAATCTACTTTGTCTTAATGAGTCCTGCACATTATGATACATTAGTATCAACAAAAGTGCAGTGCCAGCTTTTATTTTCCAATGCCTTCTGTTATTGGGCTCTCTATTTAAAGTCCATTAAATATATTTTTTGTTTGTTTGTGGATCTTATATGAAGTTATAATTCCATTTCATAGAATATCAATCTATTGGTAGATACTCAATTCAGGTAATGGACCTAGAAGTAGATTTATGAGTCCTTGAAGAGGGTAAGGTTCAAACATCAGTCAGAAACCCACAAAACCAACCAGCCTTAGGTCCCTCAAACCTGTGGAGATCTTGGTCAAGTCATATCCTCGAAGCCAAGTTTAAATACGTCAGCTTAGTCACCTTTACAAGTTACGCTAATAATTCCAGAGTCAACATGAGCCAACTACAAACCGTAGCGCTGTCTATTCCAACACATGTTTAGTGTCTGCTGTGTCTACGCCATCAAGTGGCCTAAAGTGCCAGCTACCCTACCATCGCCAGTCCATCCCTGACTACTAACTCCCATTAGCTTGACCTTTATTAAAGAGACATCATTGACTTCCCAGGGCCTAAAACACAAATATTGTAGAAGCCAGACTTGGTGACCAAGTAAGAGTTTCTTAGGTAATTTTACAGCTTGATTTGACTTACTTGTGTTGAACACTGGTGTATTGTTAGCCCATACAGGATAGGCTAGTGCTTCAATGATGGCAATAGGAGTGCTACTGAGCATGTGCAGGAAGTGTACATAAATGGCTTGTGCATTCGAATTTGTACGAATAGCACATTTGCTGAATTTTGGTAATTTTGACAATTTGTGCGGACCCCGGAAACGGGGCCAGACGCCCCCCCCCCACACCACAACAAAGGAACAACTCTCGAGTTTTCATCTGAAATTTGTGGATCCATATTCACTCACAATCTCTAATTGTTTCTCTACCTTCTCTGCCGACTACTTCCGCTTCTGCTAACCACTCTTAATTCCACATCTTCTACTATCTTCTTACTTCTCTTTTCTTTTCTCTATTCTACCTTCACTTTGCTATTTTCTTTCTTCATCCGCACCTCATAACCTGGCTATAACTCCCTCAAAAATGCCGGCGCTTGTGGTGACAACCTCTCCCAATTCTCCAATCCAAGGAGGGAACACCACCACAAGCACCGCCATATTGCACTCAGTTGGCGCTTTTGGTGACGTCCTCTTCCCCAACCGGAGTGAGAGGACGTCACCACCATTTTGACAATGATTGCAGATTGAAGAGAGAAGAGAAGGGATAAGATGAAGAAGATGTGGAAGAAAATACAGAAGGGGAGGTGGTCGGCAGAGAAGGTAGGGAAACATTAAGAGAGCACACGAGAGAGAGTGAACAAGAATGTGAGAGCGTTAGTGAGAGTAAATGTGGGCATCCAGCAATGAATTTCAACTCTGAATCAAAAATGCTCCAGGATTTTTAGTCAATGGGCAGGAAAAGAAAGAAATTTGGCCCATTTGTACACGTCTATTACATTCTTCTGCTTCCTAGTTTCAGTAGAGGCAGCCGGGGAGGATTAACTCCAATGACGAAAGAATGTATGCTCTTAATTGGTGTAAATTGACGGTCACATTGGGTAGGGCATATACTTTGGGCCAATCACAGTACACTCTGTCCCCTACCGCGAAATCATTCCAACAATGACAAGACAATTACATATAGATGTCTCCCATTACCTTTTCACCATAAAAGAAGGATGCACGTTTCTGCATAATTATATATCCATGCGCCAATTACAGTAATGATCCAAATTATGCTATAATGTCGCACAAATATGAAAACCATTACGCTTTGGGGGGAAAAATTAACTCTTAGTTTAGTCTCAGAACACAAAATACTAAGACTGCTGCCTAATGAACTAGAAGAAGCTAATGCCATCGAATAAAAAGTCGATCATTTTATATTCATGAAATAGGAGATTAAACCTTTTAATAAGATCCACTTGAAGGGTTGTGATTAACTATTAAGCCTTCCTCCGAACTTCACGAAAAGAGCCCCGTCAATAATAGTCAAGCGTTCTGTTTCCAAAATGTAACAAGCAATTAGAAGAGAATCTTCACACGAATCCCTTCTATTCTAGAACTGCGATTATGTCGATAAATGAGAGCGATGTTTTATGATGGAGGACTGGGTCCTTTGAAGAGCCGTTAAGGAATCGGCTTGAATGTTTCTCGCCAAATTCCTTATTTAGGATTCAGTTAATTGCTCTTGACGGAGCGCTTCGCAAAAAAACTGCCTTAAGGGGAATCTATAAGGATTTTAATTCCTTAAACACATTTCTACAAAAAAGTTGTGTTTTTCTTTTCTTTTTTTTAAACTTGGTGTCAGTTCATGAGGATGACAAAATGTTCCATCTGGAGAAATGGTAAGAGTGAAGAATAATGTTTTTAATCTTTGTCATGTCAGGAAGATTTACTTTACTCGGAAGGCAGTAAATGAAGTGTTAGAGGTTAAAGGGACAGTTTAATGTCGCTGGCACCCCCCCTAATATAGAAGAATGCATATTAAAATACTCTCCGTATAACCCTAACCCTCTGTGAGTACTTTAATAAGCATAATTCTAAAATTAAAAATAACTAAAAAAATCTAGTACCTACCTGACACAGATCTGACATTTCTTGCCAGTGATTGGTTGCTCTATGCTGTCAATCAATGGGCGATGGAAGCACGTCGCTATAACTGATTAATATCAGTGTTCCCGTTGAAATCTATGGGAAGACTCTACACGTGCACTAGGGTCTAAACCAGGGGTGTCCAACCTGCGGCCCTCCAGCTGCTGCAGGACTACATCTCCCATACCCCTCAGCCTGCTTCTTAGCTGAAAGAGCATTATGGGAGATGTAGTCCTGCAGCAGCTGGAGGGCCGCAGGTTGGACACCCCTGGTCTAAACCGACCCCTACACACTGGAGGCAAGTATATCACCGGCATGCATTCGGCTTCAAAACAGACCATATGAAAAGGTGGACCCCCCACCTGCCATATGCATTAAAGTGCATGCGACATACATACGGCTCCTGAGTCTAAGACAAGACCAACGACTGATTAAGGTTTCAGTCTTTAGAGCAGGAAAAACGGGCGGACTAGACGGGGGCCGAAATGGGCCGATCTGCCAGCTAATTCCATGTTTCTGTGTTCTCTTGTTCCATGAACAAAGCTCCTTGTATAAAATGACCATAATGCTCTAGCACACATGCTCATAACTAAGGATAGATGCAAAGAAGTAAAAGTGTGTTGGGTAGAGTATTTCCTTGCATTATATATCAGGTTGTGGAGATGGTTGGGAACGCCGTTTTGCATTTACTGTCTATAAGCAGCATTTATCGCACACAGTACAAGCATAATTGAAATTCTTCTCATTTAAATAACATGAGATTTTCTCGTGTTGGGCGAGAAGACGTGAGGACCTATTAGCAGCGGAGGGTCAAAAGCTTTATGCACGGTGCCCCTCGCTAATTAGGTATTAATATTATCCGAATTGTCCTGTGTTGTGTTCAAGGCTCATAGAAACATAACATTTCTCTGCATTGTGTTTAAGGAAGCAGGTAGTTCCCTAATTCAACCAATGGTAAAGCAGGGAAAGCGTTCCTAATGAAAGAGAGGAAATGCTACCACGTTGAGTTTGGATGTAGAAAAGCAAAATGTAATTTTGTTTCGTCTTGTTTTACTTGAATAATAACTTTCTGGGGGGTTCGTGGAACTATTTCGCTACATCGTGACTCGTTGGAGCTATTTAGCTTTCTAAGATCACCTGGCTGGCAAACAGGATAAAAAACATGATCCTCGCTACCATGCAGGGATCAGAAATTGTTACAATAAACGTAAATAAAATTACAAAAAACAAAACCTATTTTGTGTTTCATTAGCATGGTTATGAAAGTTAACCCCTTCTTATTTGTGCCTAAATTGCATTGGATACATTTACCTTAAATGTTTCTATTTAAGAAATTAGTTTTGTTTCTGTTGCTTTTACAATTCGGTTTGGAAATTATGGGCAAACAATAGGGGGGAAATTTTTTTTTTTTGTGTGTGTTTTTACTCCTATATCATGTGATCAGATGCATGGTTTGTCCTAAACTAGTTATCTATGAATAGCTTAACTTGAATAAAAAAAGATTTCTCTATATAAAGTGTAAATTGTGATTGTCCCCTAAAGGTAACTATAGCACAACATAAAAATGTGGCTCGGTACACGAAGAGAAAAAAAAAGGTTCCCTGACCCCAGGCACTCAAAGGGTTAAATATCGCAAATATTTAATTGTATTCTTTTATGCTTGATCCAAGCCATTGAACTGTATTTCGGTAACGAGAGAGAGAGAGAGACCTGCTCGGCTGATATTGACAAGTATGTTTGAAAAGCATTAGCTTCAGTAAAGAATATATTATGCTAAATTGAAATGTAAATGAACAAGGTATTACGGAAAAAAAAACCGCTTTGAAACACGCAAAATCTCACAAAAGCATTGCTTAAATTACACTTTTACAAATCTAATCTTGGTAAATGGCAACATTATCACATTTGCATTGATAGAATATTTTTATTTATGAATTGTTTTGAGCTACAGCGTAATTGTTTTGTTTTTTTAGAAAAAAAAAAAATTGCTTTGCCCGTACGGTAGTTTTATGTAACGAAGACAAATAATATACTCCGAGTTCTAATTATAAAGTGTATTGATTGTCCCCCCCGACAGTAGTGTGGGTAAACGCGGTCATTATTGTAATGGAAATGCGCATTTAGGGGAGAAAGCTAAGCGACGTATTGCCGAGATGCCTTGCATTTTAACTGTACAAAATTGCAAATACGATAAAATATATATTTTTGTTGGGTAAATTGTGCATTTTAAGAAGAGCTGGGTGAAGGATGAACAAACAAAGTGCATTTTTGGGAATAACTAAGAAAATCAGTTTTTGTCCCCCTTATTTGACTTGGGGAAAGCATGGTGGAGCGTGAAAATGGGTGGAAATTACTTACCATGTGACATTTACTGATGTGCATACTTGGGAGCTCTCAGGTTTGACCCGGAGTCTCCAGGTGAAGCCCTTCTTCCCCAGCGTCTCTGGGTTAGTTTCTACTTTACCGCTTAACCCATAGCATGAAACCCATATCTCAACCCCATCCAACCAAACCCAATAACGACACTAGACACTGATTGTGGGTTAGGGCATTGGCCACTGCTTCATTGATTATTTACATCGCATCAGATTCCTCGAGCCGGCCTTATCAACCATTTATACACCACCCATTGACAACCCACCAGCTGTTGGGCCATAGGCAGTTCTTGGGCATAAGCCCTAGCCCGGCAGGTGCCATAAGCCTCATTGCGGGACACGAAGGTTATGGGCAAAACGTCATATTGACCTTGCATATCGCGTAGCCAGGAGACCTAACTGCTGTCCCATGGGAAAAGGTAGGAAGTCACCTCTTCCCTCTATGTAACAACGTTGCAGCCTCCCCACCAATGGTGAAATTCCTTACTGCTGCTTCTCGCATGGGTCAGCATTCATGCTCCCTCTTCCCCATTGGTCCAGGGTATGAATTTCTCTCACAAGCGTTTGCTTGGTTATGCCCACTCCCCGCCTACATTCTGCCTACTCTTTGCCCACTTTTCTTTGTGCCACGCCCAGTTCCCTCCCACTAAAGGCCCCTTCACAACACCAGTCCTCGGGAAGAGGGAGCGCTCAGGGTAGCTTAACCCAGGAAGTACCCAGATTTGCTGATACATTCACAATTTTCCTACAGCCGCTACCGCATCTTCTTCATCTTCTGTCTTCCGTCTACTATCTTCTACCTTAATCCGCTATCTTCTTTCTTCAAAACAAAGTTAGTCGTTGGTCTCGTCTTCGATTCAGGAGCCATATGCCTATCCCATGCATGTTAAAATCCCCCACAAACTGTTTGTTCTCTAAACATTGTCTTTAGTTTCTAAAGATGTCAAAACTATAAGGAAAGCTTTTCTCGTTTTGACTGCTAAACGGAATCCAGGGTGGTTTGTAAACGACAGATCTCATGAATAATGCATAAACTGAAAAGTCGTTTTGCAAGATTTTTTTTTTCTGTTAAGCCATAAAATTTAAAGAGAAAGTGAAAAAATGGATATTTTTCTTTGAGGATAACATACAATGTTGCATATATATATATATATATATATATATATATATATATATAAACTTGCCAGGGGCTCAAACATCTGGGGATTCTAGGTTCTTATTGTAGAACATCGTGTTAATATGTTCTGACCCTTCCGCCTTATGAATCTGAAGACCTTCGGTAGAACCCAAGGATTCTGAGTATATTTACCCAAGATGACGGGTTTCGCAATCACCAAATCAAAAGAATGTTCGGCTTTTTGTATCTAAGTTCAAACGATTTAAAAAAAACCGGCTACTATTACTAACACAAAAGCCTGTTGGGGTTTTGTGATACAATTTTATTGTTTCTTATGGTTGATGGCCCCTGAATGTCACATGTAATGAGAAACATCTTCAAAGTGATGAGTCATCTGTAATCTAAAAGGAAATATGATTTTCCCTTATTGATGAACCTTTAAACATGGAATTATAGCCAGTGACCTGTTTTCTTGGGGGGGGGGGTCCAATCTCAGAGGACAAATATATAATAGAAGGCTTCTGACCTCGCCGGCTTGTCGCTTCCGTCCCACTGACATCCTTTTATTGCCATGTAATCCTCCGGAGTAGACATACCGCAGATATTGCTAAAGTCGATGTATTTAATCATCCCTATCTACATCAGCTCGTTAAATTTCAGAATTTAATTAATATTACACGCTGATCTGCACTACTGCATTATGACCGAAGGATCGCTACAAAGACTAACATGTTATTTTTACATCGTATTAGAATAAGCGCTTAATGGCACGTTCATTAAACTAGAAGCTTTAATTATAATGATATGGTTTATAATTATATGGTATCGTTTGCTACGTCGGTCCAGAAGGGCATCTATGAAGGCGTTTAGCTCGCTTTGGGGCCCGTTCCTAATGAACATACCTGGGAACTTTCTTAATGAGCTGAGAATCATAAAATATTAACCCTTCGATCGCCCATCGTGAAGATGTCTATGTAGCGACTCGACAAATGGGTCTCAGACGGATCCTCATGGAAACCTTGACTTGTCATTATTTAAAGAAACACTTGATTGAGTCACCTGCATTCAAGCAGGGATGTCAGCCATAACATAGTTGGGACCCTTATATATAATCAAATCGGGGGAGGAGAATAGGAAGGAGTCAACGCCATACTGTGTAACCCTGAGACCCAGAGATTGGGGCAAAACCCTGAGACTCCGGATCAACCCTTGAGAGTTTATAGGTATGCTAAATAGGCCTGAAACAATATTTTCTTGGAAAAACGCAATTTACCTATGCTTAAGGTTTATTTTGTGTTGATGCCAGAGCAACACAGAGGCGTTTTTAAGCAGCCCTGCATAATGTATAAAGATACACTCCATATGCACTTTAATATGGTAAATGATCTTGCCTTATAGTGTTTATTTAACAGAATAACTTATAACTTAAATAACTTATAAATAATAATAATAATTTTTATTTGTATTGGCTTCATACAAATTTGTAAAAATGTCCAAAAACAAGGACGGACTACAACGAAAGAAATGAATACGAAGCAGAGAGAGCTACGAATTTCCATTTGCATTTCGCTGTTTTTTTTTCCTCTCACCAACGTTCTCTCATTCTCTCTAACACTCTTTCTCCCAATAACTCCCTACCGGTTTAGCCAACCACCTTCATGTCCCCATCTGCTTTTCCGCAGCTCCGTTTCTTGCCTCGTTTTGTTTTCCTGGCTTCTGTATTCTTTCTTCTCTCTCGGTCCGCTTCCCCCCCCCCTGCTGTCCGCTTTGTAAACCTGGTCTCCTGGAGGGCT
Source organism: Sceloporus occidentalis (assembly GCA_023333645.1). Taxonomy (NCBI): domain Eukaryota; kingdom Metazoa; phylum Chordata; class Lepidosauria; order Squamata; family Phrynosomatidae; genus Sceloporus; species Sceloporus occidentalis. Next base: position 895,213 of record JALMGF010000129.1, on the reverse strand, counting down.
TGTGCAAAAGGAGCGGAGCCTCCACACACCCCCTCTACCAGGCCCTTTAAAGACAGTTAGTGGGGTAAAGGGCTATTCATGGGCCCCTGAGGATGTTTGGACCCTACACAGATGCCCCTTTTGCCTTGTTTTAAAGACGTTTGACTTTAAGGTATTTTCATGTGTTTTTTGGTTTCCAAAGCGCTGTTTACCGACTGCCGAGCACAGCCTCGTTGTAACACCTCGTCTTGTTCATCTGTCGGAACGCCGCGTCGTGCTGTGCAGGCTGATTGTCCGCGGCTATTAAACTAACAACTTGTGCTGTCTTCCAAACTGTTTATTTTCTTCTTTTCGATACACCTGCGGGTTTTTGTTTTTTTATACCGATCCTTTTCTCAAATAGTTTGCTCTTTGTCTAGAAAGACATTATCTTTTCTAAAAAAAAAAAAAAAAAAGAAGGTGGCGGCGGTCCCTTTCTTCCTTCCCTTCTAGAAGACTCTCTCTGACAGGAATAAATTAAAGTCCTTATCTTTGGGAGCAAAATAAACAGCAAACTCATTTTCTTTTCTTTTTTTTTTTTTTCATCACGGGTAGATATGAGAAAAAAACTCCCTTTTTTTTTGTTGTTGCTGGTGGCAGAATTCTCAAGACTATTTTCTTTCTGCTTTCCCTAGAAGAATTCAGACGAGCAAAAAAAATTAAATTACGAAGATATCTGATTTCTCATCCTAAAAACATTCCATTTTTTTTTCTTAGATAACGTCGATCTGTTTCAATATGGGGTCAATGAACAATGACCTTCAAAGAGATACAATAAGACATTCTGGTGGAGAAGGAGAAGAGGACCTTAGTATTGGTATTTGCCCCGGTGTGCCAGATAACCGGGCTGGGCCTAGTGATTAATTTATAGGGGTGTCATCAAAAGGTTCCAAAACCCACAGGCCGAACCCTTTAAAAAATGTCAGAAGAACCGGCAAAAATTGGTTAAAAAGTATAATTACTTCATACGTTTTTCACATCGCCGCTTGCAAAATTTAAAGGGCGATGATTGTTATTTAAATGAAACCCTCCGGCGCATGCATTCAGAGTTTCTGCGTGCGTGAACGGGTCTTAAATAGCAATGGTCACAGCTTTTAGTATATCAACTTTAATTTATTAAAAGAAATTATATATTGTGTTTTTTTATTTGCCAATCAAGCTTTATGGAGATATTCTGTTTACAAAAATAAAAGTCTTTTTTTACCATAAAGAAGCTGATGGGGAGGACTAAGCTTGAAGATCATGGGGCAGAAAGTCCAGGAGTTGGTTGCCGCTATAGTATGCAATATGGGTATATGATCTATAGTCATACATGGGAACCTCTGGACTCCGGCTCCTTGGAGCCTGCCCTTGCGGAACGCGGCCAGGACTGCCCCCTGATGTCGGTGGGCCGTCCCACTGATGTCGGTGGGTGGTCCTGCTGATGTGGGGGGCGTTCCCTCTGATATCAGGGGCAGTCCCGCAGACATTGGAGGCGTTCCCATTGACATTGCGGGAAACACCCCCATTTAAAAGTGAATGGGTGGGGAGTGAGGCGTTTCAAGACCCCACTCCGGCGACCCGGAGGATTCGGTTGTTGACCAGGAGAACTGGAGAAGCGCTGCTTCACCCAGAGACCTCCGGGTCAAACCCAGGGCGTTCCCAGGTATGTCTATAATGAATGTATCAGAGAAGATTAAGGAGTCCAAAATGTGCGGCTTGGAGGAGAGAAGAAAGAGAGTTAGATGTATCTCTCCTCTTTAAGTCTGAACTTGTTTTAGGCCTAATGTATGAAGTTTATCTCCGTTACTCCAGTCCTCGAGCGGCACGAACGTCTGAAAGATTTCACCGTAAAATACATTAGCGTTTAATCCAATACCGACTCCAAGAGAATGTGTTGTGAAATGTGTCTGATTGGATTTTCTGTAAAGGTACCGTGATGTTCTGTGACTCTTTTATAATTGTCCTTCTTACTGGAAAATTCCATGTTCTCCATCGCTGTATTCTTTTAGAATTTTAGTTTTCTAAATTAAACATGCCTCCTATAAAATGTCTTAAAAAGTGGTTGGTTAGGGGTTAAGTTAGGGGTTAAGTCGGTTAAGAATACCATAAGTGAAAACATTTGAAACAATAAAATGTGAAATAATAAAATATCTATCTAAATATGAATAATATATATGAATAAATAATTATACACAAATGAAGTAATAAACGAAAGTCCAGCAAGGCAGCAACCCAGTATTAATTAAGATAATAATAATGAAGATAATTACGAAGATAATAAGCATCTATTGGTAATTCGTAGGAGGACAAACTATAGGATTGAATACTCAGAAATTCTATAGTTTCTCCTCCTACAATTTACCAAGAACGCCTGTTATCTTTTTACAAGAACTCTACATTAATACAGTGGACTGGGCTGCTGCTTTTCAAGTTTGTTGGACTTTCATTTATTACTTAATTTGTGTATAATGATCTCTTCATATTTATATTGATATATTTGAAGCACATTGTTTGATACACATTTTTTTTATTTCAAAATTACTTATTAATTTTCATTGTTTTAAATGTATTCACTTATGGTATGCCAGCACTGACCTTTGTTTTTTAGCTGCGTGGGTTTATGGTGAATCCCACAGGAGGTTCTTCAGCACCTTAGGCACATTATTGTTTTTTGTTTGGGTAGTTCATCTATTTTGTATTTTTATTTTCTTTTTATATACACTATAATGCAAGTTGTTTGTGAGTGCCTATGACCTTACATTTTGGCGAGTTTCAGGCGAGGATATGTGAGTTGAATAAAAGCATTCATGTCCTCATCTGAAACTAGCATACTTTTTTTGGAACCACTGTATCTCACACTGAAAATGCACTTAATACATTTACAGGAAAAGCAGAGGACAAAATAAATAATTCAATTTCGCCCTCTTCACCTCATGCAGGATGAGACAAGGTAGCTAAATCAACCTGGGCTATAGCATCCAAGTACACCCCTCACCCATTTAGGATGATGGGGATTAAAATATAGAAAGTTACCCTATAGGAGGCAAAGACCAAATGCCGCTCCCTCGACCCCCATCTCATTGCCAGGGGGGTTGAGGGAGTTCAAATAAACTATATGTCATTTGAAGGTATGCCCACTGGGGTGAGGGGAAATAAAATGTCAAACCCCATCGGGTGCCTCTACTCTACCCTCTGGCTTGTGGGATGGTAGTGTGTATTAACTCCCATGCACCAGAAGCACCCATTGCATTGCATTCTCTTTAGACTTGAAAGGCCCCCATTCAAGTCTATAGACCATATTCAAGTCAGTGGGGCCCATTTACATCTATAGAGGATGCAATTCAACCTCCAACCACTGGGGGCTGCTGGCGCACAGGAGTACATATACTCACGCATGCTCCCGCGCAACCTCCTAGAAACTTAGTTCCAACTTATTTGTAATGTGCAAGCAACTCATAATCTAATGAATCTGCAAGTTGATTGCTTTTTTTCAACTCGCACCTATTTGCAAGCGCTTACAGTTTAATGTACAGACATTTTTAAAAAAGAAAACCCCTTGTAGTTGATTTAAATACATTAGCTATGTTTAATGGAAACAAGTCAGCTGAAATTGCAAAATATTGTCCTGAAATCTCTCTAAGAAATGAAATAAACCAGTAGCAGGATACAGGGAGCACAATGAATATTTAGCGGAATTAGATCGGCGGAAAACAATTAAGAGAAAAGACTGCTGTGTAATGAGTACTGACTCATTCAATGCAGGAATACAGCGCGATAAAAATGACCCATGCGTAAAAGATATAGATTGCACCTGTTGTGTAAGCAAAAAATCAAAACAACTACAGAAAATGATACAGGTAAAAAAGGAGTGATAAATATTGTTTCCGAAATGGGCAACAAGAATGGCACTTTTACCAGGGGAATTTGCCGGAATAAAAACAAAATTTCCTAAAAGGCATAAAATATTGACTTCACTGACTTTCTGTGCACCAGGAGAGAGGACCCTGGTGCCAGCTTATCGGTGCCATCTTTGCCCCTCCAACATACACTCTGGCATACATACGTAAACACACTCACATACCAACATGCGCACTCATACTCACTACCAAACACTTACACATGCATGCTCTCACACACACACACACACACACACTTACACATATATGGTCACACTCAAACACTTATACACGCACATTCATGCTCACACACACACCTATACATATACATTCATGCTCACACACACATACTTATACATAGACATTCATGCTCACATACAGAGGGGTTCTTTCTAAACTATTTTTTTTTTAAATACTTTATTGATATTTCTTATAAAAAATAAATACATACAAATATAAATTGCACAATCTTTGTAAAGACCCAAAATTTTTTTCTGATCAGATTTATACTTATGCAGTAATTAGAGCATTATGGTTTGTACAACAAGTTCTAACAGATTATAGAAACATTATAGATTGTACAATAAATTCCACAACCTGATTAAATCCATAAGTCAGTATACAGTATACTCTATAATATTTAAATAGACCAATTATACCAAATTTTCCAGTGCAGCGACAGGGTAAGAAGAAAAAAGAAAAAACAAAAGAATCGCTTATTGGGTCACAAATGAGATATAAGTATGTATTTAGCATTCGTACAAACATTCATACGTCCTTCAGGACGCACACACTCAGCGGCTATAGAGGGGAGCCAAATCATTATCCATCTATTACTACGGGAGATTGTTACGACACTATTCCCATTGGGGTATTAACTTTAAAGTCAAGCTACGGAGGCCACATCACAATAAATTAAACTTATATATAAGAAAAAAAAAAAAAAATAGAAACCTAGGAGATAGGATCAAACATTGGAATATGTTTCTTGGATATAATCGAACCATAAAGACCAGATAGCATTGTATTTAAATAGATTTTGATTTAAGGAATAGAAATATCTTTCCATTTCTGCTTGAAACATAATTTGCTTAGTAATCTCGGTCCAAGTAGGGGCTTCCACATTACGCCAGGATCTAGCAAGCCAGGACTAGGTGAAGTGGGTGAGCCCAGATGGAAAAGCCAAATAGAGGAATGTAAGGAAACTTTAGATTTAAATATGAATGAGAGAAGCCTAACTGTTTCATGCTTAATATTCTCTAATTTACAACATGCCCACCAGATATGGAGTTGTGTTCCTGTCTCGGAAACCACATCTCCAACATAAACTAGAGTTTATAGTCGAAAATCTGCTTAGTCGAAGGGGGACTAAGTACCATCGATGTAAGAGTTTGAAAAACATCTCATGAAGGTTAACCGAATGGACCGCCTTCCTAACCATTTTGAAGCAGAACTAGGAGACAGGTACAAGAAGTTTCCCGGGCGCCCTGTAGTTAGGCCACTCACTCTTCATACTTGAGATACCTGGCTAAAAGCTGCCTATACCGTTTCTTATATTTGCGTCCGCTTTGATCTTTCACACAGCTCATGATTTTATCTCCAACTATAGTCGCATACGGTAAAAATACATTCAAATCGAGACATATGAAGAGGTATGGAACAGCCCTCGTGTTACAGTAGCAGTAATGTATGTCTCACCAGACTGTCCCTGCCCTGTGGTTGAACCTCACGGATGTCATCATGGTAGCGGAGAAGGGTAATTGGTTTCAATAACCCATAATTGCATACTTCATAATTTTTTTTATGGGTAGCCTAATGTTAGCAGTAAGTTTCGCAGTGACAGGTCTTGGAACTCAACTTCTTCCTTATTTTTTTAAAAAAAACAAAACGTGTATTACAGACAGGAAAATTGCTAACCTCCTAAGACACCTCGCTAATGGATTTTACCCTGATGTGTTATGAAAGCCGGTAATTTAAGGGCATGCAGAGTGAGTTAAATACTTATAATAATAGGTATAACTGAATAGCTCTAAATGAGGTGTAGAAGGACAGTATTCTGTTACTATTATACTAATTAAAGCTTTGGTGCTTAAAAAATTAATGGGGGGGGGGTGATAGATCGCACTACTGAGCTGTGAATATATCACGGAAGGAGACCTGTCACAGAGGACCCTTGTTTTTACATCGACAGAACTAAAAAAAAAAATTCCAACTTAGCCTTTATGACACCTTTTTACCCCAATATGAGAGTAAAGGGGCAGATTGTCAGGGTCGCAGTGTCTGGAGCTGACACCTTCCTTTCCATATGTAAGACGCCCAGTTGGTACTTTGGCTACCAGTATGTTATGGGTGATATCCATACCTGGGAACTTTATGGGTACAGTATGGGTACAGAAAGTCCCGCCGGCGTCAGTGGGGACGCCCGCGATATTGGTGAGACTTCGTCGCGGTCTAAGAGGGAAATGGACGGAGAGTGTTGGTGATGTCCCTGCTGGAATGTAGGTGAATTATTCAGAAAGTTCTCAGGTATGGACACCTGTTCGGGAAATCTTGATGGCTTGGACGCTTGTTTAGCCCCAATTAGAAATCCATTAAATGATCCATCGATCAGGAACCAGGAAAGCAGTTGCATGATATTTTAGAGCTTCTTGATCCAAGGAGAAATCTGATTGCCTCTTAGAGTCAAGAAGGAATTTTTTCCCCCTGATGGCAGAATTTGAAGTCGCTTAATTGGGGGGTTTTTGCCTTCTTTTGGATCAAGAATAGGAAGGTTAGGTAGAAGGGTTGAACTTGATGGACGTAGGTCTTTTTTCAACCTTACGAACTATGTAACTATGATATATAATATACTAACATTTCAAATGACTAACGAGGGGTACTTTCATTTTAGGGGGTTTGTTTAGAGCCCCGTTAGCTTGCAAACCAGGCGCTCTTCACTTTATATATATATATATATATATATATATATATATATATACAACGTAAATTATCGGCAAACTCTGGTGGGCCGACGCACTCATTGCAACATAAGGTCACCAGCTGAATACACATGCTATGCAAGCATAAAAAAAAAACGTAACCTGCAGTCGCTGGCCGCACTTACGTCACCAGGCGCCTGCTGGCCTTAAAGTGCCAGCGCACCCCTGACCCGTTCTGGCCATGAATCAGGAGAAGGTAGATGGAGACAGAGATTTAAGTTCCAAAGGCGGCTTTATCTAAATAGACCTAAATTTCCCTGTGCTATTCTGTATATTTTTTTTTTTATATTTTTATAGTAGATATTTTCAGAATTTTTTTTTAGGAAACAAATCCTCCTCCTAGAAATAAAACTCAATCAGGACAAAATAAAATCCAAATGATTGACTGCAGTCTTCCAGAAACGTAGCCGAGGAGAAACAGTTGTACGAAGAGAATTCATGTCTGTTGGGCGAATACTAAATTTTATTTGAAAAAAAAAAAACCCAAACCTATAACCTGAGAATTATAACTCAGAAAACAGCAACCACAACGTTTCAATAGCTACGAGCGTTCCGGATTCACATCTGTGTTGTTCATCTTGCCGCAAGTTTGGTTTTATTGATACATCTACTAATAAATAAAATGACCCGACAGAGGAGGAATGTCTAGCGTTTTATGTATATAATTAAATCTGCAGTGATCTGCATTCTAAGTACATCTGATACTTTCATGTAGAGACGTCCATTGTCTTTGAAGCATTTTTCGACATACGTTTAGAGGTTGTGTAGGGTAGTTTGGTGTTGAAAGAAGTACTTTTTGTTGTGTTTTATAGAATACATGTAATTTCTTGTACGTTAACTAATAATGTGACAAATGGAAAATAAAACATGTTTTTCCCCCATTACATCCCCCTTATTTAGCGATCTAAATAGTAATGAAAACTAAATGTTTCCAGAAAAGCTCTGACCTCCCTTGGTAAATTTAATATATATATATATATATATATATATATAGTTATACATACACATAGAACGCATATAGGAATAGATTTTGCCGGGAGATCAGTCCCATGTGGCCCATGTCGTCTTAACTGTTGCCATCGTAAATGTCAGATTCACCAAGCTGCCAGTTCCTCAAAGGCAAAGACTAAAATCTTCACAATTTTTTTCTTAGAATAATATTAAACAGACTTCACCCAACAAAAATTAGCTGATGCTCTGTCACCTTCACAGCTTTTAACGTAATGAGGTTAATTGATCAAAAATACCTCCTCGTAATCGCCCCTTCCCCATCTCCCCCTTTTACAATTATGTTTCTATTTTGCTTATTTTTAACCCATTTTTTAACTCATCCTACTTGGAGCTGCTGTCTCATTTGTGGGGCGCCCGATTTAGACTCCAGGTGCCCAAAAGTGTCTCTGAGGTTTTTTTTGTAGGGGCATAGTCATAAACGGGGTGAGGAATAATGAGAAACCATCCCAAAGGCAGGGGAGAATAGGCTCATAACTCCCAAGTGTCCCTCTTTAGGAAGGATAGCCCCTTTTTCATCCCTATATCCCCCTGGCCCTCTAGCAGCTCAGAATTATTTTGGGTTACACCCTAACCACACCCCTTACCACACCCTTACCACACCCCTTACCGCACCCCTTTGGCTATTTAAAACTATGAAAGGTATGTGAATGGGGCTTATGATGGAATGGGTGTGGCTACTGATAAGACCCACCCATTTCCCTCCTATGTTGCCCCCAACAACCTATCTTATTGGCCACATGCTTAGTCTGGACTACTGGAAGATCTAATCCAATTTTCCAATTTTCTCGCAATGTATTTCCTGTAATCCGTGTCTTTGGAAACAAAGAATTATTCATACGAAAGGTTAAAACAACGCGTACCTTAATATTCTCTGTTAATCGAAAGTTGTTTTCAAGAGAAAGATCCGCGTTAAGAAGACAAATGAGAAAATTAGATCATGTCGATTTCTTTAGAATATGGGATTAGATGTGAGATTTTTCTTTGTATTTTCGGAGGCTCTTGTGTGTTTTTGAAATATTTGACTGTAAATAGATAACCGTGTTATTAGTGTGATAGCAGACAGAGCCCTTTATCATTCTAATAACAGCTATAAGCCGTCCGACATTTATTGATGCAACTATTTTTTTCCCAACATCTTGCAACTAGATTTCATTACAGGTGAGGAGATAATGTGAGCGCCGTGTTGATTTAAAAATCTAGATCATAGGAAAGGAAAAAAGGAGGTTGCATGTATGTTTGTATCCATGTGAGCATGGATGTGTATGTATCAGTGTATGTGAGCATGAATGTCTATATATAAGTGTATATGAGCATGAATGTCTATGTATCAGTGTATGCGAGCTTGGATGTGGATGTGTAAGTGTGTGTGTGTGAACATGGGTGTGAGATGGAGTGCGTGTTAGCATGAGTGGTATGAGAGGAAGTATGTATGTGTGTATGAATGAGTGTGTACGTGTGTTAGTGAATATGAGTAAGAGTGTATGTTAGCATGTGTAAATTTCTGAATACATTTCTATGTACATTTTCCATAGTGTATGTTTGGGGGGGAGGGGGACAATGATAGCACTTACAAATGGGAGGGTCAGGTGTGAAGAGTGTGTGTTAGCATGAGTGGTGTGAGAGGGAGTGAGTGTGTTGGAATGAGTGTGTGTACGTGTGTGCTAGCAGGTGAAAATGTGTGTAAGTGTGTTTACATATGTGTGCCATAGTGTATGTTGGAGGAGGCAAGGGACAATGATGGCACTCACAAGCTGTTTGGGGGCAAGGGAGGTAATCACAAGCTAACTTATATGTAACCTGTTCAAATGTAACTTTAATTTGGAATGTAACACATAATTTTGCCACTTTTCGTTGTAATTCAGGTTCAATGAGACATGCCAGTTGTATAGCTCATACCTTGTTCGGATTTCCATGGGAAATAAAGTGAAAATATGCAATATTTTCAGAAAACCTGTAATTTGCCCTGTACAATTCCCAAGGAACGCACAAAGCACATATATAATTTAGATCATACCGATATACAGAGACAAAAATATGCATAACAGTAAATAGTTTATTATTTAATAAAAAGCTATATATACATTCATTAATTGGAAGAAGTTACAGGACATGTGGGATGTCAAAGCATTTTATGCTTTAACTAAATCCGTCTTCAGGACTTCACGAAATGAATAAGCGATTTTACGCATATTTAACTAAAGCATGTATACTAGAAGCTTGAAATCATTAGCGAAATAATAGCATTTTGGAAGATAATATAAATTTACCTCGGTGAGACCGTTCACTGTATGAGTTCAGTAATTTGTCCCTATTCTTGTGGAGGCTTAATAGCCACCTCTTCTACACCATTTGACAAGTTAAAGATTTATAAAGTTTTAAAGAAGTGCAGAAAGGGAACTGTTCAGTATTAAAGGAACAATCTATTCTCAAATTGATTCATTAAAATGTATTTTTAAAACAATTGCCCAGACAATCCTGGTACCCAGTAATAAGTGTATGGTGTTAGCCTGTTTATGTGAGTGTATAGTGTTGGACAGTGTGCGTGTAAGTATATGGTGGTAGAGTGATTGTGTGTTACCGTATGGTGTTGGCATGTGCGTGTGGTGTTAGCATGTTTGTGGGAGTGCAGGGTGTTATTGTACGCGTTATTGTGTAGCGTTAGAGTGTGCTTATGTTAGTGTATGGTGTAAGAGTGTGTGTTAGGGCATGACGTTGGAGTTAGTCTGTATGTTAGTGTATGGTGTAAGCATGAGTGTGTGTTAGCATTTGGTGTCAGGTGTGTGTTAGTGTATGATGTTAACGTGTGTGTGTCAGTATATGATGTTAAAGTGTGTGTGTCAGTATATGATGTTAAAGTGTAAGGGGTAAGCCCAGGGTTAGTGGTGCAAGAAAGAGGAAGAAGGATAGTGTGTATATGTATATGTAAGTGTATGGTGCCAGAGTGAGTGTGCATGTTAGTATTTGTCTGTGTGTTTTACTTAAGGGGAGCAAACAAATATCCACCAAGCACCACTGATCCTAGGCTCATCCCTGTAGAGGTTAATACAGTAAAGGAATATAAACAGGCATATGGCCGCTGAACCTAAGACGAGACCAACGACCAACTAGATGGGGCCGAATGGCTCTTTCTGTTGTCAAATTCTATGTTTCCAGTGAGGGCTGCAGTGAACATACACAGACCTACAGAGCTATGGTGCCTTATTGTTTATACTCTACGCCAGTACTGGTTCTGGACTCGGATTTATTCTCCAAGAACACTTGGTAACAAGCGATACGGTGCCGTTCATTATGATTCAGGTTGCACAGCTCTCAGGTCAGCCTTACGATGAACATAAGGAGAGATATGTAATATGTTAGCTTTGTAACCTTGGAGGAGACAGACTCTGATACATTGTAAATATTCAGTGTTTTAGGGGCACGTCGTTTTTGTATGCAAGGATTGTTAATAAAAAAAACCAAAAGGACATAAAATAGAAAATAATGATCAAAATAAGAAATGAAATAAACAAATAAATGTATCATTATAATTATATCACTAGGTGTTACAATGTTACATTATAAATTCTAGTCCGCAAAGGCTACAAAAAAAGGATTTTAACCCTCTAGTGGCTGGTTCATGGGGTGGTATCCTGCATTAGAATTGCCATAAAATTCTGGGTATAATACATGCGTGTCCAGTAATTACACTAGATTTAGAAGTTACAGAGGAAAAAAAACTTTCTTTGCAACCATAAACCGTGTGCAAATAGCCTTAATAAATGGGGGGAATTAATATTGTATGTTATTTTATTTTTTTACAGTAAGCAATCCACCGGTAGCAATGTGTGCCAGGTCTCTAAAGCGGAAGGGGTTAATCATAAAAGAGGGTCCGTGGCATTTATAAATGCATACGGTTTCACGTCATGGAGCGCGGGTATGTCGGAGCGACAGAAGGTCAACAGATGAGAATAATTCAGGATCTAAAAAAAAGGGCTCAATATTAAAGATTAATAGAAGTCTGTGGCCCTCGTTAGGTGATACATCACTCGCGTGTGCACGTATCGCAAACACTGACATGTTATTAGCGGGGTCTCGGAGATCTTACAATAGCTGTTTTTTTATATACTTTATATATGTTTGTTTTTTTTCTTAGCTTTGTTACCATCCTATATACACCGTATATATTAAAGTAATCAGTCAGGGCTGCTGTAAAGCGATGCCAGGGCTGGCGTTCACGGCTGCTGTACCTGAACGTCTCTCTCTCTCTCTCCCTTTCCGAGTTAATGACCTTGATGTGGGCACTGGAAGCAATCTTCCTATTTTTTTTTTTTGCAGATGACACTAAAATTACAACGGGTAATAAACGAGGAGCAGGCTGTTTAATCTTTCTTGTATCCTAAGGGCTCGGAGATGCAGCAAGGTCCTCCCGTGAGAGTAGACACGAGGATGAGATCACCTTCGGGGGGGAAAGTTCAAGGGAAATTTACTAATAAGGGGACGTCGGACAACGCAGGTGAAAGCTGAACTAGGTGGCCGGGGCAATTAATGAAATCATCTTAGATTTGCTGCCATGTAGCTCTCAACATCCCACCCATCTCCCACCAATATTATTTACCAATGTTACGTGGACCATTGAGCCATACTGCACCTGTCATGGACTCACTGACCCATACTACATCCTTTAGTCGCCCGGCACTGTACCGCTGCACCCCCTATTATCCTTAGCAAGAAAATGAAATATGATGTCATAGCAGTGATCTTGTGTGTTTCAATTCTTCTTTGTTCAACAAACTTTTTGAATATAAAAAGTAGTATAGGTGGCGCCTGTCTACCGCCCGGGAGATCTAGTGCCAGTGGACATGTGTTTGTGATGTCACAGATGGGTGTATTTATGCGGAATGCTGGCTTTTACTTGTCCCAGGGCAGCAGCACTGAGTCCTTTTCCTCCCAGAGGAACGTGTCATCAGGTCCAGGAGCCTGCCTCACAAGCTTGCCTAGAGGGAAGAATATGTTTTATTTACTCAATTTAATCTTTTAACCAATGACTGCTGTTTTTATACCCATTGTCAGGACTTTTAGGGCTGTAGAACCCTGCGATACCCTCATACCCAGCAAACATTCCGACCTCCTAGAAAAGAGGGGGCGTTAGGGGAGGAAAGTGAAACTTGAAAAGTGAGACAGGAGTTTGGGTCCTAAAGAGGAACAGATATCCATTATCCAACACCTTCACCTGATGTGTGACCTCAAATCTCTAAAATGACATCATAACCTGGAACTTGGCAGGAGGTCTGCGCTGGTGACGGCTATATTGCTAAAAATTTATTTAGTTCCGTCTGTAGCTTTGTGTAGTCTGGTTTGCTAAATTTTCTTCTCCTATTAATGCGCCAGACCTGTCTGTTCATTAACAGTCATGCTGTGATTGCGATTGGTTTAAACCTCAGTGCCACAAAATGCTTCTTCGCATGTAATAGGCTAACACATTGAATATCCCTGGCGGCCAAGACAGACGCGACGTTACATTAACGCTTATTTATATACATACAAACTGCTGTAAGGAGCTAAAAATATCCTTTCAATTTTATAATTTCTCTGTAACAAAAAGCTTTGATGAGAGTTATGTAACCCGAGTATAATATGAGCTGCTCGGATTTTTGGGAATTAGCTGAAATTTGCTTTACTTGTAATTCCGCTTATAGCCACCAGGGGGTCTTGCGTAACAATTACCTCAGGTAGCTATTCCATAAAGTTTGGATCATTTCTGTGTTCTGTTTTTTAGTATTAACTTTTCGTAAACACGCATTCTGCATAACCGGATTACGTTACTGACAGTTGCCAAGTTTGTTTGGAGCTACTAAATTACCCGTTTGCTTGAACGAGAACGAGAAAAAAACAGTTGGCAAATACCCCCAGATATTAAATGTGGGCTGTGGTAGTGTCAAACCATACACTTTTTATACGTTTAAAAAAGAACATCCCCCCTCCAAACTCCTCTATGCCCCTTTCCTCCCCTGATGTCTCTCTTTTATGGGAGCTCAGAATGTTTGCCTATATATCATCTCCATGTGCGCATGCACAGATCCCTGCCAGAGCTGTTAGCCGTTTTTGCATAATATAATGTTTTTAGACAGCTGTATAGTAGCCATTGGTATTCTCTGCTATTTTAGGGCAATCCACTAGACAAAGACCTTGTGTTTTCATTGTACTGCCTGTGGGAGACAATAGAATGACTTTGTCTAATAACCCAGTCAGACACTATATGGAGGAACGGACTTCACTATCATTGCCATAAAGCATCAACTCAGTGTGGTGTTCGGCAGGGAAAATCACCCAACATCTCACATGACTGACAACAATGCTGGCTTCCTGGTCTGCAGATCCCTCCACGTTACGGACATTTGTACAAATGTAAAAAAGTTTTATGATTCCGAATGCACAACTTTATGCTTAAGGAGGATTTTTTTCCGTAGGACTTCCCCGTCGTATCGGTTACAATATTTTTCTAAACCTCCTTATCCTGAGTAGAAACAATTTTTTTTTTGTTCAGTTCCCAGAATGTAATGCCCGCTATACGATGAAAGCAATTTGCTGTTACTGTGTATTATCAAATTGAGACAAAGCTGTTTTGCGGCCTAAAACAAGTTACTGAAACAGGCCATTTCAGGTAGATCCCGATTTTCTGAATTTAACCCCTTAATGACAAAGCCCGTACGTGTACGGGCTCAAAATGCATTGTTTTCGATGGGTTTAGGGACCGCCCATTGTCCTTAAGGGGTTAATGTAGTGAGACCGGTATATAATATCAATTCTGTACATACAGTACTGTGCGAGGTTTTAGAGGCCGGCAGCGCTGGCGTTGATGGACTACAAATTGGATTTTTATTTCAAGGGGCATTTTTCTTCATATTAGTTATCAAGTCATTTCATCTCACAGGAGAGGACTATCGGTTAAATTTATGGTGAAATCCCCAGCATATTTTTTTTATTATTATATCTGCAGCCAACAGCAAATAGGAATCATAGTTCTAATAGCAACACAGGTGAGAGAGCGATATATCAAACAACTTTTGAGTGCTGGAGGGGTGAGTATAATATGAAGAAAGGGGTAAAATAAAAGTATATTTTATATAAAATGCAGAGGGTGGGATGACTTGAAAGGACTTAAAATGCCGCCGAGCCTTAGCCAGGAATCACCAATCCTTATACAGATACCAAGTGTATGGATAAGAAACTTCCGCATGTAAATTTTTATTCGTTAAGGGTCTTCAGGCGGTGGGATGATGTCGATGGTCGAGCTGACATCATCAGTGGACAGTGCTGATGACATCATCAGTGGACAGTGCTGATGACATCATCAGTGGACAGTGCTGATGACATCATCAGTGGGAGGAAGTGACATGGTCAGTGGGCGGGGCCCCAACCACTTTATATTTCTCTTGGGTTGGTAGGGGGAATGGTTTATGGGGGGTAGTGGGGCATGTATAAATGAGAGATTTCAGACCGTGACCTAGAGACTCCCCTAGAGAGTTGGCGCTTCACCTGGAAACCTAGAGACTCCCCAGATGTTTTCAAAGACTTGGTATAATATGTGCAATTATATAATTAATAAAGTACATTTTCCAAAGAGCTTGCAGTCTAAGGGAACTGAGTTTGTCGTAGAGTCTTTGAGGAACATAACTGATTAGAAGGCTTCCAGCAGAAGCTTTAAGAAGCGTGTCCTATGGCTTTTTTACCTAGAATATGTCTTCTTTTAAACTATCCTTCCCTCTTTTGCTTTGTTTACTCCCTTTGTGTGTTTAAATCCCCTCTTACCTCTAATCTTTACATGTTGAGATTCTTAAGTGGTCATTTTTATGCGGTAAACTATGCACCATTTTAGTCCACTTTCTTTTGGACTGCCTCCAGAATACCAATATCCTTCTCTGGTGCTAAACACAATGCATGAGGTCTGACCAGTGATCAGTAATGGTCTGATACGGTGTACAGTAGATAGAATCAAGTCTTATAAACAGCATACCGTATTTGCTCGATTATAAGACGAGGTTTTTTTCAGAGCAAATGCTCTGAAAAACACCCCTCGTCTTCTAATCGGGGTCGTCTTCTAATCAGACCTCAAATAGAGTCTGATTAGGAGACTAAGATCCAGATCCCCCGCACCGCTGCAGGGGACCTGGATCCTCCTGTCTCACCCCCCCCCCCCCATCATACACACTTACCGGTGCTTCCTGCTGTATTGCCGGGGCAGCGGGTTGACGTCTACGCGATCCGCGTAGACAACGTCCGCTGCAGCCGGAAGGAGGTGTGGCTAGCAGCGGGGGTTGTCTGCGTCCGTCGCGTAGACCTTCCCCGACTGTCAGAGATCTCTGATCTCTGACAGCCGGGGAAAGTATACGCGACGGACGCATACAAACCCCCGCTGCCAACTCCACCTCCTTCCGGCTGCAGCAGAAGGCGACGTCAACCCGCTGCCCCGGCTGGAAGCAGGGCCGGCCTTAGGGGTGTGCGACCTGTGCGACCGCACAGGGCGCCATGGTTGCAGGGGCGCCTGACCGGGACTTAGATTAAAGCATCGTTTTTTTTTTTTTAAACTTTATTTAACATCATTCATGTTAAATAAAGTTAAAAAAAAAAAACGATGCTTAAATCTATGTCCCGGTCAGGGGCGCCGAGCGGTTGCTCGTGAAGTTCTCGGCAACCGCTCGGCGCCCCTTACTCTCCGTGACTCCGTCGCTGTGCCGGCATCTCATGTTGAGCGCCGGACTATTCCGGCTCTCAACATGAAATGCCGGCAGAGCGAGAAGACGGATGCCTCCCGCTCTCACCGCAGGACTCCGGCAACAAGGTAAGTGTGGGGGGGTGTAGTTTGAAGGGGCAGAGGGGGGGTGTAGTTTGGAGGGGGGGTGTAGTTTGGAGGGGCAGAGGGGGGGGTGTAGTTTGAAGGGGCAGAGGGGAGGTGTAGTTTGAAGGGGCAGAGGGGGGGTGTAGTTTGAAGGGGCAGAGGGGGGTGTAGTTTGAAGGGGCAGAGGGAGGGGGGTGTAGTTTGAAGGGGCAGAGGGAGGGGGGTGTAGTTTGAAGGGATGGGGGGGTGTAGTTTGAATGGGCAGGGGGGGTAGTTTGAGGGGGCAGAGGGGAGGGGTAGTTTGAAGGGGTGGTTTGAGGGGCGGTAGTTTGAAGGGGCATGGGGGGGTAGTTTGAAGGGGCAGAGAGGGCGGGTAGTTTGAAGGGGCAGAGAGGGGGGGTAGTGAGGGGGGGCAGAGGGAGGGGGGTGTAGTTTGAAGGGACGGGGGGGTGTAGTTTGAATGGGCAGGGGGGGTAGTTTGAGGGGGCAGAGGGGAGGGGTAGTTTGAAGGGGTGGTTTGAGGGGCGGTAGTTTGAAGGGGCATGGGGGGGTAGTTTGAAGGGGCAGAGAGGGCGGGTAGTTTGAAGGGGCAGAGAGGGGGGGTAGTGAGGGGGGCGCCAGAGGAGTAGTCCGCACAGGGCGCCAGAACGCCTAAGGCCGGCTCTGGCTGGAAGCACCGGTAAGAGAGGGCTGAGAGGGGAGAGAGGGGAGAGAGGAGAGAGGAGAGGGGAGGGGAGGGGAGGGGAGGGGGGGAGAGAGTGTGTGTGTGTGTGTTAGTTAAATGGGGGCATAGGGCATTTCTGGAGTGGCGTTAAGGGGGCATTTAATAGAGCACTCTGCCTCCTGAAATGCCTTATACCTCCCTATATGCCACTCTGCCCCATAATATGCATTTTAACCCCCTAAATGCCAGAATGGGATATAGGGGTATAAGGCATTTCTGGAGGCAGAGTGGCATATAGGGGGTCAAAAGGCATACCATGGGGCACAGTGGCATATAGAGGGTTAAAAGGCATATCATGGGCCACAGTGCCATATTGGTGTGGCAAGCCTGGGGGCAGATGTGCGTAACTGGGGGACAGGCTGGAAAATACAAGAAATAAAAACAAAAAAAATATTTTTCTCAATCATAGCTTTTATTAAAAAAAATAGTTTACATGAATTAACATTTACTGGTAAAACTTTTTTCCTTTAGGGTCGTCTTATATTCAGGCTTTTTCTTTTTTCCTAAGTTAATATTCAGATTTTGGGGGGTCGTCTTATAATCAGGGTCGTCTTATAATCGAGCAAATACGGTAATTATTAAGTGCTCAATTTAAAAAAGCCAACCTCCCCTCATTTTTCGAAACTGGAACCCCAATCAGATAACATTTTAAATGGCGCTTCTTAAAGTCCCTACACTGAAAGGGTCTGACAAAACCAGAACTGACAAACTAAGATGAACCGATACATTAAGTAAAGAGTGCCCGGCTCCCAAACTTACAATCTTGACTAGCATTAAGATGGTGGCAAGGAGCTGTAAGATTTGTGTATTTAGATTTGTACGAATTTCACATTTACTGAATTTTAGTAAATTTGGTGATTCATATGAAGCCACACAAATAAGGCCAGACCCCCCCCAAGAAGCAGGCTGAAACAAAGCAAAAAAAAAAAGTTCTGAATTTGGTCTGAAATTCATGGGCCCACATTCACTCACATTCATCCACACACTCTCGCTCACTCTTTCACATTCTTATTGAACTCAGGGCAATACGGTTTATGTCCTCTCCCTGATCTCTTGCAATTGCGCCAACCGCAAGCGTCCCCATATTTCCCCAAGTTCAAGTTAGGGCAAAATGACGGCGCGGAAGCGGAGGAGGCAGGGAAACAATTAGAGAGCGTGAGAGTGAACGAGAGTGTAAGAGAGTGAGTGTGTGAGAGAGGGAAGGTGGGCTATGGGCTACAAATTATGTTCCCAAATTAAAAGTTACCCCAGAATTTTTTCCATCGTGTAATGAAATTGCCTTTTTTTAGTAAATTACACTTAATGACATTTGCACAAACATCAAGAATCCTCCTTTCCCCACTTCCGAGCATATCATAACTCCCAACAATCTTGTAGTTTTGGGCACAGTGCCGCTGTCCCCACTAGCTGCTCCGCTGTCCTCCGAACTCCGCTGACCGGCCCAAGGAGTAAAATAAATGGATTTCTGTGATGTTAGGAGGCAGGGAATATATTGGCACCCAAACCCGATGACATGGCACATACACAAAAACAATCCGCAGATCAAAGAAGGGCTAGAGACGAGGATCTCATAGAAGAAAGTCAGGGCCACGTCCCGCTAGGCAGTAAAAGATTTTTTCCATCCAAAACATAAATAAGTTTACAAATAAAAATACAGGATAATATTTTTTTTTTCATGTTTTAAATGAAAGCAATCTTTAAATACACTGAAACTAAATACTTTTTGTGAACATCATGGAGGAGGTGCTCCTAAGAGCCTCGACGTCGGAAGAAGGTCCAAAAAATAAGTCTGGCCGTGCGCGATTATATCTTTGAGGGATTACACGGCGCGAAGTGAGCAAAAGTTGAATTGCCTCTTGTTTCTAAGATAAAGGGCACTTCAGGAGTTTGGCATTTTCTGCACAAAAATAAAATCAACGAAATAGCAAGACAAGAGTTAAGTGCTTAAGTTGAAGAGTAAATTTTATTCTTTTTTAAATTAACTTAAAAGACTCGGCAATGACGTTAGTCTCCAAGACAAGATTTATGGAAGGAAATGATCTGTGTGAAGTTTGAAAGGAGATTATCTGTTCTTTCGTAGAGATATAATCGCTTATCTTATACACAAAGAACATATGTTAAGGGCCGGTGAAACATTGTATCATGAAGTCATGGATCCTATTGTCTATTTAACAATAATAAGCGTCCATAAATAACAGGGTGAAAAATAATCAGTTGCTTTGATTATATATATATATATATATATATATATATATATATATATATATATATATATATATATACTAGGCATGTGCAAATGGGCCAAAAAGGATTTGGATGGATGTTTTGGCTCGTTTTGGCCCATTCGTTTCAGGCAATGAATTTCATTCCCTGTATATTCAATTTGGACAAAAATCGCGGGGCATTTTTAACTTGGGAACGACATTCATTGCTCACTCGCTCTCTCGTTCGAAGATAGAGGGAGAGGACGTCACAGAAAGCGCTGCCATTTTGGCGGAAGGTTGTGCCAGGTTGGGTCAGGTTATGTCCGTAGAGATCCGGATGAAGAGAGAAGATAAAAGAGAGAAGATGAAAGAGAGAAGATGGAGAACAAGTAGATGCAGAAGCAGAAGTGGTCGGCAGAAGTGGTTGTCAGAGAAGGTAGGGAAACATTTAGAGAGTGTGAGTGAGAGAGAGAGAGAGAGAGAGAAAGTCTAATATATTCAGTATATTTAGTAACAGGGAGGCTGATCTTTGAGGGATTACACGCCGCGAAGTGAGCAAAAGATAAAGGGCACTTCAGGAGTTTGGCATTATTGTCTTATTGGGTTATAAGACATTCGCATATATGTTGGTTGCAGTAGACAAGCACGGAGCAAATGAGACATTTACAGAGAAATATTTCATGTGAGATTTCTGGTTTGGGGTTAATGGAGGTAAAGAGAATGAAAGACTATCATAGTTTTACTGGAAACATTTTCTAGATATTTCATAAGTGATTTCAGTTATGAGGCTAATGGAGGACAGATGCTGGAACAATTCAAGTTTTAAGAGCCGTCAGGTCCACTCTGCTTCATTATTCCAAGTAAAGTTGCGTATGGGACCGGTGTAGAACCCAGTCACTTGACGTATTCATGTTTTGTCTTATATATTTTCCTGGTATGTGGTCACATCTTCTCCAGAATTTCCTATCTAGATCTATAACGTAACATGGAGTGATCATTGCTGCAGGCTCTGGGTTATCCCCTAGTTGATTTCTTTCATTCTCAATGGTTGTTTTGCAGACTCGCGAAGGATCGTTGAGTTATGGGGTTGGTGCTGTGTCATTAGTCGGAACTCATAGATGTGACTCCGAATGACTTGGCGCAACACAAATTTGCATAGAGATGACATCATGCCTGCCAGGAGTCTATATTACCTATGTTTAGAGCAAAAGCGGTGCAGAAATTACCCCCAAGAATTCTTGAAGGAGTCCCAGTGGTTATCGTACAATGATCATCATTGGAACTAGGACAGGTAGAGCAAATATGGCTGCCCCTCACACCGGGCACCTGTATTCGGTTCTTATTCATGTAACCTCTAGGCCAAACCTCAAATATTCACAGCTATGGAAATACACCCAGTCCTAGTCATCCCCTGGTGAATGAATCACGTAGTGCTCGTCAAACTCATGAATTCAGGTCCTTTAAATGTGCGTTGGGTGGCATTTTCCGTTTGAATTTCTCTCTTTATCATTCCCTTCCTTTCTTTATTCTCTTATTACAATCTTCTTGCGTCTCTCTTTTCTCCTTCCTCTATTTTCTCTCTTTTATTTCTTCTTTATTTTCTAATCTCTCTCTTTTTTTCTCTCTTACAATTTTCTTGCATCTCTCCTTTCTCTTTCCTTTATTTTCTCTCCTCTCTCTTTTCTATTCTTTCTCCCCTTCATTTCTTTTCTCTTTCTTTTCCCCTGTTCTCTTTTCTTCCTCTTCTCCTTTATGTTCTTTCGCTCTTTTCTCTTTCATCGCTCCTTCCCTTATTTGTCTGTTTTCTCTCCTTTCTGTCTACAAAACCAGAGACATTGTGTTACCAACAAAACATTACATTTATTTATAATGCCAGCGGGTTCCCTAACGCTGATACGATAGGGGGGTAGTGAAAATATTTAACAAACGCAGTTTAACATTCCCAGTTTCATGTTTAGCCCAGTTACGCCACACACTCCCCGATAAGAAGCTTATTTAATGTTATAAATTAAATTAAGTTAGAATTTGACATATGGCAGGCATTTTTTTATGACTTTAAAATTAGTTATAGGGCATTTTCCTTATATATCCCACAAAAGAAGCCAGTTTACCGGTCCTAGGACCCTTCAGTCTGGGACTGGGCAGGTGGCAACCCTACATGCAGTACTGGTGGCTGTGGCATGGTGCACGCTGGCTGGCAGTGATGAGAATGAGTGGCACCGTTGAAGATAATACCCCAAATTGGAATTTGCTGTGTTTTTTTAATACCTTTACACATTTTTTCTTGGCCCTGAGGGTTTTTTCAGTTTTAAGGGGCAGTAAAAGCTTCCAAATAAAAAAAAACAAAAAAACTTTATATTTAAATGCATTATTAGTGAATATATTAAGTGGATGGGTTTCTATCCCATGTCATCAGTGAAAAAAATGGTAACTTTGAAAAATGTATTTTTTTGTAATTTCCCAGACCGGGTGTTTAGCATGATGGCGTTCATATATAAGTAAAAAATATTTCTTAGGTGTTTTTTATTTTTTTCCTGTCGCGTAGTACATGAATATGAATTACGCTTAAGCATCTGAACGCATTTTTTTCTCTATAAATATTATATTAGAGTCCTTTTCTTGTGAACAGATTAATTATTTAAGAACTCTTTTTCATTGACGATGCATCAAAACCTGTGCTTGTCCAAACAATCCTTCTTGTCCCCCCCGCCACCATCCTCCTCTTCTACCCGCCGTGCACAGCGAGGCTACCACACGCTTGCATGGCCGCCTCAAGTATACTTAGAAGGTGGACCACGTACTCAACATGGCAGCATCGCCATGGCGACAGAGGACGCAGTCCTGCAGTTGACACTCAGTGGGTTCCGTCCCAGCAAGAGCGTTCAGTCCTGCGGTGGGGTTCCTCATCGTGAAACCTGAGAAGACGCTTAACCTATAAAATATGGGACCCCCCCCAAAAAAGCTAATATTCATGCCAGGGGGAAATAGGTTCTAACAAGCAGCTCGTCTCTAGGGACTGAATTCGATTGCCCAACATAAATCTATCACAAGTGATGGAATAGAAATCCTATTTTGCTCTTATTTTCTCACGTTTCTCCTTTCTTTACTTTTCTCTTCTCTCTTGTTTCAATCTGATCTACCTCTCCTCCTCTATCTCTTTTCATGGTGGCATCTTCACTTTCCTCTCACCCCTCTCCTTTCCCTATTCTGTCTCCTTTCTTTTTCCCTTCCTTCTTCTCCGCTTTATGCTAGTGGATTCTGTTACTTTAAAAAATAGAAAGGGTGCCCTATTATTGGAATTTTTGTTGGAATGATGTATATGGTAACAACATCTTATACATTAACCTCAGCCCATATGCATTACTCAGCCCATTCCTGCATTTCTGTGTAAATAAAATAAGGAGACAAGTTGCCCCATTTAACCTCAATTTGAGACCCGCACACAATACACACACACACACACACACACACACACTCTAACACCATTTTAACATATTTCCTGAACACACACTCTAATACCATACATTCTAACACACACTCTTACACCTTACACAGAACCCTATCTTCAGAGCTGCCATGCTACTATTACTGGAGGGCACATAATGTTTAGTGACATGACCCTTCTACTTGCCCTAGTGCACCTACCGCACCCCCTTAGCGTGTTCTTGACTATACGCAACCCCTTTCAGAGTGCCTTCCTTGACCTATGCCTGGCTGGTATATCCTTGCCCAAGCCATGAACGTAACGTAATATATTCCCAAATATTACTCTCTAACAATCCATTTTTAACACTCTCCCAGTGTGCTTTCCATAGCTTAAAAGGAAAAAAATATATGGTGCGGCATACTGCCTTATAACAATTCAGTTATAACAAGTTTCAAGTGACTTTATAACGTACACATTTTATGATCTTTTTTGGGCTGTTCTTCGCCATTTAAAGTGTTACATTATGATCATAGGCCATAATAACTTTTAAGGAAATCAGTATTTTAACACAGATCCAAGAAAGGTTTGATGCTTGGAAATTAGCAAGCTCCCAGTTATTAAGGAGCTTTATAATTAATATCTTTATATAATATATTTATATATAATATATAATAATATTAATTATTTTTATTATTATTATTATATTCATAACTATTAATGTAATATTTATTTTATTTAATATTTAATAATATATTAATTTCAGATTATAATAATATCTAATGTATCGTTATCTGCCGGAAATTCAGTGAAAAGGGTTAAATATTACTACAGAAGATCAATTAGCTTCTCAGGAACAGGGGGAAAAAAGGCTAAATCCTGGATTTTATAATGTTGTTGTTTAGCTCTATATCACCGGCAGCTCTTAATGTACGAATAACATAATAATAATGATTTTTCTATTGAAATGATGTTTTCGGCTGAACGTCAATCACCAAATGAAGCGCCATGGCTTTGGCCGTTCGTTACCCTGCATCGGACATGCTCAGTGATCCCATACCTATATTTAGAAGGTGATTTAAGACTTCAAGTGGTTTATGAGAGTAATAAAGTGTAAATAATTTGAACCGAAAGTAATGCACTCCCTATAAAACGGGATTATTACTTTTTGACAATCAATTAATGAATTGTAAAACTGATTTGTGGACGGTTGGGACAGAAAAGAAAAACCTTATATCACAATATGTTTCAATATCAATATTAAGTGCCAGATGTTGTATGCGAACAAAGAGGTTACTCTGCAAATGGAGAGAAACATAAATCAAGGCCAGGCTGATTGCCTGGACCTCAGAGAGTGAACATAGATTCGTTTGGTCCTCTGATGCCTTCAAAACTAGGTTATCATAGGAAGGAGAAGAAGAAATAAAGGGGTGGTAGATCAGTGGAGCAGCCTCCCAGCAGCAGCACCAGGTGTTAATACAGTGGAGGAAGTGACAGGGAGTGGGCGTGGCCTAAATAAAGTAAATTGTACATTTATACCCCAACTATAGCAGGATTGAGACCCCCTGGGCATCCTAGGCACTTTCACCCCCATTACACACACGCACTCTTACTGACACTTATGCATACATTTGATATACCGTATTTGCTCGATTATAAGACGAGGTTTTTTTCAGAGCAAATGCTCTGAAAAATACCCCTCGTCTTCTAATCGGGGTCGTCTTCTAATCAGACCTCAAATAGAGTCTGATTAGGAGACTAAGATCCAGATCCCCCGCACCGCTGCAGGGGACCTGGATCCTCCTGTCTCACCCCCCCCCCCCATCATACACACTTACCGGTGCTTCCTGCTGTATTGCCGGGGCAGCGGGTTGACGTCTACGCGATCCGTGTAGACAACGTCCGCTGCAGCCGGAAGGAGGTGTGGCTAGCAGCGGGGGTTGTCTGCGTCCGTCGCGTAGACCTTCCCCGACTGTCAGAGATCTCTGGGGAAAGTATACGCGACGGACGCATACAAACCCCCGCTGCCAACTCCACCTCCTTCCGGCTGCAGCAGAAGGCGACGTCAACCCGCTGCCCCGGCTGGAAGCACCGGTAAGAGAGGGCTGAGAGGGGAGAGGGGAGAGGGGAGGGGGGGGGAGAGAGTGTGTGTGTGTGTTAGTTAAATGGGGGCATAGGGCATTTCTGGAGTGGCGTTAAGGGGGCATTTAATAGAGCACTCTGCCTCCTGAAATGCCTTATACCTCCCTATATGCCACTCTGCCCCATAATATGCATTTTAACCCCCTAAATGCCAGAATGGGATATAGGGGTATAAGGCATTTCTGGAGGCAGAGTGGCATATAGGGGGTCAAAAGGCATACCATGGGGCACAGTGGCATATAGAGGGTTAAAAGGCATATCATGGGCCACAGTGCCATATTGGTGTGGCAAGCCTGGGGGCAGATGTGCGTAACTGGGGGACAGGCTGGAAAATACAAGAAATAAAAACAAAAAAAATATTTTTCTCAATCATAGCTTTTATTAAAAAAAATAGTTTACATGAATTAACATTTACTGGTAAAACTTTTTTCCTTTAGGGTCGTCTTATATTCAGGCTTTTTCTTTTTTCCTAAGTTAATATTCAGATTTTGGGGGGTCGTCTTATAATCAGGGTCGTCTTATAATCGAGCAAATACGGTAAATGGTATATTTATATATATATATAATAATATATATATAATAATATATATATATATTGATATAAACGATCTTAACCTCGTATTGATAGCGGCTCCACTTCTAAACCTACAAAAATGAAATGTAAGTGTGGGTGAACTATAAATGCGATGTTATGAATGAATTTAAAGGCTGTTACATTATTCATCTGTAGGGATCGGATCTTAAGTTTCAGTGTACGATACACAATATACATTTCATAATACCGGCTAAAGGTCAGATCGTATATTATAAATCCAATGCCGTAACGGCGTTCCTGATCTCACCTTGCAGTACGTCGCATTTAAAGTAGCTCAGGATAGAGGGGTTTTTTTTTATCTTTTCGACTGCAATTGGAAGAACTGAGCTTTGATACCCTGGAACGTATATGTGCTAGGTTTATTTCCGTCTTAGATGCTTTGCCTGACTGCCGTTTTGCCAAATGAACCTGCAGGGTAATTCAAGAACATCAAAAAGCAATCAGGGGTAATTGTAAGGAACAAAGTTTAAGAAATTATGGAGAAAGAAGATACGAATGAGGATTAAATATGGGAGAAAAGCTGTGGAACGGCATTAAAGTGTCGTTACTTCTTTCCACTTTTCTTAGTCGCTCCTCTCTGAGGACAAAGATCTTATCCAAAACCACTTGATTTCTCGATGGGCCCAATGGTTCTTATCTGCCGTCAAATTCTGTTTTTCTCTGTAAAATGAAGAGTTGTCCTGTAAAGTTAGACGACATCAACAGCTAGTCTGTGCCATCATTGCCCCCATACAACTGGTCTGTGGCTTATTTGCCTCTTGCCCCCCCCTTCCAACATACAACATATGTATACACACTTACACAAATGACACACACTTACACACTCCATCTCACCCAAACTTACACATCCATGCTCACACACAAGTTGTAAGGCACCTACCTCAAACAGCTCCCGGTCGTCCTCTTCTCACCCCCGGCAGAAACGCCGGCACCGCTCGTTGGAACTTGAAGCAGCCGATCGCGCGCGCGGCCGCTTCATGAATGTTTATGAGGCTGACCGCCGACTGGATTCTGCGATCACGTCCCGGACGTCGGGGAACGCCCCCCCGGGCTATTGAAACCTCTCTTACCTTGTCCTCAGTGCTCAGTTATACTGGTGCTTCCCGTATCTCGTGAGCCCCTCCAGTATTCCAAGTTGCTGTCTCGTTTATCCGGTATCCGACCCTGGTCTGCTTAACGGTTCCCGTGTATTTCTGGCTATCCTACGACTCTGTGTACCTCTGGCTTCCTGACCCCGGCTATCTCAACGGTTCCTGTGTACCTCTGGCATCCCGACCCTGGTCTACTAAACGGCTTCCTTCTGACCACCCGTGCTTACAGCTACACTGCCAGGCCCCTTGTGCGTGTTCTGTTCTGAGCAAGTGTGTTCTATTCTTGCATTCTGGATTCCTCCTGGTAAGACGAACCTCACACAAGTACACCTACACGGTCACATACACACACTATTACACATCCATACATATATATTTATATATACCGGTTATATATATATGTATGTTTGTCACGTGACCCCTATACGTTCCTGTCTCCCCAAATAAGTTTAAAAAGGACCCTTCCGACCAGGATCGACCTGGACTCTGTAGTTACGCCAGTGTATGTACAGATATTTGAATACATTCATAAACTTCATTCTCCTATAGAGTCACCAAATTCCCTTTTTTTGTTCTTATTATAGTAAAACATAGAATTTTGTGTTAAAATATATTTGGCTACCTATTTATAACCCCTTCAAACAAATCTATATTGATTCCTGGTGAGTTTTTAAAGCGATTCCTGAATGCCGTATCTTGTTGATTTCCTAAAATGTTACTTAAGAAACAAATGCTTGTCTTTTATGGCGGAATAATATGGCTGCGATGGCGCTGAACCTTATGAATCTTCCATATAGGATTGGAAGTCATCCAAGTACGCGGAAGAGTAATAAAAGGCCTCCAGTCTGTTCATTATCTTTATTAATCCGAGTTAAGTGAGATTTAGCCTTCTGCTTAATTCCAGTCTTTAAGTGCAATTGGTTTATTGGAAGATATTCCTTATTAGTTAATGTGTAATACGCAGCACACGGAATGCATCAAACATATTAACATAATGTAATTCGACAAGTCGGCGCATCTTTCCGAGCAAAGAATGTAAATTTGTATATCTATACATGTACATATATACCGTATTGGCCCGAATATAGGCCTATATTCGGGGTCTAGCGCCCGACGCCCGGGACATGCAGTCGGGCAGGCAGCGGGGTTAGGATACAGATCCTTGCGGGGCCGGCGGAAGACATCTACGCAATACGCGTATGCCGGCACCGGAAGTTGTATACGCGATTTGCATAGATGTCCCCCTTCGGCCCCGCAAGACACCCGGGAGTCTGCTCTGGTAAGTCGGAGGGGGGGGGGGACAGAGTGGCAGCATATCTCGGGGGGCGGAGAGGACAGAGTGGCAGCATATCTCAGGTGGGGAGGACAGTGGCAGCATATCTCGGGGGGGGAGAGAACAGAGTGGCAGTGTGACAGGGCCAGGCTAGCTGGCTCATGTGTCATATGAAGTTTAGCCGGGTCACGGAGCACTTTTGTGTCCGGTTCTGTATACCGTGACCCGGTAATATATTATATTGTGTTTATTGTGTAACCGGCCCAGAGACTGATGTGGATTCAGCCCCAGCCTTCAAAGAGACGATCCTATAATCTGGCTGGGGCTCTTAATCAGCCAACACAGCCCTGTCTGCCCAGACGGCCCCCGCACTACAGGGGGGATAACACAGGTGGGGGAACCCATTGTATTCTGTAATCCCCTCACCTGATACATCCCCTGTATACTGATGGGATTTGTGATGGGATGTGGCTGATGGGATTGGGGGTTGGGTTCGGTACACATTGCATTGAGATTGTATAAAGTTCTGTGTGTTTGTAATAAAGAGAGTTCTTCTTGGTTTTCTACGAATGGTGGTTTGGATGATCCGTGGATAGCTGAGTGCGATCCGTATGAGGGACTGACTGGTGATTCCTCAGCCCTCAAACAGGGGGACCCAGCCTTGGGTACGGTGACCCTGTAACATTGGTTGGCAGCGGTGGGAAGAATCCCACGACTTGGGTGAAATCCAAACCACCAACTGGGATTGCAGACGAGAGACACCAAGAGAGCTCCTGGAGGTTTGTAGCAAAGGAAAGGCTACTCTGATTGCGGACTGCAGAGAGATGGACCGGCACCAGGATGCCCCAGAGGAGAGCCTCGGACTGAGTGCTCTACAAAAGAACATTCTATGGCACCTATCCCTGTACCCAGGAGGGGCTACATCGGAGCAAGTGACGGCGGTGATTGAAATGTGTCACCAGGAACTGAGCCAGAGTGGGTCTGTATCTCCCAGACTAGGGGAACAGACCCCCAAAATATCATACCAGGATATCCAACCCTTCCGAGAACCAGAGGATGAGACAGACCGGGTTACAGCCGAGGTGTGTGAGCTGGAACACCAGCAGAGGCAGTTAGAGTCTGCGCCCGCAGACTGGAGGGATGATTTCTCCCATCCCCACTTTGAAACATACTGGGCACAGTACTGGACAATGTGGGATCTACGAGTTCCACTCCTGGGGGAGAACCCGTTGCCGGAGTGGGAAGACGAATTGAGGGATCTCATATATGCAGAGCTCGACCTCCAGAGACTCTCTAATGCTGTATAGCCCCGTCGACCCAGGACTGATATATGATGCCTTCCAATTTGACTCGTCCTTCGGAAGCCCCTGCCAGTACCGCAGGGATACAATCTGGGACAACCGTGCAGAAGTCCTGGTTTATGCTATTCCCCCCGAGCTGGAGGCTGTTATGGATTGCCTGGTCCAAGAGGAATGGCAGCTCGAGAGGGACTATAAAGAATTGCTGCGGAGAGTGGAGCTTCAGGAGTTACAAGGAGACTGGGAGCATGATACCACAACTTGCAGGAGTGGGACCGAGGTCCTCTTCACCTACTCCGCGGCCCCTGCCCTGGTGAGAAGAACCGAGGTCCTCGCCAGCAAGAAGAAGCGGAGGAGGAAGCCAAAAGCTCCGACCCAAGTCCTCACCAACAACCCTGGCTGCTCTACCCCGGCAGAAGAGATGACTGTCCCCACCGCCCGAGTAAGTGGCACAATCCCCCTCACCAAACCCTTATCTATGCCCGTAGAAGCCAGTGCCCCAGACTGTCCCCCTGATTTCCTGAGTGTCCTGGAAGAAGCCCGGGTCACTGCCCCAGAGGTTCCCTATGAAGTCCCCGGTGACCCGGTAGAGGCACCGTTCCCCGACCTAGCGAGGGCGCCAGAGGGGCTGCCGAGTTCCCTGGGTCCTTTCAGTAGCCTGGCGCAGGCCCTGGTTCCTATCCCTGGTTCCCCAAGTGTCCTGGTAGAACCCCAGGTCACTGTCCCAGAGTGTTCCTCTGACTCTCCCCGTGCCCAGGCAGAGGCACCTGTCCCAGAGAGGAAGATCGAGGGTCTGCTTAACCCTCCCGGTGGTCCAGTATTGGCACCTGTCCCTGCCCCGGAGTATTCCCCTGGGTCCCCTGAGTACCCCGCAGAGCTGCTTAGCTCGCCCAATAACCCTGTAAGGGCACCCGTTCCTGTCCCAGAGTGTCCCCTAGGTCACTCCAGTGTCCCGGTAGAGGCCCCTCTTACTACCTCTACTTGTTTCCCTGGTTCCCCGAGTGCCCCCGGCCCGATCAGCAGGGCTTTCCTTCCATGCAACCGCCCTGGCCTGGCAGCTGCCCCAGACTCAGTTCCCAAGACTAGGGAGCAAGAGTCTCCACGTGCCCCTGTTACCCCGGTGAGGGGGATAGCCATGTGCCCCAGGCTGAGCTGGGACCGTCCTCCAATTCAAAGAGGACTACTGACTATCCTTTTGGGCAACCAGGGCCCTGGCCCACCTTCTCTGGATGCTTCTGACAAAGGGCGCCATGAACTAAGGCCTGCACCTGTGAACTTTGTCCACTCGGACAGCCTGCAGCAGACCCGTGTGGATCTGCCTGGTCTGCCGGACCGTTGGTCAAGGGGGAGATCTGTGACAGGGCCAGGCTAGCTGGCTCATGTGTCATATGAAGTTTAGCCGGGTCACGGAGCACTTTTGTGTCCGGTTCTGTATACTGTGACCCGGTAATATATTATATTGTGTTTATTGTGTAACCGGCCCAGAGACTGATGTGGATTCAGCCCCAGCCTTCAAAGAGACGATCCTATAATCTGGCTGGGGCTCTTAATCAGCCAACACAGCCCTGTCTGCCCAGACGGCCCCCGCACTACAGGGGGGATAACACAGGTGGGGGAACCCATTGTTGTTACAGGGTCACCGTACCCAAGGCTGGGTACCCCTGTTTGAGGGCTGAGGAATCACCAGTCAGTCCCTCATACGGATAGCACTCAGCTATCCACGGATCATCCAGACCACCATTCGTAGTAAACCAAGAAGAACTCTCTTTATTACAAACACACAGAACTTATATACAATCTCAATGCAATGTGTACCGAACCCAACCCCCAATCCCATCAGCCACATCCCATCACAAATCCCATCACTCCCATCCCATCACAAATCCCATCAGTATACAGGGGATGTATCAGGTGAGGGGATTACAGAATACAATGGGTTCCCCCACCTGTGTTATCCCCCCTGTAGTGCGGGTGCCGTCTGGGCAGACAGGGCTGTATTGGCTGATTAAGAGCCCCAGCCAGATTATAGGATCGTCTCTTTGAAGGCTGGGGCTGAATCCACATCAGTCTCTGGGCCGGTTACACAATAACACACAATATAATATATTACCGGGTCACGGTATACAGAACCGGACACAAAAGTGCTCCGTGACCCGGCTAAACTTCATATGACACATGAGCCAGCTAGCCTGGCCCTGTCACAATTGTATTCTGTAATCCCCTCACCTGATACATCCCCTGTATACTGATGGGATTTGTGATGGGATGTGGTTGATGGGATTGGGGGTTGGGTTCGGTACACATTGCATTGAGATTGTATAAAGTTCTGTGTGTTTGTAATAAAGAGAGTTCTTCTTGGTTTGCCACGAATGGTGGTCTGGATGATCCGTGGATAGCTGAGTGCTATCCGTATGAGGGACTGACTGGTGATTCCTCAGCCCTCAAACAGGGGGACCCAGCCTTGGGTACGGTGACCCTGTAACAGGCAGCATGTTTTTTTGGTGCTTTTTTAAAGAAAAAAACGTTTTCTTTAAAAAAGCACCAAACTTTTAGGGTGCGGCCTATATACGAGGGCAGCCTATATCCTAGCCAATACGGTATATATAGATAGATAGATATAAATATATATATATAAAACATGCTTTATACATACAAAGATTTGACTCTGGGTCTCTTACTGAAGTGTTGCTTGCCCTGAGTCTCCGGGTAACTTTCTTCTTTCTCCATGCAGGGGAGTGGTTTGTTACCACGCCTACTCCCCACCTACGTTCCACCTACTTCCACCCACAGTGTCTTGCTCCCCACCCACTAAAGGCCTTTTTAGAGGCAAGCCACTCCCCCACAAGAGGCAGCGCTCTGGATTTCTCTGTCCTTCTGTCATCTATTGTACAGTTTTACTTGTGGTTAAATTCTAATTTTAAGTTAAAATAATACATAAAAATTACAAAATAGAAAGATATTATGTGTTCTATAGTCACATTTCAGAATTTGATCTCTTAATGGAAAAATGTTGCAACAATGTACAATCCCAAGTGATGGTGTGAAGATAAAGTATTTACTCTATTATAAGATGACCCAATGTGGAAAAAACTTAGGCCACCCCACATTACTACCCCCATTACTACCCCCACACTACTGTACCTATCAGTCAAGTGGATCAGAGATGAGGAGCACAGCTTTAGGAACAACATGTCCCATGATGCCCAGCCAGTCCTAAGGCACCTGAGAATCATGGGAGATGTAGTACGCAAAGGATTTGCTCCTCTCCACCGACTCATAGGAAGGGCTGTGGGAGGTAATGCTGTACTTCTAAGCGGCGGGGTCATGTGACCTGCGCCTACGTGTGTCCGCATACTGGCTTGCTTCAAGTCTCTGAATGCACGCAATACGTATAATGTGTCCGGGGGAGGAAAAAGTAGATGGCAGAAGTGCTGATTCTGAGGATCGGCGGCGGGGATCTGAATAAAGGATGACCTGAATTATACGACGAGGTCATTTTTTCAGATCTTGCCTGAAAAAGACAAATCTTGCCTCACAAATGGTGAGATTGGTGGCAAAATGTGTCCATATAATATGTTTCTGTCTCCGACGTTACCCCCTCTTCCTCTCCCCACCCTTCCGAAGGGTGTCTGAACCAATCAGAAACAATCAGCAACTTAACTGAAGAGAGATAACTTGAGGGAGGAATAATCATGTGGTTAAAATGGCTGTCTTTGTGGTAATAGGTACATAAAGTATTTTATAATATTAATGTAAACTGTATGTTAACGGAACAATAGAAAGAGCGACCGTGCGATATGGGTATCAGACGCACGGAGTTTTAATTGAGAATTTTGATTCAGAATTTCTGGAAGTGCTGACATTTTTTTTTTGGTTTTATTCCAGGTTTTAATTTTGCCAAATATTCCTCCAGTAATCCTCTTAACATCTACACCTGGAACATCTCTTGGGTTATGAAAGAAGCTTTTACAATCAACAGTCCCCGAGCAAAACACGGTAACTCATTGGTTTGCATTTTATTCTCATAAGGTTGGTTAGAACTTTACATAAAAGCCAGGGAATTAATTCATAACTCACTCGGTACTAAACGATTAGTGATAGTTCTACTTCTACGCAAAACTCTGTAAAAAGGGGAAGTCCGATGGAAACGTTTAACCCCCTCCCTCGCTGTATGCAGTAATATACCCCCCCAGCACTGTATACAGTAATATAACCCCCAGCGCTGTATACAGTAATATAACCCCCAGCGCTGTATACAGTAATATAACCCCCAGCGCTGTATACAGTAATATAACCCCCCAGCGCTGTATACAGTAATATAACCCCCAGCGCTGTATACAGTAATATAACCCCCAGCGCTGTATACAGTAATATAACCCCCAGCGCGGTATACAGTAATATAACCGGCCCAGCGCTGTATACAGTAATAACCCCCCAGCGCTGTATACAGTAATATAACCCCCAGCGCTGTATACAGTAATATAACCCCCCCAGCACTGTATACAGTAATATAACCCCCAGCGCTGTATACAGTAATATAACCCCCCCAGCACTGTATACAGTAATATAACCCCCAGCGCTGTATACACCACACTGAGCTGATGCTTTATGGCAATGCTAATGAAATATTTTTCTCCATAGGCTATTATTAGCCAGAGTAACCGGTTGGGTGATTAAGACTGAGCCATTCTATTGTTCCCCACAGGCAGTATGAGTCAGGGTGCTTAGTAGATTGGGGGTCAGGTAACAGAGCGAGAACTCTGATATGCAGCTGCCTGAAAACATCATATTATGGGACAAAAACTAGGACTATGTTATGAAAATGTATTTTTAATCTGATACCGTTTCTCCTGCTGTAAAGACTCAAACCTTAATCAGTCGTTGGTGTCGTCTTAGATTCAGGAGCCGTATGCCTATCCCATGCATGTTTATATACTCTCACTGTATTAGCCTCTACCACCTGTGCTGGGAGGCTTTTCTATTTACCTACCACCCTCTCGGTAAAGCTAGCCTTCCATTACATCAGCGTTCTGTTTAGAATTCGCAATGAACACAGGTTTAATAGAGGTTTTGGACGCCAAGCCAAGACATATACATCCTTCTTATTTTATTACAGACAGCTATGAAGCAGTTCCTGGCATTTCCAATCTCTAGTAACGCCAGGAGCCGGTGGAGCACTCCAGGTTATTGTTTCATTAATGAATACGCTTATTTTTCCTGATCCGATACCAAACAACAGTAGCACCTGAGGGTAGCTTTAAAAAGTCTTGTAACTCCTTTTAAAAATAGTTGCGGCTCCAGACTGGACATCTGGCACCGACCCACCTAGCATGTCCACGTTTATAGTACAGTACAGCAAGCCACAAAACTGGGGCCAGAGCCCAAGGAAAACAAAGGAAAACGTTTTAGAATTTTCGTCCAAAGTTCGCTGGCCCTTTCACGCGCACACACTCATTCTCGTTCACTTTCTCTCTCACTCTCTCTAAATGTCTCCCCACCTTCTCTGCCGACCACTTCTGCTTCCGCAATCTTCTTGTTCTTCATTTTTCTTCTACCTTCCGTCTTTCATCTTCACTCCTTTATCTTTTTCTCCTCTCTCTTTTATCTTTTTTTTCTCCTCTCTAAATGTTTCCCTACCTTCTCTGCCGACCACTTCTGCTTCCGCATCTTCTTGTTCTTCATCTTTTCTCTTCTGCCTTCCGTCTTCCATCTTCTCTCCTCTACCTTTTTTTCTCCTCTCTTCTATCTTCTGTCTTCATCCGCATCTCTGCTGAGATAACCTGGCACAAACTTCATCTCTGCATGAACTTCATGAACTGGCATGTCTGCGGCCCTCATGGACTGGAGCTGATTACCACTGGGTTAGATGTTTATGTTAGACTTTTATGACTATTTTTAGATTTACAAAAACCCAAACAACGAAAACGTAGTAGAATATGCTGCGAGGATGTAACTTGAGATCAGATCTGCTGTTGAGTCGATGTATGATGAGAATTGGTTTTGTTTCTATTGATATTACGGTCGGTTAGGATGTCTTCTTATTGTTTTATGCTGAGTAGCTTCGCTGTAGATAATTTCAGTCGCCTTTACAAGGAAACATTAGAGTGACTTTCAGTATTAGTTCCCAGGGACTGCAATTATGAAGGGCACTCATAGCAGATACACAACATAAGTAATCAGATGATTTGTCAGGATGCCAAATGATGTCACTTTCTTGACATAAACACAAGAAGGTGATGATGTGTTACGAAAACGCTCGAGCTCACTATCACCTCTAAGGTAGAACAGTAAAGGTTTGTTCCCTATTATAATCTCCTAATGAGATTCTATGTTAATAGAATTTGGATATACATTCACACATACACTACCTCTTAGACATTTCCTTGTTTTCGAAAGAAAAGCCAATTTTGCCCATTAAAATAATATGAAATGGATCAGAAATCCAGCGCAGACGGGGTTAATGTTGTAAATGACTATTGTAGCTGGAAACGGCAGATTTTTAATGGAATCTCTTCATAGGCGTACAGAGGCCCTTTATCACTCCCATCACTCCTGTGTTCCATTGGCCCTTTATCACTCCCATCACTCCTGTGCTCCAATGGCCCTTTATCACTCCCATCACTCCTGTGTTCCAATGGCCCTTTATCACTCCCATCACTCCTGTGTACCATTGGCCCTTTATCACTCCCATCACTCCTGTGTTCCATTGGCCCTTTATCATTCCCATCACTCCTGGGTTCCATTGGCCCTTTATCACTCCCATCACTCCTGTGTTCCAATGGCCCTTTATTCCATCACTCCTGTGCTCCAATGGCCCTTTATCACTCCTGTGTTCCATTGGCCCTTTATCACTCCCATCACTCCTGTGTTCCAATGGCCCTTTATCCCATCACTCCTGTGCTCCAATGGCCTTTTATCACTCCTGTGTTCTATTGGCCCTTTATCACTCCCATCACTCCTGTGTTCCAATGGCCCTTTATCACTCCCATCACTCCTGTGCTCCAATGGCACATTTTGCAATTATGTTACAGCCAGAAATTTCACTGTTTTCCATGAAAACAGCTGAGTGACCCCAAACTTTTGAAAAGTAGTGTATATTGGGGTGCAATTGCCAGATGCGAGAGGGTTGAACGGGCTTCATGTAGATGTCACCCTGACCCAGTACCTGATGGTTCTGTGGAGGTACCGGATTGTACTAAAAGGAATTTGATGTAGGTGCCGTAAAATATTTTAGGATTGGAGTGGAAAATATTTATCCTCCGTTGTGGACTATTCACATACATATCATAGTACCTTGAGGTTAGTGGAATTGTTTTCCCTGTGGAAGAGACAGCCTAGGGGTGAAATGTGACCCGACTTTAACGACCGTCAGGGCCTAATATAGAGACCTTGACACGTTATCCAAAACTGGACCTGAGAGTATAATAACGCATTTTCAGCAGGTCACATTAGATGGAGCGTCCAGGTCTCTTCAGGGACAACCCAGCAAGTATTGCATCAATTAATATTATTCCCCGTGGGCAAGCAAGAGACTCCCATGGTCACAAGCGCCTTTTTTTTTTTTTGAAGCGGAGGAGAGAGAGGGGCGCCGAGTGGTTTTCGCTTACCCGCTCGGCGCCCCTCTCTCCTTCCTCTGCGAGCCCTCTAGCTCGGTCTCGGTGCCGGCTTGTAATGTCGACGTCATTTCCGGCGCTCAGCAGTGAAGCAGCGTGCACTCGCTGCAAGACTGCTGGAAGGTAAGTGAAGTTCAAAAGGGGGGGAGATAGGGTAGATAATAGGGAGGGAGGGGGTGGGGGGATAGATAATGAGCAGTGGCGTCAGCAGGGAGGGGCGCGGCATTTCAAACTTCGCCCCAGGTGGCACATTGTCTTGAGCCAGCCCTGGGTGTCACAGTTTTTATACGCGCCCGATTAGGTCAGCGGCGTATTCTGTCTAGACCAACGAGGCCAGGCTTAAGGTGGCAGATCTAGGAGTTCAGCATCTACTGTTCCACAAAGCCTGGGTCCAATTGCCCTACTTGACATTCAGGCCATTTGCTTCTTATGGGCACGTTGGGGCGTTCAATGATAACGCTTGTAACTGGCCCACTGACAACATAGAGTCCTGTGCTGCGCCATCAAAGCCTCCATAGCTTGGGGTATCCACGTCACGCATCCCTAAGACATGAGGTCATATGATAACCCTAAGCAGAGAGAACGGCTCAGCAGAGGTCAGTGATGGAGGTGGCTTGGTCAGCCCCAGCCTTAATACCCCACTGGATTAGGCATATTAAGAACGGTGCCCTAGTCACCAGCCTTATTGTAAATTGCCCTAGAAACAAGGGCAACTAACGAGCCAACTCCTAGCTTAGTTAGCATATATTTTGTGCAGGAATGCCTGAGCACCGACCACCAGGTGGACGACACGTTGGCGCTCCGTGCCGTTCTGTATATTGATGTGACATTTGCATTGTTGACCGACGGACCAACATCTATTTTTCCAGGGATGAGTGAACCCTACAGCGTTAAGCCCCCTTCTCTATTATAAATGCGCGTCAGCTCGCATTAAATTCATTTAATCCTCTTGGAAAATAAATCACGGGAAACATTCTTAGCGCGGAATAACTAAGCGCGGTATTCGGCTATTATGCACGTACTAATGAGGTCCCTTATTACGGCCGCTGAGAAGGCTTATTACTGTGACACAGGTGGACGGGAGGTGCGAGCGTAACACAGAACAGCGTGAATCTTGGGATTCCAGGAAAGGATGGGTATAAACATGATAACAGGCTACCAAAACACATTAAAAATGCACTTTGTTGCTGACACCACGGAATGGGGAGAAAAACAAAAACCAAAAGAACTCTTTTTTTTTTTTTTATTATTTCTAGTTTAAATTTTCTTATATAAACCAAAGCTTTCTTAGTGTAGTCATGGTTAAATTGTAAAAAGTATCAACAAATTTAAAAAAAAAACATATACAAAAAGAATTAATCATATGCAAGAATTTTAAAAATTTAAATTAAATAAAAAGCAATTTTTTACAGAATAAAAATCAACTAATTACAGTACAGTACAAAAGTACATGTTAGATTAAGAGATCATCATCGACACTAGAGAGGCTTAGATGGAATGTAGATGGAATGTAAGGATGCTGCAGAGGGTGGTAGATAAGTGGAACGGCCTCCCAGCAGAAGTGGTACAGCGAAGGACATGCCTTGACTGGCCATAGGTCATTTAGTCATTTATTTTATCATAGCAGACTGTAAGTAATCCCCAGCGTATTTGGACAGAGGAGAATATTGGTCTCTTTTATTACGGGAGGGACACTGTCAGACTTTGTAATACAGATATATTTTAGTAATTATG
Source organism: Sceloporus occidentalis (assembly GCA_023333645.1). Lineage (NCBI taxonomy): Eukaryota > Metazoa > Chordata > Lepidosauria > Squamata > Phrynosomatidae > Sceloporus > Sceloporus occidentalis. Next base: position 856,415 of record JALMGF010000129.1, on the reverse strand, counting down.
GGAGTTCACTTCATTACATTCGGGGAACTCTACCTTAGATTTTATAGTTTTTAAATCAAACATTATATGTCTACTCTGGCCAGAACGCAAAGGCAATACACCGTAAAATGAGCAGATTTAATTTTGCTTGGCTCACAAGTAATGAGTTTTATGCTTGGTTTCTACATTCCTGTAATATAACCAAAGAGTAAAACTAAATGTTTGCTTCTATGGCTTGGTTAAATTGTATCCAACACTGTAAAGGAGGCAACAGCCAAGGACGATGAACAAACCTCATGTGTCTTGAAGGAAATGGTAAATAATGTGGCATATTATGAATTATAGCCCTTAACGGGTGGTAGATAAGTGGAACGGCCTCCTAACAGAAGTGGTAGAGGTTAACACAGTAAAGAAATTAAAAAATGCGTGGGATAGGCGTATGTCGTATACTCATATATTTAAAGGGAAAAGAAAAAATGTCGGTGCGCTAAGCTAGTCTCAGGCTCAAATAATACAAATGTATAATATGAGGCCTACCAAACAGTGTGAGCATGCTGCAAATACAGTGTGTTGGCTGTACAATGTATACAAAAAACAAAATACTGATGTTGGCTCCTCATCAGTCTGGTTGCAGCTTGCTGTCCAGGGGTTAAATGGGAGGAGGTTTAATTGCACCTCCCCCAACACATTAATAAGGTTTTGGTAGCCGTATAAACTGCTTTGTGTGCCCACTATGTAGGAGGTGAGAGTCGGTTCTCACCCTATTGAGAGTGTGCCTTGACGTGACGGGTGAGCTTAATTATGCTTTGGCCAATTCATATAACCAAAACCTCTCATTTATATTATGTTTATATATTTGTTGCCAACTTTATTAGGGTGAGAAGCGCAGACAGTATTTTGTTTTTTTTCATATATTTAAAGGAATAAACAGCGGATACAAGAGGCACTTTCAGGCCGATGAGCCTATCCCAAGTATCCAATTTTACCAAAGATTAAAACCAAACCAAAAGTCAATAGTAAGACCCCAACCTGAATATGCCCGGCAAGTCTGGGCATCTGTTCTTAAAAAGGAAGTTATGGAGTAAACCACTTTGTGGCATAGGACGTACTATTACGTCTTCGTAAACAAGCCCTGGGTGACCAAGGACGTAATAGTCACTTCTACGTTTTTTGCACCGGAGGGGTACACACGAGATCAGGGTGCCATTAGACAGGGGAGATTACAGGAGAGTTATGTCTCATCTCCTTGATTTCACTACACTTCATAATGGTCTAACCCCAGTGTAATGGAGGCAAAGGGGTGACCTAAACTCGGCATCTCTGTGACGACTTGATCTTTTTTCTGCATTTTGGTTTTTGCAGAGATTCTCTCTTTGCAAAAATCTGTACTAGACTGGATAGTACACATGGACTATGTTCTCTGCCAGATATATTTTGGGCTACCTTATTACCGTTACCAGACCTTCCAAACATTCAAACCATAAAGATCCTCCACCAATACGTCCTTGATGGAAAGCTTCGCCATATGGTTCTCTTCTTCCTCCACGGTGCATTGAACTTCTGTCCTCAACTGGCTGGGCCAGATCATGAGTGATCATGTGGGCATTTCGGGTATCGGCACCTCAACAGGTTTGCCTAATCTCGGCTTGGTCAACATCATTTTCCCAATCATCATATATTGTACCCAGTATATTGTTCTGGGTCATTGGACCACACAAATCGTCATCCTAGAAGCTTCTTATCTGTTTGTACATCCTTACGTATAAGCAGGATATATTTTTCATGTAAGTTCCCCAATGTCATCGTCCATGACGTATCCTGGTCTAGGCTGATCCTTGGGCGATCAGGCCCCCCAGTATCGCGCTGCCCAATGGTCCGGTTAAAGGGGAGATCTTAATTCTCCCCAACTGGCCCATTTACACCAAGGAGGCTGTGCTGACTGCATTAGAAGGGGCTGCCCACCTTTAAGACGTGGACATGGCCAACAAGAAGAAGACAGCCGGTGGAATGTAACACGTCTCTAGTCATTGCGTCAGCGACTCCTATAATATTCTATCCCTCTGTCAAGAAACAGCAAAAAAAAAAACACTCGAATATCACGTAGCTCTGGCATAAAGTTGAAGAAAAGACGACGGAACTGGATACGTGGAATATTTATCAACTTTCTTGGTCTTTTGAACATTCGTCCGTTGTTTTCATGTAGTGGTTTATCCAGAAGGATATATTGCATTTGTTTCTTATTTTTAGTCCTTTCACTCAGAGCCGTGTGTCAGACCAATTCAGACTGATTCTGGTTCCCATTTCTCTCACGCAAGCAGCCTTTTCATTTACAATCTATTGTTCCAGCCCTGTGTGGAGAGAGTCTGAATAGCAGTGAATATAACTCACGTTAAACGATTGTTTTGTTGCTTTTTAGAAGAAGTTCTTTTATGACACTTTATTCATCAGATTCTCTTTGCCAGCATCTTGACGAATGGGACGATATATCCCATCATACTTTTTATATACACAGCCGTTTAAAAGTTTGGGGTCACTTAACTGTTTTCATGGAAAACAAGGACATTTCTGACTGTAACATAATTGCAAAGGAGTTTTCTAACATCAATTAGCCTTTTAAACTTAAACTTTGACCAGCGAACGAAACGTGCAATTGGAACACAGGAGTGATGGGAGTGATAAAGGGCCATTGGAACACAGGAGTGATGGGAGTGATAAAGGGCCATTGGGACACAGGAGTGATGGGAGTGATAAAGGGCCATTGGAACACAGGAGTGATGGGAGTGATAAAAGGCCATTGGAAAACAGGAGTGATGGGAGTGATAAAGGGCCATTGGAACACAGCAGTGATGGGAGTGATAAAGGGCCATTGGAACACAGGAGTGATGGGAGTGATAAAGGGCCATTGGAACACAGGAGTGATGGGAGTGATAAAGGGCCAATGGAACACAGGAGTGATGGGAGTGATAAAGGGTCTCTGTACACCTATGAAGAGATTCCATAAAAAAATCAGCCGTTTCCAGCTACAAAAGTAATTTACAACATTAACCCCTGTGCTGGATTTCATGTTATTTTAATAGACAAAATTGGCTTTTCTGCTAAAAACAAGGACATTTCTAAGTGACCCCAAACATCTGGACAGTAGTGTATATTCTTTTGTAATTGTGAAATGCGTGGAAAGATCACAAGTCCCCTGAAATGTTGTGGACTCTAACGGGAGTCTGTTTTTATTAAAGAGCATGGATGCAGTGGTATACTTGGCCAACTAGCCATAGGGCCGCCGGTCCAGTTGCATGGCATTCCCTCTGTCACATGGGGAGGTCTCGCCTGCAATAATCCATAGACTGGGGCCTGGTCTAGATGGTACAGATGGTGTCAGCAGATCCAACACCTGAACTAAAGCAGGACCGACAAGCTTGCCCGTAGCTGGCTGAGGTCTAACTAGACAAGCAGAGTGTCTGGTCGGGGCAAGTTAAAGGGACAGGAACCGTAGGACATCACAGAACAGCAGAACCAGGCAATGAAAACGAGCACCGAAAACTGGATGCAAACCACTGCTGCAGCATGCATCATAAGAAGGGGGGGAAATCTGACTTTTTGGGGTTTTTTACATTGTAAAAGGATACTTCTTAATAAAAGTGAAGATTATATTAGTGCCTTGTTTCCCCCACCCGTACTGTCCCTTTAACTTCAACATCATGAATATTGAATATTTTATTTTCTTTGAAAAAAACTGCCACTAAATGATTTGTATAGATTTTATGGAAAGGGCCAAATTCCAAATAAAAGGTTTATGGGGCCAAGATTATTCGACTGTTTTCCACATTGCACTTCCACTGTTACAGAATGTTCCCAATTATTGTTATCACAATGTACAATGGAACCGTAAAAACACAATGTATCATAATGTAACATTAGTCTGATGTATCTCGGCGGTTAATAGTTGTTGTAACTTAAATTTTTATCTCCCCTCGTATATTTTGACAGGTGCATCACACAATCAATGCTGTAGAGTTTTATTGTCTCTTAATTAGGATCAGCGGGGCTCTCTGAGATTGCCAGGAATTGGAATTATCGGAGCTTTAGACTATAAGAAAGAAAGAAGTGCTCACGTGTGCACTAACTGTATTAGTAGTATGGATTTAATGTTAAATCCAGTGCTCTCTGTGAAATAGGTGTAATTGGCAGTGCCATAAAACTAAAGTTATATATATATATATATATATATATATATACGGAGGCAAGAAACGTCGGTAAATACGTAAATGAGGGGATAGCACTGATCGCCACTTGTGATGCCAATCCGGTGCTTTAGTTCATGGCCGCCATGCTGGATACACAGCAATGTAACCTGATTCATGAAACTTACTACGAAAGAATCCAATGGATGAAGTCTTACATAAAATTAACAAATAAGGGGTTATTATTTACTGATTTCTATAGCGCCATCACATGCCGTAGCATTGTAGAATGGGTAAATATTGTAGTGCATCACATAACAATTTGGATTTACAGAAACGAAAAGGTAAGGGAGATCCTGCTCAAAAGAGCTTACAATCTAGAGGAGGTGGGAGAAATGCAGGGAGGGATGGAGAGGAGGCAGGGGCGATTCTGGACCAGTATATGAAACTTTTTGAGGTTTTACTGGTGATCCCACCAAAGCATTTTCAGTAACGAGGACTTCAGGCATCAGTTGAGAGCGACGGATTCCTTTCCATGCTTTCCATTTTATGGTTTGCCAAGCTCGGGTCAGTATGCATGTATGTCAGAGCATCTGTCGGCCAAATGTGTTTTCAGGCTACTTTGTTAATGGGCTTGTTGGCTGGATTTGGCCTCCCTGCCCCAGACCGATATCAGAGAAACGAACTGGGGTGTTAAAACTAGAGAATTGAGAGAGTGGTCGATAAGTGGAACGGCCGACCAGCAGAAATGGTAAAGGCTAATACAGTGAGGGTATTAAACATGCATGGGATAGACATACGGCTCCTGAATCTAAGACGAGACCAACGACTGATTAAGGTTTGAGTCTTTACAGCAGGAGAAACGGGCGACTAGATGGGGGCCCAATGGGGCCGATCTGCCGGCAGGCTCTGGGTTTCTATGTGTGAACGGGTACTCACCTGGCTTTGTGTTTGTCCAATGAAACAGCTGGGAAAGACATAATAATGCTTATAACACTAAACCGCTACTTAGGTAGCAGGGTCATAAAGGAAAGACATCAGAGGTTTCTATCAATCAAATATTTCAGTATTTGTACTACATGCATTAGCTAATGAATTAATACCATCAACATCATTCTTCCTCTTACTATCGTTCACTTGTACATACATTGAATAACAAAGCAAATCGATGAACGCTGATGCAATTTACAGATAAATATATTGTGAAAACAGAAAAGAAATAGATAATAATGCACATTTAAACTGAGCTATAAGACACTCTATCAATATTAATGTATAATTGGAGATAATTGAATGACGGTGCCAAGGCTGTGTCTCGTGATCAATTCGAATTCAGCACTGATGAAAGGCACATATTGGAGATATTCGTCAATAAGCGATTGGTGAAACGATCCAATCAAACAGGATTTCACAAAAAAAGTGCTGGAAATGGAAAAATTATTCTTTTAAATGTTGCATCAACTATCCAGACTTTATAATAGGTCTACGAGATACAGAGTAGTCTATGGGGTTTTTAACAGTTATCCAATAGCTGTTGAGCTACAGCTTCCACCTACCTCCCAAGCGTCCCGTTTTTTTCAAAGCAGTCCCGATTTTCCATGGGTGGGGATCATGGGCCAGTTGAGGAGATCCTCTTAACTCCTCTGACTGGCCCGGGGAGCTGTAAAGTCAATGGAGCTCTGTGATGTATGAGTGGCCCCACCCATGCCTGCCTTTGGCCCCACCCATGCATGCCTTTGTCCCCACCCTCCCCTTTCCCAGCTACACCCCATCGCAAACACTTGCACTTGTATTATATACCTCCACCTGAGCAGGGCCCCCTAACCTAAGTTAAAATTGTTATTATACTTGTTATGTCACCCACTGTACAGCGCTGCAGAGTATGATGGCGCTATATATATTAATAAATAATAATTCCCAAAGCAGTTCAGTTTAATATTTCTTTAATATTATTTTAAACATGTTGGGGTCCCCTGGGGTCTTTGTTCTTAGTGGGTGTAAATCTCACTCTATTTCTGCACATGGTACAGAAATAAGAAAATGAATATCTGATCTGCTTTTCATCTGCCTAATAAAAATTACCCAGAAAATGTTTGTGTTTATATTATTAATAATATATTTTATTATTATTATTATTATTATCTTTTATTAATATAGCACCAACAATTTCTGCAGCACCAATTTATTCAAAATATATTAATTGTGGAAACTTTGCATACTAAATTATTAAACACGCCCACAGGCACCTAGTTAAAAAAATATAATAATGGTAAATACAAGTGATAACTTTTTTTCATTAAATATGCCAAAAAATCTTATCTTAATAATTATATTCATTTTATGTGAATTTTTTTTTATTCTAGAATTTGACTGCAATTTTGAGTCCCCTTGCGATCTGGAATACCTGCCCCCTATGCGCAAAACTGAGAAAACATGGGGGATTAGCAGTGCGGAGGAGTTACTGCGAGCGAACATCCAGAACGGCCCCAGACAAGATTATTCTGAAAACTCATCAAGCGGTAGGAATTATCAAAAATCTTCATAAATTAATTTATCGGCACACATCAACTGTGATGGCCCTTTAATTCCATCTTTAAAGAAATGTTTTTTTGTTTCTTACCCTAAAAAAATTTAATTAAAAAAAAGGATGAAACTAAACAAAACACAGTGGTAGTTATTTATTTAAAATCATTCAATGTGTTAAAATGCAGCAATCCACATGAAGTTTCATTGGTTTCTATGGTGATTGCACCCCATTTATTCCTGCTTTCTTATTGGTTGAAAATATGTTATAAAAAAATAAATAAATAACTGTTATAAAAAAAAAAAAAAAAAAATTAATGTCTCTCAAAATCTCCTAATTTGCACAAATTCCCATCTACCGTGAATTCACTCCCCACCCATTGTAATATAATAAAACAGACCAATTAGCGGCGGCGCATGTTATTACGATGGGTGTGTAGTGAGTATGAAGTGGTATGAATATGTAATCTGGGCAGATGTTACACAGAAGAGTTAAATGACTTGGAAAATAGTATCGGAATAAACGGCCGTATTTGAAATGTTACGATTTCTCTTGTGTGGCTGCCACTTCATTAAATAGAAAATGTTTGTTCTGTGATGAGTTTTTGCCCTTAATGATATTTGCTTGCTACACACACCTGCCCCTTTGACATGTGAATCACCCCGGGTCGTGTTCTCAATGAAACACCTAAAGTTCAGGTAACTTCTGACACTTCTTTAGGAAGTCTAGAAGAGGATTTGTCATCCAAAAATGTCTGGATGGCAATAAATTCACCCGAACAGTGCCGGTTGCTGGGAGATTCCAATATGGCGACCTTGGTGCTGCCCATGTTGGCGCGCTCATCCAGGCTGCCTTGGGTTTAATCTCGGAACGCGGGATGCATGAATGAGCACATAGCATACTGGAGAGGATCGTGGCTGCGTGCACACGTGTGTACTGTCTACCAGGCATGTAGCTTGTATCCCTAAATAGGATTAGTGCTGTGTGTTGGTGTACAGTGATAGCGTGTGTGTGTGTGCGTTCCACTGTATGGTTTTAGAGTGTCTGTGTCCATGTAAAGCAGTAGCATGAGTGCATATGTGTTACTATGTGGAGTTAGAGTGTGTGTGTGTTAGTGTATGGTGTTAGCATGACTTTGTGTCACCATATGGTGTTAGAGTGTGTGTTAGCATATTGTGTTGGCGTGTGTGTTACTGTATGATGTTAGAGAGCATGTGTGTTAGTGTATGGTGTTAGGCTGTGTGTATGTTAGTGTATGTATGGTGTTAACAAGAGTGTGTTAGTATATGGTGTAAGAGTATGTGTATGTCAGTGTACAGTGTTATGTATAGGTGTGTGTTAGTATTTGGTGTTAAGAGTGTGTGTGGGTATTAGTGTATGGTTGTCGGGGAACTGGGTCCATACGGACGACTGTAATGACCCAGCGTGCCCAAAGATGGAGTTCAGGAGTTCAGTATGCAGTAGCGGAGTCTCAGGACAGGGCCGGCTGCACTCACATGGGTGATGAGCATCTAGGGTTGTGCAGCTGGATACCAGCGCCCTGATATAGCAGCGGATATAAAATAGAACGAAGTTAAATCCTGCAGGCTCCCTGGAACAGGCATGAGACATTACACAAGACTCATATGCAGGATGCTGCAGGCTGGGAGTGTGGAAGCTAAGCAGAGGTTATAGAAGAAACATAACAAGCAAGGGATAGGGAGACCAGGCAAGAAACATAACAGACAAGATATACATGATACAGGGCACTACATGGAACAAGACATGAACAGGACAGGACACCCCTCTACCGGGGATAAGGGACAGACTGATGCACAAAAATACAGAAACTAGCCTAGGACTGGTTGATAACGATTGGAGATTCCATCACATCTTATGGCCATAGTATGCTTAGCCCACCACTACGCCAAAGTACTCCAATGACGGTGGGTCCTAACGCTAAGCCCTGCTGACAGTGGTACGAAACAAACCATCTAATCCAAACATGTAACCCAAACACATAGCACTGAGACATAGCTTTAGACTGCAGACTGAGACAAACAGAACACACGGGAGGGACAAACCTTATAAAGGAAACAGAGCTGACGCAAAGAGCTGAAGCAGAAGCAAGGAATGGGAGATCAGAACAGAGCAAAAGGAAATCCAGGAATGGATTCAAGCAAAACAGGGAAACTGAAACAAGAGTGAGATATGCAGCTCCGCAGCCTGGGTAGGATCATGACAATGGTGTAAGTGTGAATGTATGCGTCAGTATGTTAGAGTGTCAGAGTGAGCCTAGGGTAAGTGGCACCTTGGAGAGGGGGAAGGGAGAACAGAGAGAGGCTGTGTCAGTATGTATGTATAATTGTATGGTGTTAGAATGTGTGTGTGTGTGTTATGTGTGCTGAAGAAATGTTGTACCTAGGCGTCACTAACCCTAGACTCACCCCTGAGTGAGGGAGACTCAGACGTGGTAGATGAGAGACTCTGGGCTATATACCATATGGGCGCCATTATTTGCCTTTTAGCGAGGAGCATAACTTACCTTGCTGTTTAAAATTGCTCAGAGCCACTAAAATCACGGGATATGGATGATTATGAGCCTTTGAGTAAGAATATGTTTTACCCAGAATATTTGCAAGGTCAAGATTTTTTATTTTAGGGGAAAAAAAATATGGAAGCATTACCGCATATTAGCGCGTTAAAGGCATTTTGTCGAAAGCACATGTTTCACACAGATGGAAGACGTCGGAGAAAATGAAACCGAGGATCAAATTATTTCCAGGAGCTGTACGCTCCACATCAGTCCTGTCTGGTTATTACTTTGCCTAAAAAATAGCATTTTCTGTAAAAAAAATAAAAAATTCCAGGCACAGAACGGAATGCAGTTGTCGATATTCTATAAGCTATTCGTCCAATAATAACCTTCATATATCAGCATCACATACATTAGCCACATACCTATTATATTCTACGTGTCAGCAGGCATGCAGCGGGGTTCGTGTAGCGAGTGCCCCTCTTATATACATACTTGTCTTTCTCAATTGCTAAGAAATATAATCATATTATTCTCTTCTGTGGGTTGAGGGTTATGAATGGAATCCTTTATACGAGACAATGTAAAGTTATTTATATGTAAATCAGCTTCCTGATGGACCGCGGAGAAAGATTCTGCCCGTACGAGTTCATTCACGTTGAACGTAACAAACTGATCTTGCGTCGTTTTGATCATACATGTGTCACGGGCCGAGAGGTGCACTGTACCTCCGCTTGGATATGACATCATAACTGAAGTGAAGGGACGGAGAATGATGCTGTCAGAGGAAGCCAAACGTTCATTAGACCAAAAGGTGTAGGCTTCATCTTATATATACCCTATATATATATATATACATATATATACCCTATATATATATACCCTATATATACCCTATATATATATATATATATGACCTATATATATATATATATATATATACCCTATATATATATACCCTATATATATATATATACCCTATATATATATATATATACCCTATATATATATATCCTATATATATATATATATATATATCCTATTTTAATAGATAAACACAATTATATATTTTTCTTTATTCTATAGAACTATAGAATTTAGAAAAGGTGATAAACCCCCTCTAAAGCATTTATAGTGATCATTATATTGTATATTTAAACAAATCTGTTAATAATTAATTCTTTTAATGAATGCAATATATATTCCGCCTTGTTTGTTTCATTACGGGGAGGTTAATGAAAAAAAAAAAAGTGATCATCTTCATAAAAAAAAGTTCTCCGGTTCAGTAAATAATGCCTCAGCGATGATAATTTGGTTAAGATTTCTTACAGTGTCGGGAAAATTTGCCAAAAGCGAATTAGCTTCTTACTCATACAATTAAAGTACAAAAGGTAAAGCGCTGGATTTATCATGTCCTGAAAATAATACATAAGATTTTTAAGGTAAAATATTAACAAATGAAATTAGAGCATTAGGAGAATTGCAAACTGTTAGAAAGAATAAAGGCTGTTGTGATAATTATTCTCTGCTATAATTATATATTTTAGAACCACAGAAATATAGAATTTGGCGGCTGATCGGCCCTATTTGGCCCCCGCCTAGTCACCCATTTTTCCTGCTTTAAAGACTCAAACCTTAATCACTAGAATTTCTGAGCTTTCTCTTAATCTCTCCTTAGCATCTGCTTCATGTTCTTGCCTCATTCTATACCGCCCCACTTCTCTCTTGCCTGTTCTTGTTTTTCTGGTTTCTTTCTTCTGTCTTCTTTCTTTGTCCACTTCTCCCTGCCATTGGCTCTGTTAGCCTCTCCCCCAATAGGACGAATGGGTGAGAGGCTTTTTGCACTGGAAGGAGGAGCCCGGGGGCCCCGCCCTATTTGTGGAAGTGATCGGGGGGGGTCCTCCTTACCATAGCCAATAACGGGAAGAAGCAGATGAAGATAGAAGAAAGAAGAACAAGAAGAGGCAAAACAAGATGCCGAGCTGTGGGAAAGGCATAAAAAAAACACAGAAGCGGTTGGCAAAAAAAAAAACACGGAAGCGGTTGGCGTAAAAAGTAGGGACACATTGAGAGAGAGCATGTGTAGAACACATACTGCTTCGTTGTTCTTTTACGGTAAAGGCATCTCCTTTGTGCAGCGCTTTCATTGTTCAGCTGAAAGTTCACATCTTCCGAAAAAATACACTTGGATACGAGCCAAAAACAGCAAAAATTTAAGGCACTGCCTGATTATGGGCGGGGGGCTGTAAAGACATTTAAACCCCTATAGGTCTGCCCACTTTAGCTTCATCCCCCTAAGGACGAGTCCTCTACTCACTGCCTAGGTTTCCGCCACCATCTAACACAAGGATCTTTCTTCAATATATCACGCTGCCCGGAGCTCCGGCTAGCAGGCTATGTATGTGTGGCTACCGGGCTATGACCCCCACACACACAGTATGTGTTAGATGGAAAGTGGGCAGGGTGTGGGTGTGGCTAAACAACTCAGGGTGTGGGCGTGGCTAAACACCACTCAGCTGTGCCTGGAGAGAAAAGTGACCAGGAGACCCCGGGAAGCATTTGCATCACCCAGAGACTCTGAGGGTTTACAGGTACACTGCAGAACTCTCATGGAAAACAAGGACATTTCTGACTGTAAGATAATTGCAAAAGGGTTTTCTAACCATCAGTTAGCCTTTTAAACGTACCATTGGAACACAGGAGTGATGGGAGTGATAAAGGGCCATTGGAACACAGGAGTGATGGGAGTGATAAAGGGCCATCGGAACACAGGAGTGATGGGAGTGATAAAGGGCCATTGGAACACAGGAGTGATGGGAGTGATAAAGGGCCATTGGAACACAGGAGTGATGGGAGTGATAAAGGGCCATCGGAACACAGGAGTGATGGGAGTGATAAAGGGCCATTGGAACACAGGAGTGATGGGAGTGATAAAGGGCCATTGGAACACAGGAGTGATGGGAGTAATGAAGGGCCATTGGAACACAGGAGTGATGGGAGCAATAAAGTGCCATTGGAACACAGGAGTGATGGGAGTGATAAAAGGCCATTGGAACACAGGAGTGATGGGAGTGATAAAGGGCCTCTGTACGCTTATTAAGAGATTCCATTAAAAAACAGCCGTTTCCAGCAACAATAGTGATTTACAACATTAACCACGTCTGCGCTGGATTTCTCATCCATTTCATGTTATGTTAATGGACACAAATGGCTTTTCTTTCAAAAACAAGACATTTCTAAGTGACCCCAAACTTTTGAACGGTATGCTCCTTACTCCACCAAACCAAACTCTCAAACTGGCCTTATTCTGCACCCACAATTTAACTTAATAGTCAATGACTTGTTATTTGTTTCCAGGGCCGGACTGGGGATGACGAGGCGGCCCTGTGACTTTAAGGCCAGCGGCCGCCAACTGGCATTAATGCAGCCGCTAGATCAATAGACGCGGCTGCACAATGCATTTTTATAGCCATGTGACACGTGGTCGGGGATATCTAACCGTCGATAAATACAGCGGTAAAATGTTTTCTTTTATTTAAAGCTTTTTTCTGGACAGTAATTGTTTTTGATTCTTTAAATCGAGTGACCACGTGAGCGAATGATATCATAAAATAGCAGCTGGAGGAGAAATCTCATCTTTTTTTGTGACAATCGGCTATTAAGTATCTTCTCCGTCCATTTGATCCCCGGCGCTGATCTGCGTGGGAGTTATTATAATGAAATAGCTTTTCAGATTTGTTCGATCGTAGCGTTTCCACTTCTGATATGTTTTTACCTGATTGGGATGAAAGCTAAAATAAGTAATTTACCGCTGGAAAACATCTTACTCCAGGGCCGGTGCTGGGAGGTTTGTCAAATCAAGGATCCTGCGGCGTAAAAAGTACCCCAGAGACGCCTAACAATTATTCCATTTAGTTATATAGCACCAGCACATTCCGGAGCGCTGTTACAATAAGGGGCAGTGGAAAACAAAAGACCACTTAAAATGGCAATAAAATTAACACCCGTAAAGAGAGACCGAGGCAGAAGGATAAGAGGACCCTATTCTTGTGAGCTAACAATCTCTTAAAGGTACACTCGCCAATAAATACAGGGGATGCTGCGGGTCGGATGCTGTGAGATCCGACTCACTGCCTGGAAATAAGCGAGTGGGTCTGGAATGAGCCATTAAGGACAACTGGTTGTCCTTAAACCCATTAATGGCAATGCATTGTGAGCCCTTACATGTACGGACTTTAACGTGAAGGGGTTAAAATTAGAACAATTAATAAGCACGCATCTCTCTGTACCAGGTGACTTTTATTTGTTTCTTATGGGCGCATGTATATCATGTATACCATGTTTTTGAAAGAAAAGCACATTCTGTCCATTAAAATAACGTGAAATGGATCAGAAATCCAGCGCAGACGGGGTTAATGTTGTAAATGACTATTGTAACTAAAAAACTGATGATTTTTTAATGGAATATCTTAATAGGCGTACAGAGGCCCTTTATCACACCCATCACTCCTGTGTTCCAATGGCCCTTTATCACTCCCATCACTCCTGTGTTCCAACGGCCCTTTATCACTCCCATCACTCCTGTGTTCCAATGGCCCTTTATCACCCATCACTCCTGTGTTCCAATGGCACATTGTGTTCGCTTATCCAAGTTTAAGTGTAAAAGGTCTGAGGTCGGCATGTTCTTCATCTTGTTTTACAAAGAAAGTTGACCCTATCGATCAGAAATGTATCCCTTACAATACCAGAATGGTGTGCAAAGCATGGGAAAGTGTTTGGTGCGCAGTGGATTCATTTAAACCCACGTGAAATGTGGTCCTTAATCCCCCAAATACCATTTTCTTATCTTTTACTACAAGCTTGAATATTTGTCGGGGGCTGTTAGGGTATGATGATGATTATACGAAGACGAACTTCCAACACAAATAGAATATCATGCTTCAAAGAGAGAGAGAGAGGGAGAGAGAGAGGGAGAGAGAGAGGGAGAGAGAGAGGGAGAGAGAGAGAGAGAGAGAGGGAGAGAGTCCTGTTTTGCATTTTCACCGAACCTTTTGCCTGGAAGGACTACGCGAGCCACTCGAACGGTCAATGCATTAATCTGATCTCATCACGAAAAGATAGAAGGAGTCGTTTCCATAATAATGCAATCTTTGTATTATTTTCAAAGCAGCGGCTTTTGAGTCGATGTTGTTAGCGTGCGTTCAGATCTGCGGGCTAAGTGGTGTATAGAGATCCACATACATGTTACATAATGCAGTTTGAAATCACGGCTTGGCTTTCATTCAGTAGAAATAAGAGTTCTTCTCAGTGATTTATTCTGGGCCTAGGGCATCAGGTCCAGGGGTTGGCGGCCCCCTTTTTGCCCATGAAAAAAAAATAGTGATTGATATGCATCCATTTCTTTTTCCTCATTTTTCCCCGGTGAACAATTAACTTGGCATTTCTCTGGTGCCACAGTGTGCCTTTTTTGAACAAGAAGTAACTTGCCAGATGTTCAGGGCAGGTGCCTCAGCATTTGAAGGCCATCCACACACTTTCAGCACAACATAAATGCAAACACTATTGTGTTTTTATTTTTTCCTCATGTATATGCGCTCCATGTTACGTTGCTTGGCAACATAAATGCAAAGCCAGATTAAGGAGCTGTGGGCCCTCGAGCAATTATACAGGAAAAGCCCCTTCTCTGGATGTTACAGTGTGTAAGTGTGTGTGTAAGTATGTTGCTGTGTGTGTGTAAGTATGTTGCTGTGTGTGTGTAAGTATGTTGCTGTGTGTGTGTAAGTATGTTGCTGTGTGTGTAAGTATGTTACTGTGTGTGTAAGTATGTTGCTGTGTGTGTGTGAAAGTATGTTGCTGTGTGTGTAAGTATGTTGCTGTGTGTGTGTCTGTTAGTGTGTATGTAAGTATGTTGCTGTGTGTGTAAGTATGTTGCTGTGTGTATGTAAGTATGTTGCTGTGTGTGTAAGTATGTTGCTGTGTGTATGTAAGTATGTTGCTGTGTGTATGTAAGTATGTTGCTGTGTGTATGTAAGTATGTTGCTGTGTGTGTGTAAGTATGTTGATGTGTGTGTTAGTGTGTGTGTAAGTATGTTGCTGTGTGTATGTAAGTATGTTGCTGTGTGTATGTAAGTATGTTGCTGTGTGTGTTAGTGTGTATGTAAGTATGTTGCTGTGTGTGTAAGTATGTTGCTGTGTGTGTAAGTATGTTGCTGTGTGTGTGTAAGTATGTTGCTGTGTGTGTAAGTATGTTGCTGTGTGTAAGTATGTTGCTGTGTGTAAGTATGTTGCTGTGTGTATGTAAGTATGTTGCTGTGTGTGTAAGTATGTTGCTGTGTGTGTGTAAGTATGTTGCTGTGTGTGTGTAAGTATGTTGCTGTGTGTGTGTAAGTATGTTGCTGTGTGTGTGTAAGTATGTTGCTGTGTGTGTAAGTATGTTGCTGTGTGTGTGTAAGTATGTTGCTGTGTGTATGTAAGTATGTTGCTGTGTGTATGTAAGTATGTTGCTGTGTGTGTGTAAGTATGTTGCTGTGTGTGTGTAAGTATGTTGCTGTGTGTATGTTGCTGTGTGTGTGTAAGTATGTTGCTGTGTGTATGTAAGTATGTTGCTGTGTGTGTAAGTATGTTGCTGTGTGTGTGTAAGTATGTTGCTGTGTGTGTGTGTGTGTTAGTGTGTATGTAAGTATGTTGCTGTGTGTGTTAGTGTGTATGTAAGTATGTTGCTGTGTGTAAGTATGTTGCTGTGTGTGTAAGTATGTTGCTGTGTATGTAAGTATGTTGCTGTGTGTGTAAGTATGTTGCTGTGTGTAAGTATGTTGCTGTGTGTAAGTATGTTGCTGTGTGTGTAAGTATGTTGCTGTGTGTATGTAAGTATGTTGCTGTGTGTGTAAGTATGTTGCTGTGTGTGTGTAAGTATGTTGCTGTGTGTGTAAGTATGTTGCTGTGTGTGTATGTTGCTGTCTGTGTGTAAGTATGTTGCTGTGTGTATGTAAGTATGTTGCTGTGTGTGTAAGTATGTTGCTGTGTGTATGTAAGTATGTTGCTGTGTGTATGTAAGTATGTTGCTGTGTGTGTAAGTATGTTGCTGTGTGTGTGTAAGTATGTTGCTGTGTGTGTAAGTATGTTGCTGTGTGTATGTATGTTGATGTGTGTATGTAAGTATGTTGCTGTGTGTGTTAGTGTGTGTGTAAGTATGTTGCTGTGTGTGTAAGTATGTTGCTGTGTGTGTAAGTATGTTGCTGTGTGTGTAAGTATGTTGCTGTGGAGTCTTAGGGCCTCAGGCCTCTCCCTGTAGTCAGACTCCAAATGCCTCCAGCGGCTGACCTTTAAACATTGCAGCGCATGTGAATTGGATTTACCTGAAACGGCTGACTTCCATCTATTAACCCATTCATGCTGGGGATAGAGAGCGCTCTAATCTGCCACTGAAAGCCTCTAGCTTTTCATATTTGTTCGATCGTAGCGTTTCCACTTCTGATATATTTTACCTGATTGGGATAAAAGCTAAAATAAGTAATTTACCGCTGGAAAACATCTTACTCCAGGGCCGGTGCTGGGAGGTTTGTCGTAAAAAGTACCCCAGAGACGCCTAACAATTGGGAAAGCTGACAATACGCACAGGAGACCCATAGTGGACAATTTAAGTACTTAACATGAGAACACAATCATATAACATTCTCTATATCTATAGATAAAACGGATCTCAGATACATTTCCTTATTGTGATTGATGGGGCCAGGACCGGACAGGCCTCCTGGCACACTTGGCAAACGGTGCTGGCCAACATACACAGAATCAGGTGCTGCCTTGAGCTGGACACACCTGGCTAGGTGAGCATAACACCATTCCGTCATTAAGCTGCCGGCACCGTGCTTAAAGTGCCAGGACCTGCCTCATCACCCCCAGTCTAACCCAGGGTTGTGTTTCCATTCCATTGGTTGCGTTGCCCATAGAACCAAATTCTCAAGGTTCGGACCAGATTTGCTCTTACAAAACATTCTTTGCTAAACGTATTACTCGGTCAGTTGAAGAATTTCGGTGATACATAAAACATAAGAAGTTCCCAAATACATTTCAAAACTCATTAAATAGTTGAACATCTTTTGATGAAAATTTCATACCTGCATATGTTCACTGTGGGGGCTTAACCTTCATGGGAATTCGGATTGAACATTAATTATGTAACATCTGCTCGCAGCTTGTTTCATTAGGAATGGATAACTTACCGAAAGGAGGTGCTTCATTTATCTAGTTAGTAAAGATATTATGCGCTTTAGTCTTAAAAGTGTTTACAAGGTATATTAACAGTCATACATACCGTATCACGACAACTTGTGTGTGTAGTAGACTTTGTCAGATACTCTCAGCTCTTCGGTACGCTCTGGACTTGTGCTTCGGATTTGTACAATTTTTTCATTTTAACACAATTTGCCAATTTCTTTCATTCATGCGGATGTCCTACCTTCACCTCCGACCATTTCTGTCTCCCCGTCTCCTTTCATGCAGGGACATGAAAGCGGTTGGCGGAGAAGCTAGAAAGACATTGAGAGCGAGTGAATGAGAGAGAGAGTGAATGAGAAAGAATGAACGAAAGTGTGAGAGAGCATGAGAGAGTGTGAGTAAGGCGGGTGACAACGCATTTTGTCTCTGAACAGAAATAGTCCTCCGAATTTCATCTGAACCAAAAGGCCAGCAAAACTAAATTCGTTGTCCGAAAATGAATGGAACAAAACCGAAAAAAAACTAAAATTTGTCTGAATAGTTTTTGATATATATGCCCAAGTCTGTAACGCTCTTAAAACATCCAGTTTGAGGGAATGATACGAGGAGGTCCACCAGTTCCAGGAAAAGGTGATTCAAGATTAAATGACTCAAGTTGAGTTTGATATTTACATAAAAATAACATATAAATGGGGTTCCTGACTTACAGCCTCATACCATGTTCTGATAGAAGATCCCATGCATACAATGTATATTAAACATATATATATATATATATAAAGCAAATACAGTCCAATTAACAGTATAGTTAGTTGGTGGATTTTAAAGAGGCCCTAGGCGATAAAGGGGCCCCCATCTATAGTAAAAGTGGGGAGCAGAATTATTCTACATAAACCATGAAACACATCTGATCACATTTTTTTCTATGCATTATAGTCATGTATGTAGGTAGTGTGTATCGTGCATTGTAAACCCAAAACCAGTTTAACCCACCAAATAACGACACGGAGACCGAAATTGGATAAAGCAGGCCACAGCACAGTTTTATTATAAAACCATAAAACACTGTGTTGGCCCAAAACACCATAAACCAATAAGAATAATATACAATAACCGATAAATAATAAATACAAATATACAAATATACATAACACATTACCGTAACATATTCAAAACATAACCAACACAGGAACCGAATTAACCCCGTCCTTGCCGGCCTCTCACACTGCACAATCCAGACCACAGGTACTCACCTCCCCCCTCGTCCAAACAAAATTGACAGCTACCTTTCGCTGTCCCACCACCAATGCTAACCACCAGCCGACCAACAAGCTCGGTGGGCACGTCCAATAAAACACCAGAGGTTAGGGGAGGACTCAGCCTTCCATTCCACCAGCATCCAAACTCCATCACTTACCAAAACCAGACCGGCAAGGACACGCAAACCGCCAGCTGTGACAAAAGAAAGAAAGTCAGTACACAAGAAATAGGGAGGGAGGGTGGGAAGCAGGTAAGACTGTTGGCCGTGTCTGTAAAAAAGGACAGTGACCGGGGTCACCCAGAGGGCACCTTATATCACCTAGGGTCTCCCACCCCTCAATTAACATACCCCAATCAAAACACGGACATGCCCTGAGCATGCACTCACCCACACACATACATGCTCCCTGTCCATTTTGCTACGCTGATTCCCAGGGGCCTTATAAGTTTGAAGAATCAGTGTCTCAGACCAACATTCTCTTGGGCCCCCTATTATTCAAAATTCTGGGGCCATTTTGAATAATAGGGGCCCTAGGCAGCTACTTTATCCAGTTATGATGGCAGCACAAGCCCCGTCTGATACTAATTTCCATGAGACAATAAAAAAATTGCAGAATTGGGTAAAATTTCACAATACAGAGCTGGTTCTATAGAAAGGAACCATAATAATGATGAAACGATATAAATTACGCCATGATGTAACTTTAGATCTGGTCTGAAATGGAGAGTGGATTTAAACATGCATGGGATAGACATACGGCTCCTGAATCTAAGACGAGACCAACGACTGATTAAGGTCTGAGTCTTTACAGCAGGAGAAACGGGCGACTAGACGGGGGCCGAATGGGGCGAATGGTTCTGATCTGCCGTTGCTACTTTGTTACCTTGCTCATTGTCGTCATCGATCTAAATTTGTAGGGTATATCGGATTAGAGAGAAACCTACGCTGTAGCGGGTCACACTAACATTATTGTTACCCCGCCAGCCATTTCTAATAGGGAGTTAAAAGGTCGCAGGCTACCGGTGTCACGGAGCAGAATGACCCGCGGCTACATTCGTACCGCTAACTCCGCCGGTTCTTGACAACGCAATTAAACGTAATGTTTTGGGAGTTATCTAGAATGGATTTTTACTTTAATCTTTTGCAGAGAAGAGGCACTGAGAGAGCCGAGCACTATACAGAGTAATTATCATCATATATAAAGTCTATCAGAAGCCGGCTTCCATCCCAACCAACAAGACATTTAAAGTAGAGAGAGAATAGCGTGCGTTCAAGCGTTATAACTAGGGATTACCTGGGGCAGATTTTACGCAGATCTGGAAAATTACATACAAACACTAAATTTGCCAGCAGATCGGCCCCATTCGGCCCCCGTCTAGTCGCCCGTTTCTCCTGCTGTAAAGACTCAAACCTTAATCAGTCGTTGGTCTCGTCTTAGATTCAGGAGCCGTATGTCTATCCCATGCATGTTTAAATCCCCTCGCTGTATTACCCTCTACCACTTCTGCTGGGAGGCTCTTCCACATATCTACCACCCTTTCAGTAAAGTAAAACTCCCTTACTTTCCATCTTGTGCCCTCTAGTTTTTAGGTAATAGTAAGTATAGTTAGCATACTGGAGCGTGGTTGGGGTAGGATTGAGACCCGTTTAGGCACGTTGCAGTTATTTGTAAGACATAAGGTTAATAACAAGCTACCCAAAGGCATGCGCGCACGGACTGGCAAGCGGTACAAACCCTCGGCTGGTTTCGATGGGACCTCTGTCGCGCCGCCTGCCGTGCTGTGAACCGTAGCCGTCTCGGCCGGCAGCTGCTGACAGATGGTTATCAGCGAGCCTTGCGCATTCGGAATGTCGGAACGTGGCCCCGGGAGCATTCTAATGTTTAATAACTCCTGTGATTGTTTTCACATTATTACTCTAAAGCGGAGCGGGCATATTTCAGTTTGAAAATTGCTCTGCAGAATTACCAGCAGGGGATGGGGATGATTCAAATGACATCATCAGATCCCCATGCAGCTGCAAAATGATGCAATTATTATTCAGCATCATCTATAGTGACTCAGGGACAGGATGAAAGGAGCGTAAGAAGCCGATATTTTTGCAAAAGGTAGCGATTTTTACGTCCCTTTTTTTTTGGCATTTCCTATTAAAAAGAAAATAAAGTCATGTAACTAGAAAATCTTTTTAAAAAAAGTAATATTAATATTGATTATTATTATTAATTATTAAATCCCTTTGGGCAGCATGCAAATATTTGCAGATTATTTTGTCTCGGGTCATCTATTCTGGTTTTGTCTGAATCCTTTGAATGTAAGAAGCTCTGCGGGAATTGTTGGCGTCATATAAATAAAAGATAATAATAATAATAATATCAATAATAATAATATATTATAATGATAATGTGGTATTGTGCCAAAATCCCAATTTGGAGCTCCAGCCACCGATTTTCATGACGTTTATAAGGGACAAACTTCTTTTGTTTTCTTTGAAACACTGTTTATTACAGCCTTCATGTTTTAGCTATATAGCTATGACAGAGAACAAATTAAGTCATAGAAGTACACAGGTAGACCCCATTTTACTTACATACCCATTAAATCGTGGTTATTCCACTATAGTATATACTGTACCTATACAGGCATCGCCCTCCCTAACATGTTACAGAAATCATTCTTAAGAGATTGGTCATTTTATTCTTTCTGCTGAAGTTTTCATCACTTTTTTTCCCCAGTTACTATGGCAACAACCTATCAGGGTCTGGTTTTATTCCACGTGACATTGAACAATTCCCTAAAAAATTAAAATTAAAGCGAAAGCTTACATAATTTAAAAAAAAAAATGGTTTGGTCATTCAACAGCCCTAAGAATTATATTTCTGATACTGTATTTAGTGCTAAAATTGTTAAATCCAGCCGAGTATGTGAAATCTACAATGAGTTAACACCAAAACAGCAAACTTATCCGCTGACCCCCACTTGAGGCTTTGCCAAAAGGTTATGGATTTCTTTTATCTTGTTACAATATGTGTGTTTTTTTTTTTGTTGTGTTTTTTTTCGTTTTTAGAAGAAAAATGACTCATAATAATTTATGTCAACAGTAAATTCATTTCGGTGATGTCTCTTCCAGCCGTAACCGAATTAGCGAAATGTTACCCGGGCGGAAGTTGAAATGTTTATCAATATCTTTTGTAACCTGTTAACCCTTTGTATGCCAGGGAGGGGTTAGATACACTAATCAAGTAGACTGTATATACAGCATTACGTTATATTCTGATATTTGTATTTAAAATATTTATTTTGCCTCTTTATGGAATGCCATTATTTTATCCATTATTTTTTGCCAGTTTTTCCTGCTGTAAAGACTCGTAATCAGTCGTTGGTTTCATCTTAGGCGCTGGTGAAATTTCCTTACATTCCATCTGGTTTTAAACGATGACGTTTTGTTCCGACGCCCTTGTAAGTCACATTTAGTTGCTGGGCTGCGCCTTCTTTTTTGGTATTCGGGTTCAGGGTGATGGATAATCCGCCGGCTGGCTCGCCAATCTGTAAATCATTCTGACCATTTAAAATAGAATTTTTCATTTTTAAGCGATACGATAATTGAATTCATAACCTCGGAGAAGATACATTTGTTACCGAAGTTTGCGCACCGGTAATTCGGGACTGATTTATCAAACGCCACTCAAGTTTCCAATACAAATTCCCAGCAACTTGTGGGTTAATGGTTCCCTGAATTGCTGATTTCTTTTTTTTTTATTTCCTTTTTTTAAGCTTGATTCAGCTTGACTTTAAAGATAGATGAGTTTCTGGAATTCGACCTGAAGTTTACCACCTTAGTAAATTCCTCGGTAGCTTCAGAAAGGGAGCGACTTAGCAGTTCATTTAGGGTCAAGTTTAGGGTTTAGTGGATAAAATGCTGCCGTAAGTCAGAAAAAGATCTTAAAGAAATTAGGGGGTGACTGATGTGTGCAATAAAATAAAAACAGAGGCTGTAGAGAGAAGAAATAGAGAAAAAGGAGAGAAAGAGATAAGGGAGATATGATGAAAGCCAATGAGTCAGATAAGTTTGTCTATTAATCATCAGCAGAGCATTGAGACAGGACTATTCTTCTACTTCTATGAAAATGAGCAATTTTAATATTCAGGATATAGCTATAGGCAAAACATGTATATATATATGTGTGTGTGTATATATGTATATATATATATATATATACTGTATATACCCAGCTAATGCCCAGTCGTCACACATATCCTACATAGTGTAGCACATGGCACCTTTTACTTGGTAGAATAATGGTAGTATTTAAGTATGGCTATCAATATTGTTCTGGAATGATTCCATTGCTTCGTTTCGTTTATTAACATTGGGTTCTGGAGTTAAGACATGCGGTTTGGTGCATATCTGGTGCTAGCAATCACTGCATTCTGTATTGGTTAGGTAGAGCCAATTAAGTTCCTATCATGGTCTCGTACGTGTTCCTTGATAAAGATGGAGACCCCTGATCAGAGCTGGCTGGCAACCAGGAACCCAACGGCAAGCCGGGTCAGGATACCAGAGAAGAGCGAGGTCAAGATAAGCCGGGTAAAAAAACCTAGAGAACTGGACAGAATCCTTAAGGAGCGAATCTCAGGAGTAAGGCGTTATTATAGACTACAAGATGCATAATGATGATGTCCCAAACATTATTTAGAGGTAGAAGCAGCTGGTGCAGTCTAGTTGGGGAGCAGGGGATGTAGCCACACGGTTTCTGGATCTCAGGTAAGTCCTGACACTACAATGTCCTAAGGTAGCCTCAAACACCGGGAATAGCACAGAACGTTCTATCAGAACTACGCACCTCTGGACACAGAGTTCGTCTGTTGCGTATCTAGCGGTCTGTCGTTGTCTGGCTATCTAGAATCCCCACAGATGAATACAAAATTGTCATCTGAACCATCCGCTGAGAAGGTTTCTTCACCCTAACCCACTGGAAGAACTTTGGATAGCTTGCTCCTGCGTACAAAGATCATCTTCACATCGGAACGCAAAACGACTATTCAAATAATTTAACTTATAATAAGCATGTCCTTTGTTTTCCGTGAACCGGCGCTTACAACATGTGTCAGTTTGTTACCAAAGATGTGAATTGTAACCACTTAAATCTCACGTCTATTATATATTATCTATGCATTTGATGAGTTATATTGTGTAAGAACAGCCTGAACCTTAGCCTAATAAAATGGCCTATTCTAACAAAGAAGAAAAGTAGCGGCTTTTGTTTTACGCTTTTTTTCCCCCATCTACTTATTAAAATTGTGTGTAATTATGTTTTATGTAGCCCACTTCCCCTATATACTGGAAACATGTTCTACTAATCTACAGCTTTTTTGACCTTTCGGTAATGGCTGTGTCCTAATTTGTTGATGTAATCAGTTCATAATTGAATTCACATTTCTCTAGGTTTCTGGAAAGTGTTACATTTTAACTGAAAATGCCTTGATTATTATTATTATTAACAATCTATTTAAGAATGACCTTGTTAGTTCTAACATTATAATCATCGCCAATACTAGTAAGCTATATAACAGCTGCCCATAGGACCCTTTATTATATTATATATAATTATATATATATATAGATAGATAGATAGATAGATAGATAGATAGATAGATAGATAGATAGATAGATACATTGCTTTTTAATGGAACATTGGCAATTATGCACAAAAGCAATACTGGTATAAAGCTTTTGATTCATAACCATTAAAGTGTACAAATATCCATGTAGGGTTAAAGTGGTAACAGAGGATGCTGGTAAACTTTTTTTCACATGATAAAATCCAGAGTTACGCAGTTGTTCTTGCACCTTTGCCTACCGCTAACCAAATACGTGCTGTTTTATATGCACATAGCTTTACCAATAGTTCTTGATGCTGTAGTTACCATAACATCAAGAAAAAAAGTACACATACAATAACATGGTCATTTATTTCAGAGATTTAATGTATTTTCATATCATATGAATTGTTTATTTTCTTTTTTGGTAAAAAAAAAATATATATATTTTCTATGTTCCTGTGCGTGGAAGCTGCCATCTTTCTGCCACACCATGTATTTTAATGCTAGAGGCTCAATAGACGCAATCTGCTAAAATACTGCAGATAGACTCCTGCTTTGGCTGATATGAGGATTCTGATACAATCTCCACTGGAGGTATCGTGGGAAATGAAGATAAAATTAACATAAAATGCCCAGGCTACGGCTTTAGCATATCTCAACCCTGGAAAAAATTAATCTAAAAAATTTAAAAATGGAACATTAAATAAAAATTATTATTATTATTATATTGTTTTTAATTATATTTTTATCTCACATGTGATAACACTTAAAATAAAATAAACTTAGTGTAGGTTTTTTAAACCTAGATATCATTAAAAATCTTCAACGTATTTATTTTACTTATTTTTTCACTTTAATGCATTATTTTTAAAGCTTTTCCGCCTCTTTACCCCCCCCCGCACTAAATCACCTTCCATTTCTAAAGGACAAAAAAATTAGTTCTGCCCCACTGCTTTGTTGAGTACATTTTTTCCCCCCAAAGAAAGCCATCTTACCTTACTGATTAATTCAGCGTCATCACAGAAACACAACAACTAGCCTGGTAAATTAGTTTTATATATATTTTTTATCCTCCACCGTTTGATTTATTTCATTTCTCTGCGCGGGAATGCATGAAAGGTGTTTACAGTACGGATAAACGTTTAATTTATATTCAAGGTTGGAGTTTCCTAAACAATATTTGATTTATGGAGTCGTTCCAAGGTTTCCCAAACCCCTACAAATCTCATACATTCCTCGCTCCCTCAAAAGAAAATCTTTAAATTATGGAGTAACACAAGGATATTTATTAGTCATATTCGGAGGGCGTAAATTAAGCCAAAACAGAAATTCAGTCTCGTGGCGATAAAACAACCCAGTTAATTTAGACGTATATCTATATATTATGAGCACCGGCCGTGAGCCTGTGCCAGAGACGATGCGTGTCTTAACCCCTTAATGACAAAGTCCGTACATGTACGGGCTCCAAATGCATTGGTTTCAATGGGTTTAGGGACCGCTCATTGTCCTTAAGGGGTTAAACCAACTGTATGAGAGAAGCAAGGGATATAAAATGTTGAAGACTATCGAAACGTTGGTATTATTGCATCATACGTGTCATCTACTGCACATGATGCACCTAAAACCAGGACTATTGAATATTTTGGCCGGGAAAGTAAAGACGTATTCCTGACTTTCCGGATCTCAAAGGGTTTCTCAAGGAGTGTTTTTTTAGATTAAAGCTCTTGGTTGGACTCAAATGATCCCTCTTGTTCCTCCTACAGACAGAAATGATGTCACTGTAACGGTATCAGTATGGGAACATTGTTGCCATTGCTGCGTCAAAAGAGGACCGCATTGGGGACCGCTTCTTCAGAAGCATTAAGAAGCAAGAATTCTACCCACCTTCACATTTTGCCCAATCCCTTTCTTACAAAAACTTTTTCATACTGTGTGGTATGGAGGTGGACATCCAGCTCTAATTGGTGAAGAAATGATTATAATGAGAAACAGGTCCAGGTAACAGTTGTTTAAAGCAGAATTGGCAGAAAAGATGGCTTCCCTGCGAGGCGAAACCCTTTAACGAGGCATTGATCTGTTTCATTCCAAATGTTTGGAAGTTGCAGCGTCAGGCAACTTCAGGCAACCTCCACCGGCCGTTATGTTTTATCTCAGACTCTCCTTATAAAGATGGGGTCTATTTTCAAAGGTCATGTTCAGGCAAGAGACAAGTTGAGTTGCTGAGTCCATCAAAACCAAGTCAATGGCTTGGAAGGATGGAAGTCGATCCAGAACCGGTCAAACTGAAGGAATCAAAGGACGACTAGGATGGAACCTTACTCAGGAACTCGTAACAATTCACAATGAGATCAAGGAACGTCTTGTGTGTTACACAATCTTACGGGCTGAGGTTGGAGGGACTTTGATTTAATGACAAATGAAGCTAGACCATGCAGACTCTTTAATAATGCTAAATGAATGAAAGTAATTATCCTGACATTCCGAGCACAATGGTCTTCATCAGGACTAACAAGAAACAGACATTGTTGATTAAGAGCATGTATAGCTTCATTTGGCATTTTTCCTCATTATCTGAGGCACCTCGTATTTTTCTGGGTTTTTTTCCCTTTTTTTTGCTTTTTTTTTTTTGTGCACCCGCCTATTACTATTATTTTATAGATCTTTATTACGCCGGCTGATTGTTGACCCTAAATTCCAGCATTTCACCATCAATATCCCTCAAAATATTGTTTACAAAATCCAAATTGTGTGTTCTTGGCGGATATCGTGTTGCATAATCGCTGCACTTATTTATTTTTTCTAGCGGGTGTAAAGGTCACCGAGCACCAGGGTGCCGTTATCAGGTCCGCTCCGGTTTACATATCATTTAAAGCGAGGACGAGCTTCGGTGAATCTCATTCACGAATCGCTGCGTTCTGCACATATACCTGCAGGCTGATAGTTACGCAGATTTAACTTATAGCCCATCATTCCCTCTCAACGACAACTTAAAACCCCGCGTAATAACCCAGCGAGTGACAACAAGACACGACTGGATTTTATTTTTAAAATTTTATCATTACTTTTCAATAACAAGATGTTTATTTTTTTTTTTTAAATATATAATGGAATTCCAAGAATTTCTTATGACAATTTTAATATCTTTTTTTTAACCTGTCTGGCTGGTTTTATATATATATCTATATATCTATCTATCTATATATATATATATATATATATATATATGGATTGATTCATGGACCATTCTTATCTCCCAGGCAAATTTTTTATAAAAATATGCCAATTTTAGTAAAATTGACAATATTTCCCCGTTAGAGATTCCTCCTCTTGGTTGTATAAATGGCCATTTCCATTTCTTATCTGGTTTTTTAACGCTCTCTTCTCTTTCGTATACCTTTTATATTTTAGACAGTGATAACTGAATTAAGCGGCCAGGTTTTCGGATCAATACAATTCTATTTTTACTTTATAAATTAACTTGCAAACTCATAAAATTTGACATTGTACTCAACTTAAACATTTCAGATTTTTTTTCTTCATTTCTTTGATCTGAAAGGAAGCTCTGAGAGGTTCAAATCTCCATAGAGACAGAAAAACATGTTTTCAATATCTGAACGCTTTATGCGAGTCAGTTTATGGTGACAAGCAGCTAGAATTATGAGAATTTTTATTATAAAGTCATTAACCAACTGTATTGTTTTTAGCTACATTTTAAAGAGAAATTCATATTTCTGGGATGAAAGTCCCCAACTCCCCATTCATTCGTTTGGTTTTTTAAAGGTGATTTACCCTCTTCTCCTGTTCTTCTCCAAAATGTTAGAGAGAATGTATATCAGACATGTGCAAATGAGCCAAAAAACGATTTGGACTAGTTTTTCGGTACGGAATACCCATTCGGTTCGGCCTTTGGAGACATTTTTATTTCGGGAACAGAATTTGTTGCCAGGTGCCCACATTCACTCACTCTCTTACACTCTCATTCTCATTCACGCTCTCTAAATATTTCCCTACCTTCTCTGCTGACCACTTCCGATTCCACAACTTCTTCCTCTTCTCCCTTCTCTTCAATCTTCAATCCCTAATCCTTAATCTGGTATCTTGTTTCTTCACCTGCATCTCCGCGGACATAACCCGGCAACTTTCTCCAAAATGGCGCCAACTAAGGGAAATATGGAGGGGCTTGCGGTGACGTCCTCTCCCAATTCTCTAATCAGGGGAGAGGACGTCACTGCAAGTGCCGCCATATTGCCCTGAGATGAACAGAGGGCAATATGGCGAATCTTGAGATGACATCATCTCCTTGATCCACCAATTGGAGGAGATTACATTACTCCAAGCACCATCATTGTGCCCTCACATGAACTTTCTCACTGGAGAAAGAGAAAACTTACTTGGAGACCATGGAAAGCAGACCTTCACCCGGAGACCAACTATGCCCATGTTAATATGTTTAATTATTAAAAGAAACAATATATGTTATGTT
The DNA here is from genome assembly GCA_023333645.1 of Sceloporus occidentalis. Classification (NCBI taxonomy): domain Eukaryota; kingdom Metazoa; phylum Chordata; class Lepidosauria; order Squamata; family Phrynosomatidae; genus Sceloporus; species Sceloporus occidentalis. The sequence continues at coordinate 827,658 of JALMGF010000129.1, read as the reverse complement.
ATCTTTATGTTATCTGTCTCCGGTTGTTAATTTGCTTGTTGATGGATTCAGGCAGATTTCATAACAGGGGGGTAAAGGGACAAGAAATTATATGTTGTGATGCTTGGCCCTCTTGCCTCATCCCTACTAATTAATGATACATACCCAGAATGCCTCTGTTCTAGGTCCTAACTGCTTATTGTTTATAATGATCTAGAAAATGAAATCTGAAAACCGCACATGCGATTTACACTAATAACAAGGGATTGATTCCCCAGACAATCTCCGTTTTTATACGATTCTTCCTCGTTATTTGTCATTTAGACAACAATTTCAAATTATCCTTCGCGTTAAAGTAATTTCGATGTTTCTAATTAGGAATTAGCGGTTCTTAGACTTTCTCCAACGGCCGACAATCAAGTGCAGCTTCACTTTAAGGAGCGGCTGATTGGGGCTGATTGGAAAATCGCTCCGATAATTTAGAAATATTGTAACAATACCGCGTTATAATGTCTACGTATTTAACGTGGGATGCCAAACAAAAAACAGATGCAAATATTTGTATTTTTTAATAAGTTTAATTGAATTTGCACCAAAAAAAAAAAAGAAAATCGATTTTCTGTTGGTCTCATAATGAACCTGTAATGTTTCTGGCTGGAAAATTAAATCTTTCTCTGAAATTACCCGGTATGGCACAACATATTAAAATAATGTGTTTATATTGCCAGCGCTAACGTACTCGGATTTCTAGGGTTCGTTGAACGAGTTACAATGGGAATTGGACTCTGTATAATTTTGTTTTTCGCTTTATTTGCTTAACGTGACGGCGTCACACGGATCTGATGGCGTTGAATATCGTGTTAAGGAAACAGCCAACCCATTAAAAATAATATAAGGATTTTAATAAAAATTGAGACTGCCGGAACATTGTACAGGGATGATAAGCGTCGTTTGAACCCAGCGGCTTGGGTTTCACAGGGATAAGAAAAGTCAAGAATCCCCCCCCTTTAATTTTTTTTTTATTTTTTTTTTTTACAATATTGAATCATTTTTTTAGGTTACCAAGAAAAAGCAAAGCCACTAAGCAATCAACATGAATTTGGGCTTTGGGATTGACACAAACTTAATTTTAATGAATTTAATGATTTTTTTTCCTAATTCCTGCATTTGTACAAACCTCCGAAAATTTAAAGAAACGTCTGAATATTCATTACCATTTGTTTGTCTGTTTTGGGGTTTGCAACACGCTTTGGCATTTTTTCAGATCTATAACCATATCTAGGAACTTTTGGGCTCCGGCTAGGCTGATGTCGCCGGTGGTCCTGCTGGTGTCGGTGGGCATTCCCATTGACGTCGCTGGAAACACTTAATAAAAATATCTAAACCCCGATTATTGGCAGCACCCCTATTTTTAAAGATTTAAATTAGGGGGGGAAGGAGCGGCCTATAATCGAGACAATACAGTAATTATTATTATTTATTAAAGTCTGTCTTCTCCCAGACTGTGAGTTCTGCCACAGCATTCTAAAGTCGGGAAAGTTGTAGCTTTCACGGAACCTAGATTTAATTACTGACAGGACAGCGGCAAACTGAATTCTGCATAAATCAATTTGTTTGTTTTTACTTTCTAAAGAGTAGTCATAGTTTGAACTCGATGAAATGTAATTATTTCCGGAAAATAGTCTACAGACCCAGACAGCATCTCATATTCGGATGATTCCGGTTTTTTTACATTGCTGCATCTCACATAAATTTCATGTTCATAAACAATATATGACCTAAAGTATGTGGAACCCCCCCCTCCTAATTATTATCTTTAGGAGTTTCAGCGGCACCCATTGTTGACCCATTGAGTTCCAAACTGCGTTAGGAGAAATGGGTGTCCACAACACAAAGATCACTGTGCACAATGCCAAGCGTCAGCTGCAGTGGCGTAAAGCCGCTGGACTCCAGAGCAGTGGAAACGCGTTCCGTGGAAGTACCGGATTGGCCACATTATAGGGCACACTCCCCCCCCCACCTTAAGTCTTTAAAAGTGGGAGAAAACACCAGTGAGTCTGGGGATGCATTGGTAACCCGGGGGGGGGGGGGGCAGAGTGCCATATCAGGGGGCAGAATGGCATATCAGGGGGCAGAGTGGCATATCATTGGGCAGAGTGGCATATCTGGGGGCAGAGTGGCATATCAGGGGAGCAGAGTAGATTCCAAAAATGTTAAAATAAATGCATTCCTGTTCATTAGATAAAATACTGTTTTACCATTCCACTAATGTGTATTTTTTTTTTTTTAATACATTTTTCTTTAAAAAAGCACCAAACTTTAAGGGTGTGGCCTACAATCGGGCCAATACGATATGTTGGACGAAGCTGGGTTTCCTTTAGGGTAGGAGGTTCACAAAAATGGCATTGATTTGGTCTCCTATCCTAGTATTTCCTATCCTTTTCTCAGAGAAGGCAACTGGTGTATTGACCTTACCAGCCATGGTCGGGAACGTGATCCATACATGCATGTTCCATTCCTTGTTAACAAATATCATGCGTTAGTCATGCTTGACTTCCGTGCCATGTCATTCACATCGTGGGGTCTGTGTATGTAGCAAGCGTGTGTATATATTCCTTCGCAGGTCAAGAGTCTTACATCGCGGCTCCTCTCTGCTCTACGAGGATCCAGCTTATTTCTAAGGCTTGCTACAGACTGGCCTCACAGTTAGAAACCAGGTTTTATCCTTTCAAAATAATTTAGTTTTTTTCATTAACAAAAATAAAAATAAATAAATATCAAGATTTTTCTTAATTGGACAAAATTATTTAGAACTTCCTGAACACCGATGGGTGAAGATTCTAACTGACTCTATGTCCACCTACTGACCCTATGCCCACCTACTGACCCTATGCCCACCTACTGACCCTATGTCCACCTACTGACCTAGGCCAGATGCCCTTCAATAAGGAATTCTAATTCCTAGACTCAGTGTTTGAACCATTAGCACAAGAATAGATCACTCAATGACATAAAAAAACGGCTTTATTATTCATACTCCTAGAGATACTGCAGATGAAGACCTCAATTATGAAGTAATAAAAGGCATAGCCTTTGAATGAATGTCATCTGTACAATTGGTCAAGAAAAGCGTAGTATCTTTTTATAGTTTATCCTACGGGGGACTCTCGTTATACGAGTAACGCATTTCTCTTTAGACCCGTTCATGTTTAAACAGGTTGTTTCTTGGTAGGTCTATGAAACCTATGATGAGCGGCAGTATGAGATACTACAGGTTTAGGTGAAAACCACACAAAAAGAATAGAAATAAGTTACCTTCACGATTAGCACCTTCGATGACATCATTTGACCAGACAAAAATGAAGTAAAACATGCTCTTACAGTAGGAGTATCATCAACTACATAATGGCTTTTCATGACCCTGACATCTACAATAATATTGCAGAAATTTCACCACGCAACATGTCCCACTTTTATTCCCAAACAGCTTTTCAGTGCCATCCTAACCCTCAAATTTGTGCCATCTTTGCCCACAAACAGGTGGTCTGTGCCATAATTGCCTTCAAACAGTTTGTTTGTGCCATCATTACCCCTCATGCCTGTGCCTTCTTTGCCCCTTGTAACATACATTCTGGCACACATACATAAACACACTCACACAAATTTACACATGCTTACACATACTCAGTAACACACACGCACACACACTCCCTCTCACTCCACTTATATATACACATTATTATTATTATTTATTGTCTTATATAGCGCCATCAAATTCCGTAGCATTCATGCTCACACACAAACACAATACATACATACACATCCATGCTAACATACTTAAACGCTCATGCCAACAAACACTCCATCTCACACGACTTACACATGCATGCTCACATAAATGCTTACACACACAAATCTATACTCACACACATCTATGCTAGCACACAAACACTTACACATTCATGCTCCTACATACAAACACTTTAACATCCAGATTCATGTTACCACACACTTATACATAGACATTCATGCTCACGTATATATATATATTAATGCTCACATACATACCACCGCTACATGCATCTTTTTGTCTGCTTCTTGGTTTCTGAGAGGGTGGTAGATAAATGGAACAGCAGAAGTACTAGAGGTTCATACAGTGAGGGCAGGCCCGGACTGGCCATCGGGCACACCGGGCATTTTCCCGGTGGGCCAGGCGGCCCAGGGCTGGATTGACGTAGGGGCTGATGGAGCTGCAGCTCCAGGGCCCTACCTTAAAATAGGCTCAGTCAAGACTGGACTGACTGGGCCTATGCGGCCGCATTAACGCAGGGCATAAGGGGCACCTGCCCCTTAAGCCCGCAGCAACTGCGACCGGGTCCGCCACTCCAGGGGGCCGGGCAGCCCCCACCAGGGTCGGCCTTTGGGGTGCGCGGCAGCACAGGGCTTAAATTAAAACATCGGGGGGGGTTTTTTGTTTACTTTATTTAACATCCTTCATGTTAAATAAAGTTTGTTTAACTTTATTTAACATGGAGGATGTTAAATAAAGTTTTAAAAAAACAACAAAAACCCCCCGATGTTTTAATTTAAGCCCTGTGTGGCCGCAGACCCCTAAGCCCGGCCCTGGTGGGGGCTGCCCGGCCCCCTAGAGTGGCGGACCCGGTCGCAGTTGCTGCTTACTCCGGCAACAAGGTACATAGTGATAAGGGGCAGATAAGAAGGGGATGGGGAGAGGGGGTAGTGAATGAAAAAATGTGTGGATGAATTGTGTGAATGCGTATGAGAATGAATGAATTCCTGTGTGGATGAATTTCTTGAATGATTTGTGAGACTGCATTAATGAATATGTGTTAATGATTTGTGTGAATGAGTGAGTAAGTGTTTGTGTCTATCATGAATGTTTAAGTGATTTGGGGAAAGGGAAAGATGGTACATGAAGGGTGGGCTTTAACAATAAATAAATAAATAAAAATGGGCTGCTCAGTCTTAAATGCCCGGGCCTATTTTTTGTCCCAGTCCGGGCCTGAGTGAGGGTATTAAACATGCATGGGATAGACATACGGCTCCTGAATCTAAGACGAGACCAACGACTGATTAAGGTTGAGTCTTTACAGTATGAATATTGGACACACTAGATGCTGCCAAATGGGTCTGATCTGCCGTCAAATTCCATGTTTCTGTGACTTTCTCTGTTTTGCTTGTCTAATTGCTCTCGTTATTTCTATCTGTTACTCATTTTTTATTTTCAGTTGTCTCTTTACGTCTTACTCTGCCTCCCATTCCCTTTCTCAAACTCCTTCTCCCTTTGTCTCCCTATTTTTCTCCACACTTTGAAGTCTTCTCTAAATCATCCATTTTGCCGCACAGCATATCCTCTGTCCCTAATTTAACAGTTGCCTGGGGAGAAACGGCCTCTCTTAAAACTGGGGGAACTTCACTTCCAGATGCTTTTTAGTAATGGTTTTTATATATATTCAAGAATATTTTAAAATCTCGGAAAAGTTAAAGTACGAGGGGCCTGTTGACTCTGGAGGCTTCACTGTTAATGAAACGGCAGTCAAGCAAATCCAAGAGCCGATTTAAATAAGCGAGTAGTGAAGCGTGACTGGGTTAAAACGCCAAGTAAAAGCAAATCAAATACAAAATTAATTAGAGAGCACATTGCTGTGTGTACAATCGGTCTGGAACTATTACTATGTGACTACCAAAAAGCCACAAAGTAAATGCATAGTTCTGTGTTCTAACATCATGTTTACAGCCGCGCAGATCTGCATAATTAAAACTGATATAAAGTGGGACTGAAGCTTGAAATATCCTGAGCTTTAGTATTTTAACATTGTTCTGAATCATATTTAATAAAAAAACAGAAGGGTTTTTATTTTTCTAAATCAGCTTTCTAAAGTTATGTCTCTTAAGGAAATGCTCTTTCTGAGACATTCTTCTTTCAATGGAACGTAACAAAAAATTCAAATTTTCAAGTAGGATTAGTTATATGGCCGGAGAGTATATAATATATAATATGAGGAATATACAGGATATAACGGGTTATAAGGACGGGATTAGTTATACGGCCGGAGAGTATATAATATATAATATGAGGAATATACAGGGATATAACGGGTTATAAGGACGGGATTAGTTATTCGGCCGGAGAGTATATAATATATAATATGAGGAATATACAGGATATAACGGGTTATAAGGACGGGATTAGTTATACGGCCGGAGAGTATATGATATATAATATGAGGAATATACAGGGATATAACGGGTTATAAGGACGGGATTAGTTATACGGAGAGTATATAATATATAATATGAGGAATATACAGGATATAACGGGTTATAAGGACGGGATTAGTTATACGGAGAGTATATGATATATAATATGAGGAATATACAGGATATAACGGGTTATAAGGACGGGATTAGTTATACGGAGAGTATATAATATGTAATATGAGGAATATACAGGATATAACGAGTTATAAGGACGGGATTAACAGCGAGGATGAACTTGATATGCTTGTGTCTTTTTTCAACCTTAATGACTGTGTTTCTACGTAACATTTTAGTATGAATTAACGTGATATTGTTGCTGCAGAGTTTAATTTTTTGTAAACTCTGATATTTTCTTGTAAGAACCTCTGACGTTACATTAGTTTTAAAGCAGCTGTCCAGCAGAGGTGCAAGGACACACGTGAATAATATGATTTCATAGGGCCAATATATCACTTCTTATCGCTAATAAAATATAATGAGTTAACGTCATGGGATATAGGAACGCACATATGAAAATAGTCTTGCGCTAGACACTTTTAAATTGAGCTGCACTGAAATGGTTGTTTTCCGCTAAATACTGTTACAAGTTGCCATAAATTTATATTTTTGGACGCCTTTGTTCTTGCGAGCTGGTTTACCGTTCTTGAAAAATGTTTTATTTGCCCATTTGCAGTACGTTTTCAGCTTCAGCGCACATTCCTGGATGGTCCTCGCAGACGAATGTCTGTTACAAAGAAGTAGCTGAGTAAAAATTAATGAATAGGTAATAGACACTAAAATGGTATGGAAAATTATGTGCTATGGGGTACAGGCTGGTTTTTTGGTCTCTTGATCGAAGTGTTTTCAGAAACGCATCTAAAAAATTGATATTCTGGAAAGAATTCGGAGAAGTGCAACTAACATGATAAATGGTTTGCAGGCTAAAAATTACCAGGAAAGTAGTAGATAAGTGGATCTGCTTCCAGGCAGAAGGGGTAAAGCTAATACAATGGGGCCAATGACTGATAAGTTTGAGTGTTTACAACAAGAAAAAACTGGCAGACTAGGGGACCAGTGGGGCTACCAAATTCCATGTTTTGTATGTTTCACACACACACACATACACACACACACATACTAACACCATACATTTAAGCATACTACCCCACATCTCTTCCTCTCCATCGCGCAACTAACCCTAGGCTCAACCCTAATACTAAAACATGAACGTATATAATTTACTTACAATGGAACTGATTCTTATAAATCAATCATACTGTAAATAATCCGCAGGCATGTCAAAAGTAATTATATTTATCAAACAGAAAAAAATCTTAATTTATTATCATTGATATAGTCTCCTTTCTGCTGTATTTTCAATTAATTATACGCTTATTCATTTATTTATTTTTAAGTGAATTGAAATGCATTCACAGTAAAAGTTCGGCAATAAATTATAGATGATTTCATATTGAGTGTGGATACAGGAATTTTGTAGCTTGGGTCAGATTTATGAATAAATAAATGTATGCAATCAACGTTGGTTACTAAGCAGTCACTGCCACCGGAATCATCAGTGACTGCTTCTATATTTACTTGTCACTTAATTAAACCAATGTTTGAAACTATTAATTGCATGAATCTATTAACATGAATGATTAAATCATGTTCAGACTGTAGCCTTATTGTACATGTTTAATAGAATTTTAATACATGGCTCTGTTACACATATATATATATATATACTATACTATACATTTATATATATATTATAAATTTATATAAACAGTATATATATATATATTTATACTATATATATATATGTATATATATATACTATATATATATATTATGCATATATATATATATATATATATATGTAAATATTTATATATGTCAAGCAATATACAGGTATTAAATCCGTTTTAAAATATATTGTTTTATGACTCGGGCAAAATAAGAAATTTCAACCTGATTTAGTGTAGTAGAACTTTTTTGTGCAGATTAAAAGTATTTTGTTGCCACAGTTAAAGATTTTTGGCAACATGGTTTCCCATTTCTAAAAGCAGTAGATATACCGTGAGAAACCAAAGTAAACTTTTTGGGTCAGAAAGGAGTGTGTCCCCTCTTTAAAGAACAATTGGACATTTAGTGGGGATTCAGAGGACCAGATGTCCCTGTGTGGTTTGGTCAGTCCCTCTTTGAGACCCGAATCCCCGTGTCCCACTTTCCTGCCCTAATTGCCCCTCTTTCCTATGACCTGTTAAGGTGAAGCTAAAAATGTAAAACTTTTTTCCCGGTTAAACTTCCTTTGCCCCCCAGATAGGGGGTTAAACACATAGACATACCACGAGTTTTGCTTATACCTCCAGTTCTCCGAAAAACAGAACTTTTGACAAAATCAAATATTTAAGACATCTTAGCCTATTAACTATTTCCTTGCCTAATACCATCTTATAAATCTAAAATGCCCTTACGTATATATTTCCTTTATATTAATACCCTGGGAAGGTCTCTAAAATAACGGGACCTAATCTAGAAATATGAAGCTAAAAAGTAAGATAATCTAATAATTAATAAATATCCGCCTAATGTGTCGGTTTGTCTTAGTCTATCAATTCTCGTCTTGTCAGACCCCTGGAATATATGTATTGTATTAAGCGCTGCGTAAACTGTTGGCGCTATATAAATAAAATATAATAATAATAATAATAATAATAAAAAATAATAAATTATTTATTATCGAATAAATTAAGAAATGTCACATTATTTTTATAATAGGTAAATATAGAAATGTATCACTATATTTTTATCTGACGTCAGAATATTTGCTGAGTATTACATTTATTTATATAGCGCCAGCAGTACATTATTCTTCTTCTAATTGCCTTGTTCAGTTACATAGTCATTTTTGGTCACATGAAGTCACAAAGTCACATAAAAAGTCCCTCTTTGGTAATTTAAAATGCCCCAGGACAGGACCGCAGTGGAGATGACAAGCCGGCACTTTAAAGCCAGTGTCTTTCTGATGATGTCATACGCAATAAAGAAATGTTCTCGCGTAGCGCGCCGCCGGGCATATACAACCAAGGGGCAGATCGGGTGAGCACGGGGTACCGACCGTCAGCGGCCCACCGGGCGTTTTCCCAGTCCCGGCCTGTTGTATAGGTAAAGCACTCAATGTCTTAATTTCTTGGCGTGCAGAAGAAGCGATTTTGGCAGCCCTGCCTTCAGCGTGGACTGCAGTAAATTACAGAGAAACAATTCATTGTTTTTCATTGTTGGCATAAATCTTCCTGTCAAATAAAATGCAAGTTTTTATTTGTGAAACTGTCTTATTAATAAAGAAGCTCGACGGATCCCCAGAAAGTTTATAGACCTCGTGTCCAGAGACTGTAACGATAATTATCCGTCACTTGGTTTCATTTTCCCAAACCCGCTGCTGTATTTAATCTGCGTGGTTTCCAAAAGCTCAATAAAATTCAAGAGCGCGCTTTGAAAGCGAGAACAAAAGAAACAGGGGAGCTTTGTTTACCGGGAGCGATGGCCGAGATCAATAAGGAAATGTATATTAGAAGACGATTTTTTTTATTAGGAAAACATTGAATAATATAATTTATAGTTTTTAATTTCAGCCAACAGCCTATAGTTTATTTTTATTAATGATAGTTTACAGGACTTGCACAATAATATCAACACAAAAAAACCCTTAAGAAATGTACTAGAGAATGTAGTCATAGTTGCCAACAGTGCAGATTATGCCAGGATAGTCCTGATATATTCCATCTCTTAGGACTACTGGAGGAGGTGTATGAGAAGTGCCCATATCGGTCCCCGTGCAGGTGCTGAAGGGCTGGAGGTGGGTGTTCCATCGGCACAACATGTTATGATGTCACACTGCTCCCTATTAGAGAACATGTTATGATGTCACACTGCTCCCTATTAGAGAACATGTTATGATGTCACACTGCTTCCTATTGGAGAACATGTTATGATGTCACACTGCTCCCTATATCACATCATGTGCTGTAAATGGAATCCAAAACTTTAGTTGTAGCAAATTTCTAACATGATGAAAAGGGCAGATTCTCGGGGTTACACGATCTAGAACTGACTCCTTTCTACCCCCCCTGCTGTGATCATATATAAGACTCCCACTTGGTGATTTTGCTTCCAGTATGTCATGGTTAATATCTCTGCTTGAATACAGGTGACTCAATTAAGTGTATCTTTAAATAACGACAAAGTCAAGGTTTCCATGAGCACATTTGGTGAGACATAGAATCTGCACGAAGGGCCATTAACCGATTAATAGATAAAGAGTCTCAGGGTCAACTCATTTAGAATGTTTCCAGGTATGGTGGCCACTGGTTGTAGACGCATTCTAGCATATCCGTTCAGTAATGTGTCCTTTTATCTGAGTGCAAACAGCGGCATCAACAGGTTAACGTTTCTGAGATCAGAGATGGAGAATTAACTCTTTGTGTTCCCGGTGACCTCCACACTTGGCCTGGCTCTTTGGCCAGGTCTAGCAGAAGCTACAGCATCCATTCGAGGACCGAAATAGTTAGCTCATCTTCAATCTTCATCGGAAGAACCCGCGACAAATACACTTTCACCATTCACTTCAACATAATCTCTTAGACTTGAAACCTTCCATCAAATGTCGTCAGGCTGAATGACGCGCAAACAAAGATAGGCCTCGGGACATAAAATGACTTTATATAAATAGTGTTGGAAATCACAGGGCATTCTGATAAGATTAAAGAAAGAGATAACGTTTGACAAAGGAACAGGCGCTCTATAAAAATTGATAACTTGCCTCTCCCGCGTACGAAAGGTGAATGAATATCTGAAAGCCGAAAGCCCATTACCATGAATGATTCCACAGCCATCTGGAAACGGGACAGCAAATTGCACGACATTATTATTATTATCGATAACCAGAATCAATTCGCTTTAACTGAGGCAGGTAGAATGTCTTTCTAAAAGGAAGATTATATGACATATTGTCCATTATGGAAATATATATATACATGTACAATATATATATAAATATATATATATTTACTGCCTTAATTATTTTGAGGGCAGTACCGGAGTGCAAAATCTCACTTGATGAAGAGGGTGACAATGTAACAGCTGCTGTGGAAAGTGATCATAATATAGATAAGAATCATAAGATCTTATTTCTCTTCCTCACTTGGCGATGGTGAGATAGAGGTGCCATAAGTAGCACCACACTGCGGGGGACAACTAAGTGTGGGTCTGGGGCATAAACATCGCTCCCCCCAGCCCCGGGGTAGGCACCAACATTGCTCATGGTGGACATTTACTGGGGTCTGTGGTGGGAAATATAATGATGTTCTATGGACCTTCACAAACCTTACCATAGACCAGGGGCGTCCAACCTGCGGCCCTCCAGCTGCTGCAGGACTACATCTCCCATAATGCTCTTTCAGCTAAGGGGCTGGCTGATGTGGATGGGAGATGTAGTCCTGCAGCAGCTGGAGGGCCGCAGGTTGGACGCCCCTGCCTTAGACACTGGTGTCCTTGTACAGACAATTTGCCTATCCAGGCCCCAGCCTGGGCTAGAATAGTTTTTTTTTTCATTCGTATCTTAACACACCACTAATACAAAATGTAGAAAACCCCAATCACCTTCAGCCAGATCAATTTCCTTTATATCCGTCTCCTACTATGAGCTACCATAATGGTATGCTGAAGTTAAAATTCTGTCTTATTTCTCATAATTCTGTCTTATTTTTAAAGAATTTGTAGAATATGACCAATTATTGTGTTTTAAAACTCAGAACAGTGACGTCATTGAAATAACGACAAACACGTGTTTTGGAATAAAAGTGCTTTTTAAATATTTCATACTATCAAATCTTCTATATAATACTAAAATTTTTCACCAAATACCTAAATTCATTTATTAAAACTGTTTTTAACTCACTGATTTTTTTAGGTGCGCTACCCTTCAAAAGTGTGGGGTCACTCTGAAAGAAAAAAAAAATTTCTTTGTTTTTGAAAGAAAAGACAGTTTTGTCCATTAAAATAACACAAAATGGATCAGTGTAACATAAGTTAACAAACTGTATAACATTTTGCTGACTTGTGCATTCAGATTTGTACAAAATATTAACAAAATTGTCCAATTTCCTTTGAATGTCTGAAAAGGAGGAGCTTCCCCAACAAACAAAAACAAACCAGGAAGCTCAAAATTTTCCTTTTAATTTTGTTTTTCACCAAAACTACTCACAGTTACCCTCCGTCATGCTCTCTCACTCCCTCTCAATTCCTCCCTAACTTCTTCTGCTTCCTCTTCATTCTTGCACTTCTCCTGGTGATCCTCTGAATTTCCCTGGCACCTGGAGCACTTCTGCATCAGGGCGGAGCCTCTTCATGCACCCCAAGGACAACTTCTCCCCTGATTGGAGTTTGTGCCTGTGGTGCGGGCCAAGGCTACGCCCAAATGCAGTAGTGCTCCAGGAGGCCAGAATAATACAGATGGATCAGCGGAGGAAAAGAAACACAGAAATGCTTCTCTTTTTCCACAGATCAGGCTGCATTATTGTGGCCTCTTGGAGCATTTCCTCAACAGGGTGGAGCTCTCCGCACATTCCTCCAATGGGGGAGAAGTTATCCTTCTCCCCCGCCCTGATGTGGAAGTGCTCCAGGAGGCCAAGGTAAAGCTCCAGATGATCTGGAGAAGCGGATCACCGGAAAAGAAAGAAGATGTGAAAAACAAGAAGGGGAGCTGTGGAAACACGGAATCTTTTAGTGGAGAATGTAGGGAGACATTGAGAGAGAGTGCGACAGAGGGTGACAGAGAGTAACAACAAATCTAGTTTCTGAATTATAAATCCCTCCTATCATTGAACCAAAAGCACAGGAGAAATGGACCAAAAATGAAACACAAAATTAATTAATTTTGGTCAAAATGCACAAGTCTAACAGTTAATATGGCGCAATTGTTGGGTTTTTTTTGTTCATGTATCTTTAAGAAAAAAAAAAATTCTATATAGTGGATGGCTGGCTCATAAAAAGAATAAAATCCCCGGCTTAATATTTACATTACTAGAAATGTTGAATTGAATCTACCAAATAATAAAGCTCAAGTTCACGGTGTTATTCTGTAATACATCGATTCGACTGCAAGGAACCCATTACAATGTTAAAAAACCCTGACATTTCATAGCATGTGTATGATGATTGTGTAACGCTGGCCCGATCCTGCTTTCCATTACTATTAACAGGGATATGCGCTTGGAATGACCTTTACGGTTACCCACATTCCTTCTTCCTGCCTAATCCCTCGCTTATAATTTCAGAGGGATTTTTCACATTCACCAACGATAAGGATAATGAGCAAAGGGGAAAAAATATACATAGAAATGGGCATTGCTACTTATACTGACTACTAAGTAGTCCGTGGAGCAGACTCTTGAAACCTATGTGCAAAGTATACAAGCAACTGCATTTAGTTTTAACATTATAGTTTTAACCCCTCTTATACCTTTGTAGTTTTGCCAAGGCCATTGCCTTCTAAATGGCAAACGTGCGTCCGCTGGCTGATACGAGCGGCCACCGGCTATTACAATGTCACAGTGTATCCAAGCCACGAACATTGATGGACCGGATCTGCAGCCCAATTGGCCTCCGACTTTAGTCTTTACAACCAGAGGCACATATTTCCTATCCCCTTTGTGATAAACCCTGTGTGGGTGACCCTGAGATCGCTTCAAACAACCCACAACAAAACAACTTGCCATATGATACTTGATATGGTTGGAAATATGGTTTGACCCGGAGTCTCCAGGTTAATCTCTGCTTCCCTGCGTCCTTGGGTAAGTTTCTTCTTTTTAGCCATGTCCACTCCCTTACCCACTTCCACCCATCTCCCTTCCCATTTCCCTTCCTCTAAGAGCAGTTAGCTCCACCCCTAAGCCAGGAAGCCACGCCCCCGCAATGTGAGCTCTGGGTAGCCTACCCTAGGAGGTTCCGTGGTATGTGGATTATCCCTATTTTTATTCTTATACGTCTATAAAAATGTATATTGCTGAATTGACTAAAGTTGACACATTTAAGCCGCAGGCAGCATCCCTTTTTTAATATAGTGCCATCGGAACAGGATGGAGGGGAGACACAGCTTGGGGTGTGTGCCTCTGGTAGGGTTTCTTACTTTACTTAACCCCCATTCCCATTAGGGGCATATACCTCCCACAATTTTTTTTAAATTACTCTCCTCTAAATGTAGCAGGGATGTTAAATTTGCGAGTTACAGTTCATATTGAACTTACATGCCCTCACCTGTAACTCACAAGATCTAAAGTCACAGGTACTTGCATGTCCTTGCAAACAACTCGACTGGAGTCACGTTAACCCAGAACTGCACTGATCACTCAACTTCTTAGTGAATTGAACAAATTATCTTAATATGTTTGGGACATCTTCAAACGTATCAACTATTCGAGTAAAATAAATTGGGAAATAAAAAAATAAAACATAATAATAATATAAAAACATAATTTAAGAAAAATAATAACAAATTACGGGTGTTTTTTAGCCATGGGCTCAGGTGTGGATTTATCTCAGATGTGGCAGTTCTTTTAATTTTAATCAAATTTAATCAAGTAGCACTGTAGTTTGCAGTAGTTTTATTTTTCTTTCTAAATTTATTTTGATGTTGTCTAGACAATTTTTTAATTACCTGTCAATGACATGGCAGTATATCCTGTCTAACCTTCATAAGAAATATAGCTGCATGTAGCTTGTCAGTTTGTGGCTGAAATGTTTGTTTTTGAATCCTGGTTTCCTCTTTATTGAAAAAAATTTACTCAAGGTACAAAACTAGTTAAAAAAAGTCTTAAAATAACAAATTAATTAAATTTTTGTTTAAGGCTCAGATCCTAAAATTCTGACAAATAGCAGCTTTCTTAAATGTATTATTATTATTATTATTGTCCTATGCAATTTCAGAATTTGTACACATTTTCCAATGTATTACAATTTTAAGTATGTTTTTGAAAAATGGCCAATAAAAAAAACAATAGACATGGCCACATTATCTTCTGTTTTGAGAATGTCAGAAATTTTTTGGCAACACATTCAATTAATAAAATTATTTTAAATATGTTTGTACATTTTTATTTAATGTCTATTCAACTTTATTAGCACTGGAATGAAGAAACTATTGTTTATGAAAAAAAGAAATCAGGTGCAATAGACTTTTTGGATTTGGATTCTTTTGAATTGCCAATTTACAGAATTTTGATAAATTCGTCGATTCATATGAACCCTTAAAGGGGTTCATAGCCTGACATACACTCTCACTCACACCCTCATTCTTACACTCTCTAAATGTTTCCCTTCCTCCTCTGCCGAGCACTTTGGCTTCCACATCTTCTTCTTCATCATCTTCTGTCTTCTATCTTTTTCCTTCTCATCTCCGCAGACATAACCCGGCGGGAACTTCTGCCAACATGGCGGCTCTTGTGGGGAGGATCAAGGAATGGTCAGAGTAGGTTGTTGGCAGAGAAGGTAGGGAAACATTTAGAGAGCACGAGCATGAATGTGGACACCGGGCAACAAATTTCGCCCCCCCCCCCATTAAACCTTCTACCACTTCTGCTGGGAGGCTTTTCCATATCTCTACTACCCTCTCAATAATGAAAAAATTCCTGAACCTTACATCTAAGTCACTATTAGATCACGGCCTCTTGTTTTAACATTTAAAGTAATGTTGCAGCAAGACGGCACAACAGAAAAAATAAATACGGTAAATATAGTTAAATGAAAGAAATAAGAAGATGATATATATTTTAAATGGGTGCAAGAATATGATTTAAGATAATGCCGTATGTGAATATTCTTCTTTAACACTGGCTCCATAGCATAGCTTGACACTAACACCTGAGTCCTGTTTGACCCTCTACTGTTACTTTTCAAGAATATTTTTTTATATATTTTTTTAAGTTATGGGTTTCTTTTAGCTTTAATTCTACTTTTAGGACATTAAAAAAAATTCGATAGTAATTACGTGTCATAACAGCAGCTTCCTACTCCATAGATATGTAACAGAACAGCAGTTAGTATTCCGCGTACAGTCAGACGGATTCTCTTCTTGAAGCACAAATGGATCAAAGGCAGACAGCCCACGGGGCACATCATTATAGTAAAAGCCGCACCGTATTTAACACTGGATTGGACTAAAGATCTCTAGATCCCGTCTCTCGCTTCTTCTCTTTCTTTTATCAATAATGAAAGTATCCAAACAGTGTAATTCAATTTTTCTGCATTTAAATAGGTCAAAGTCCACAAAACCATATGACATAACTTGCCACCCTGCAAGGCCCATGACGATAAATTTATGTTATATTTATAAATCAGCTTTTTTTTTTACTTGTTTGACATCTTTTTTTGTATGTAAATAAAAAAAAAGAATTTCAAAAAGCAAAGTAGCAAATTGGATAAACAAGCAGCTATCCAGCTGCCTTTAATCTATGAATCTCATGATCCTCAGTCACAATTTGCTCATAAGAGGTACCCTTGATATCCACGGTACATATAAAGCATGATGTGTTTAATGTATGATGGACATACTTGGGACCTTCTCAGTTTAGGCTACCTGGAGGAGTGGCTTCATGGAGGGATGGGTCTAGCTGGATGTAGAGGCAAGGCTAGCTATGTATGAGGCGGGGCTAGCTATGTGTGATAGTCTTTCATTGGTGGGGAGTAGAATGACAAGTGGGAGGGGAGTGGTCATGACCAAAGACGAAAGTGACCCGGAGACCTGGGGAAGCAGTGTTTCTCACAGGGTCTCCAGGTCAAACCCAGAGAGTACCCAGGTAGGATCATGGCTCTAAGGAGTTCTGTATACAGTTAGTATGCACCAGAAGAGGTGGAGAAAAAAGGAAGAAGTGGTGCTGGAATAGAAAAGGGCCTTCCCACAAACTTGGAAGCAGAGCATTGTCCAACCATTGTCTTGATTTCCCTTTACTCTAAATAATTGGCCCCAACCCTGATTTCAATAATTAAGAGGTGCGTCCCAATATTTTTCTCCATATAGTGGAGCACAAAGCAAGGGCCATTAAGACACGGTTGGATGAGTTTGGTGTGGAAGGACTTGACCGGCCTCACAGAGCCCCGACCTCAACCCCATCGAACACCTTTGGGATGAACTGGAACTGAAATTGGGAGCCGGTCCTTCTTATCCAACATCAGTGCCTGACCTCACAAACGCTCTACTGGATGAATGGGCAAGAATTCCCACAGAAACTCCCCAAAATCTTGTGGAAAGCCTTCCCAGAAGAGTGGAAACTGTTATATCTGCAAAGGGGGGACCAAATTCATATTAATGTCTATGTATTTAGAATGTGATGTCATCAAAGTCCCTGTTAGTGTAATGATCAGGTGCCCCGATACTTTTCCATTTAGCGTATATTGCTTAGCCTGCTATGTCAAAGTTCAAATTTTATCAAGTCCTATCAATTCCTACCATGGATGTATTGCGTACCGTGGTGCCCTAAGCCTTCTTCTGAGCACCTGGATATGATATCGTATCCTGGTTCTCCATACCTTAAAGGCACACAATGCATCCTAAATCCCATCTACAAGGGACATGATCACCCAACAGGACAACCAGACTCCATGTTATGTGGACGAGCAGCTGCTATCTGTGGACCTTCCAGTCTCGTCCTACATCTAGTGGGCCAAGATCAGAAAACGCCACCGATGTGGAGATGAATCATTAGGACTGCTTTGCTTTTAGACCTTTCTGAACACCATTAATGGGGGACCTGTGTAGTGAGTGGAGTGCTTATTCATGAAGATGGGTCAAAACCTCATAATATACACATAAAATACAACTAAAACAATAAAATACAATAAGAGCTAGGATTTGTGCATCTTAACAAAACACCATCTAGATTTATGAAGCTCAAATAAATATTCAGAGTCTGATGTCATAGTATTTTAGGGTCCCTTTAAACCTGAAGCACTGCAGCATATTCTGTCATTCAGTCTAGTGGTAAATCTTCTCTTGCGTTTGCTGCAGTCTGTCCGTCACACAGCCGGATCCGTGCCAACTTTAAACCTGATTTTTACGAGCGCCAGAGAAGTACATAGCTCACAAAAAAAAACAAAAATTGGCAGTTAAATAGTTAAGCCTTTCGGCTCTTTACATTTGCAGTTTTATGGAAAAACTGCAAATATGGCATTTTGCAAATTTTGCTTTTTTGCATGTGATATCACAGAAACCTGTTTAATGAGAGTCAATTCAGGTGGAAAACCATCATTTATCTGCCTTTTGGTGTTCGGAAATGCTTAACGAGGATCTCCCAAATATGTGTTTTTTTTGGTGTACGCCTCATTACCATAATATTTGCATCTGATACACAAAGTGTTCCGGTGGAATCAAATTAGCACTGAAAATAGTTATATGAATGAATAAAAATGATATTAATATAATAAATAATATATTAATATATTAATATTACGTGAAATAAAGACACTCTAAGTTTACGTTTTTCTGAAACACTTGAAGAGAAATTAATGTATATATTATGGTCGCTGGTTTAAGCGATCAATATGTCGACTATAAAAAAGTCAAAACATTATATACGGTGGAATCCTCTCGCTTTCACCTTCTTCTACGGTAGTCCCTATGGAGTTCTTTCAGTAGTTTTTTTCTCTGAAACCTTGTGTTTCGTGTTAATGACTCCTCTGGGGGTTTCCATGGAGCAGGAAGTTCTTCTTTCCGAGATTTATTTTAGTGGAAGTTTTTGAAAGTTGGGGGGTTGAGTCATCTCAGGATCAGAAATTGGTCAATTTGTGGTCTCTGGAAGATGGAGAAAATATATGGAATAGTGGCCACAAAAACTGAGCTATATAAACTTGCCGGAGCACAGCATGCGCAAGCTGATCCTACTCACCCTCCAGAGTGAGGACATGCGCAAGGACCCGACGATGGGAAGCCTTTGCGTCAGTTATACTTGTTCCTCATCTTCTGTCAGCCAAGACCAAGCCAACCATTGGGATCAACCTTGGTTGCTCAGAATAATAATGGTAATAATAAAAATAAGTCCAGAGGACATTTTTTTCATTAATTTTTTATAAAAAATATATGATTGCAGAAATATTACAGTCTTTCATTAATCTACTTAATTTACTTTTTTCTACTTAATTTACTTTTTTGTTAATAAAACTTGCACAAGAGTGGTGCCAGAGTAGTTTTTATTTTAATAATTTTTTTATGGATACTTTTTCTTTTGATGGACCTTTTACTTCTTGTTGAATTTCTGGACTGTAAACTAAGCAGTTTGTATGCATGTACTGCCTTCCTGTGTCATTCCGTTGCCATAGAAACGTGTTTTATATGTCTCACCGTACCTGGGAATTCTTCAGGTTTGACCCGGAGGCTTCAGTTAATCCCTGGATCCCCCGAGTCACTTTCTTCTTTCTCCTGGAATGGGACTAGGACACTGCCAGACTATTCCCTACACAAGTCCCTCCTACTCCCCACCCTCGCATAACTAGCTCCACCCCTTCACAAAGCCACTCCCCTGAGAGAGGAAGAGCTCCAGGGAGCCTAGTCTAAGAAGTTCCCATGTATATATATATATATATATATATATATATATATATCAGTACCCACTACCTTTAAGTATGGAATAAATCGGGTCCCTCTAACTGTTTTTAATAGCCTGAAAGTGATACTTTCTGCGGATCTTTGCAGAGTCCTTATTTCATAAATGTCCCATATGAGATACTATAACATATGAGCTCATGCAACAGGTAGAAAAACGGGCCACTTAGATCAGGAAAAAATAGAATTGTCCAAAAATTCTTTGTTTTTATGTATAATCTCATTCTATTATTAGTATTGGTATAATTTTATCCAGCGATATGTGTAAAATATACTTATTATTTTTACTAATCCTACATCTAACAGTATAGTATAATGAATACAAAAAATGAATTCAAATACAATATACAGAATTATTATTCCTCCCCAATAAGCTATTGCTCCCAGATTTTGAAGGTTTACCTCCCGTTTAGTTGTATCTTTTTGCTTTTGTCATTTCTTATATACAGGTTAGGAAAACAGAACACGTTTCATTTCAATGGGACCCTAATTATTATGCAAATTTTGCCACAATTAGGTGAAAAAATGACTTTTAAATGAAAATAAAGAAAATGCCACCAATATAAAGGCAGCTTTAATAAATAAAGGTTATTTGTAAAAATGACATTATTCAAAACACCTTGTTTTAACACAGATTATTATTATTTTTGAGGTTATTATATGCCAGTAAAAACATTTTACCATGTATATTGGTAACATGGCCCTCACTTTAATCAAATTTTAAACCATTCATGGGTCATTAGCACTTAAATAAAATGGGGAAAGGTATGCACCATAATAATGTAGCGCAAGTCATTACTTGGAATATTAGATTTGGGGGGGGAGAAAATTACTCTTAATTAGCAATTTTAAAAAGAACAATTCAATTATAGTTGTTGCTGATGAAACAGAAAAAGAAAAGTAATTTCTCAAGTTCTAAAATACAAACAGAAATTACGAGTCGCTCCGAAATACATTTCCCTACCGAGCCGGTCACGATATATGACCCATGTCACAACACGGACCGTTTGGGTATGTTAACGAGCGTCTATGAACTTTAGGAAAGCTGTCTGAGAGGGGAACGTTAACCTATGGAACGATGTCATTGTCTAATGAGGATGTTAAAGCGCCTAATTTAATTTATATCACCTTTGTCATTGTAATGACATTTACAAGACACAGTGGCGTCCATTTTGAATAACAGAATTGTAATCCAATCATTCCCTGATTGGTTCTTCTACCTGTGGTACTGTCGTTGTCTATGTGTGTTTGTATGTATGTGTGTTTGTATGTATGTGTGTGTGCGTGTATGTGTGTGTGTGTGTATAAAAAGCCTGGAAAAGTGTCAGGAAAACACTGTAAGTACATCACGGACGAGGGCATGCAAACACATCTTCTGCATGAAAAGTAGCTGGGACATGGGCAAAGGGGCAAATGCATGTGCAAGAGGGACACCGCAAAGATATAAAGGGACCTCTGAGCTATCATATCCTTTAAAGTGCATACAATAGCTGGAGTGGCCCCTTAAAACTCAGGGAGATAAGAGATCTTCCATTTGTCAGGGCCATTGCACCACACCAAGGACCTGATTGTCCATGAGGATGGCTTCCCCTCGGATCTGCCGTTCTACGCTTAGTCCACCTACGTCAAGATACGTCGCTCTGGAATTACAACCCTGTCTCGTAACAATCCTCTATCCTAATTAGACAAATGGTATGGTTCATCCTCAGGAACGCCTTTCCTCTTCTTCTCCGCCATGTACGCTTTTCCTTTATAGGTGCTATATAATACATTTCTGTCGTTTCAATTACACGCCGGTCTCACAGGAAAAAATAGTAAAAGTTCAGACGCCAAAAAAGTTACTAAGTGGTTGTAAAGCAAGTGCCGAAAGGTTACAGTATTTATTTTTATGGCAGTTTTATTAATAAAGGAGCCAACGGAGGCATTAAAATGGATCTGCACAGTCTGAAAAGTGAAAATCCATTTCCATGGCTAATCCACTCCGCATTTTACTGTCAGATTTAAGGGGTTTATATAAACCTTCTTAGTCTACCTTCTTAAATAACGTGGATCGGTTATACCGTTATACGTAATGGCGAAGCAGAAGCGTTTTTAATCATTGTCCCACTGAACTTAAAGAAAGCCCTGGTAGATTTTTATGAACGAGAGCTAAAAGCAGGAATCTTAAAAATGGATCCCAATACAATCCTCAACGCCAGATAAAACAGTGCAGTGAATCAAATGCAAGAAGTTGGTTGCCCGGTTGGTCATTTAACACCAGAATGCCAGGTGAAGTTAAAAAAAAACAATAGAAAGAATCAGCCGAATGTTATTTGCTAAATATTTAAGGGATTTTTAAAAAAAAATACATTATTGGCTACGATACTAATCAACTTTATATCTATCTTTTCTATCAGCTCAGAATGTTTTTCCTTTTCTCCCTTCCTTTCTTTTTCTCTCCATTCTACTTTCCCTCCTCCTTTTTCCTTTATTTCCTTCCATCCTTTTATTTTCCTCTCCTTCTTCACCTAGCGAGGGGTTGAGCCCCAATATATAAGGACAGGGACTTCGATGATCCCAACATTGTGGAGGCTCAGGTAGAGGCAAGTAGGTGCCAAATTACTGTAGGAATAGGCAGATATCTGTATAGGTAATGATGCAGGTGGAATCCTGGGGCAGGTAACACCGGTATGTCCCTTATTGCGCTAGTAGCCTTTTCCCCCTTTCCTTAATTTCTTTTCACCTTTTATGTTCTCCCTTCATTCCTTTCTTGTGTGTGTAGGGGGGGGTGATTTTCCTATCCTTCCTTTCTTTCTTTCTTTCTTCCTTCCTTCCTTCCTTCCCTTTCCTTCCTTCCTTTCCTTCCTTGACTGTTGTAGCTTTGATTTTCCGGGCTAGGC
The DNA here is from genome assembly GCA_023333645.1 of Sceloporus occidentalis. NCBI lineage: Eukaryota > Metazoa > Chordata > Lepidosauria > Squamata > Phrynosomatidae > Sceloporus > Sceloporus occidentalis. The sequence goes on along the minus strand of JALMGF010000129.1, from coordinate 804,888 downwards.
TTAACCCCCCCCTTAATCCCCATTAACCCCAATAATGACACCACACACCATAGAATATGGATAAGAAAAGGCCACAGCCAATTTTATTTATTAGAGTCATTGTCACGCCAAAACCTGAAACAATAAACATAGCTGCGTTAACAAGGACAATGACTCCCAACACAAACATGTAAATATATACAATAAACACACCAAGCCTGCCAAGTAATCCGGTTACCGTAACCAAACATCACTTAAGGAAGAGACCCAGATGCCCCCACCCTGACCTGAGGTTCCCAGCACTGACAGCCAAGAACCTCCCACCAGATGTTACCAACCATTCACATTAACCATTTGTTTATCCATTCCTTCCATCCTTGCTTTTCTCTTTTTCTTCCTTTCTTCCTTACCTGTGTGTGTGGGGGATTATTTTTCTTCTAGGTTCTTTTCTTTAAATATGATTTATGAATTGACAAGCTATGATTTTCAACATTACTATTTTCTTTACAAATAATTCACTTCTGCCTGTGTTGAAGTAAAACTAAAAGATAAGGATGGGAACTTGAAATTAATTTACCAATGCATTCCATAGTAAAACAAATGAGTCAGAATAATGTATTGATGGTGATGATTAAATATTGTAGTGCAGTACGCTCCTGGAGAAGATAATGATTCTTTCAGTGAATGGGTAATTTATTGTTATTAATGTAACAATCTAAATTGCGCAAATCCTAACCTGTTCATTATCAAGCACAAAAACATTATGTTATGTGCGTGTTATTGTATATCTAGCTAGATTTCAGACCAACTGTAAAATATTTAGAAGTAGTGAAATGAAATCATGATTGCACTCCAAGGGCCCTAGTGGCACTGCACTCTCTACAAGCTCTGCTGTGACAGTCACTAATATCATACACAAGTTGTTTGCGAGTGCATGCAAATACCTGCAGCTTCGTGTCTGCGCATCTGGAGTTTCGGACAAAGATAATCCCATCTGTGTCTGATGACAGCAGATTGTGAAATGTCCTCTGAGTAATTTGTATATATATATATATATACTCCTTTGCTGCAGCAGCCCCTAGTGGATGGAAAATGCACTGCATCCTCCAGTCACTTAAATTGGCCACATTTGAATTTAAGGAGCTCATTCAAGTCCATGGACCTCACTCAAGGTCCTTCAACCATCTGGGTATTAATTAAAGCCCCTATTAGAAATTTTGCCCCAGGACATCCAAAAATGGCTTTTCAGCTGGATATCTCCCTGGATCAAATGCAGCAAATCTAAATGTAATTGTTACAGGTTCAAATCCATTGCTACAAAGAACACAGAATAGTTTCAATTGACAATGAATTTTGCTTCTTGCTTCTTGCTTCTTAACTACCGTTCCTTTAGTCTTACAAGAGACCAGTATGTATGATATAAAAATATGCCACCATGCAAATGAATAATTTCTATCATGAGCTAACCCTGAGATTTTTTGAAATATTAACCCTTTAATTGCCAATCATATGTAGTAGTGACTCACCAAATGTGTTACCCAAACTGCTCAAATACCGGCCCTTGTGGAAACCATGAATTGTCATTATTTAAAGATACACTTAATTGAGTCACCTGCATTCACGCAAGGGATATCAACCATAACATACTGGTAGCAAAAGCACCAACCGGGAGTCTTAAATCTGTTCACCGCAGGGTAAAATAGGAAGGAGTCAGCTGTAGACTGTGTGACCTTGAGATTCAGCCCCTTCACCCCGAGACCCTGAGATTGGGGCGAAAACCCTGAGACCCAGGCTTAAACCCTGAGAGCTTCCAGGTACGAACACAACACTCACCTTAAAAACTGTTAAAGAAATAAGTATTGTTCTGACAATAAAGTGTTACCAGAGACTGTATATCTACCCTGAGAGGGGTCATTTTAATTTGCTGCAAAAGATTGATAAAGTCTACTAAGAATCATTAATTACAGACAAAGTGCCTTCTCGTAGCCAACTGTTTCTGGCGTTTGAGTGGACAATAGATTACAAGCGGCAGACACAATAGAACGTCGGCGAGAAAGCTGTGCCAGTGTGTCATTGCAAGGGATCCTTTCATGCCGTTACACTGACGCTTTTCGCATTTTTGTCCGTGTTTATTCAGTAGAATACAATGAAAAGCTTGTAAACACTACAAAATATCCAACTGGCGGAGAAGAGGTCTTTTTTAAGGTATAAGTTTCAGAGCTTCTCGGATTGAAATAAGATCTAAGACAAATTGATAATTTTTGGAATTTTATGTTTACAAAAAATTGAACCTACTTGTAACCATCCCGCTTCCTAAATTAAGACACGATTCTCCAAAAAAACCTAAAAAATCCAAAATAATTCTCAGTCCTAGTATTTAGGAAAGGTTTGGGGGTTATAAAAGTCGACCTCTACAGCAAAAATATAGATCAAGAGAAAAAAAAGTTTCAGTTGGCTCAGGGACATTTGCATATGGAGTTGCGTAGTGATGTCAAATGGTAGGTGGGGTTATTCATGTTAAGACCCTTGTTTTACATGTAATGGCTGTTATAAATGATTGTATTCTACATATGCCCGGACAGAACACCTGGAAAACCAGGCAACTGTCCAGTGGGCCGCTGGCCCACAGCACACATGGTCCAGGGTAGTGCTGTAGTGCGCGGCCGCATGCTACTTGAGCATAAAAGAGTTCAGCTGCACTTACTCAGACGTCAGCCTGCAATTGATATGAACACAGCAGAGGGCCGATATCGTATATACTAGAAAAATATATGAACGGAAGCATAAATGTAATTTCAAACTGTAATTACTAGTTAACTTGTGTTTGCAAAATGCATTAATTTGCTTCAATTAATATTAATTGATGATTTTGTTTTATTTATTTTTTGCATTTTAGGGCATTTTTTACACCTCGATGCATCTGGAGCTTACAGTCCAATATTCATTAGTCCGTGGTTAAGGAGTAACAGCAGACACTGCGTGGTGGAGATCAGCGTCTACGTCCAAAGAGGTGGAAAGTATACGGTGCGCCTCCTGCCAGCCAACAGCACGAGTTATGAAGTCTTAACGCAGTCTCGACAGAAGCAGAGCGGGTAAGTTAACTTACAAGGAAAAGGAAGCTCTTGGAGTTCCAAAAGGAACAATGAGGTTCAATGAGTCATTGTTACGAATATTCGTTGACCAATCTGTGTTTGGAGATGTTCTAGATACCATGGGACTCTGGTTTGTGAGCCAGCAGGACCTTGTGAAGCTTTACAACGGGGACGGATAGAGTAGGGCAAGTGACAGGGAGGGCCGGGGCTGGGTTTATACTGAATTTACTTTGTAGGCGATTCTGGACGTGGAACAAGCAAGCACTGGGCAGAAAACGGAAGGGTGCGTGGATCTAGATGTTTTCGAATGATGACAAGGAATTGAGAAGGTTCCATGTAGAATGGAATGATTTATTAATATTCATTGAGGCCGTCAGCTAGATCTTTATCCTCCGACACAGCTTCCTTCTTTTGTTTTTAATCTAACAAATCCTTGTTATACTTTCCTTTTTTTCATTTATGTATCCAAAAAACATTTGGGGCAATTCTCTCTTCTGCGTGTGTTTGGGCAGCTTTTATAACTTTATAGCTTTGCCTCCTCCTGAATAATTGTGTAATTACTAAATGTTTTTTTGTTTTTTTTTACTATTTTGGCCACAGATTTTTTTATTTTTTTTTTACTATTTTGGCCACAGTGGCTTCTTCAATTTTTGTCTTACTGACCAGCCTAATACAATATTCAACTTTGAAATAATCCTATTTCTCCTAGAAACCGCCCCATTACACACATTCTAATTTTAGAAAAGTAGTTTGTTTTTTTTCTAAAATCTTAAACGTTTGTTTTTATGTGACTCTTTTTATATTAACCCAACCGGATCTCAAAGGTTTAAGTACCAGATATCTTGACGGAAAGCATACGCAGATAGGTAAAAAATGAAAGGTTTAGGTGGATACAGGAATGAGAAGATTTGACGAACCCCCCAATTCCGCTCCTTAGTCGAAAGTTCTACCTACAGACAAAAGTTAAGACCCTTGAACACCGCCAATTAGTTTACTGATAAATTCCAGGGGCCCCAGAGCATGGTTTTGCTTATAGTGAATAAAAGATACTAGTATATATATCTCCTCTAAGTTATTAAAATCGCTACCCTTGATCATTCTTGCTTCTTTATCACTAAGTAATGAGAACTTTGCTGCGCCGTCCTCCCCTGATGCCTCGTTTATTGATGTAAGCTGATATTTATCATGAAGTATCGTGGTTATAATTCTGCGGAGTCTTCCCACGTCTCTGATGCAGCCGTTTGATGGCTCGTCGTCTTTGTAATAATTATCTACGCTATAAAAATACATATTAAAAAAAAAAATTATCAATGCATATTCTTATTTGGTACATGCGTGTTGGGGTATCAGAGGGGGAAAAAAATCAATTAAATTAAAACAATACTTAGAAAATGAGCCTTTTTCCCTTGGTAATCACTAAACATTTTTCAACATTTTATTCTTTCTTACTGGCGTATCACCTTTTAAGCTTTTTTTATTAAAAAAAAAAACAAAAAAAAAAGAGAGGTCACCTTGAGCCGGACCACTGATGCTACAGGAGACTGTGCCAAGTTGCCACAACCTCCATAGGCTGCATTCGAAGGCGCTGCGCCCCCTGTGGTGAGGACAGCAGCCACAAAGGGGGCAGCTGGGGGTAAATATACCCCTGACATAACTACTACCAATATCAAGACTTAAAATATGCAAAGTGTCTGTAGTAAGAGATGCGAGGGTCTTCTTTTTAATGAATTTGTACTCTTATCAATTAATTGATTTGGTATTCATATAGTTTTTTGAAATTATTATGTAGAATAGGTAAATTGGTATTTATATGATGTATTTAAATATAATAAGATAATAGTAGTCTAATACCAGCAATTTCAAAAGTCTAGTAAATTAAATGTTCTAATACATCAAATGTTAGCCAGTTGATAATATTAATATTCAGTAGACTTTTGCATTTGGGTTCCTAAGAATTTCAAATTTACAGAATTTCAAGAATTTGTACAAAGCCATGAAAATAAGGCCCTTTCACTCAAACTCTCACTTACTCTTATTCTGGTTCACTATCTCTCACGCTCTCTAAATGTTTTCCTACCTTCCACTTCTGCATCTTCTGTCTTCTTTCTTCCATCGTCTATCTTTTCTCTTTCATCTTCTCTTCGTCTGAGTCTGTCCGATTGGAGGGACAGGACTTCAGCGATAGTGCTGTAAATTTGGTGGAAGTTCACATTAGGGTAAAATTGTCAACTTGGCCTGGAAAGGATGGGGATTTTAGTCCCCCTGGCTAAGGGCAGGGCAAGGTACACCTCAGAGCAACTTGGCCTGGGGAGACCAATGGCTGTGGAACAAGGAGGAAGGTCCGTAACAGCGACATTCTGTGACCAGCCAGACACAAGCAACTGATCAAAGTGTACTGCAAGTAGCCAGGTTCCGATAGCAGCTTGAGGAGTATGTGCACTGTGTGCATATATACTACCATTCAAAGGTTTGGGGTCACTTAGCTGGTTTCATGGGGAAAAAGGAAATTTCTGGCTGTAATATAATTGCAAAAGGCTTTCTAATGATCAATTATCCTTTTAAACTTAAACTTGGATTCACGAACGCAACGTGCCATTGGAACATAGGAGTGATGGGAGTGATAAAGGGCCATTGGAACATAGGAGTGATGGGAGTGATAAAGGGCCATTGGAACACAGGAGTGATGGGAGTGATAAAGGGCCATTGGAACACAGGAGTCATGGGAGTGATAAAGGGCCATTGGAACACAGGAGTGATGGGAGTGATAAAGGGCCATTGGAACACAGGAGTGATGGGAGTGATAAAGAGCCATTGGAACACAGGAGTGATGGGAGTGATAAAGGGCCATTGGAACACAGGAGTGATGGGAGTGATAAAGGGCCATTGGAACACAGGAGTGATGGGAGTGATAAAGGGCCATTGGAACACAGGAGTGATGGGAGTGATAAAGGGCCATTCGAACACAGGAGTGATGGGAGTGATAAAGGGCCATTCGAACACAGGAGTGATGGGAGTGATAAAGGGCTATTGGAACACAGGAGTGATGGGAGTGATAAAGGGCCATTGGAACACAGGAGTGATGGGAGTGATAAAGGGCCATTGGAACACAGGAGTGATGGGAGTGATAAAGGGCTATTGGAACACAGGAGTGATGGGAGTGATAAAGGGCCATTGGAACACAGGAGTGATGGGAGTGATAAAGGGCTATTGGAACACAGGAGTGATGGGAGTGATAAAGGGCCATTGGAACACAGGAGTGATGGGAGTGATAAAGGGCCTCTGTGTTGAAGAGATTCTATAAAAAATCAGCCGTTTCCAGCTACAACAGTCATTTACATTAACCCCGTCTGCGCTGTTTTTCAAATCAATTTCATGTTATTTTGTAGTGAACAAAATTAGCTTTTCTTTAAAAAAACAAGGACATTTCTAAGTGACCCCGAACGTTTGAATGACAGTGTACATATTGTGTGTGTATAAATGAATATCTAAGTGCATATCTGTACACATAGACACAGAAAGAACATTTGGCCACATACACCACTGTCAGCCACACATATCACGCATCAAATGTTTAAAAAGCTGTGGTTTATTACATAATTTTATAAATTTTGGGGGTTTTTTTATTCCAAATTCCGGCCATAACAAAGGACCCAGAGACTCAAGTGATGCTCACATGTGCCCCTGATTTAAAATATTTATGGGTCTACAAAAGTGGCAGCTATTACCAGACACTTAAATAGACGGTACCAATAAAGAATAGTATTATCATTATCATTTGTTTATTTAATGTGACATTATAATGAGTAACAGTTTCTTACGCATTGGCGTTTATTTTCTGCGCATGTCCATTTTTAGATGTTTAATTGCACAGCAAGTATACCTTGGTTTGTTACAGAATTGGTAATTAGAGCTAAACATTGCCAGAGGCATAAAAGGAGGTATCGGGGTGTCTTATGACATCATGTTACTATTCAACGTTTAAGCTCTTCCTAGGGAACAGCAGGATGTTCAAAATCAATATTGTGAAAAAGCATTATCATGGGAAATAAAATAACATAAGTGAGGGTGATAAACATTTTTCATTTATATATATCTGTCCTAGATTTTAAATAAATAAATAATAAATTATAAATAAAAAAAAAATATATATATATATACTTTAAATAAATTAAAATTTTAAATTTACAGCTGGAGGCTGTATACTAAAAGACGCAGAAATGAATTATGATGTAACAAGTCCTCTCACCATTATTTAGCTCTGTTCTAAATATTACTTTAGAAAAGTTGTAATTTTTATGTGAAATCCAGTAAAAAAAAAAAAAAAAAAAAAAATCTTCTGACTTATTACTACAAAAGGTAACAGATTTATTATCAGGATACCAGCATCTGGCAGTAAGTTTGACACCGCATTGCCTACAAATCACAAAATAAAAAATATACTTAGCCGCGGAATACGAAATGTGGAGACAATTTGATCGCTTGTGTTGGGTTTGTGCGGACGTTTAAGGAAAAAAAAAAATAGTGGAGCAGATGAGGGGAGCTTCCTCGGAAAATGTAATTTACACCTCTGCTTAATCTTTACAATCCAGTTTATTCCATTTTGCAAGTCATATATCCCGAGGATTTTTTTTTTTTGCAGTTTAACGGCTAGAGAAATATAGACTGATGTGTATGAGCAGAAATAAAACTTACTGGGTGTTTGAATTAAAAAATAAAAAAAAAATGCACACAATGCACATTCGTGGATCCTGAAACCACGTTCCCGAGAGATTGATGACAGCTGTAAACCGTAAATACATGTTTATTAAGCCAATGTATTGCAAGCTCGCTGCTCCGGAGAGGGTTAATAGATACTTAACATTAATTAAGAAATAATGAAACGAAAGTGTCTGTATGTTAATATTGTATTATATGACATTATTTGAGTACATTTTTTGCATTGGGTATATCTCAGCATACGTATGCTCACTTTTAGCTGGTTTGCTATTCTTTGGCCAATGGCCATAACAGGGAGCTCTCTGAGTTTCGCCTGGAGACTCCGGGTGAAGCGGCGGGTCTCCGGTTCACTCTGGGTCGTAGAGACTCGACGACTGCCCCTCCAATCACGACATTTTCCTGCGTGTGGGGCTAGCAACGCGCGCGATATAGTGGACAGCCCACCGACGTCATCTGACCGCCCACTGACAATAGTAGGACCGCCCACTGATGTCAAAGTAACTGCCCACTGACAATAGTAGGACTGCCCATTGACATCAACGCAACTGCCCCGCCCACTGACAATAGTAGGACCGCCCACTGACTTCAATGCGACCGCCTACCTGCATCCCGAAAAGGGAATCTCAGGGTAGCTGGAGCCTGGTATGTTCCTAGGTATGGCAATGGTTCCTATAAAACTCTTGGTATATGTGGCATAGGCAGGTCCGTGGTGGGGTATTCAGTAGTGTATTTAGGCTTGGGCTGCCATAATCCTGACGAAGGACAGAGCCACAGCAGCCCTCATCACTTACCTCTGGTGCCGCCATCTTCTCCTCTCATATGCCATCCATCTACCTCCTAAGGCATGACAATGGGTACAGAATGCTTTTGAGGCTTCCTTCCATCCTTCATAGTATAACCTGATCATTTGATGCACTGGGGACCACGATTGCCCAATAGGCCGATCGGACCCAGGTGATGTGGCAGAGAGGGGTTCTGTGTCCAGGATCAGCTGCCCTAGGGCTAGGCTGACCAGAATATACCACTGGGGATATCTTCCAAAATGGGCACAGGGTGGACACTGGTGGATAGGATCAGTGATATATTGAAGGGTGCTACAGTACTAATCCCAGTTGCATAATCCCTCACCAAGGAGGCACCTCCATGATGGACGTGCAGTGCCTGTTTAGAAACCTGTGCCTAGGCCTATATATGCCATTCAATGGAGTTTCCACAATGCCCAATACATATGATTAATATATCATATATAACAAAAGTCTCTTGCGGACTAAAATATCTTCGGCTGACCGTGGGCAATATTTTTACACAATAGGCTTCTAAATTATCAATGGCAAAGGGAGCCCCGGAGGAATATATTACAGGAAAATAATTCATCAGCCCATGTGTCAAAATGTGATTTATCATCCACAGAGTGCGTTAATAAACTCATCCATGGTCTTTTCCACATTATTCAAGACAACAATTTATTATAATGCATTTTGTTATTTTTAAAGTATTTATAAATAGACTTGGGCACCAGGGGGCTCTTCGTGTTCGTCTTCATGCTCGTCTTCGGGGAAAAAAAAATCTTCGGATTCCGCGAATATTCGCCCGTTCCTGTCTTCTCTTCGGGCGAATATTCGTTTTTTCTTCGTTTTTTCCGGTTAAGGGGTTAATACGGGGTTAACGCAGCTCTGGCGCCAGTACTTTAAATGTGTGTATCAGCAACTCCATTGGTCGCCAGCAGGGGGCCTCCTGCTGTCGACCAATGATCACAGTACCATATATAGCTAATATATTCTCGGGCAGAATATTCTGCTACTCAGTGTAAAACCAACAGAGGGCAGCATTCTGTCCGAAGATATATTAGCCATATGTGGCAATGTGTTCATTTTCATTTATTAATTATTTAAATAAAATATATTTCCATGATCCGCTGGTCTCCCCACTGCAACAGTTAAATGTCCGCACTCACGGACATTAATTTTGTCGAATTTACAAACTCTTTTTTTCTATTTATTTTGGGGTTTTTTGTATTAAACTGTTAGACGAAAGGATCATGGGAATAAATGCAAATGAGCACACGGCCCCATATGGCTTATATATCTTTGGACAGAATGCTGCCCTCTGTTGGTTTTACATTAAGTAGCATATGTTTGAAATCCAAAGTTATTCTGCTACTCAACGTAAAACCAACAGAGGGCAGCATTCTGTCTGAAGATATATTAGCCATATGTGGCAATGTGTTCATTTTCATTTATTAATTATTTAAATAAAATATATTTCCATGATCCGCTGGTCTCCCCGCTGCAACAGTTAAATGTCCGCACTCGCGGACATTAATTTTGTCGAACTTCCAAACTCTTTTTTTCTATTTATTTTGGGGTTTTTTTGTATTAAACTGTTAGACGAAAGGATCATGGGAATAAATGCAAATGAGCACACGGCCCCATATGGCTAATATATCTTTGGACAGAATGCTGCCCTCTGTTGGTTTTACGTCGAGTAGCAGAATAACTTTGGATTTCAAACATATGCTACTTAATGTAAAACCAACAGAGGGCAGCATTCTGTCCGAAGTTATAGTAAGCTATTTATACTAAGTTAAATGTCCGTACCGGCGACTTTGTTGGTCGCTGGCACTGACATTTAACTGACACAGTGGGGAGACCACTGGTGTCTCTGCTGTGTCAGTTAAATGTCCGTACCAGTGACTTTGTTGGTCACTGGCACGGACTTTTAAGTTAACTGGTGCAGCAGGGTCCCAGGTTGCTTTTTTTTTCTGCCTAGCAACTAGTGGTAAGGGGCCGTGCGAGTGAGCCTATTGGTCGCTTGCACAGCCCTTTACCCTACAGATTTCTGCTCCCATTATCCAACGCAGCATTGCAGGGGTTAACGGGAGCGGAAATCAGGAATTAAAAAGGCTGTGCAAGTGAGCCTATTGGTCACCTGGAGGGTCTTCCTCTGGCATCAACCAATTGTTTGATGCCAGAGGAAGACCCTGCAGGTGACCAATAGGCTCACTCACACTGCCCTGTAACCCCTGACGACGAACCTTCTGATTTCCACTTCAGTCAACTCCCGCGATGCTGTGAAGATAAGGTAAATTAGATGGGGGAGGGACCGGGTAGATTAGTAGACGAAGGCGAAGATTCTTCGTGTGTGAGTCTTCGTCTTCGCCTACGTTTTACCTGCACTGTCTTCTCTTCTTCATGTCTTCGGAACGAACACGAAAACGCACTCTTCGTGTTCGTTTTCATGTTCGCCCGAAGACGAATGCACAAGTCTATTTATAAATTAATTTTATTTTTAAGAAATTATTTTTTATATTGAATTTTGGAGTTCTGGTGCTATACCAAGCGTGTTCGTTTGGGTTCCATAACACATGCCATTGTATCAAGTCAAACATCTTTCTGTAAATGTTTAACCCAATAAATACCACACCCCTTAAGTTTTATACAAATTTAAAGAAAATGTAATTTAAAAAAAAAACATTATTAGAAAGCTAAAACCGTATATTCTCACTCACTCTCTCACTCATTCATGCTCTCTCTCACTCTCTCTTAATGTCTCCTACCTTACCTGTACCATGTGTTCAGTCCTGACTCCCGGAGCACTTCTACAAAAGGGCGGAGCTTCTGGGCACACCCACTCCCCGGATTGGAGGAACGAGAGAGAGGCTGTCTCCGTGTGTCTGCTCTTTTGCAGAAGCACCTTTAGAACCCAGAAACACGTCTCTTTCTCTGCAAATCTGTCTGCAATATCGGGACTCCTTAGGGTACTTCTGCAAAAGAGCAGAGTCGCGGGCATAGCCTCTCCCTCATTTAGCCAATCAGGAGAGTGGGTGTGCCCAGAAGCTCCGCCCTTATGCTTCTAAACACAAGCACCAAAAAAACTAATGTCCTTCGTCCATCTGAAATACTTGAGCACTGTATTTGCCCCTGAAACCCAAGGTCTATTTTCCCTTGTGCTCAGGGTGACGCGGTCTACTCCGATTTAACGAGCTGAAATCCCTGCTTGAGTCCAGGTGACTTCATTCAGAATATCTTTACCATTTCGTTTAGGAAACCTTGATACTGTAAAATACCAGTTCTGTTCTCCTTGGTTATTTCCAGACACCAACCCTTTACATCCTACACCTGAAATGTTAATTGCACCATCGATAATATTTATCACTCAGATGAATGTCTCGGAATATTGCATGCTGACATCTAATGTTACAACGCCTAATAAATGAAGCCTAAAAAAAAATCCATGCTCAGGTCACAGCCGAGACCATCCCTGATATATTGTAGCTTTGTGTCTTGGCTCTGTGTTCAGCCGTGAGATGCTGTCCTGCCAGGTTTCACAATAGAAATATGATGTCATATTAAGAACACAATCCAAAATGTGACAAAGATAACCTTCAACGTTTATCTTCAGAGTCATGTGGTTTTCTAACTTAATGTGTAAATTGTGTAGTTTTATTCCATTAAAATGACAATTAAGGATGTTCTGTTAAAAGATCTGCAAAAAAGACACTTGACACAATATTTATTTCTATGATTACATAAAGTTTCGTTTATGTAGCTATGGTGTTACCACTATATTGTTATTATATATATATATTTATTTATTTTTTTCCCATTTGTGGAATATGCATCTCTGTACATACAAAAATCTGTACTCTGTTTAGTGTTTGGTGAGGAGAGGGGCTGCTGCGTAGTGTTGTGTGCAAGCTGAGAAAGCTGACGGATAGTTTTTTGAGCCGGGGGGCTCTTGGATAATGTTGTGAGCTGGGGGTAGGGTGAGGGGCTCTTGGATAGCGTTGTGTGTAGAAGCGGAGAGGCTGCGGGAAAACCTTGTGTGCATGACTGAAAAGGAACTGTCGGACATTGTTGTGGAGGTAGAAGAGCTGCCAGATAGTGTTGTGTGGTGGCAAGGAGAGAATGTCAGATGGTGTTGGGTGGGAAGGTGGTGAGGGACTACCACATAGTGTTGTTCATGTTGCCTTTTGGAGAGCTCTAGTGCGCATGTACACAGTGTATTAATTTTAGCATGCCAGGGTAATGTGTGTTTAATATGACTTGCATCATTCCAATTACTGATTAGGCTGGGTCCATTCCCCAAATTACAAGTTGCTGACCTAACCTAGATGCACATCTGATTAATTGATCCCCTAATTACATTTGACTAAATGTTCAATGGCTCCTTTTAGAATTCCGTAGGATACCAGCATGCATCGTATATGAATCCTCTTTCATTCCATCATGTAGATCGACCCCCTATGAATATTGATTATTTCATGTAAAGTTTTATGTTGAAACATCAATCAAAGGAAAGGAAGAAAAAAAACCATAAACCTGAGTTATACATCTGCTGCATCTTAACAAAAGGCTAAGAAATATGTTTATTCTATATAAAATTATTGGCTTTTTAATAGAAAATCGATGTCTCCATATCGGGGGGGGGGTCATCACTGGACATTGCCAAATTTCCTTATGTATGTTCAATAAAAAATGGAAGCAATATGAGGAAATTATTATTCTTTGTTTCAGGGTAAAATCTTGTATAATAATTTTAAAATATACCATTTTTAACAGGAAGTATGCATGTAATGTATTTATATTTTAAATGAAACTGTTAAACAGCTTTTTAAATTAGAAAAAAATATTTTTGCACTCTTTCATGTCAAATGGCAGTCTGGGGTTCCCATGTCCCACCAAAAGGTCATTGTGATGACCATTTAATTTAATTTAAAATGGTTTTTTTTTCTATTTACAGAACCATACTGCAATCATCACTTATCATAACCATTGTTTTTCTTCCTAAATAAAAATATATATTATTATTATAGTTTAGATATTTTTTTTAAATAAAGGTTGAACACTTTTTTTTTATTCTTTGGTGCTTTGGCAATGTGTGAAATCTGTGAACATTCAGACTGAATCACCTTTTCCAGAGAACTTGATGAAAGCTAGGGTTAAATATTTAGCTTTTATTTCCACTTGGTGTTGACCCAACCATTGTTGACCTCCTACCCACCCATAGAGCCTTTTTCTTTTTTCATAGCGTGCGACAGATCAATTTTCGCTTTAAATGTTATTAAATACATTTTGGGATATACGGTATATGTGGTTCTGCCGTTTCAAGTTTCTCGTTTCGAGTAAGGATTTTATTAGCGCTCCCGCCCTTAATTATCTTTAATTTTTCTTGTAGTCTTAAGAAACTACAAACTGCTTTCTGGGCAGCAGCTCGATAATCTGTAATCGCCACTAACAGAGCCTTTTTTATTTTGTTATACTTTTAGAAGCCTATTATGACTCTATATAAACATAGAATCTGATGGCCGATAAACATTCCGCCCCATCTAGTCTGCCAATTTTTTGGCCAGTCAAATTCTATGTTTCTATGTAGCTGGAAACAGTTGATTTTTAATGGAATCTCTTCATAGACGTACAGAGGCCCTTTATCACTCCCATCACTCCTGTGTTCCACCTTTATCACTCCCATCACTCCTGTGCTCCAATGGCCCTTTATCACTCCAATCACTACTGGGTTCCAATGACCCTTTATCACTCCCATCACTCCTGGGTTCCAATAGCCCTTTATCACTCCCATCACTCCTGTGTTCCAATGGCCCTTTATCACTCCCATCACTCCTGCGTTCAAATGGCCCTTTATCACTCCCATCACGCCTGCGTTCCAATGGCCCTTTATCACTCCCATCACTCCTGCGTTCCACTGGCCCTTTATCACTCCCATCACTCCTGCGTTCCAATGGCCCTTTATCACTCCCATCACTCCTGCGTTCCAATGGCACGTTGTGTTCGCGGATCCAAGTTTAAGTTTAAAAGGCTAATTGATGGTTAGAAAACTCTTTTGTAATTATGCTACAGACAGAAATTCCCTTGTTTTTCATGAAAACAGTTGAGTGACCCCAAACTTTTGATTGGTAGTGTAGGTAGAATGATTTCCAGTACATTATATGGTGTGTGGGCCTGACACTGATACATCCATGCCACATGATATCAACATACAATTTCCAAGAACACACTTTATATTCATATAAATTATACACTGTGCTGATACGGCAGAGCTGGAAGACTCTCATCATTACAGGTTCAGTGATGGCATCCCATGCGTGGTGGATTTTTAATGTTTTCCCCCATTAAGTTAGAAAATTATACATTTTTACCATTTGCAGATGGCTGCGGTTTTATGCCAAGACATAAAGCACAGGGAAATGTCACACAATTGTGTGTTTGTATTCATGAATATTTACTGATACCTTTTTTTTTTTTGAGGAAAACTATATTTTTGGTGCATGAAACTCTTCTGTTCATAATGCAGCCATCATTATTATCCATTCTTTGGTGATTTGTAACGGATAATGTTTTAATGGATTAGGAAAAATAAATTTGCCACTGTAATAATTCTGTCCATATGCTGCGAGCAAACATTTGTAAAAGAGTTATGACGTGTTAAGGTATATGATGGTAAATCTGGGGAAACGTCTAATTGAGACCAAAGGTGGAACCGATCATCCTTCCAGAAATGCGCGACAAACCAGAGAGGGAAGGAGGGAAGGCGTTTTAGCTGGATTGGGTCTAAGTTGCTCTCCTGCCTATTATAATGATTTTAGGAATAAGAATTTGCAAAAGCGCATGGTCCAGTTAACCCCTTCATGACAAAGCCTCTACATCTACCGGCACCGAATTCAATGAATTTGTTAAAAAAAAACAAAAAACCCAAAACATTGAGTATTTCTATTCTAAACTCAGGGCAAGATTATAATCTATTTAGCAGGTTTTTTTATTAGCAAAAGATTTTTCAAATAAAAGGCAGAAAGTGTTTTTTTGCAATTTATTTTCACCACATTTAATTTTTTTATAATAATTATACGATGTGATCAAAATAATGGTATCTAAAGAAAGCCCTTCTTGTCATGAAAAAGGACAATATATAACGTGTGTGGATTCACTAAATGAGAGAGAAGAAAATAGACTAGACATAAAATTAATAAATATTGCATGGTGCATATATATATACCGTATTTGCTCGATTATAAGACGACCCTGATTATAAGACGACCCCCCAAAATCTAAATATTAATTTAGGAAAAAAACAAAAAGCCTGAATATAAGACTACCCTATAGGAAAAAAAGTTTTACCAGTAAATATTAATTCATGTAAACAATATTTTCATATTTAATAAAAGCTATGATTGAGAAAAATATATTTTTTTTTATTTCCTTTTATTTGCCAACCTGCCCCCCCAGTTATGCACATCTGCCCCCAGGGTTGCCACTCTGCCCCCAGAAATGCCTTATACCCCCTATTTGCCACTCTGCCCCATGATGTGCCTTTTAACCCTCTATATGCCACTCTGCCTCCAGAAATGTCTTATACCCTCCTATATGCCACTCTGCCCCATGATATGCCTTTTAATCCCCTATATACCAGAGTGGCATATAGGGGGTTAAAAGTCATATCATGAGGCAGAGTGGCATATAGGGGGTTAAAAGGCATTTCTGGAGGTATGTATATATATATATATATATATATATAACTGCTAACAGCAATCACACTCCTATCAAGCCAAGGCAGCCAGTAAATGCTGGAACCTGGGGATGATAGGAGTCTGAGTACAGCCTCCCTATGCCATGCTACCACCACCACCACCCCTTACACATCCATGCTATCACACACACACTCATTCACAAACATTTAAATACTCATTCATTCCATTAATCACACATACTTCACACATTAATCACAAAAACCCTCCCCCCCCTTACCTGAACTGCAGATCTCACTCGCAGACTTCTGCAGGGGCCCGGCTGTGCGAGCAACTTCTCTGGCCCCGCCCCCAGAGGAAGGAGGGGGGAGGCAGAGTTATGTGACACTCTGCTAGCTTCCTGTTCTCCTGCTGCTAGTAGAAGAGACGCTGCTCGCGACCAAAGCCCGGTAAGCAGCCTGGCCCCAGCGGACATTTTGAGGTCTGATTAGAAGACGACCTCGATTATAAGACGAGGGGTATTTTTCAGAGCATTTGTTCTGAAAAAAACCTCGTCTTATAATCGAGCAAATACGGTATATATATATATATATATATATATATATATGTGTGTGTGTGTGTGTGTGTGTGTGTGTGTGTGTAATATGTGTAAAATAGGGAATATTGATATTCCAGCTTGATGAAAGGTCCTCCTTGAATTGTTTTAAATATTTTGTATGTGTATATAGTTCCCGTATCGAGGCAATAACGTAGAACTTGGCCTAGAAAAGACATAATGGAGATAAGGCTTTAAAAGTATATGAAGAAATACAAAATAACCACCACTCCGTACATAGGGACTTTATTTCTCCCTGGAGCAAGAGAACAGCTATGGTGTATATATCACACGAGTAAGGATTTTTCCAAACTATGTTCTTTATGGATGTGTATTTATGTACTAATATTCTATTATTGTGTATTTTAAGAGTGCGGCGGAGAGAGCTTTGATGCATTAAAAATCCATTTGCTCGCGATAAATATTCCATTTCCTTTGGTGTCCATATTATTGCCACCAGTTTTCCAGAAATATTTTAGTTCTATGGCCTAAAAATGCCTCCGTTCCTATACTGTAGATAACGGAAAGGCATTTCCGTCTAAATATTGGACGTACACAGTAAGAAAATATAACTCAACCGGACCATTTTATATACCTTGAGTATATGGATATATATGTGATACAAATGTATCGTACACTAAGGATATAGATACATTAAAGAATATACAGTATGTGCTAAATGTGCCCATAATTCATCATATTTCACCCCAGGCATGTTTTTTTTTTTTACTATGTCTACAGGGTCCAGGGTTTTAAAGGACAAAGGTATATTATTTAATATACTTTTTATCATATATATCATTGAATGATTCTACACTAAAAATATAGTAAATCCAGTACTGTAAGAACCACCATGGTGCTCTTTCGCAAGTATGTCCTCTCTCATCACTTAATAAAGAGATACGTGTCTTGCCTTAACTCTCAAGTCACAGAGGCTGCAAAATATCCCAAGTCTCGTCCTCTAGGGGAAAAGAAACTGCCATTGTTGGTGAAGAGTCAGGTTTTTCTCCCAGGTTCCATGTCCCAAAGCCTGCAGAATACTCAGGAGCTCAAACTTGGGGGAAATGCATCAGTAATGCGTAAAGCGCCAGGCAGGGCCGGCCTTAGGGGTGTGCGACCGCACAGGGCGCCATGGTAGCAGGGGCGCCTGCCCGGGACTTAACTTAAAACATCGTTTTTTTGTTGTTGTTTTTTTTTTAAACTTTATTTAACATCATTCATGAAGTTCTCAGCAACCGCTCGGCGCCCCTTACGCTCTGTGACTCCGTTGCGGTTCCGGCATCTCATGTTGAGTGCCGGACTATTCCGGCGCTCAACATGAAATGCCGGCACCTTGGCAGAGCGAGAAGACGGATGCCTCCCGCTCTCACCGCAGGACTCCGGCAACAAGGGGCAGAGGGGGGGGGGGGTAGTTTGAAGGGGCGGGGGGGTAGTTTGAAGGGGCAGGGGGGGGTAGTTTGAAGGGGCGGGGGGGTAGTTTGAAGAGGCAGAGGGGGGGGTAGTTTGAAGAGGCAGAGGGGGGGTAGTTTGAAGGGGGGTAGTTTGAAGGGGGATAGTTTGAAGGGGCAGAGAGGGGGTAGTTTGAAGGGGCAGAGAGGGGGGGGTAGTGAGGGGGGGAGGCGCCAGAAGAGTAGTCCGCACAGGGCGCCACAATGCCTAAGGCCGGCTCTGGCGCCAGGTCTAGTTAATACAACTTCCACCGAGTATCCATTTCAGGACACCAATCATTGCACTTAAATATTGCACAAACTTCATCAGGAACAAAGACCCAGTGGTGTATCTTGGTCTAGGCCAACTAGGCCTAGGGCAGCAGGCCCAGGGGGTCGCGAACCTGGTGTTAGATTAGCCGCTTGTGTAATCAGGCCTCACAGTATGCTACCCCCTCATTGGGATGGTTACATGGGAGATCTTTCAGTCCTGGGTCAGCACCAAAGGTAAATATAACACTGCATAGCACTGCCAAGCAAAATCTATCTGCAATATTCTGTCTTCTTAGGCATGAGTGAGTGAGGGATCGAGGAAATATTGTTTTAGTTTTCCAGTAATGTTTAAAAAAATAAAAATAAAAAAAAGATATATTAACAATAGTAGTGGCATTAAAGCCTAAATCGATGTTTTATGACAAAAACAACCAACTAAACAGATTAACATTTTAATTTAGTTTGGGCTGCACTTTTTGTATGTTATTTAAAAAAAATAAAAACCAAGATTCTCAGCTAAATGGATTTTTGTTATTAAAGTGGAGAAAATACATTAACATTGCTCAATTTCTATGCATTACCCAGAATCTCTTTTAATCCAATGCACAGTATGGGATTATAATGTTCAGAGTTTCTAGAATTTTATGGTAAAAGTTGTATTTTTCTTAACTATAAATCATTGAACCTAAACTAACTAATACTAGAATAATTTTTTTTTAATCCAAAAAATTAAAAAAAGTATATGTTGAATGTTAAAAAAAAAGTAATCACTATTTTTTTTTTGTCATTTCTCATTCATTAGTTAAGGAATTAATTTTGTACCCAAAATGTGTCAAACCCATTAGACATTGTTGAAATTTTAAACACACGTTCAAAATTATTAGTAGCATTTCATTTTCAATTTTTTACCCTATATATATATATATATATATATATATATATTATATATATATATATATATATATATATATTATATATAATATATATATATATATAATAAAGTGTTAAAAACACTATGATTTTTAAAAATAATTTAATCTAGAACATTGGATTTCTTCCCCCATGTGAACCTGATATCAGATCTACAGATATTTATAATTTAACAATAACGATAAATATTCCGCGGCTTGTACCAGAAGTTGTACTTTGGAAGCTCAAATTAACTCACATTTTTATTTTCTTTTTTTTTTCCAAACCTAAAGTTCATATATAAGGAAATAATTCTTTTTTTTGGATATTAAATTGCGGCCGCAGCGGCAAATATCAATCTCTGTTCTTGTCTCATAAAAAGAATTGACTCAGAAAAAAAATATATATATATAACTTCCAAGTTTATGCTCACGAACCCAGTAAGTTAAAACAATTCCAGCAGTTCCACCCCGGAATTACACTTTTTTTTCCCCCCTCTAGAAATAATAGTTTCGGTAACATGAGTTATGTAGAGAAACCCGCGCAGGCTCCATGAATCAGGGCTAATTCGCAGGTTTCTTGTACCAAGAAAAAGCTCTGCGTTTGACTTATGTTTATCAGCCTCCAGAGGTGATTCGGAAACACATGATGAATTGGCCATGCCACTAAAATATATTCGTCCCATGTATACACCACCAAATGGACTGTACCGGTAATATATTTTTTTAAATATAAATGGAAATATTCCTGCGGCTTGTGAATGATGGATGCCTCGGATATGGGGGAAAAAAGTTTGAGCCTTTAGAAAGCCAATGTGTCTCGAAAATAGGTTTTACAGAAGCAAGAAGGGGGGTTCATGGCTAGAAAAGGCAAATATATGATTTTTAGGGTATCCTTATTATTCTAATTTAGGGGAAAAAACAGTAAATTAACCGTTAGGGCTAAAAAAAGGAGAATTATCATCATAGCAAGTAATATTCTGGTGGAGAAAAAATCTTCAAATGCTGGATGTGTTTAACATTTAGGAACGTGACTTGCCCCTAGGCAATTGCCCTGTCCGCTTAATATCGAAAGTCTCTACTTAAGAAGAGAATCCGTATTGAGCTCACATTTCTCTTCTCTTCTTGTTGACTTCTGTCATTTTAATTGGCCTATGGACATAAGTGCAAGCTATCCTAAAACTTTTTAGGATTATACCAAATGAACCAGAGGAAAAACAATACTGATCAGTCAGTATGAAAAAAATAAAATGCGTACGAGTCCGAATGCACAAATCTAGTAAGTAAAATATGTGCCAAAAACAATTCCGACAATTCTTACGGTTTCGTTTTCGACATTTCGTTCCCTGCCCATTTGGTTCTTCCAAAAATTCGGGGGGGAATTTTAATTCGGGAACTAAATTTGTTCCCAGTGCCCACATTCACTCTCTCACACTCTCATTCTTGTTCATTCTCACACTCTCTAAATGTTTTTCTACCTTCTCTGCCAAACACTTCCGCATCTTCTTCATCTTTTATCTTCCTTCTTCTATCATCAAACTCTTCGTCCGTATCTCTTCGAACATAACCTGGCGCTTGCAGTGACATCATCTCCCAGATCCTCCAATCGAGGGAGAGGACTTCACCACAGGCGTATTGCCCCGAGTTCAAGTTAGGGCAAACTGACGGGGCTTTTGGTGATGTTATGCAGACAAAAATAAAAGATAGCAGATTGAAGATAAGAGAGATGTGAGAAGAGAAGGGAGAAGATGAAGAAGTGGAAGCAGGTGGCAGAGAAGGTAGGAAAACATTTAGAAAACATGAAAGAGTGAACAAGAATGAGTGTGTGAGAGAGAGTGAATGAATGTGGGCCGACGAAATTCTGAGCTTCGTACGAATCGCTGAATTTACCAAAATTCTGTAAATTTGCAATTCTTATGAATCCCAATGCACAAGTCTAGCCGATAATATAAATATCTCAATGTTTCTATCGCTTTCAGGTTTTTAATAATGACTTTTATTAATAATGGTCTTTTTAAATTTTACTTCGGGGTAACTCTGTATTGTCCATATTGTCATTGAATCAATGAAAGTATAAACCAATAAAGCTAGTTTTATACGGTCCGATCATGAGGCCCAAAGTGCATCCCGCGATAATATGGAGAAACAGCTGTTATGTTGTAATGATAATGAAACTGAGCTTGCAGTAAATTAAATTGAATGTTTTCTATTTGAATTTATCAAAATGTAATTGTGTAAAAGGGACTATAAATTTCAATCCCGCTGATATGAGGACGGTTTTGACAGAACTATTAAGATCCATATGTCAGCTGTTAATATACCATAGCCTTGGCTACTTAGCCGCGTGGAATAAGACTTTATTAAAGAAGCATTTCCAATATCCGATACATGACAATTTTTAGACACTAAACGTGGCTTCGACAGAGGTGAAAAATGCCTGAGCGTTCTGATTTCCATCCACTAAAGCGTATTATGAGGATGAGTGATTAGCTCTTGTCACTTGAGTTTGTGCCCTGAGTTTCGGGATTTTTGCCCTAATGAAGGGGCAGATTCTCAGGTCCCAGTCTCGAGCTTCTTATCCTACACTACAGTGATCATAAATAAATTGGTGCTTTTTCTGCCAGTATGTCATGGTGGATTCAGGTGACTCAATCAAGATTATCTTTAAATAACGACAGGTCATGGTTTCCACGAGCGCCGGTTTTAGAGCCATTTGGGTAACAAATGTCACTAAATAGAATCGTGACGATCGGGTATTGAAGTGTTAATATTTAAAGTCTCAGGGTCACCTCATTTAGAATGTTCCCAGGTATGATGGCCATTAAAGAGGAACGGTCATCTTCATCATTTTTAATATAGCTACATCTATTAATCAAAAAAAACTTGAAATTTGAAATATTTAATTTAAATGTTCACGTGGTATCATCCCGCTGTACAGCGCTCCCGAATGTGATGGCGCTATATAAAACAATAAATAATAATAATATCAGCTGGGATCTGTGATAGACGGCGTATTAATGGGTCCGCTTCTGCTTCTACGTCTATTAACCGATCGAGTTTTAAAGCCGTGATTAATTACCCCGCTAATGAAGATTCCCATATCCCGTTACCGTAACGGTTCCTTAACATAAACGGAAGACTTGATTAACCCCTTAAGGACAATGGGCGGTCCCTAAACCCATTGCAAACAATGCATTTTGAGCCCGTACATGTACGGGCTTTGTCATTAAGCGGTTAATAACCGTTAAGGCAAGTCAGCCAAACACTTCAAAGGTTACGATTAACGCGTCTGAACTTTAGCTTTTGATTTTTGCCCCATTTTCGCTTCTGAATTAAGATATCAATCCAACCTGACCTTTATGGAGCCCAGTAAGTTAAGCCAAAATTACTCAGGAGGGCTACTTATAAATAGAACAGATGATGTCTCTCGCCGGATCAGATCCAATAACTCAAGCTAAAGAGCGGATCCTGTAATAATCCACCAAATGCAATTGTATTCATCAAGGAAATTCTCTTTACTCCATCAAATCCCCGCGTTCCACCCGCAATATCACTAAAACGATTCCGCTCGTTTAGAATGTACGTGGATTTTAGCCATCGTTATTATTCTGTTATCTTTTTATATTCCCGCTGAGAGTTGTTGGATTAGATGGTGGTTACGGAGGATGAAGATATGGAATTTGGGTTTAGAATTTGTCGTATTGGAATTTGTATGAATTCTGGACCCTTTGAGGACGATTCCTGGTCTATAACTAGAATTTTCTGGGTTCAACAAGTTGTGTTTTGGGTCTTTGAGTCGTTACATAGAAAGATCACCAAACTTCTTTGGATTTGCATTTTTGTCTACAAATCTACAACTTTAGATGTAATGTAAGCAGGTTTTACTTTACCGAGACGGTGGTAGATAAGTGGAAAAGCCTCCAAGCAGAGATGGTAGAGGGTAATACAGTGAGGGTATTAAACATGCATGGGATAGGCATACAGCTCCTGAATCTAAGACGAGACCAACGACTGATTAAGGTTTGAGTCTTTACAGCAGGAGAAACGGGGGAATCATGGGGCTATCAACCAGTAGCCCACCAGGCATTTGCCCAGTGTGCCAGATGGATGTATGGGCAGAACCTAATAAGATCTGCAGAGGTTTCCGTCTCTTTAACACATACCTTCCAAGTGTCCCTAGTTTGGATTCCAAATCCCCAAATGCCCCTCTTTGCTAGGAGCTCGGAATGTTTGCTGGGTATGGGGGGTATCGCAGGGTTCTACTGCCCTAAAATCCCCGATAATCTGTATAGAAACAGCTGTAAATTAATTATGTAAATTTACTACCTAAATTAAAAATAATGATTTTTTTTGGTGATAAAATAATAAACCATCAGTGCTCCTTCATCCATTTGGAATGTTTGCCTTTAATGCGTCTCTCAGTAATCCCCTTTGTGACAGTCGCTTTCAAAGAACTAACATTGATGATAAAGAAAGAAAAGTAGGATTCCTAGAACTACTGATTTCTGTTATTACAGCGACCTTCATTTCTCCCGACTTCCACACGCTTTCACTACCATGCCTAGATTATGGTTCATTAAACGACAGTTTATTTGCCGCTTCTAAGGGATCAGACACAAAGGCTTACAATATCGTAAACACAATCAATAATTCTGTTTTCTTTAGCCTTTGTACAGAACCTGCATTTTTCTTCTAGCCATGAGATATTATTACGTGTAAATACATGGGTCCTATTCAGGTACTGCTATTGTGTTTTTGGTCCCTATATGTTTTTGTATAATGACATCATATCCCCTTTAGGACTAAGAGGTTCCATAACTCTTATTAACGTCGTTTTATCAAGCAGTGTGTTTCTGGTGAGCACATGTGATAGCTTTTCGACACACCTAATATCCTGGTGGTCTGCCATGAAATTCTGAGAAAAGTAGTACCGTATTTGCTCGATTATAAGACGAGGTTTTTTTCAGAGCAAATGCTCTGAAAAATACCCCTCGTCTTCTAATCGGGGTCGTCTTCTAATCAGACCTCAAATAGAGTCTGATTAGGAGACTAAGATCCAGATCCCCCGCACCGCTGCAGGGGACCTGGATCCTCCTGTCTCACCACCCCCCCCCCCCATCATACACACACTTACCGGTGCTTCCTGCTGTATTGCCGGGGCAGCGGGTTGACGTCTACGCGATCCGCGTAGACAACGTCCGCTGCAGCCGGAAGGAGGTGTGGCTAGCAGCGGGGGTTGTCTGCGTCCGTCGCGCAAACCTTCCCCGACTGTCAGAGATCAGAGTTCCCCGCACCGGTGCGGGGAACTCTGATCTCTGACAGCCGGGGAAAGTATACGCGACGGACGCAGACAAACCCCCGCTGCCAACTCCACCTCCTTCCGGCTGCAGCAGAAGGCGACGTCAACCCGCTGCCCCGGCTGGAAGCACCGGTAAGAGAGGGCTGAGAGGGGAGGGGAGGGGAGAGTGTGTGTGTGTGTGTGTGTGTGTTAGTTAAATGGGGGTATAGGGTGTGTGTGTGTGTGTTAAATGGGGGCATAGGGCATTTCTGGAGTGGCGTTAAGGGGGCATTTAATAGAGCACTCTGCCTCCTGAAATGCCTTATACACCTATATGCCACTCTGCCCCATAATATGCATTTTAACCCCCTAAATGCCAGAGTGGCATATAGGGGTATAAGGCATTTCTGGAGGCAGAGTGCTCTATACAATGCCTTTTAACTCCCTTAATGCCACTCTGCCTCCTGAAATGCCTTATACCTCCCTATATGCCACTCTGCCCCATAATATGCATTTTAACCCCCTAAATGCCAGAATGGGATATAGGGGTATAAGGCATTTCTGGAGGCAGAGTGGCATATAGGGGTATAAGGCATTTCTGGAGGCAGAGTGGCACATAGGGGGTCAAAAGGCATACCATGGGGCACAGTGGCATATAGAGGGTTAAAAGGCATATCATGGGCCACAGTGCCATATTGGAGTGGCAAGCCTGGGGGCAGATGTGCGTAACTGGGGGACAGGTTGGAAAATACAAGAAATAAAAACAAAAAAAATATTTTTCTCAATCATAGCTTTTATTAAAAAAAATAGTTTACATGAATTAACATTTACTGGTAAAACTTTTTTCCTTTAGGGTCGTCTTATATTCAGGCTTTTTCTTTTTTTCCTAAGTTAATATTCAGATTTTGGGGGGTCGTCTTATAATCAGGGTCGTCTTATAATCGAGCAAATACGGTACTTTCCAACCCGTGGACACAATAGAGTTTCTGCACCACGTATCTGTCTTTGATGTCAGTTGTTTTCTGAGGTTCCCGTCCTGACATGATGATTACGCACGCAACATTCTGCCAATTAAAGAGGTCACCCTGCAGGGTCAGCGAGCAGAAACTACCAGCTTCTGGCTACTTTGTTTCCGTGGGAATTTACTGTGGAAGGGTTCCGTGATGGTAACTCCCAAGGAACACACTTTTAATTTTCACCAACCACTACTTCCGCATCTCCTGTCTACTTCATTATCACATGGACCAGGAACCATCCTACACCTTCCTTGTCCTTCCAGCAGTCAACACCATAACCCAATGCACTCTTCCTCACCAGCGGGGACTGTTAAAGTATCCATACATAAACACTAGAGTCCTTGAGAAGGCTTGTTGGACCCATTTTGTGCCTATGGAACATCTACTAAAATGTATCTTTCACCCGAATCCCAATAGTCTTCACTCAATTCAACTCTTCCCCAGGGGCATAATGCCCCGTCATCATGACACCCAATACTTCCCCGATTGACTAGACTCACCAACCCGATTCCATCTGATTCTTTTTCTACTGTGTATTATTTGCTTACATTTTATGTGCATTTGCTAATCGCCAAAAAGTGTCCTGGATCAAAAACGTTAATAGATCCTCTAGCGGACAATTCATTGTTTGATACACATTAGCAGAACAGAATTTTATTTGAAGCCATTAGAAGGTCGAAATGGGTCAGTAATAGCTAAAGGCTTGGAGCTTTCAACACCCTTGTAAGGGTGTCTCTCAGCAAATGAAGAAACCTTGTTAGCAAAACGCACCAGTGTATACAGGGTGCACCAAAGAGGATTATAACCCCTGTAGTTCCAGAAAGGAAACTGAAAGACACTTAAAGTATTAACCCTTTAATGGCATAAAACATACACTGTAGCAATTAGTTAATGGTGGCAACCAAATAGCTCTAATTAAGGTACTTGAGGTAACTATGCCAGGAGGTAAAGAAATTGATTTAAGCAATAGTTAATTGATGGATAACTCATCCGACCAGACGCGACTCAGTTTGCTTGCTCGTATGGTAAGACTCGCACATTGACTAACTTGCAAGCTGTTTGTTACTTTCGTGAATATCAGAGGAGGGCATGTAAGTTCAATGAGTTTCACTTGAATGTCCTCCTCTGAAACTTGCAAACCCCCTCACTTTGATTTTTATTTATATAGCACCAGCAGGTTCCATAATCCTGTTACAGTAGGTGATAAGATACAATATAACAAAGACAACATCATTAACACACTTTAAGACATACTCTCTTGTGAGCTTTCAATCTATTGGGGGGGGTTCAGAGGGAAATGAGACATTAGGAGATGACTGCTTAGCTGAGGATGGGTTGATTGTAATGAGGGCAACATGGAAAACACTGTATTGTCACGAACTGGCTCCAAACAGATGACTAAAAGACCCAGCCCGCCCAAAGATTGTGTGCAGGAGTTACGGTGCAGTAATGGAGTTGAACAGGGCCTGGTTGCAGGGCGACCACACTCACTCAGGTGTTGAGCACCTAGGGTTGTGCAGCCAAACACCAGCGCCCTGATATAGCAGCGGATGTAGTCCAGAACAAAGTCAAATCCTGCAGGCACCCTGGAACAGGCATGAGACATCACACAAGACTCATATGCAGGATGCTGCAGGCTGGGAATATGGAAGCTAAGCAGAGAAATATAGCAGAAACATAACAAGCAAGGGACAGGGAGACCAAGCACGAAACATAACCAGACAAGATATACATGTTACTGAGCACAACAGTGAACAAGACAAGGAATAAACATAACCAGACAAGATATACATAACACAAGGCACAACAGGGAACAAGACAGGACACCCCGCTGCCGGGGATACAGGACAGACTGGCACACATAAATACAGAAACTAGCCTAGGACTGTATGATAACTATTGGACATTCCGTCACATCTTATGGCCATAGTATGCTTAGCCCACCACTACGCCAAAGTACTCCAATGACGGTGGGTCCTAACGCTAAGCCCTGCTGACAGAGGTACGAAACAAACCATGTAACCCAAACACATAGCACTGAGACATACCTTAGACTGCAGACTGAGACAAACAGAACACACGGGAGGGACAAACCTTATAAAGGAAACAGAGCTGAAGCAAAGAGCTGAAGCAGAAGCAAGGAATGGGAGATCAGAACAGAGCAAAAGGAAATCCAGGAATGGATCGAAGAAAACAGGTATGCAGCTCCGCAGCCTGGGCAGAACGTGACAGTATTGATAAAATAATAATAGAAATGATAAAATAGTAATAAACAAGAAACCATGGGGAGTAGAGATGATTACTCCTCTGCCATCCCATTGTGCTGTGGAGCCAGGGGTAATTAAGGGGTTGAAATTACAGAAAAATAAGACAGGAATTACATAATAATTTAATAAAATCATCCTAAATAGGAAGTATTTATCTGTTCCTATTGACTGAAATTCAAGGGTTAAGTGGGTGTAATAAGCTAAAAGACCTATTCTGATTAGAATTTGCTACGATTCAGAAATTATATCCCGTGAGGATAAAAAAGGTATTGCCCCAGGTGTCAGGTGTCCAGCATCCTCACCCTGAGCTCTGGGCAAATCCAGAAAGCTGTCGATATGAAAATAAGCAACATTATTATTTTTAAAAGTTACAGCATCTTTAATATATGGTTCCCTGGCGGTTTGCTATGTAAGAAAAGCAAGATGAATTATGCGATTTGAGAAATTCCTACCTTAATACTTTACTTGTCTCTGACTTAGAATGCTGGAAGAGAAACATAAAAATGTACCGGGCGTCCAGCGGTCAGCCATTAAAAAAATATGTGATAAACCTAAAAAATTTAAGTCGCTTGGGATCATGATTGCAGCATCTACATGGAATCGAGAGCAAGTTTATTTTGTGGCCAACCGCTGTTATTTCAGTATTTTATTTCCCAAACCTGGTTCCAAACTCACAGAACAAAACAGCCTCTAGGTAGAAAACTTCAGAAGCCTGTAAGAAAGACCAAAAAATAATTATTATTTTAGCAAGCACCTTTGAATCTTCATTCATGTTCCTTGCAGCTTTGAAGCATAAAAGAAGGAAATTAATTAATTACTGTAGGATATTGAGTTGGGTTTCTTTAAAAATATGTATATTTTTTATTTATTGAGCCCTAATAGGTTTACTTAGCGCTTTACAACTTACAGTATAATAGGGAAAGTAGTCATAGCAACATTTTGATTGGGTATGAATACATTAAGAAAGGAGGTCCCTGGCCAATAGAGCTTACAGTCTAAAATGTTTACCATACTGGTTCAGACTGTGTTCAGAATGTGGAATATTTTTTTTTTGTAAAAATAAAAACATAGAAACATAGAATTTGAAATATTTGCCCATGAAGTAATATGTAGAGTCACAAAAGGCTATAAATACCTTCTTCAGATGTGAAATCTTGAAAGCCTGTGACATCTTACCTATGAAGGTTACCTCGCTAAAGTCAAAGTATTCTATGCAGACCTTTGATATGCTCAAATATGACTGCTTGCATTAGTGAAAGTTTCTCTTTAACACACAAGAAGAAGTATTTTAAGATTTAAGCGACACTTTTCCTTCAATTGAGTAAAAGCCTCATTCTTTTGCTTCAAGATAATCGTTATTGACGGTAATAATTTAAGGAGTAATCTGTCCATGTCAGCGTTACAGAAAGTATCTGAAAGCAACGTCCACCAATAACCGAATACATTATCTATGCCATTAATAAGTTATGATCCCGCTTTTCACTAATTAAATCTCTGGGAGTTTTATTTTTTTATCTAAGGAGCGTAAATAATTTTATGAACTTAGTTCTGGGAAAAATACAAGGAAAATCATGTTCAACCAATTCCACGAAAATTAAGCGCTTCCAACGGAAAAATCTAAAGAGGCACAATTTTAGTTGATTAAAGAATTGTTTCTGTGAAGGATTTGGGCATTCTTCAGAGCTAGGAATGGTGTTTTGAATGCTGTATTTAGTTAAAAATCTGTTGAATTTAGGAAAATAGGTGGGTGCTTGGAGCTTTATTTTTTAGCAAGATGCAGGCGAGGGAATGCAAGTTCAACAAACCCTCGCAGATGTCCTCATCTGAAACGCACAACATTTAAAGTGCAGAAGTTAATGGAGGGTAGAGGCACATGATAGGGTCTGTACTCCTTCAAAGGGTATTTAAGGGAATTTAATTTATTAGAATATTCAGTTTATTTTAACCTCCCACTCCCATCCTAAAGGGAACAAATGACAGGGGGTTCATTATAGAATGGGGGTGCACTTGGGCAATACACCCCACAGGTTGATGAAATTACACTCATGTCCCACCATGCACAAAAAGTAAGAAAAGCCCCCTTTAAAGAGAGAGGAGACCTGGAAGTCACATCACAACCTCCTTAAGGCTAGGTTTCCACTTGGGTATTTTTCCTGCGTTATTTTCCTGATGAAAAACGCCAGGAAAACTCCCACTGCATTCTCCTGCGTTTTGGCGTTTTTTTTTCTGGGCGTTTTTTCTGGCGTTTTAGCCTTTCTGTGGAAATTGCTTTTTTGACCTTAGGCAGTTTTGCCAGCCTTTACACGTTGGGATTTCCCCCCAGCTAAAAGGGATTTGGATAAATGGCAAGTATCTGCCCCCTCCTGATGTCATTTCCTTGGTAGAGTTCTACGCCCCGGCGGACCCTTCTGTCTCTTTTCTGTGGTTTGTAAGGCAGGCTTTATTCCGAATGTCTGCTCCTCTAGGAAGATTGGCCCCGAATGATGGTGCAAATTGCAAGGGATACTCACTAGTTGAATAAGCTTGGACACATCAAAGACAATTCTGGGTGCCATGCTGCTAACAAAATTACACAGAGACAGCACACAGTGTACAAGCAGATAAAAGTTTTACCACAGTACTGGGAAAATGGCAGCTCTTCCTGGGTCCTGCCCCTTTTTTGTAACTGTAGAAAAAAAAGCCCACCTGGCTTTTTCATGGCATTTTTCTCTCCCATAGGCTTCTATTGGAGAAAAACGCCAAGATTTCCTTGCAAAAAACACCAGAGCGTCAGCATGCTGCGATTCTGAAAAACTGCCGCAGAGCCCAAAAAAGCAGAAAAACGCCAAAGAGGACTGAAAACGCCGAACAGAAAAACGCCAAGTGGATCTGGCATTGTGCGATTTCCTATTGAAGAACAGCTAACATCTGGACGCAGCGTTTTTTCACTAATAAAACGCCGTGTGGCTGAATTGTTCGTGAGATGGTTCTCCCCATCACATTAGGTCCACAACAACATTGCTATTCACAGGGTTTCTCAAAACTATCAATTTCACTTAGGCATTCCACTCAGGGGCCTGACTTGAGAGAACTCTGTTAAACCTTAGTCAACCTACTTTAGAACCTGTCAAGGTTTTAAGGGGATTCTAGAATTTATAACCTTAGTTGAGCTGTTGACTTTTTCTTGTAGTTCTTTCAAATAATCACCTCAGGTCAGCTTGGTCCTTGGTGGTTAACTCCCACAATCACAATTATTTCTTGTTCTGTCACAAAAACACAGAACGATGTCCTCAAAATTCTACTTGGACATTCATTACAAGAACAGTCAACATAGCCTGTGGATTCTTTGGTACTATTTCTGTTAGCTATGAATTAAAAAGCAGAAGCTAAATCCACTCACTAAAAGGACACAAAAAACCCCCAATATGATCAAAGACCACATCAGGCATGGAATATGTTAATATTAATGTATACATAATGACATCAGGAATAACAGGCTAAAATGATTCCATGGAGCTCATTTGCATGCGCGGCTCTGGGCAGGGAATTTCAGTAGACGTATAAATAGAAGACTTTATTTTCACTGATTTATTCAGTCCCCTGAGCCTCAGCAGCACACTAAATTAAGATGCTTTTCAAAACAGTACAAACCCAAAATGCATTTAGATGCGCTTATAGCTTTTCCTCTCTGATGGTCAATCAGCGAAATTGTTTTCAGCGGTTTCTGATCAATTTCCTTTCCTGAAATCCAGCCCCCCCCCCATAAAACCTGCTTGAACCAATCAGCAACTTAGACAGTCCAGCCATCATGTGCCCTTTAACGCACATGGTCCCTTTAAATGTCCCCAAGCCAAAGGACATGCAGGGAGATGTGTATGGCTTGTCCAGTGCCGGACCGGTGATGACGTCCATGTGGCCAACGATGAGAGGCATGAGGAAGTCCTGCTGCTTTTCATTGGCTTTCCATGCAATGTCATTACCTTGTTTCCAGCTCTAAATAACTTGCACGAATATATATCGAGCGAAGAAGTTTTATAATCCGGAATTAAAGACAAATAAAATGCTATCCTTTATAACCTCATCTACCTCTGCGTCCTTTGCCACGGTGGTGGATTTTGCAGTGTAAACATCGACTGCTCTCATGGTTCTCGAAGGAAAGATAAAGGCTTTACTTTCACAACTTGTGTTTTTAATATTATAACAATTCATGGAAGAAAATAATCCGGAACATGAAATCGCAGAAATACATACATTCTATCAAGATGATTAGATGATCCGTTACTTCTATCGCCTAGGCCTCCATCACTTCATGTCCCAACGGAACCTTCAGTGTATCTTGCACTAATGAACCTTTTAAATTTAATACCGGATGGAAAAGAGAAGTATCCTCGACAGATCAAAGACATTTTAATCCTCTTGTTTGATATTTTTACCAATATCATTTCACTCTTGGCTTCCTCTCACCATGGGTAAAGTAAAAGCGATACCCAACCAGGCAAGAAAAACGTAGTGAAACTGGACTGGTGCATTCGGATTTGTACGGATTATAATTTTAATGAAATTTGCCAATTTCGTTAATTCATGCAAATTTTCCGAAAAAGAGGAGAGACTCCCAACATTTTGGAGGAGTCTCATTGGAGGACCGGAGGGTGGCTGTCCACCCGTTCGCAGAAGTACTCTGAGAGACCAGAATAATGCAGATGGATAAATAAAAAAAAAAACATAATAACAATAACAACGATATTATTATTTTTATAACCAATTTAATCTTTAAAAAATACCATCAATAATAATAATTATTTCATATAATCTATAATTAATACTATTTTATAATAATATTAAAATAAAAATAATTTATATTTTATAATAAAATTATTAAGAAATATATTTACTTGATTTAGAACAAATACTAAAAACTAGAGCCTGTCCTTTTCATGAGACTGCGTTCACACAGCAGGACTGCACCTTTAATAAACATTCAGTACCACGCTGTGGGTCTTCCTTACGAATGACCCGGGGGGGAAAGTATATGCATTTCATTCTCTGGCTAAGAGCATCTGTCTGCTGTTATTACCATCAAACATGCAAGCAGCTGTTAATTTGCGTTCATTTCACAGAGTCTTAACCTTTATAAAGTGTACTTCTGACAGCCCCGTGGTATATAAAATGCAAAATTATTTGGAGTTTCTATTTGCCAGGACCCCTCCAGTAATGTACCCTGCCTTGGAAAGAGACACAGGTTGTGTACTAAAGTCACTTGCAGCTATAGATTATAGTCCCTATAGCCCCATATGTTCATGCAAATACAGAAACAAATATATATATATAAAATGCACTAAGGGAAATTCAAAGAATGAAGACTTTCGGTTACCCCCAGAAGTAATTTCACCCTGCAGGTGCTATAGACCTATATGGTCCAGGTTGTTGGGTGAGGTTTCTCAGAGAAGGCCCATGGCTCTACACAGCCCCCTAGTTGAAAGAGTGCAACAACCCCAGGTGGAGACAAAATTTGTAGAGGCAGGTCTAGCAGGAGTAGTGTCAGGATATATCAGGAACAATCCAGAAGGATGACAAATAGGGAAACGGAGCTCAGTATGCAGGAAGAGGCACTTAGCAGGTAAGGCCCAGGCAGACTCGGGCAACGAGGTACAAAAGGGTCAGGCAGATTCAGAATCAGGACACCAGCCGAGGTACGGTACACGAGCTGGCAGCGAGGTACAATAGGGTCAGACAGAATCATAGTCAAAGGAGAACCAGGTAAATGCACAGATAAATCACGAGCCGTTTAGTGGATAAGGGTCAGACAGGAGCGAGGTCAGAGGAAAGCCAGGTAGGTACGCGGTATAATCACAGGGAAGACGCAAAGCTCAGTGCTCGGTTTTAAACTTGCCGCTCGGGGGAAGCTCCGCCCCCGAGTGGGAAGCTACTGCAGCGAGTTCCCGCGAACAGTGTTCGGGGAACAATAAAGTTAGAACGGGGCGCGCGCCTAGCACAAGCCGGACGGACAGAGGAGGCAGAGGAAGACACGCCGGATCCGATGCCCGCGGGTAGCGGGCATCCATGTAAGTTGCCGCGTCGGGTCGCCGGACCCTGACAAGTAGGTAGGACGCGGGCAAGACGCCATCCAGGCAGAAGCACTGGAACACGACACCAACAGTAGAGACCTTCAGGCAGATGAAGGTAGGGAGACGCAGGTATTGTGTGATGCTACAGGAGCAGGAATCGGACTCAAGTAGTAGGTGGCCAAGTAGAGGACTGGAACAGGCTACCCAACTGGACCGAGAGCAAAAAAGGTACAAGAGTGGAGCTTCAAGCCAAGCCAAAGCAGATTCATCTGGAATCCACAAGGTTCCTGGTCCAAATCCCTGCGGATCCTGACACTTCCTTACTGCTACTAATGCCTGGGTTAAATAATGGTTTCACGTCAGGTGGTTTATAGGGATGTGGATGATCTGTGTAGAGCCAGGTGTCCATCATCAGCCGTCCAACACAGTTATATCCCCAGAGCCTCTAGCGGTAGAGAGTGTTTATGTGCAATGCCATATAGTAAAGCCGATATCACACATAAGGCAGCAATTTAATACATGATGTGGCGGTAGGATGGCGTCTCCAGCAGACAATGCATCATAAATAACAGATAAACCTTTGCTTTTAAATGTAAGCGATTAATATGCCGTGTATACGGGTAGGAATAAGTACAGTATTTGTGATAATGTGGAACGCATCAGGTTAAATAATTTAAATAAATAAATATACATTTTAAAGAATTTTTTGGTTTGACAAACAATTTCCTATTTAAAATGTTCTTCTGCACCAAAGAATCAATAAACAGTTTTATGCTTTTTCCGTATATACGAATCGGGAAGCTTGAATATGCAATACCCCATATTTTTTTATAAGCACAGTTACGCATTTTTAGATTAACAAAAGAGTCCAGATGGAAAATATAACGTTACGACATGAGTAATGGATTTCCAACCTCCATTCAGCATACAGTTAGTTTATAATGATATCATTTTGTGTTGATTCAACCAAACAATGGAATTCATATTCTACAGAATTTCATGCAGCGGCAAAATTTTAAAATGAAACATAGACGACAAATGTTTGTGGCTGCGAGCAGGTTTCATTATTTATTAGTTTTTTTAAATGGGCTATGAGGTGGCAATACAACCGGTAATAAAAAATCAGGTAGGGTATAGCTGCCAACATTCAGAGTTCTCACAGGACTGCTGGCAGCATTTATCAGACAATTAGGGAACACCGTCATGTGTGGACGGCAGGTGTCAGGGAGGTCACTCATGCTTTATTTATTTATTAAAAATATATTAATTTTATTTTTTAAATGGCAGAAAATAGCACTTTAATCCCAAGGTAACTTCCATTAAAAAAAAACATGGTTTCACATTTTTGGCAGTCAGAAAAGTCTCATGCATGTGTCGTGATGCCAGCGGGCAGAACCTGCCACGCTCCCCTTTGCCCCGCCAGGAGTTACCCCAGAGGCAGGCAAAAATGTGAGACATTGCATTATTTTCACCCTCAATTCCAGACCCGCAATGGAAACCTGGAAGATGGGTTAGGATGGTAGAAAAATGACCATGTGAAACTTTACATTACATAACAATATTGGCATACGTGAGAACTTTCGGTTCCGGTTTCTTTTGGTCTTAACCCCTGGTCGAATTTCTGCCACCCCTTCAAACCCTCCAGCTGGACAGGCTCCTCCATAGCTACCCCTGCCCCAAGACCTGGTCCTATCCCTCCCCATACGGGGAGAAAGATGTCCAGGAAAGCATGGGCGTACCTGGAGTATTTGACACCCTGGTTTGATTCCATATTTGGCCCCCCTGCCCCGGTTTAAAATGTAAAAATACCAGCACGCTCAGTCTTACATGCTTTCTCATACTCTCACTGTGTTACACTCTTACTTATGCTCTCGCACACTCTCTCACTCAATGTCTTCCTACTTTCTCTGCCAACCACTTCCGTGTCCCAGTCTCCTTTTACGCAGTTCTGCTTCTTCTCTTGCCTCTTCTTGTTCTTATGTCTTCTTTCTTTGTCCGCTTCTCTGCAAAACCAGGCTTCATCACGTCTGTCTGCATTATTCCGTACCGTCGGAGTACTTCAGCCCTATTGCGGAAGTGGTCTGGGAGGCCCGGTCCATGGAGGCTTCATTCTTTGTCCGTTTTTCCACAGAATCAGCTCTCCCCGTTCCTCCAAGGCGTGGAGCCGTTTTGGAGAATCGCTCCCATTGGCCTGGTTTATGGTGATGCCGGGGAGTAGACAAAAGAAAGAAGAACAAGAAGAGGCAAGAGAAGAAGTGGACCTGCAGAAAAGCTGTGCTGTTGTGCTCTGCCCTTTCGTGGAGGTGGCCTGGTTCACAGAGAAGCGGACGAAGACAGAAGACACGGGGAGAAGCGGAGGAAGAAAGAAGTGCTCAGGGAGGCTTGGTTCAAGCTGACAAAGACAGAAGACACGAGAAGAAGTGGAGGAAGAAGGAAGAAAGAAGAACAAGAAGAGGCAAGAGAAGAAGCGGAACTGCGGGAAAGGAGACAGGGACATGGAAGCAGAGAAGGTGGCGAGAAATTGGGAGAGATGGAATTTCAAGGACACTTGCACTCGGGGGAGACTGCCCCCCCCCAAGTACACCACTGCAGGGCAGAATTCCTGGGATTTTGGGGGAAATGAGACCAAATCTTTCCTAGGCAACATAGTCTGACATTTGTAAATATGAAACCAAACTACCGCTAGGCATTTTCCCACATGGATAATTACTTTCAAAGTAGATTAGCTGTGTGGAGGCTGATATATTTAATTAAGAAGTTTGGAGACCAAGTGACAGCCTAGCACTGGGAAAAAAAACAACTCAGGTCATACAAGTCCCCTGGGCATATATCGGCAATAAATAAGAAGTGCTGAGGACAGCAGAAAAAATATAAAATGTGAAAAGCGGAATTATACAGCAAGGAACAAATTCACTCAAACTCCTGCGACGTATTATTCTTTTTTATATATATATATAGCAGCATCATATTCCACGGCATTGTACAAAAGGACATAACAAACCATGCATTACACAACAATATGGACTCACAGAAACAAAAGGTGAGGAGGGCTCTGCTCAAAGGAGCTCACAATCTAGAATGTTCACTTATTAGCCATAAAAGGCATAACCTCTGTTCCTTTCACTTAAGAATCTTCTGCTTAGGTTGGTTACAAAAGTGTTTTAAAATCCATGATTTTAGCTTTATTTGTATTTCCTTGCCCGACCTCCTTCCTCTGTAAATCAATGGCTGCCTATTTGCCGTTGACTTGTAATTGCCTTTTGGGTCTAATAGATAAAAATTTAGATCTTTGCAAAGAGTTGGAAAAGCCTCATATTTTTGCGAAAGGTAGAGTACCGGCCGCCTAAACGGTGTTAATAGTTCCTTTTAACGTATGATCCCCCAAAGCCAGAGGTGACTTCATTATGATAATGTGCCCGTATGACTAGTTATTTGTGGCCGGGAGCGAGTCAAAAGACGAGACTCAGTGACCATGACTCAAAACATTAGAGACTTTTGTAATTGAAAATGAGAAAAGTCATCTTTCTTTTCAGCGTCTAAAAAGCCAGCCTCGCAAACGGAAATGTATTGTGGATATTTGGCGAGGCGGAGGGGATACATTATGTTTTTTTTTTTAATGATAACCTAACTGCAAAATGTCATTTTTGCGAGATGCCCGATACATTCGGTGAGTCATTAATGAACATAAAACGAACAGATATATTTGTACATTTTCCCCGAAAGATAATTTTACCATATCGGGGCAAGAGAAGTCAAATATGGACCTCTACCTGTCGTTGGAAGATGCCGTAAGGACGTAGCCAATATCTGGCCTGGCGAAGGTTTAAGGGAGTTTATTTTTTAGGAAATAGCGGCAGACAGTAGCGACACCACCAGCAGTCATCGTCCTTAATACTGGATGTTGGGATATGACATCATATCCTGGTGCGCCGCTTATTAAACGTGCGCTGCCGGGTTAAGAAGATGATATGTTAGTGATATGTTACTGACCTCCCTCTTAACCGGCTAATTAAGGAACGTGGAGTCACATGGAGCCTGATGGCCCAATAGTGAGGTTGGCTCTCTGTTATGCTGCTGCGCCCGGCACCTGGGGCTGCTGTTATGGACTTGCACCCGCGGAATATTTCACAGGTGTCAGAAATGTGTTTTGTTTGATTACCGGCCACCCTTCAGGGCCTAACTTTGTGGCCTCACCTGAACTAAAGCAGGACTGGCTGACAGGCCCAGCCATAGCTGGCTGAGGTCAGAACGGAGAAGAAGAGCAGCTGGACGGGGCGAGTTAAAGGGCCAGGCACTGAAGGGGAGTGCAGAACATCAGAACTAGACATTGCAAACGAGCACAGAGACCCGGATGCCGCAGCCGCATAAATCGCCGTATCAAGCCTCGCAATGACATTTCTGTCCAGATCATTCATAGATCACCGACCCCGACACGAGGGACGCTGCCTCTCTCTCTCTCTCTCTCTCTGGCCCCAGGAATTTCTGTAACAACTCGCATATCCAGAGGTGGTTCAATATTAATTTCAAGATCTCGCAACATGGTTCGCAAGATATGCGTGTATCGGCTACTTTATTATTATTATTTTCCAGTTTTATTATTTAACGTTCCCTTCTGCACCAAGCAGGGGAACGGTGACCCAGCTTACAGCTCCTCAAGACAGAGAGCAGACAGAATTACTCATTATGTAAAGCGATTACGCCAAATGAATTTCCGCAGCAGCGGTATATATATGCATTTTATATCACATGCCCCGGGAGACGCACAAACCTGGGAACCCTACAGATGAGTGGCCTGGGAGATGAAAACATATCAAAATTTTAACCATTCTCGCTAGTATTCACTAATCTCAGCCATGGAATTCCATCGTAATCGAAAAATATTTTTTATGCAATTTCATTTGTAACCTAATTTCCTGCTGTTTCTATACCCATTACTGTGGCTTTTAGGGCCGTAGACCCCTGCGATGCCCTCATACCCAGCAAACATTCCGACCTCCTAGAAAAGAGGGGCATCAGGGGAAGAAAAAGGGAACACGAGGATCTGGGTCCCATAGAGAGCCAAGAACATACCTGGGAACATCCAGGCTCTGGCTACCTTGTCGGAAGGTGGGCAGGCAGTCCCGCTGATGTTAGTGGGAGATCCCGTAGATGTCAGTCCCACTGAAAGAGACCCCATTGAAAGAGACCCCATTTTGGAGGGGAAGTGACCAGGGAGTGGGATGTGTAACCTGGAGTTTCCCTCGTTGTGACCCAGAGACCCCGAGAAGTGGCGCTTCACCAGGAGTCTCCGGGCGAAACCCCGAGAGTTCCCAGGTATGGCCAAGAACGAAGGCGTCTCGTGATTCTCAGTTAGTAATATTACCCACCCTCCAAATGCACAAAATGAGAAGTAGCCATATAAGCGCCCATGCGCCAAGGGGCATATACCCCACATACAGTCTGCCGGGTAAATATAGTCCCATCCAAAAAGAGGGATTCAGGCACAAAGCCTCGACATAAAGTAAGACGGGGAACGTGATTATTTTATTTATATGTAAATACCGTGACAGTTCCTTTAAATCCACATTTAGATGAGAAAATAATTTCCCGGTATTAAATTCTGTGTTTACCGCTGGTGATTTTATTGTTCGGATATATTTACCGCTTCTGATTTATCCTTTTTGGAAAGATTAAGGCGACTGAACGCTGTTTATTTAGGACCCGAAGCCGGTAAGGTTAACTCGTCTCTGCTGGAGTCTGCTCTCGCAACAGATAATGCAGTCGGCACAGCTGGAAACCTTAAATTGCAAATGGAATTTCCTTTAGGAACTTTATAGAGCGCTCTTCGGTTTGCCTTCCACGGCATGTGTGACTATTTACAGCTAAATAATGGAGATATAAAAAAAATAAAAGCAGAGCTAAACGAAAAAGTACAATTTACCTAAAAGTACATTTTATACAGAAATAAAGTGGATCTGTCAGTTTACCCCCCAAAAAGAATTTAGGAGGTAACAAATAATTTTGCATTTGGTTTAAATTTTGCTACCGTTTTTTTATTTAGCAAACAAATGCATGTTATTTATATTTTTTTTTACAAAGGGGAGGAATAAGCTCGAAACGTGGCCGGGACTGTACGGAATATTTATGACTTTAAATACCCAGCGGTGACAGTGAAATATTGTTTTGAGATGATACATTATAACGATCGGATTTGCTTTCTGCCGATGCCCCCATGTGACACGACCATTTGCGATGATACATTGACGTAAAGTGTCTCCCCCCCACCCCGGAATAACCCCCCCTTCCCCTAAATTATTTGTCTACGTTGAAACCTGATTGATTTGAGCGTAAAGTTGTCTCATTTGCATGAGTTTTATTAGCAGGAACGAGCTCGACGTTTGTTACAGCATTATCTCAAGGAAATGTTATAGGTAGTGACAGCACCGGGAGGATTCCGTGACATGAGTTAGAACACTTAATAAAAGCGCTTTCCCCGTACACTGAAATTATCATACAATAAATATCAGGCACCTTGGAGTCATGTATATATATAATATATATATATATATATATATATTCATTTAACAGACTATTGGCCAATAAACGTCACTTACTCAATTGATTGAACGTACGGGGGGGGGCAACCTCCCTGGGAGCAAAGAAGAGGCTGGGGAAAAAGAAGACATGGATTGTTTTGATTGAGGATCTGGAATGACAAAGACATCACGGACTCAAAGAGTTGTATGATACTTTTGGGGGGGGCTGGAGCTTGGTCATGAGTGGGTTGGTCGGGCATCGATGACTGCGAAGTGGATGGAAGTTTGTGAGAGGTAGAACTTGATGGTAAGTGTGGCAGAAATGGCATTATTTAATCAAATTTCCTT
The DNA here is from genome assembly GCA_023333645.1 of Sceloporus occidentalis. NCBI lineage: Eukaryota > Metazoa > Chordata > Lepidosauria > Squamata > Phrynosomatidae > Sceloporus > Sceloporus occidentalis. The sequence goes on along the minus strand of JALMGF010000129.1, from coordinate 763,951 downwards.
TTCTGTAATGCACATAGTTCCCTGAAACTTTACAAAGACTGGCTGAACCAATCAACAACAATCAGTAACTTCATGGCAGAGAGATATCCTGAGAACGGGAAGCGGAGATTGCTGCTCCTGTGGATTTCTAACACATATGTTGGTTATTTTAATCCGGAAAACGTAATTCCATTGGAATTCCATGCATGACACTTGAAGAGTTTTAATCCGGATGATGGCGGATTTACTGCTGCTGTGACTTTAAAGCTGATATTAAACTCTTCTCCAATCTTGAGTGATAGTGGGGAAACCTATCCAAAAATATTATATATTGTGGCTGAGCAGTAGCTGGAATGGGACTAGACTGGGATCACGGACATCCGCAGGACTTTTTCCAGGAAGGAGGAACATCTTCCCCATACTGGTAGCGAAAGCACCAATTTTGGAGCCTTATATATGATCACAGCAGGGTAGATTAGGAAGGAGTCAGCTCCAGAATGCGTGCCGCTAAAAATCTGCCCCTTCACCCTGAGATTGGGGCAAAAACCTTGAGATTTAGGGTCACACCTGAGAGTTTCCAGGTATGCATATGCTTCCCCATGTATGTTTAAATCTTGGTGGTCATGGAGTGATCTCCTTCTTCTGGTCACAATAATTTTATGTATTGTATAATAAATACATAAATAACAATAAATAAACCTTCGCCATGAACTTTTGGAACCTTTTCTGCTATTAAGTTCTATTTGAGTTGCTATTAGATAGTTCACCTCCCAGGCATCCCAAGGGTTAAGAGAAGTACGGCAATATAAAACATGCTTCACAATCCTGCTCAAGGCTTTGTGTGACTGCTGTGTCTTTTGTTCGGCGTAATTGTATTATTAATGACACGTAGGTCACCACACAAGACTAAGAGGAACCGAATTAGGACGGACGCGAGCGCCTGGTATGAATGAACAATCGTAGTGATTACAGAACGTGCCTCGAGGATTGATGTGTTTCTATTTCAAACAAAGAACAGACAGAGAAAAGAATGGTTGGGATGGATTTGCCCGGTTTCCAGTGGTTTCACCAACCTCCCTGTCCTTGTCACGCATCCAAATACAATGATTTTAATGCAATTCGATGGCCCAACTAATGACTTAGTTATTCTTTTTCTTACTCAATTAGAAAAACTGACATGCAGACAGCTGGACGTTCTAGAGCACGCTTGCTGAGTTTATAGGATACCAGGGAAAAAAAATCTTCATTGGGGTTCTTGAGTTTGATTGTGGGTTCTAGACTATGACCTCTAGAAATGCTTCATTAAGAGTCAGTAGAAAACAACTTCTACTTAGAAATAGGACTTGCAGAACATTAAACAGATACTTTCCAAAGACAAACAGCTAAAGGAATTTTAGTGGTGGAGGTCGTTAGGGGTCCTTTTACACATATTGGATTGGCATATGGCTATTTTGAATGTATTACTTTACAGAGAGGGTAGTAGATAAGGGGAACATTCACCAAGCAGAAGTGGTAGGGGCTAATACAGTGAGGGATATTAAACATGCATGGGATAGGCATATGGCTCCTGAATCTAAGACGAGACCAACAACTGATTAAGGTTTAAGTTTCTCCAGCAGAAAAAATAAATAGGTTAAATCGGTAGAATGGCGATGATCTTAAAGCAAATTCTATCTTTAAGTGAATAAACACCACTATGAACGCTAGTTCAGGAATGCATCAGTTCATTCAATAAATATCTCTTACTCGAGCCCATAACACATATGAGCGCCGAGATGCCACCATCCTGGATTGGGTATTTCTAAACTCTAGACAAATAAGATAATCTACTTAGCAGTTTTTTCATTAGCTTTTATAGATGAGAAAAATATTTTTCAAATAAAAGTCAGATTTTTTTACCATATTTTATATTTTTTACAGATTCAATTAGATGATCAAAATAATGGTATCTAAAGAAAGCAAAAAAAAACAACAATATACAATTTGTGTGGGTTCACTAAATGAGAGAGAAGACAATTACAGCTAAACATAAAAACTGCAAAAGCGTCACAAGGGTACACAAGATAAAAAATAACTCTGTCCTTAAGGGGTTAATCGAATGTATAACATGAATGTTTAAGGACGGAACCATTTTAATATCTCAATAACAAACTGGTATAAAAGGAGAAGAGGGCGCTGCTCCTGGGAGCTTACAATCTAGTGGAGGAGGAGGTCAGATAGTAGGAGAGGACGGCTTGGATGGGGATGAGAACCCTGCAATACCCTCATACCCAGCAAACATTGTGACCTCCTAGGGGCATCAGAGGAAGTACAGACAGATTTGAACTTTTTCAATCTTGTTTTTATCCTTGTATTAGGTTATTAAATTTCTTTATCATTATCAAATACTGCTGATACTTTTTTTAAGTAACAGGTAGTTTCGAGGCCGTTTAAATTATTCACCAGATTTCCTTAATATGCGTGATGCTGGTTGTCATTGAGAGATCTATTAAAAGGAAGGATTCACTGGCAGGCTGACATGTCCTCGACTGGAGGGGAATATTATACTGTCAGGTCTCTGCTTCCTAAACTGACAGTTATATTTTATTAAACCAAACCTGTCGCATGCGGACGTCTGGACTCGATAGCAGCTTGTCCATTAGTAGACGTGGGTGAGCCAGCTGTTGGCCCAGACCTGGGCTTTGGGTTATAGACAAAAAGATGTAACCTGTCTTAGTCCTGACCCTGGGGAGCGCCACAGCTGCCCCTAAACAAACCTTCGAGGCTGCTTCCTACCAAGCGGACAAAAAATAGGCCCGGGCATTTCAGACTGAGCAGCCGATTTTTATGAAAAAACATATATGTACATACATATACATAATACTTGGTCATTCAACATGGGAAGCCTGAAGCCACAATTTAGTGCGACTAATCCTTGAAATAAATATTATAGAGTAAATAACACAATACCTTATCTTTTCCACTATTTCAGGGTGATTTCAGGGCCTTGAATGTTTTGTCCCCTGAAGTCACTACAAATTCAGGAGGGCATTTTATCTCTGGATAAGTTAAAATGAAATAGTTCCCACTGTAAATTAAGGAAACAGATAACCAAACACACACACCAGGACAGGCTCTGCCACACCGACACCCAAACACACACCAGAACAGGCTCTGCCACACCGACATCCAAACACACACACACACCAGGACAGTTAAAGAAAGAAGAAATGTTTCAGCACTCAACTCCCAGGAAGCTGGGAGCTAGCAGGAAAAAGGGCAAAACAAAAACAGAAAGCATAACAAAAATAGCAACGTTTCGGCCAAACAGGGCCGTTTGAGCTTGACAAAGACCCTGTTTGGCCGGAATGTTGCTTTTTTGTTTTGCTTTCTTTGACCCAAACACATGCACACACACTAGGACAGGCTCTGCCACACTGACACCCGAACACACACACATCAGGACAGGCTCTGCCACACTGACACCCAGACACACACACCAGGACAGGCTCTGGACAGGCACACCGACACCCAAACACACACACACCAGGACAGGCTCTGTCACACCGACACCCAAACACACACAACAAGACAGGCTCTGTCACACCAACACCCATACACAAACACACACCAGGACAGGCTCTGTCACACCGACACACACACATACACACACACCAGGACAGGCTCTGCCGCACCGACACCCAAACACACACACAACAGGACAGGCTCTGCCACACTGACACCCGCATCCGGAGGGTTTCCACAGACGTTTTCACTCAGCCTGCCTGTGGCATCTTTGCCCCCATAACAGCCTGCCTGTGGCAACTTTGCCACCAAAACAGCCTGCCTGTGGCAACTTTGCCACCAAAACAGCCTGCCTGTGGCAACTTTGCCACCAAAACAGCCTGCCTGTGGCATCTTTGCCCCCCTTACACATCCATGCTATCATACACACATATTCATTCACTTGTTCACAAATATTTATTCACTAATTCACAGATAATCATTCACTCATTCAGATATTCATTCATACATTGATACTCATTAATTCCCTCATTCAGATACTGATTTACATATACTCATTCACAAACATTCATTCACTCACTCCTTCACAGATATTTATTAATTCACTCTTTCATTCAATCTCACATACACCATACAGCCTCCCTCACCCCCTTACCTGAACCGATGATGCACGCGCTGCTCGCAGACTTCCGCGGATCTGCACAGGGGAAGCAGACGCACAGCAGGGTCATGTGACTTACGTCACGTATGTCACATGGCTCTGTTGGATTCCTGCGTCCCCCTGGCCGTGGAAGGGACGCTGCTCGCACGCGTCTGCCGGTAAGTAGCGGGCCCAGTCGTAGTTGCTGCAGGCTTAAGGGGCAGGTGCCCCTTTTGCCCTGCGTTAAGGACGACCGCATAGGCCCAGTTAGTCCGGTCCTGACTGGGCCTATTTTAAGGTAGGGGCCTGGAGCTGCAGCTCCATTAGCCCCTAAGTCAATTTGGCCCTGGCTGGCCCGGCCGCGGCCCTGCTCCAGCCCGGCCCACCGGGCAAATGCCCGGTGTGCCCGATGGCCAGTCCGGGCCTGATGATGATGACATCATAACCCATTGCGCTGCATACTCGGTGCGGCGTAAGATCATGGCGGAGGCTGTGTCAGCTGACATAGTGTTAATGAGGCCGGTTACGAGCATACCTGGGAACTTTCTAAATTAGCTGACCTTTACAGTCTTGAAATATTAACCCTTTAGTAGAACCATCGTGAATATTCTATATAAAACTAACCAAATGGGCAGCGCTGACACGTTGCTGCCCATTGTGCTTGATCTGGACCTAAGTCTACATTTATTGAATTATTATTATTAAAAATAAATTATTTTGTTCTTTTATTTATTTTTTTTACTTTAGAAAATTATATTTTTTTTAGACATCCAAAATATTTTTTTATTTTTTTTTAAATTACTTCTAATAGTTCCTTAACTGATGAACCGATATGCGTGTTTTTACATTAAATATAAAAACCTAACTCTTTAAAATATATTTAGTTTTTCATAAAATCTCTGTATTTGCCTTCGATCGACTATGTTAACGCCGGCATTTAGAAGGTTAAAAGTCGGGATGGCGACTGATTGCTGTATATATTATACAAAACTCCAATCACGGCTGTCATGGAACTTTATATATTTAAAAAGGGGCACAAGGTGGACACTTGCATTAAGCCTTCTTTGTTGAAGATAATGTATATATTAAGTGAAGCCGTCAACAGCTAAAGAGATGTATAGAAAACTTGGAATGAATAATGGACTTCGTTCCGTTTAAAGGGCCATTAATTTTGAGGTTGTCCCTTTTAATTTATGGTGATGCTGGATGCTGTTGAGCATGTTGCTTTTCTACTTTTATTGTAATATTTTGCATCGTCAGCAGAGACGTCTTGTGCAAATCTCAAATTTAGATGAGGTTCAGTTGTTATGGAATTTTGGAGATACATCAGAGATACATTTTAATGTAAGTTTTGACGGATAGAAGGTCATTATTAACAAAGCAATATGACACCCGCGTCATCTGGTGGCCACCTGCCTTAAAGCGACAGGGCCGTCTTTGTCATTGTGGTAGATCAGTGGAACGGCTTCCCAGCAGAAGTGGTAGAGGGTAATACAGCGAGGGGATTTAAACATGCATGGGATGGACATACGGCTCCTGAATCTAAGACGAGACCAACGACTGATTAAGGTTTGAATCTTTACAGCAGGGGAAAAAAAAAACCAGGAAAAATGGATGGGCCGAATTGGTCTGATCTGCCATGAAATTCTATGAATTACACGTTTTAAAGCCAAATTAAAGAGGCAAATTAATAAATAACTTTAAACTTCAATGTCAAAAGGGGAAACATTACATCACAGTTTCACGATATAACTAAATCTTACAAAAGTAACATCTCCGAATACATTCTTGTATAAATGTTCTCTTCTTCTGTATCACTAATTTTAGTTTTTGTGTTACATTTCATTGTTTCCTTTAAACTCAGTTTAACTTTTCTACTTCCTTGGTGGTTAAAATTGCAACCGGTGGGAATGACACAAAGGCTTGTGATTTAACCACCAAAGAAACACATAAGCCTTCTGATAAAGACATTGATTAAAGTTCCTTTTGGAATCCCCCAGGCAGGCTGGGATCTGCGAATCCTAACGACGTTATGACGTTGGCAAACCAAATAATGGCCACTGTGTTTAGTAACTCGGGGTTCTGATGAGATTCCGTCTGTCACAAATTTCCTTGATAAAATTACAGGAATAATTGGCCTATTTAGCGTACAAATCACAAGTGGCTGACACAAGCTGCCCTTTCAAAATACCGAGTCTCCTTCATAAAGTTATTCGGGAGAAGCCGCTGCCGCAGCTGTCTGGAAGCAGGGTTGGGTTAAAGCGTCGTGTATGAAAGTCTGTTAATGTATATGCCGCTTAGGAGAACTTGGTCTTATAAGTCAGCGATGATGCTGATCCCCATCTTTCTCTGCTCTTGTTTTTTGATGTCCGGTGAAATCAGATGGGTGATGCTCCGAGGAGCCATCGGGCACATGGAGAAACCTTTTCGGATATCCCTGGAGTACGTGGCGGAGGAAAGAGGAACAACGGCCGCCGTGGACTCGTTTGCCATTAGAAACTGCACTCAAGGCAAGTGACCACCTTTACATTTTATTGTCACGGCTGATGTACATGTGACCTGTGCTGTGACCACGTGTAAATATATGTTACTGTCATGCTAGGCCAAAGTGAATACCCTTGTATCTGGAATACCATGCCGTTTCAAAATGTGTAGTTGGACCATACCAACTACAACAGCTCAGTAATAATTATTTCTCTCTCTCTCCCCCCTCCTCCCTTCCCGTCCCGTCTTCCCCTTGAGCCTCCCTTCCCCGTTGCCCCTTTCCCATCATACTTCCCCCTCCTATGTGTTACTCGACTCGAAGCTGCCCCGTCTTGTGGCGGTGATAATTGTCTTGTCCCCTATTACCATCGCCATGTACCTTTGGTCTACAGCCTTAAATGCACTCTGGGACCGCTGTTGTATGTTTTGGATACACTGCGCTATCTGTATCCCCCATGTCATTGTATATTCCCCTCTACCCTTTTTGTCTTTCTGTACCTTTTCCCTATTTGGAAATGAAAATGACAAATAAACTCCAGATTTACCCTAAAATGAGACGGAAAGCAGGAGCTGGAAGGTAAATGTCTTCACTTAGAGGGGGAAAAGCCCAGGAGTCCTAATTCTTTCACCTATCTAAAATGTAATAGTCCTGTTTATTTCCACTAAGGTGGCAATATAAGAAAAATGTTAGAGCCGCCATTTTGCTGCCGCAATCACAAGGTTTACTTCGCTAACTCGCCATAAGATATTTGCGATAAAAGCTTTGCAGAGGACCTGCACGGCTGGAATGAAAATGAAAGGTTAGTTGTTACGGCCACACTGCATACAGTCTGCTGGGAGGGGAGGCTGCTGTTACATTGCATGTGACAGTAAGGAGCCAGCTATGCCAGCAATATCTCTCTATATATATACAGTCAGGTACCCTGCCAGCAACGAGCTTGATCTTTTAAAACAAGATGGAGCCACTCAAATACCTTGAGGGGAATATTTGGGTCTATTCACCAAGGAGCAATGTGGCCTTGGTGAGGGTTAACTCGACTGATCGGCCTCGACTACAGTTGAATGCCCTCTCATGCTAGCACTAGAACTTCCAAGTACCTGCAAATTACAAATGAGGGCATGTTGCCGATTGAGATTGAAGTAACGGCACAATTGCATTCAATTAATCTAAACCAGGTATAAAAGGTGTCCAGATCCCCTTGATGCAAACTAAAACTGAAATACAACCACATGTACATACACTAAACGGTTGGATGAGTTTGGGGTGGAAGAACTTGACCGGCCGCACAGAGCCCCGACCTCAACCCCATCCAACACCTTTGGGATGAAACGGAAAGGAGATTGCGAGCCGGGCGTCTCATCCAGCACAAACGCTCTACTGGATGAACGGGCAAAAATTCCCACAGAAACTCCCCAAAATCTTGTGGAAAGCCTTCCCAGAAGAGCAGAAGCCGTTATATCTGCAACTACATATTAATATCTATGTATTTAGAATGTGATGTCATGAAAGTCCCTGTTGGTGTAATGGTCAGATGTCCCAATACTTTTGTCCATATACACCTTCTTTTCTCCACCCCCAAAGTAATGTTTTTAAGTACAGATTGCAGAGACATACGGAGTGATGCGCACAGATGCTGAGAACAGTTTGCTAATATATACTGCGGTTTCATAAGCCAGCAAAACTTGGGCCCACGAGACGTTTAAACCTTGTAATATAGGCGTCAATTATAACACACTTCCACCGCCGCCACGAGGGAGGTGACTAATTCGCGTGAATATTGGACTCGAGTGAGCAGTGAAAAAAAACAAATGATCGCACGTCAATTTCGCTGCGTCTCTAAATTTTGTGTTGAGTTCTTAATTAAAGCCCAGTATCTGTGCGTCGTTTATTGTGGGGGCAACACAGAGAACCTACAAACTATGTGCGTTTTGTTCTCTGCTTTTTACAATCTTCATGCAGTGGCGGAACTACTGGGGTCGCGACTGCGACCGGGCCCCGCAGGCAGGGGGGCCCAACCCAAGGGGCCGCCCGAAATCTTTTTTCCGTATTTTTTTTTTTTAAATAAGGCAGGGGCGTCCAACATGCGGCCCGCGGGCCAAATGCGGCCCGCGAGACCTCGAGGTGCGGCCCGCGTAAGATCGGTTGCCCTGGCTGCCGATCTTACGCGAGCCGCACCTCAAGCCCTGCTACTTACTTGTGGGAGGGTCTTCTGGACTGCACAGAGGAAGCGGAGTTCACGTGACATTCTACTTCCTCTGTGCTTTAGCAGAGAAGGCAGAGGGAGGCCACGCCCCCTGCTTAAGTCTGTGAGCGGCATCGAGGAGCTGCAGTGCAGGTAAGGGGGTGGGGAGGGTGTTTGAATGAGTGTGTGTGATTGAGGGAATGAATCTGTGAATGAATGATTATATGAATAAATGAGTGTGTGTGATAGCATGGATGTGTAAGTGCTGGAACCTAGGCATGATGGGACTGTGATTGCTGTTAGCAATCACACTCCTATCATGCCAAGTCAGCCAGTACATGTTGAAACCTGGCCAGCTGCCCCCCTTGTGTAGTGATGCTGCCAGCAGTATGGGGTCTGCACTTACAGCCACCCTGTACCAGCATGTACTGGCTGACTTGGCATGATAGGAGTGTGATTGCTAACAGCAATCACAGTCCCATAATGCCTAGGTTCCAGCATTTACTGGATGGATGTGTAAGTGCTGGAACCTAGGCATGATGGGACTGTGATTGCTGTTAGCAATCACACTCCTATCATGCCAAGTCAGCCAGTACATGTTGAAACCTGGCCAGCTGCCCCCCTTGTGTAGTGATGCTGCCAGCAGTATGGGGTCTGCACTTACAGCCACCCTGTACCAGCATGTACTGGCTGACTTGGCATGATAGGAGTGTGATTGCTAACAGCAATCACAGTCCCATAATGCCTAGGTTCCAGCATTTACTGGATGGATGTGTAAGTGCTGGAACCTAGGCATGATGGGACTGTGATTGCTGTTAGCAATCACACTCCTATCATGCCAAGTCAGCCAGTACATGCTGAAACCTGGCTAGCTGCCCCCCTTGTGTATTGATGCTGCCAGCAGTATGGGGTCTGCACATCACTTACAGTCGCCCCGTACCAGCGTGTATTGGCTGACTTGGCATGATAGGAGTGTGGTTGCTAACAGCAATCACAGTCCCATCATGCCTAGGTTCCAGCATTTACCGGATGGATGTGTAAGTGCTGGAACCTAGGCATGATGGGACTGTGACTACTGTTAGCAATCACACTCCTATCATGCCAAGTCAGCCAGTACATGCTGAAACCTAGCTAGCTGCCCCCCTTGTGTAGTGATGCTGCCAGCAGTATGGGGTCTGCACATCACTTACAGCCACCCTGTACCAGCATGTACTGGCTGACTTGGCATGATAGGAGTGTGATTGCTAACAGCAATCACAGCGAGCACAGTCCCATCATGCCTAGGTACCAGCATTTACCGGTTGCCTGGGTATGGTAGGAGTGTGATTGCTGTTAGCAATCACACTCCTATCATGCCAAGTCATATTGCTAATTTTGTCCAATTGTGTGTTACCTACTTTTATTAAACATGTGAGTTTTTATTATTATTTTTAAAGGTCGGGGTCATTTTCGGTTTTGGCTAAGTGAACCCTGAATGTTTTGGTCCAGAATTTTCATTTTAGTTCATCCCTAGAATAAATCTAGGGAATCCTGAATTTGTAGTCGCAAAACTTTCAAGGCCCAGAAATCAGTGAGAGGAAGAGTAAAGGTTTTGTGTCATTTTACTTTATTTTAATCTGCATATTTTATTAAAGGCCATATTATTTGTCACAGTGAAAAATGAGTGCGGCCCGCGCACGTATACAATTCTGATGAAGTGGCCCACTGCAGAAAAAACTTGGACACCCCTGGATTATGCCCTTTGTACATGCGCCCCTTTTTCTTAGATTTTTTTACAGATATGATTCAATATGTAAATTGAATTTGTTGAATTTGTTGAAAAAAAAATTGTTGGGTAAAAATCATGTTTTTTGGGGGGGGTGAGGGGGTGGGGGGGCCCTTAACAGATTCTCGCACCCGGGCCCTGAGGCGTCTAGTTACGCCCCTGTCTTCATGCTTAACGTTTTGATCGTTAAAAGGTCCGGTGGTCACTACTCTTAGCTGACTGATAATAAAGGGTGCATTTTGTGAATGTATAACTTGAACTCACAGGGCTCCGATTCACAAAATTGCCACGGGGCAAATTCACCAAGCAACATGTTGCCCCCAATCCAGGGCCATATTTAAGTAAGAATTGCATGTTGGGACAGAACCTGGATATATTGATACATAGTAATTATATGTCAAACTCTGACCTCGTTGCGTAACCCAGTCAGGAGTCAGTATCTTTATTTCTTCAGTTTCGTATCACAAACATTTATTTACGGTTGAAATTCAACCATAATGTTTGTTGGGCATTTATATGATTATAACGACAGTGACTTCTGGCATTTAAAGTATAAGACCAAGTTTATTTTTATATATAAATTATCGTTAGGCCTGAAAGGACTTTCTTGGATCGGTTCGAGACAAATTAAAAAATAATAATAATAATAATGTTGCATTCGGAACTAGATGTCTTTAACAGAGCTGTCCACTCCAGCTTTAAGAGAAATTAGCTCATGTTATCTTTTCTAAGAACAGAACATTGACCAAAACCATATATTTACCATACCTCCCAAGTGCCCTGAGTTCCACAGGACAGTCCCGATGTTCAGGCACTGTTCCAATGTCCTTTCACAGGCAGTAGGCATCATGGACCAATAGATCATCTCAGAACGGCGGTCTAATCAATGGCGATCTGTTCTGTGGCATTTGCCCATAAATACATTACACTAATTACTTGTTAATGTGGACAGTTTAACGGGGAAAAGCCCCGCTAATAGCTAAACTCATCTGTAGATGTTAACTAAGTCCTAACATCCAAGAATAATTGGTTATTATTAATGTAGTTAATAGTGAAATGTGAGCTAATTACTTGCATGCGCAACGTTCGATCGCGTTACCAGATTATGTCTCTGCGTAGAAAAAAATAGGGCTCGCTAATTAGTTTGACAATAAAAAAAATCTGATTATTCTATCGGGACAATTAATGATTGATTAAACATGGTAGAGGGTTCCAAAATGTTTCTTCAGCTGTGGCCGCATGTCTTTCCTTGATTTTTTTTCATTACAATATTAGAATCAATTAATATATACATATATTTTTTATTATTATTTTATTATTATTTTTTATTTTTTTTTTATTTTTTTTTTACTTTTATTTAATTTTATTTTTTTACACATGCAATACTGGGGCCAATACGTAAAAATTCTGTTGATCAGAAAGTGTTATTTAACCCCTTAAGGACAACCGGTTGTCCTTAAGCCCATTAACGACAATGCCATGAAGGGGTTAAACTGAAAAATCAAACGCTTTAAATCCATTTTTTTTTAATAGGTTTATAAATCCATTCTTGATGTCCTTCACGACGAAGTACTATTTCAGACTCACGTATCAATATAGTCACTGATTTGCCCTTTACAGATAATAAAGCCACACAATGGCGCTCATTGAGAGAACCGATTTCCAGTTTTATAGCAATATTTTCAGTCCACTCAGGAATTGTTAGCATTTTGTTACTTTCGTGGAACGCGGGTGATGCTCTTGGGCTCCGTCCGTTATTTCTTCAAGGTGTCGCAAGCAGTTATTAGAATAAAGTCAAATAGCTCATTTATGTGCTTTCTGCTATTTTAAACATTACATTAATAGCGGGAGGGACAAAACTATACGAAATGGAGCATTTCGGCGATAATGATGCAGGAGACGTCTCGTTAGACGCGTGCAATTCTTTGTTGAATGTTTGAAGGGCGGGTTAGCACTCCTTTGAGGGACAGATTTAAGTAATGGTTAAAGAGGGGTTAAAGCGTACAGTTTTTCCTATTGAACTGGACCTGAAACCAGAAAATGACCCAATATTGCCTGTAGTGATTGTATTGTTCAAAATATGCTTACAAATTGTTGGATCCACCCCACTTTTTGCATCTGGCCCTATATTTAACCCCTAAAGGGTTTTTTTAAGCTACAAGACCAGAGGATTTTTCATGTTTTTGCTGTGTTCAACCGGTATGGCCATACCTGGGATCTTTTGTGTAGTCATTTTTATCCATATTTATATATTTAAGACATTTTTTTAATTGATGAAATTTTAACAATTGGGATTTTTTTTTTTTATCGATATATTCACAACTCACAACTGGGGGAAAAAAATACCAAAAAATATATTTTCGTTAGCTTTGGCAAATGCATCAGGTGCTGAACGGCAGAACGATTTGTCACTCGATAGAACCCTTTCAGGGTGCGGGTTATGAAACGTCATAAATTACGGCGGCGGCCGTTAATGCGTCACGGCCCTGGGTTCCGCATCTCACTGGCTGCCTTTGGAGTCCAGATGTTAAATGTGTTTAACTCTACATGGTTTGCCATGCGTTGCCAAAAAAGGTTTCTTTGAGCGGTGAATCAGACAAAGCTTAATGACTTGATAAAGTGTTATGTAGTCTGTGTATCCTTATTTTAACTCTTTAAACAGATCGGCCCCATTCGGCCCCCGTCTAGTCACCCGTTTCTCCTGCTGTAAAGACTCAAACTTTAATCAGTTGTTGGTCTCGCCTTAGCTTCAGCAGGTGTATGCCTACCCCATGCATGTTTAATACCCTCGCTGTATTACCCTCTACCACTTCTGCTGGGAGGCTGTTCCATTTATCTAACACCCTATTTTCTTCAATGTACCCTTATCATGCATCCCCTCTTGGGCTCTCAGCACCACATCCTTTAGTTCAGGAAATAAGGCATAGTTGTGTTAGTTGGCATTGAGAGAAGGATTTGTAATGGTTGAAGGTGGCTTGTGATATTTTGTTTCCATGAGTATATAGTGACCTGGCCATCATTACTCTCGCCCACTGCTCTATTTTTCGTGTATCATGTCTACAAGGAGAACAATAAGAGACGAACGATTACCACAAGCTAGTTTCCATTGTTACATAGTATTCCTCTGATTACTTGGCGGGGGGAAGTGCCAGAGGTAGTCCAGGTAGTCCAGGAAACTAATCTATGCTAGATGGGATTATACGTCCAACATTATCCATCGGAGACCCTGGAGAAACAGAGGGCTTCCTTCTGTAACCAAGAGGTATATCCAACACACCCCTTATTCCAAACCTAAAACCCTTGGGGAGTTAGGTAAATTCACCCCCCCCCAACCATCTATTATTTTCCACAAAACTGACCGAAACAAAGCTTGCCGTATCCATGTCCAGGACTAATCTCCTCTACCCAAGTTGAGTTGGTCGAGGGAGCTATCAATTTTGTTTGCAGAGTTCCAGCATTTGGGAATTTATATAAATAGCCAATTTTATGAAGATAAAGTGAAAAATTACACAAAAGAATCACATCACATCGGGAGTCTGCTCGGGGCGGGATCCACACTAATTCGGTCATGAGACTCCCTTGGAATACGGGGTGTGTTGGATATACCTGTGGATCCTGGGCTGACCACAGTGTATTTCTTGCGTTCAGGGACTCAGTATGGAAAGGACAAACAGACGTATATCATATATATACTGTATATCTCACGTACACACTGACCCACATACACACACCGTCACATACACACAACATACATTATATTATATATATATATAAATCACACTAATCTACATACACACACCGTCACATACACACAACATACATTATATTATCTATATACCGTATTGGCTCGGATATAGGCCGCCCCCGTATATAGGCCGCACCCTAAAAGTTTGGTGCTTTTTTAAAGAAAAAGTTTTTTTCTTTAAAAAAGCACCAAAAAAACATGCTGCCACTCTGTCCCCCCCCCACCCCGAGATATGCTGCCACTCTGTCTGTCTCTGGGAGTGGTCATAGGAGGTCCGGCTGCTGTGATGTAATACGTAGAGGCGGGGCTTGGAAAGAATGAGCAGACTCTGTTTCTAAGCATCTCTAGTATCTCAATAAACCTTTTGATGTGGTTTGATAGGTTTCTTTTATTTCTCCTATATGATTCGGCACTTATCTGATGATATTTTATTAGGCACCCTAGATGGAAGAGCACCTTTAACATGCCTTCATTTTATTATCGATTTTGTGTATTGCTGATTTTTTATATTCCAAATTTTCTATTGCAATGGAGCTACGTAATCCACAGACTTCACAGAGGAGTAATACAAATCAACATATGCATATGATTTGGAAGGAATATAACATAATACACTATATATATATATATATATATATATATATATATATATATATATATATATATATATATATATATATATATATATATATATATATATATATATATATATATAGCGGAGTGTGTATGTATATAAATATATATATATATATATATATATATATATATATGGTATTAATTCATATGGTGTGTCTTTAAGGGTTAAGACAGGCTATTGAAAGCTCAGAGATTTCCAGTCCCTTTCCGGCCCCATCTTAGCTATGTAATTAAGTATCTCCGGCCCCGTGCTTCGGAGCCCTCTGCTATTAAAACCCTTCATTTTACCAGAAAGTTCTCCACAATCAATGTTTGCGGCCAAGGTGTACGCCGGAGTCCTGGCTGTAAATCTATCCGCAGACAGATGTCCGATTGCAGAAGCGACCCAAAAAGCAGCTACTGCCATCAGTAAAACTCTCCTGGCACAGCTAGTTACTTAACCCTCCTGCTTGCTAACAGGGCTTTATCGCCTAAACTGTGTTCACAGCATGTAAAGCACAAAACTGTTCTATACTTTGGGCTGCTGTAATTCCAAACACGTGTACAGACCAAGTGAATGTGGCCTGACCTTTGCATTTGCATATTGTGCCAACTTGGATTGCTAGTATTAGATTAAAAATAAGTTTCAACTATATTGTTCTAGTTTTTGCCCCATAATATGATGTTTTCAGGCAGCTGCGTATCAGTCATTTGTATGAAGTTCTCGCTCTGTTATCTGATCCCCGATCTACTAAACACCCCAACTCCTTATCATGCTGCCTGTGGGGAAACAATAGAATGGCTCAGTCTTAAGTCTTAACCACACAGTCAGACACTAATGAAAGTCTATGGAGGAACGGACTTCATTAGAATTGCCATAAAGCATCAGTGTGGTGTTTACACTGTGAAAGTCACCCAAAATATCACATGACAAACTGACAGGTCTGCAGATAAAGGGAGTTTATTGGAAGAAAATGAGATAAAACCAGGTTTTTGTTAACACCAACCATAATTACTGTACACAGTGTTGGTGGTTTCTACTTTATACAGCGCTGGGGTTATATTACTGTATACAGCACTGGGGGTTATATTACTGTATACAGTGTTGGGGGTTATATTACTGTATACAGTGCTGGGGGTTATATTACTGTATACAGCGCTGGGGGTTATATTACTGTATACAGCACTGGGGGTTATATTACTGTATACAGTGCTGGGGGTTATATTACTGTATACAGCGCTGGGGGGGTTATATTACTGTATACAGCGCTGGGGGTTATATTACTGTATACAGCGCTGGGGGGGATATATTACTGTATACAGCGCTGGGGGTTATATTACTGTATACAGCGCTGGGGGGGTATATTACTGTATACAGTGCTGGGGGTTATATTACTGTATACAGCGCTGGGGGTTATATTACTGTATACAGCACTGGGGGTTATTACTGTATACAGCGCTGGGGGTTATATTACTGTATACAGCGCTGGGGGGGATATATTACTGTATACAGCGCTGGGGGTTATATTACTGTATACAGCGCTGGGGGGGTTATATTACTGTATACAGTGCTGGGGGTTATATTACTGTATACAGCGCTGGGAGTTATATTACTGTATACAGCGCTGGGGGTTATATTACTGTATACAGTAATATAACCCCCAGCACTGTATACAGTAATATAACCCCCCCAGGTTATATTACTGTATACAGCGCTGGGGGTTATATTACTGTATACAGCGCTGGGGGTTATATTACTGTATACAGTGCTGGGGGGTTATATTACTGTATACAGCGCTGGGGAGGTTATATTACTGTATACAGCGCTGGGGGGTATATTACTGTATACAGCGCTGGGGGTTATATTACTGTATACAGTGCTGGGGGTTATATTACTGTATACAGCGCTAAGGTTTATACAAAGAGGAAAATACTTTTTTCTGTGGGATTTCCCCTTTAATGATGAGAGAATAGCCCAAACATTTATTCTGTCTATATTAAAGCTGAAGTTTTTTCGCTAACGCTTTTATTTGGGTCTCTCGAGTTAATTTACTAGACCAATAATTGGAACACTGAAAGTGACCCACAGTCTGCCTTTTGTGTTCTGTCGGTTCTTCCTGAAGGAGAAACTCAAGAATTTAACTTAGAGGAAACCCACTTAAACTGTTAAAAATAAAAGTTAAAAAAATACTATTTTAATGTGCGCTATTTAAACAAGTGAGACACCGAAATCTTATTAGGCTGTTGCTAAATGTATCGTACGTAGAAAAAAGATTCATCAAGACTAAATTGTTTGGCAATAATGCGTGCCAACAGTTTTTAATCCAACATTGATAAACTGACCTCATTAGACGCCTTTCTTCACATTAGAAAAGTAACATCGAATGCACTCAGGGTATTGTCCAGCGCTGATACCGAGATGACACAGAGGAATATATCACAGTCACAACGTTTTACGTTTCTGTTTTTAATCTCTGATTTTCTCCAGCAATATATGGAATGCCAGAAGTTTTACTTTACTGAGAGGGTGGAAGATAAGTGGAACAGCCTCCCAGCAGAAGTGGCAGAGGGTAATACAGTGAGGGGATTTAAACATGCATGGGATAGGCATACGGCTCCTGAATCTAAGACGAGACCAACGACTGATTAGGATTTGAGTCTTTACAGAGGAGAGAAGGACAGACTAAACGTTCCCTAATTTAATTACGATAAAGACATAATTTACTGTCCCTGACAGCCCCACTAATGAAGAATGTAAATGAAAGTACTCTGTAAGCCAATAAAGCACTTACCTGTGGTGGAAGCTACAGCGTCTCAGCTGCAGCTGCAGCTGCTCTCCTCCTCTGTGGTTTGATGATCCTTGCCACTTAAAGCATCCAATGTGGCAGGAAGGTGCTTCCATTGATTTCTACGCATGCACACAGAGCCGGCCTTAGGCGTTGTGGCGCCCTGTGCGGACTACTCCTCTGGCGCCTCCCCCCTCACTACCCCCCCTCTCTGCCCCTTCAAACTACCCACTTCAAACTACCCATCCCCTGTGCCCCTTCAAACTACCCCCCCTCTGCCCCTTCAAACTACCCCCCCGCCCCTTCAAACTACCCATCCCCCCTGCCCCTTCAAACTACCCCCCCTCTCTGCCCCTTCAAACTACACCCCCACACACACTTACCTTGTTGCCGGAGTCCTGCGGTGAGACCAGGAGGCATCCGTCTTCTCGCTCTGCCGCGGTGCCGGCATTTAATGTTGAGCGCCGGAATAGTCCGGCGCGCAACATGAGATGCCGGCACCGCGACGGAGTCACGGAGAGTAAGGGGCGCCCGAGCGGTTGCTGAGAACTTCATGAATGATGTTAAATAAAGTTTAAAAAAAGAAAACAACAACAAAAAAAAACGATGTTTTAAGTTAAGTCCCGGGCAGGCACCCCTGCTACCATGGCGCCCTGTGCGGTCGCACAGGTCGCACACCCCCAAGGCCGGCCCTGCATGCACATGGGGGAGGGAGATGCCCCTCACAGCTCCGGAGCTGACTGGTGGTAAGTGTATCACGTGCTGAACACACCTCCAGGACAGAAAAAAAGCCGGGGGGGCAGGTAAATTGTCAAATGTATATAGCAGGATTTGCAACAGCGATACTATTATTATTATTATTATTATTATTATTATCTTTTATTTATATAGCGCCAACAATTACTATGTAAATCTTAAGGAACAAGCTATCATTTGCATTAAACTCTATATGATGGCTGGAGTGTCCCTTTAAATAGATTTTGGTAAGAAAAAGTAAAATAAAACTAATTCAGAAAAAATATTCAGACCCCCCCACCCCCAGCGACAGAATGAAAACGGAGCGAATTTTCATTTGCAGCTTCTTTTTTTTCACTCTCGCTAACTCACGCTCTCTCTCATGCTGTCTCATGCTCTCTTACACTCTCTGTCATGCTCTTTATCCCACTATCCCATGCTCTCATTGTCTTCCTACTTTCTCCACCAACGCTTTCCGTGTCCCTGTCCCAGCTCTGCTTCTTGTCTTACCTCTTCATGATCTTCTGTCTTCTTTCATCTGTCTTCTTTCTTTGTCAGATTGGAGGAACGGAGGATAGGCTGTCTTAGCGATGCGCAAAGTACTCCAAGAGGCCAGAATATTGCAGACAGATTCACGGGAAAAGTCTGGATTATTCTGGACTCTTGGAGAACTTCTACAACAAGGCGGAACTTCAATTCACACCACAAAGAAATTCTCTTTGCCATTCCTCCAATCGGGGGAAAGATAGTGTGCACAGAGGCTCCGCCCTTTTGTGGACGTGCTCCACGAGGCCAAGTTACCGGAGAGGATAGTGGGAAGAAGCAAACCAAGAAAGAAGACAGAAGAAATGGAGAACAAAAAGAGGCAAGACAAGAAGAGCTGCAGAAAAGGAGTGAAAAAGAGTGAGTGAATGAGTGAGAGAAGGAATGACTTAAAATATATACTCTATAATGCAGAAACAATACAAGTTCCAAATAAAATAAACCCCAAATCAGTAGGCGAAAGGCTTATTGAAACAAAAAAAAGTTCTGGATAAGTAAATAGTAGCCAAGTTCCGAGCAGAGAATCAAGAGCTGGGGATTACAGCGAAGAAACGAGAATGGAGACACAAGGCAAGTATATCGGCTGGAAAGAGAAATAGGAAGAATCCAGAGAAGCAAACATATATTCAGGGCACGAGGATGGTTTATAAACGCTGAATAAACAGACATCAAGAAGTGCGATACATCTTCCCACTTCTAAACAAACCACGTTTTGATGTCTTTGCCTCGATAGAGCATCAGATTCCAAGACTGTAATAACTGTGTATTTAAAACCTCTTGTGATTAAAAACATTACATTCCAAAATATTGCAATATTTTCTTATGGGGAATAAATAAAATTTGGGGGAAAAAAGAGAAACGAAGGGTTTTTACTGTATCCATCATGATGCGATCATTTCAAATTTGGGTATGTGGACACCGCCATCACGCGTGTTTCAAATAAGGGGGCATTCCAGCCATCATATGCACTTTAATCCATATCAAAACCTAAAGGTTCCGTTAAATGCACGCTGTTACCATTTTGCAGAGCCCCCTCCCACCATATGCATTTGCCCCTTTCATCACCCCCCCTGCTATTTTCAGTACAGAATACATCCAGCTTTGTCTTGGCAAATGTTGCCGGGGGGGGGGGGCAGGCCTAACAAGACCCCTGTTGAATGGGAGCATTTCCCTGCTGCTGATTGGCTGCTTCATGCCATAATCACTGGCGGGAATCACCAGCCTTCAGAGGAAGCAAGGAGCTGTAGCTTTAAAAATAATAATTAAAAAAAAATAATAATAATAATAAAAAATATTATCAAATAATATTAACAAATAATAAAAAAATAATATTAACAAATAATAATAAAAATAATAATAATATATATATTGGTTTTTTACCTCTGTTCTGACATTTCAAAAGAGAGACAGAAGGAGCACGAACTTCAAGGTGAAGTACTCTAACCTGTGATTGACAGCCCTGCTGTACTGAATGCTTTAGAGAGCTGCCTTTGTAAGAAATGCATTTTAATTTCCCAGTTCTGCCAGCTCGTTCACATCCTCGGCTATTGTTGCTATACAATGTTATCCTTATAAATGCACACACGTGGATGTAAAGAATAGCATCATGCAACAATGTATCTTGGGAGATATAACACCCGATGTCTGCGCAATCAGTATATCTAAATAAAGTACAATAAACTGTAATAGATATTTATTTTGCTCGTCTGAGCTCTGCTTCCCTCCTTCCTAACGATGAGTTTGCCGGCTCTTGAATTTACAGCCTTTGCAACGGTTTGGTAACGGCTCTTGAATTTCATTTCTTTAGTATTCCGGGCAGTGATGGATCTATTGTTTTGTAAAATGTCGCCATAAAAAAAGGAAGGACACAGAAAAGGGAGCCAACAGCTATGAATAAGATTAGAAGAAAGAATAAAGGCGCAAATGTTCACACCGCCATCGAAGTTATAGACTTGTGCGTTTGAATTTGTGCTAAATTTTAACGAAATTGGTATGTTTTTCGGCAATTTGTACGAATCCCTAAAAATGAGGAGGGAAGCAAAGAGATCAAATTTTTCATTTAAATTATGTTGGTTCTTTCACTGTCACGCACTCACCCGCCATCGTATTCATGCTCTCTCATACTCTCTCTCTCAAATGTCTCCCTACCTTTTCTGCCGACCGCTTCTGTGCCCCTGCGCAGCTCCACTTCTTATCTTGCATCTGCTTGTTCTTCTGTCTTCTATCTTCTTCTGCTGCTCCAAAAAGTCTTCTTTCTTCGTCCGCTTCTCCGTGAGTTTTTCGGGCACTCGCTCTTCTCCTCCGTTCCTCCAATCGAGGGAGAGGATGTGCCCAGAAGCCACGCCATTTTGTGGAACTTCACTAGGAGGTCATGTCCCCCGTTTCCTAGTCCACGGAGAAGCGGACAAGGACCTAATGGGGTGCCTGGGTATGATGTCATAAACATCGCGTTTTAATGAAATCTATGGTGGCTGTGCTGAGCTGACGCAGTCTCCATAGCATAATTAGGCCAGTTGTGGAGATCAAAGATCTCCCTTGTAACTGGCCCATTGTTCAGGGGGGGACTTGATTGCCTGCAGGTTTTGTGCCAGGGGCACTGACCCCCTTGGACCTCCTGCCCTAGGCCTAGGCCAGGGTACGTCACTGGTCCTTACTGCTGGGCGTTGAGATATGCTGTCATATCCTGGTGGTCCACATGCTCCACCAGGCAGAAGAAAACTATGATCCATGTATGGAGATCAGTGATCTATCTATTAACCGTCGCACTGAGCAGTGGTGCTACGGGGAGCTTGGTTGCCAAAAAATCAATTATCTCCTTGTTATACTCCAGAAGGGCTACTGACCCCCCCCCCCCCTCGACCTTCTGCCCTAGGCCTAGGGACGAATACACTACTGGTTATAGCCATTCAATTGTTAACTGATGTTAATACAATAACTAAAATAACATAAATAAACCTATTTATTAACAGTACTTTATAGCTTTATTGTTAGCCAATCAGTATCTGTTTCTGAAATATATCGTTTAATAATATCGTCATGGAAGCTGAATTCCAGATTCAAGGACTTGCCCAAAACTTAATTGCATGCTTTGCAAGTCAGCTTCCTGAATCCACGCCAAAAATTGTGATTGTGACTGACATCGCTAAAAAAAAACAAAACCAAATAAAATAAATGAGCGTAATAAGTTTCCCGACGACCACTACTTAGAGATTCAGTGGGTGATCCGAGTATCAGAGGGACTTAAATTGATACATTTTGACACTGACTTTCTAGCTGCATCTAGACTTCACAAGGAGCAGCTAAACGAATGTGAAATAATCACCCTGTACATGCGCGGACAAAAACAAAATGTAACCACAATTTACCCAACTTAACCCTTTCAATCTAAACACACAGACTGAAACATAAAAAAAGAAGTCACAACACTTAATTTATTGACACTAAATTAGGAGTTACGCAGACTTTTTTTTTATTACGGCACAGTCATAGGGGTAGGTTCTGATCCAATCATACATTTTCACTTTAATCCAAATATTTGACGTAAAAAAAATGCTATTTAGCTTAACCATATTGGTTGATACATTTTATTGGCTCCTAAGCAGTATGAACATTTAACAAAGGACAGACATCAAAAAAAAAATAATAATCTTGTCGCTGCCTCTATCACATTAGCTGTAATGAGCTTCTGCTGTGGCAAAAAAAAGTCTTTAATATCGATTATATATTTTCTTTGGATGTTATCAGACAGAATCTGATGGCACGATATAAAAAATGTAATATAATTGGACATGCAGTGATTAAGATACGGAATCTGTGTGCCGTGTTATTATTTTTAGATACGCACCCTAAACGTGTGGGGTTTTTTTTACCATCTTTACAAAAGCTATCATTAACTTAATAATACAGCAGGAAGGGCTTAATAATAATTTAACGGGAAGGAGTAATCAGTGATAGGGGCAAATGTACATGGGGGGGGGTCTTCAGAATCCCTCCAGGCATTTACAAGGGGAACCATGAGAAAATGTAAAGCGCATATGATGGCTGTAATTGACGGTGTTGAGACATATTACATACTCAGGCTCTAAGTTTTTATAATATTGGGGGAAAAAACTTGTTTTTATACCTTTTACTGTATTTGAAGGTAGGGAATAAAAGCCAAGAAGCGTTCTTGAATTCTAACCATTTTCTTGATGGCTAAGTAGATCAAAAGATGCCAAGGCTTTAAGAAAAAATAAAAACCTAAACAAAATAGATTTCTAGAAGTCCTGCCATTAGGCATTAATGTATGCACATTTCCCTGGAGTGAGTGAAACGCGTCTCCTTCCAAACAAATTTTTTTTTTATGATGAAAGAAGTCTTACAGTAAAATAACAGTGTCAGGCGAGACCTTGTATTTGATGTTGATCAAAAGGAAAGAAATTAACCAGTGGGGGTCCAGTACTAACTAGCTCTTTTTTAGGATGTTAGCTAGTGCCGGGTACCTCTAGTACTTAAGAATGAAGTACAGGGGCGTAACTAGAAGCCTCAGGGCCCCGGTGCAAGAATCTGTTAAGGGCCACCCCCTCCCCCAACCCATCTACCCCTTCTCAGGCTATCTACCCCCTCTCCCCCTTCTCACTATCTACCCTCCCCCTACCCCCCTTCTCACTATCTACCCTCTCCTAACCCCCCCTTCTCACTATCTACCCTGTGAGTGGTGTTTGGTCACGCTCATTCACCACCCACTGCTGGCTCAATAAAGGCTATCTGGGGCTAGCAATGCCCTACACAAACTAGCCTTCGCCAATATGTGGCTGCCCCCACCTCTATGACTGTGTTGGCTTTTGACGAGTGTTCCGTTTCACGCGAGTCTGCGTATGCATTTTCAGGCTGTTAATGAAGTCTCCCCATGGTGTTTCTATAGATACTGTAGTATAGTTTAGGTGACAGAGCCCTTTCAAATCTGTGATCTGAGACAGCAAATCGGGGTTCAATCAGAATCCGTTTAACAGGGTGACTACAAGCCCACCGACCTGAAAATACCTGCCTTTTTTTATTTGCATCCTATGAAGTTTTTTTTTTTTGTTTTTTTTTATTTTACAACACAAATTCAAACAAAAAAGAGCAGTATGAGCTTCCCACTCGCTAAACATGGCTCTCAAAACCCTAAAACTCCTGGAAATTCTGTGGCTCTCGGATTTAGAATTTTAAGGACTCGTCGGCGGCACTTGCCTTCTTCTAGTATAAGAATCCAAGGTACTTGAGCACGTGAAGAGTCGGTCTAGTGTTCCAAGAAAATGAGGATCTATCTTTTCTAGATATTTCAGTGCTGACACATGCCATGCGGCCCACGATTCTTTATATATTTGAGCAAATCTGTATGGAAATGGCAGATATTTAAGCAAAATTTGTCACAAGGCACATTTATTCCCTACTAAATAATTTCCATATTAATATAAAATATAATATATATATATATATATATATATATATAATATAAGCTTATTAAAGGGACAGTTTAATGTCACCGACACCTCCTCTAACAAAGAATGCATATTAAAGTACTCTGTGAGTAACCCAAACCTTCTATGAGTATTTTAATCTGCATTCTTTCAAAACCAAAAGGGTTTCTCACTTGGTCAGACTATTCTCGTCACCGATTGGTTGCTTGAAGCAGCCAATCAGTGGCAGAAAAAAGCTCCCATTGAAATCAGTGGGAGCGTTTTCCGCGCATACGCACAGGGGTCTGAACGCCTGCCCCAAGCGCTCTCTGAGGTTTGGCCGAATACATCTCCTGCATGGCAAATAGCTGGGGGGGAGGGGCAAAAGCATATGGTGGGATACTGCAGAATCCCCCCATGCAATCTGCAAAAGTGATGTAAAGGGCCACGCAGCTATCATATGCGTTAAAGCGCGTCTGTGGGCTGGAGTGTCTCTTTAAACGAGTACGCAAAGAATAAGGGGGATCAAAGATTAGTGATATGGGGGGATCGGTCTTCTGTGCCATCGAGTGCTGCAGACCAGCTTGAGAGTCATTTTCTAAGATAAAGAGGGGAAAAAAAGTATTTTTGTATTCATGACACAGGCAGAAAAGAGATGATTTGCGATTTCAGATAATGTGAAGAAATCTCCAATTTTCTTGAGTGAAATCAGCGAGAGGCTGCAATAAAATAGAATCAGCTGATCCGGAGATATTAACCATTTAGAGCTCTTGCCTCCGGTGTGCAGCAGGGCTAGTTGGGGAGAGCAGAGATTGGATGCAACCAAATTTTTCTCCTTAAGGAAACCACCACTGGTCAGGAGGTAAGTGCATTTTTAATGAAATCACCTGTATTCAAGCAGGGATGTAGAAGCGAGGAAAGCATAAATCGGCTCCAGACATTGTGATTCTGAGAATCTGCCCATTCACCATGAGATGGTACAAACTCAGGGGCAAACCCAGACGGTTCTTAGGTAACACAGGGGGTTAAATCAGAGCTGGAACAGACAAAAGAACAGTCAGTGTTCTTTATTCATTTGATATACCATATACTACTATTTGATATCCCAAACAATAGTCCATCCATAGGCAGACATCCCAACTCTCCCCGAAGTCCCGGGAGTCTCTCGCTAATAGCGGCTCCCTGACACCCGCAAAGTGCAAGAGACCTCCCAGAAATAGAGCGACCACTGAACTCTCTCTCTCACGCTCGCTCTCAAAAAAAATTCTGTGCTCAGGTGTGCCTGCGCTCTGGTCCTCCTCTCTGGCACGTCCTGATTGGTCTCTCTTTGTGGTATAAGGCCCGCCTACTGAGAAAACCGATAGGTTAGTTAGCACAAGAGAGACCAATCAGGACGCGCGCTGTGTCAATCGCTCTCCCGGTTTATCCAGAGACCATCTACCAGAGAGAGGAGGACCGGGGGCTGGAGGGCCATCATACATGTTTGATGGGATGTCAACAAACCTTAAGTGTATCCTACTCAGAATATGACAGTTTACGCTTGATTTTAGGGAATATTTTTATATTTTAGCTCCTTTATTCTTTTCTCTTTCCATTATCCGTCTGATTTAATGAACACTCACATTCTACAAGGAACCGCTTCCGTGGAGCGGGTGTAAATAACGAAGCAAGTAAAAATGTTTACCTTTTTATAATTTCTCATGGATATTTAGTAATAATGCCCACTTTGTGACGCATCATACGACCTAAAAAGACCCCCCAAAAAAAAGAGAAGAAGCTGAGTACGCTGTAGAATAAATAAATCCAATTATTTTCTACAACAGCTGAAAAGCAAAAATGGCAATAACTGTAAAAATAGGATTTTTGGGAGCAGTTTCTTCACTGATTAGAACACGACTGGTCTTTCAGCCGCTACAAAGTCTCTTTTATATCAATGTAAATTAAAGGCGTATCTGTTATAGCTAATAGCAAAAATTCACAAGCGCCAAATTACTTTGTTTTCAATTCAAACGAATCAACAAACCGCAGCTAAAGTGGCGGAAAATACAGAACTCATCATTTCAGATAACCTGGAGCTGTCTCGCACGCACCCGCAGAACATGGACAACAGCCTTACAATGGAGAGAAAATGAGACTTTTGCAACAGAGCGGTAGAAATTAGAATAACTGTCTATCCCTCAGCCCCGAGGTCTAAATGCTCCGCAAACTAAGACCGTTCAGTTTCTTTCTTCTGCCAGAAAATTTACACGTCAAGGATACATTAACATAGAAACATGGAATCTGCCGGCAGATCGGCCCCATTCGGCCCCCTGTCTAGTTTGTCTGTTTTTTTCTTGCTGTAAAGACTCAAACCTTAATCAGTAGTTGGTCTCGTCTTATATTCTGGAATCTTACGTCTATCCCCTGCTTGTTTGAATTCTTTCACTGAATTAGAACTTTGAAGACCAAGATTGTCAACCTAGTTGGACTACCCAGGTCACATTCTCTTCTGGGGGAGTGGCTTAATAAAAGGGGTGGGGATAACCATGCATAGGGATTGGGTTAACCATAGACAGCCTTAAAGGGGCAGGGAGTAGGACAGTCACTTTGATTCATTACTCATACAATATGGCGCTACGTTGATGGCTTTTCATTTCTTGGAATAAAGTTCCGCATGTCATTGAGTTTAATGCAATCTCCCGAGCCCTCATTAATACTCATTTAGTTCAGGACTGTTTACTAAATGTGTACCCTATCTCTATCATACCTCCCTACTGTCCCTTTTCCACTACACAGTCCCAAATGTAAGGCACTGTCTGGCCGAGCTGCCCTACTGTTGTAGGGCTCATGGGCCATTAGGGGGATCAGGTAAGGTGAGCAAGTGGTTCTTAATCTTGATGACCAACATTAGCAAAATTTAATACAAGAAAGGGTAGTTTGAGTGTCGCCCTCGAGGTAATGATGGACATGATGGGTTTATTCACATTTTTTATTCTTAAGCTTTAATACTTGTAGAGTTTCCACTTATGAAAAAATATGAAAAAATATATACATTTAGTGATAGCCTTTGTTCATCGGGAAAAAGCAATCGGTGAAACTTTCATGGAAGGTTCACATCCTAAGACTTCAAATACACTTTGTTCTATGGCTCTGTTCTGATATGTATTTAATATTCTAATAATGTTTTAAGGTACACACTACGTTTCTCTGGGGGATTGAAAGGAAGTCAAATGTTTCTCAAAATGTCAACCGAACAGATACAGATATTAGAAGTTTATTACACTTGGAACCACAGGTGGTCATGTCATCCGGGGTCTCATTTTTTAATCAAAATACCTGTAAAGGAAACTCGAGAAGCTGTCAGAAAAGCTGGCCGTCACAGATGAGCTTCCATAGATCTCATAGATGAAGCACCTACTCCTTCCCCCCCCTTTAAACACATTGGCAGCCAACCTGGATAAGCTGTCTGCCTCTGATGGCCTTGTGTCTGGCTTCGCTCCACTGATTATGTCCAAACGCAATGCCGACATGATGGGTACAATGCCAACATGGTCATTAATTTATATTAAAATAAAGACATATTGGCTGGCTGTGCTCCTTGTGCCTACTGTCATAGGCGTAGCACCAACGAGATGTCCATTGCTTGGTAGACTCAACAGGAACCCAACGCACCTTGAGTCTTACACTTAGCTACTTGAGTTAGCTGTGGCTCAGGCAGCCCCACTTGGGGCAGATTCAGCCAAAAGAGTCCAAATTCAGTGGGGTTCTACCTTTTATAACACCCAATGATCCCTACTGCCCAATCCACGCTTGGTTCAGGCCGCCTTTGTAAGAGTTGGGGGGAAGAAGAAGGGATAGAACGTCAGAACGGTGCATTGATAATGTTAATTCTGCCACAAATATCAGCTTTTAAACTAAATATTCCCAAACCAAGTATACCGAGCGGAAAATCAAAAGCATAAGCAATAGGTAGCTTTAAATTGAATTTAGTATAATGGAAAAATCTGGGATATGACGGACCCACCTTAAAAGAATACATGGTGTTTAATTTAATTATACATAGAAACGGGTCATTGAATTATGTCATAACATCTCTTTCATTTGGTGTTTATGACAAAGGATGCGGTGAATGCCCAGTGATGATAATGTCAGTTTGATGCATAGAGCACGTTTCTGATCTCAGTACATTCGACATCTGGCATTTCAGGTGTACGAGCCGCAGGGTGCCCTGTATAAATCATTAAAATTCCGTTTATGAAATCCACGAAAGAGATCAGGTCGTAATCACTTTACCAAATAACACGGGCGAACGGATAACATAAATAATGATATATGATAAAATTCTGCAAAAAAAAAGGAAATTAACAAATGACTCTAAAAATGCTACTTAGAACTTGGCTCCCGATATTTAATAATATTCCAAATGTGATTTTAAAATTCTACACTGCTTTAGAACAATAAAGCACATGACCACAGGATAGAACACTTTTACCCACCATATATATACACCATAGGAGCAGCCATTTTGACTTGCTGTTCTCAGGCTGTCCATGATTATTCCTCCTCATGTGGTTGATTTGCTGATTGTTGTACTGCTTGTGGTTAAACTACCTGACTAAATCCCTAATGGCTGACATTGATTGTAGACTGCGGCCAAGCAAAAAACAAACAAACAAAAAAACTACTGGCTGCAATGAGCTTCAGCTGTGGCGGCAACCTCCATTAATACCAGCTAGAAGGTTTCCTTTGATATTATCGGCTGCGCTGTGTTTTAGACATGGAATCGGCACGCTCTGGGATATACTCCCTTCGTTAGCTATCATATTTTTGGATTTATGGTGCTTCTAGCCTCTGTACCCGATAAAAATAACTCGCCATCTCGTCATGTCTCTTTATATCTAGGAAATCTCTGGGTTTGACCCGGAGTCTCCAGGTGAAGATCTCCTTCTTGGGTCTCCAGGTCATTTTTGTCCTTCTCCTGGTAGGGGAGAGGGATTTGCTCACTCCACGCCCACCTCCCCTCCCACTCTAAGCTTATTTAAGGCTATCTGGCAATAACCACACCCTTCTGACAGCTATCCCCACCTCCACATGAAGCCACTCCCCAGAACGGGGAGTGCTCCAGGTGGCCTACCCAGGGAAGTTCCCAGGCATGTTTATACCATGAAAACACAGTTCCTTTTTTAGGCTATTATCGCAAATATTTTAGGGTGAAGAAGCAATTTATTGCCGCAACAAGATGGCAGATCCTCCCTAAATAAGAGAGGGAATATTTATTAAAATAAATAAAATACATATTATATATATATATATATTGTATATATCAGTGTAAATTAGGATTGAGAATAATTGTACTTTTTAATGTATTCAGATTAACCGATAATTTATTGTTAATTTAATGGAAATTTTCATTTTAACCATAAAATAAATAAATAATTATATTTTTTCCACCTAGAGAGATTTGTATCTTACCTGCAGCAGAACAGATTTGTAACTTCACCGGAATGTCTTGTACACAACTTTAAGAAATATGGTTTCATTTATCACGAGCAGTAGAATTGAGCTGTTAGTCTGAACTCGGGAATTATTGGATGCACTGATTTTTGGGTAGCAACATATAATATTTTCACAGTGTGACAATCTACACGATGTTCTTAATTGAACTGCCAAATAATATTTTTTTTGCCTTCAAAACATTCAGCCCTGCTGATGTGCGTGGGGGTATTTCAGCAATTTTAAATCTACTCCTCGCTTTTAGATTTGGCTATATATATAAAAATAGGAAAAAAAATCTTTTTTTTTTTAAAAAAGGTGCAAAGATTATTTATTTTTTCATGTTTTACTTAGATATATTCTGCGTTTGAAACTATTTAATTGATTTAGATGAAGTTTCAAACTGAAGTGAAATAACCAATAGTTTAGGCTGTTCCACTTAAAAAAACACTAAATGCACATTCTAGTATGTTAAGCAAATCTGTCATTTTATTTTTTTCCTCTGAAGGTTAAATCACATAAAATAGTGTAGAAAAGTTTAAAGCCATTTATTGGGGCGGTTCAACGGCAACAACCAATCAGAGCCTACTCTTGTGTCACATGACAATTAAGTGTTCCCAGTAAAAATAGTCCATCTTTATTTCTCTTGGGATTTGCACGACTATTCCGCCCAGTAAGACGACAACTCCTCTTTGATGGAATCTGACCTTAGAAGAAGTATTCACTTATGACATCACTACATGCGCCGTAAAGGAAAAAATATTGCGTGCAACAGTGCATCGGTTGGCAGAACTTAAAAATAATCGAAATTACTTTTTTTTTACAGAATTACATTAGTAATTCAAAATGAAAAGCTATTTAATTATCAGGTTTTTCCAAATACTCCACTTCCCAATTGTCCATAATTTTAACCATAATCTAGTAATATTTTTTTTATATTAGTTTTGAAATTTAAATCTGGAGGATCCGTGTGTCTCGATTTCATTGGTCTAAGCGAGAAAGAAATGACCTTCTTTGTAATTATTTCTTATAAATTTTGTAAGTAAAGTCTGCTGTAGGGGGCCCGGGGGAAATCGGTATAAATTAGTCTAAAATTGCTTTTTCAGTCCATTCTTACCCACTTGTCCTGTATTTTTTCTGTGTTTAAGGTGACATGTTTTAACATTTTGATGTTTTCTCACATTTATTTTCATAAGAGAGAACAAGCACTGGTAGAAATATGTCATTTTCTTACAAGACTTATTAATCCTGAGTTTGCGAGACTATAAAACTAAGCTATGAAATGTCCATCTAATTAAATCTCCGACAATTAAAAGGTCCCCAAAGAAGGAAGAACAAGACAAGCCAAGCCAGATGGATGAAGCTAATCCTATTTTATCCTTACAATGGCATATATTTATTCATTTTAATTCAGAAATGTATATTTTTGCATTAAATTACTAAAAAATTATGTGGTATTTCCTGCACAAGGCAAAACTTTGTTGGTACGTATCTTTGGGTCACCAGGTGCCATTGTCCCAATTGATCCGGTTAATATTTGTTCCCAGAAGGGTCCCATGAACCCATCTTGAGTCTTGAGCTAAATTAAAATAAATAAAATGTATCTACCTTGATGAATGCCATTATAAAGAAACAGTAGGGGAGAATGGCTTGGATGGGGATGAGTTGGTCGGGTCAGGATGATCTGTAGAGGTTGTTGGTCTTCAGATAGCTTGCTTGGGATGATGAGTGAGAGTGGAAAGGTTGTGCCCTTCTTTCGAAAGTTGCGTACGAGGGAGAAAGTCTGACAGAACGGGGAAGGGAATTTCAGAAAGCTAATGGGAAGAGGTATTTATGGTAGAAGAGAGACAAGGTCTCATCTACTCTTTCTCTAGATCCTGACCCTTTCCTGTGGCTGGCTCCTCCCTTTGACTTGGACACACCCACTTCCCACCTCCTATGAGGAGCGGGAGAGGAAGTACTCTGATGGGGCCACCCCTGAGGATATTCGGCATGAAATGCAGTGCCTTCAGTTATAAAGTGTATCTGTGTTTTGGACACCAAGGTATCATTTGTATTCTTATTGTTAATGGCTATTGTTTTTGTATGTCTAGGAAACCCTTCAGGGCTCAAAATGACCCTTGATGGCTCCTTTAACTGCAGAAGTGGGACAGCAGTGAAGTTATGGCAAGTGTGCAATTTTACCCCAGACTGCAAGGAAGAGGAAGATGAAGGTGATTTGTGCCGTAAGTATTTTCCACCTTCAATTAATCTCAAACTCTGTGGTATATCAAACAGTAAAGGGGCAAATGTTGAGGGGAAAACCCTAACGTATTGACTTCACCACAGTCATAGGGTAAATACAGTAACCCTAATATGTGTACCTGGGAACTTCCAGGCTGTCCTCTCCTGATCCTTAGAGGAGGATCTCAGGGATGAGGAGCTATCTGCACTCATAGGTGGAGCTTGTTGTACTCATGGGCAGGGCTTGCTGCACTCATGTACAGGCCTAACTTTAATATAAAAAAGTCCTGGAGGGGCAGAGCCTGGACAACGAGTAGGCAAAGTCAGGCACCCTTACCCGGGTACAGATTTCTTATTGGTCAGGCTACATGTGTACCTAGAGCACCATGTTTTTAGACTACAAAAGGGGCGTGGCTTATTGAAAGAAAACCAAAAAAATATTGAAACAAAAA
The DNA here is from genome assembly GCA_023333645.1 of Sceloporus occidentalis. NCBI lineage: Eukaryota > Metazoa > Chordata > Lepidosauria > Squamata > Phrynosomatidae > Sceloporus > Sceloporus occidentalis. The sequence continues at coordinate 731,405 of JALMGF010000129.1, read as the reverse complement.
AACTCTGTGCTTGATTATTATTAAAAAAATATAACTGTAATTAAAAAAAATAGATTTTTTACAAATTTTAACTTGTACACAGTGCATACATCACCATGGCTACAGTAGAATACCGTAGATTCCTGTTTTGTTTTTTTTACCAGAATAAAATACAGTTATATACCGGTAAATCCTTATCCTACCATTTTTTTCATCGAATTTGTAGGGATGTAGGGTCATGCTTATACATATTGAGTCTAATAACAGTTTTATGTATCCTGTTTTATACAAACAGATGTGGTGGTAAAATTAATCTTAAAATAAAGAATTGTCCCTATGGGCCAGAGAGAGATGAAAAATATTTTATAAAATTAAAAAAAATATATATATAATAACAAATAAATTGTCTATTATAGAAGTTCATGGGTTTGAGAGAGAAAAAATATTTAAGTATGGCCAAATAACCCCATTATTTTGGTAGTGTCTGATTTATTTAAAACCACCCTGCAGGTATTCCATATTTTAACATTTCTTTTTGTATTAAACCATTTACTTTCCAGGGGTTTTAGGTGTAAAGTGTTTACAATTATATCTACCACCGAGCTTGTATTCAGTATTTGCAATAGAACGACTGTTATAAGAGCCAAAGCAATTATTTTATGCCTGTACGCGTCCCCACTATCCTCTTCTAGAAGAAGAAAATTATTAACTTTGGGACAATTTGAACATTAATTATGAAGCATCTGAAAAAAAAACTAATGGGAAAAGTATAATTGTATACTTACTGAGGGAGAGAAGCTGTGTATAGGGTCTTAGAGCTTTTTTAAACCTTTACAAGGGCTATGTCGCCTAAACAGTGAACTAGGCAGATGCTTAGGGCATCTTTACCAACAGCGACATATTAATCTTCAGCATTTTCCATTAGGCCGCCTGCCTTGGGCTGCCCTCTCGCTCTACACTTTTTTGTTGTTGCTCTTCTTTCATCGCCTTTTGCTCTTATCTTCCATCTTTTTGCGTTTCTATTCCCTCTCTCCTCCCTCTTTTCTAACATTTCTTACTTCTCTCTTTTTTTCACTTTTGTCTTTTCGTTCTCCTTTCTCTATCTTCTTTTTTCCACTAACCTTTACTTTCTCTTCTCTCTTTTCTTTATGCTCTCTCTTTTCTTTTCTTCTCTGTTTAATATTGTCCTTTCCCCTTTCTTTCTTGCCTCTCCTTTCTCCCTCCTCTTTTCTTTCTCTCGCTCTCTCTCTCTCTCTCTCTCCACTCTCTCCTCTCTCTCTCTCCCCTCTCTCCTCTCTCTCTCTCTCTCCTTCCTCTTTTGTCTCTTTTGTCTTTAAATAATGAATAATACATTTTAGCTATAAAACCACACTCATGGCCACACCACTGACAGTGTCCCAGTCACATCCTCCAGGACAAGCTCTCAAAGGGTGCCCAGAAAATGGCTCGGCCAAGGTTGGCAACCCTACCTCGAAGGGCCATAGGCCTACCATGAAATCACATTTAAAGTGCTGCAGTTACAGCTTATAACATCATTTATTCAAACCATGTATAGCTTGCACTTTTTGTTTATCAATCCATGTAATTGTCTTGGAGACAAAGTTTAACCTCATGGAAGGTAAAATTGTTGGCAGGGCCAGCATTACCCAATCGATTCCGTTGCTCCTTGACCCATCATGGTCCATGTGCTGAGACAGCCTTGCCTCAAAACAACAAGATTTAAAATATTTGTCAATTATCTCTTGTTTTTGTACTTTCTGTACAACTCTTTTTATTACATTTCTGAGAAACAGAAAACCCTCCGGCAGTCAAAACAAATTTTATCCAGGGAATTCAACAGTACGTTGCATAAAATTATCCTTAATGAAGGGTCTGTTTATTGAGGTCTCCTACTTACCAAGTTTGAATTAACCGCAACAATTTGTCAACGGGACATTTAAGACTAGAACACAACATTTACAGCAATGACTAAGAAACACCGATAATTCACTTTGTGCTCACAAAGGGGTAGTTAAATTGTCCTGCTATGACTCAGAAACATTTGTTTCGATACAAGTGTTTAAAAATATTTTTGTACGTGATGTACGACGACCTGTATGGGTAAAGCCCTGAGTCACCGTTACTGGCGTAGAACTGGAGAAGCATTACCTTGGTCCTGGAAAACAATACACAAGACGATACGGACAATATGAAGAAAATAATGTTGTTTTCCATTTTGGGGCTGGCTATATAAAAAAGCGAGATTCTGTATAATTCATTATGAAATGAACTGCATTGACCGTCTCTACTAACATTAGGAATTCCAAATTCAATTCACATCAGGCCTAGGCTGGCCATATGGCCAAAACCCCTGTGAGAGCCACGTACTCTCCAGCACCGGCAGCGGATCGCGTGCTGCAGCATAATGATACATGAGCATAATTATACAGGACGATAAAAAGATAGCATGCGGCCGCACGTTTCCAGCCACCGGCCGACAGCCTCACGTCGTCAGGAGGACTCTGGCCTTAAAGTGCCAGGCCCGCCCCGTCATCTCCGGTCAGGCCCTGGACACTCACATATTACATGCTTACATTGAACTCATGGAATTATCTTTATCTTCCTTTACCTCATCTTGCTTTATTTTAACACATGTATCATTTTTACATTTTACATGTATGATGTATCATCCTTTTACATCCATTACATTCTATAAAGGAACCAACATTTTCTATTTACAGGAAGTGTAGCTTGCAGCACCCACATTCAATGCAAATTGGTCCAGGCATTCTTTAGTTAATGAGTTGTATCATCTAACTCCTCCTCCTGGTGCATCTCCTGAAAGCAGGAAGCATTCGTGCGTACACTTCATGCACATGCTCAGTAGCTCGCCTATTCTAGCCAATGGGAGTTGAGATCAGTTCGAAATCAAAGGAAGAAGCAGCAGTCAATCGCATGTATGTTTTGGTAGAATACATTTCATTGGCTGCTGCAACTCCCACTGATTTCAATGGAAATCCAACAAGTTGGGCTGCTCAGTGCATTATAAAGGGGTACATGATATGATTCCACTTTGCCAAGTGTCCAATAGGATCATTTTCTCGCAACATTGTATCTCGACTTCTATCTGTTACAGAATGTTCTTAGATTCTTAGAAAAAGCAGTAGTTTGGGAAATTTTTTTTGTTACGTGCAATTGTTATAATTCCATACCGTATATGCAGTATACATAAAACCAGTCATCAGTGGGTGGCCAACTGGAACTAAAGTAACCCCTGAAACCCCATATCATGTGATTTTAGATCAGCTATTGAAAGCCTCTAATCAAAAGAGTAGACTTAAAAAAAAATGCGTTGGATTCTTTCTGAACAAAGTGATTACAAGCAAAACACAATCATATATCTCTTTCTATTTATTAATCTATGTTTCAAATATTTGGTTTTGTGTGTTTTATAGGGATATCTTCTGTATTTATTTTCCATAGGGAATCTGCCAACTGGATTCTATTGCATGTTTGAGGATGGTAATTGCGGATGGGCGCTGGATCCGCTAACTTCTGAGTGGAGGGTTGGACCTGTTCGAGATTCTGACGGTATGTAGAACCAATGAAATTTAATCAAAATCACTATTTTTATTCATACATAGGAATATGAATTCAGATTGAAAGTAAATTATGGCTAGAGAGATTTTTGTATATATACTTAATCTACACTTTTGTGGGATAATTTCCCTCATTTATTAGAACACCAAGGCGAGACAATATTTCTGTAATATACAGATGAATGTTTCTTACACATAGGGTTCTTTAAGGAAAAGTCTCTAGACAGACCCTAGGATTGGAACATCCAAGACACAATGAAACTGCCCCCTTAATTGTGCCAAACCATAAATTAGAGGCTATAAAAAGACATATTTGAGTCACATGATTACAGATCGACCCCAATGTGGAGAAAGCTGTAAGAAGAACCACTGATGACCAACTATAGCTTTTCTAATTGCTCGTTCCAAAGGAATCAATAAATCAGGAGAGACTTCAGTTGGTCTGGTTGGTCCACTGCTGGTTCTTGCCGGCCACCCGCATAGACAGTCACTTCCGAGTTCACACACGATTGCACGGTCAGCTTAAAGCCATAGGAGGTGTCAACTTCAAAGGTACTGATGCCGACCGTCTCCATGGGCAGGCCCCCAGGAGTTTGTAAGGGGGGCCATTTAAGTGCGTTGGAGTCTACCTGACAGGTAACCCTACGGGATCCGTGAGAAAAGGTCCTTCCCAGGAAGATGTCCCTATTGTTCAGAGAATGCTGAGCTCACAGGATGGATGCTATGGGACTTTTATCTAAATCCAAGAGATGGAGCACTGTATGTGTCTTGGACACGTACGATTGAATTCGGTGGAGAGCAGCCACTTGGTGCAACATGTTGCTCTTAGAAAGTGGACTCTTGGAGATGGTACAGATGTTGATGGCCAATGCACCTAATAGTAGACAATATGTAGCCACGTGGAATAAAGGGACAACCTTCACTGCCTACTGTAGAGTAGACCAAAATGTCTCATTTTTCTCAAGAAAGCATGTCTCTTTGCACTTTGGCTTTAGGATAACAGTCCCTGTCTCATCCATGCAAAGGCACTAAGATAGACATGTTCTGTATGTTAATACCATGTAACTCAGCTATGTTGCGTTAGCACGCAGCACACGGTAAACACGCAAGTTCGCGGAGACCGTGCGATCGTTGGGGACCCTTCCTTAGACTCTACAGCCCCTGCTTAGATTGGACAAATTATAGGAACCCATAAGCAGAGCTCTGATCCATGCGCTAAATTGATGAATGCTGACTATGTTTTTTTTTTTATGGACACGACAGCGATTAGAACTCCATAGCAAACGTAAGAGAAATATCGTGGCATTTGGATTTTGCCAAGGTTGAACTGAACCAATATATTTTTTTTTTTGAGGCTAATGTGAAACGAAATTAAGACAAGTGCTACGTGCTTAGAATTAACGCTCCGTGACTGCGGAGTCCTTTTAATGCACTCGGTATCCACTAAAACCGAAGCATTTTAAAATATAAATTATAGCACATGCTGCACATGGAAATGGGTATTTTCCGCAGTCATTTTTACAGCCACAATTTATAGGATTATTACACTTGGCAACTGTCAGATTTCGACCTTGAGTCTCAGGGTTTTTACTCCAATTCTAGGAGTTTGGCCAGACTTTTAAACTGTCTACAGAGGAAGCTGCATGTTATATACACATATTATATATATGCATATTCCTGGGGACACATGGGGATTAAGCACCCATGGCCTTCTCCGTCCAATGACAATGACTGAGATTTTCTCTGCTTTTCACCCCAAGTCTCAGCGTAAAATGAAGAGATTGGGGTTCTTTAGCTGTTGGCATAGTAACCAGGACATAGATTATATTTCCCAACCAGAACATTTATCATATTAATGGCGGAGTCATAGGTTCCTCTACCCCTTTAAGTGTAAGTGTGGCAACAGGAGGAACCCACCAGGTTCTCCATTTTGAGTCCTGGCAGTGACTTGGCAACCAATCAGGAGCGGCTAAAAAGTAAGTGACATAATGGAGGGGGCTATATATATATATATATATATATATATATATATATATATATACATATAGCCCCACTTCAACTCACTTCAATAACGTAATGTCTTTGCTGGGACTTGTAGTCCAAAAATTCAATATTAAGGTTAACCCCTTAAGGACAATGGGTGGTCCCTAAACCCATTGAAAACAATGCATTTTGAGCCCGTACATGTACAGGCTTTGTCAGGTACCCATGAACCCCTATCGATGCTGAAATTGCTCTTATCTCAGTTTATAGGCCTTTCCTCCATGAGTCTTGCACCAGTTAGACTGGCCCATTATTGTTTCGAGGGGGGATGTAGATGTTGCATTTGTTTTCCCGAAGCTATTGAGAAGGTCTTTAACATCGTTCTTTATTCGATTAGACTCTGCACTTCTGCTGAAAACCAGGGACTCTCCGGTCTCAGAGGCAACTGTCATGACCGGCGTATTGTATCCTTCACCCCTGAAGAACTCATCCTGCGAGGTAAGTCTGGGCAATAAGATAATATGGGAAGGGGGGGCTTCTTAACCCCTTAATGACAAAGCCATACATGTACATGGCTCAAAATGCATTGTTTTCAATGGGTTTAGGCACCGCCCATTGTCCTTAAGGGGTTAAGAGCATGAAAAGACTGTTTAGGGGGTAACGGTAAAGTAACTACGTTACAGTAGTAGAAGTTTTGTCTTTGTCGTGCTGATGGCAGTATGACAGTGAGAGTGATCGGTCATTCTTTATGGAGTTGGTGGAACATACAAATATTTATGGGACATCTAAAATATATACCCCCAAATAATGGCACCATGACATTTGGGGCTAGTGATCAATTATTTCTAGGGATTTTTTTTTATTCCTAGTGTGGCCCTCATGGTAGAAACCAGGCCAGGACTGGTAATAAGGCACAATCCATAACGGGCCCCTGAGCTAGTACCTGTAAAATCCCATTAGCCACGGGCTAGTAAGCCAGATGTTCTGCTAGCCATCTGGGCGCCTGAGGTTTATGGGAACTGTAAAAAACCCACAGCAGGAGGATCAGAAGGCGCAAATGAGGCTTCTTCTAAAAAGCACCAAGGTAACGTTCGTTATCAACGTGGACACCGGGGACACCGTCCGTCCACCGGAATAATTATTATACGGTGTCGGCGGCGGCTTGTTCCCACTCGCTCGGCTGTAAATCTCAAAGCTGATGTGTAATTAAGTGCGTCTGCTCGTTCCCTCCAAAGAACTCGATTCTCCAAAGGTTCCTCGTGGCTGAAAAAATTCTGTTTCATCTCATCCTCGCGGTCCTCGACCGAATTTCTTTTCACTTACTTAACAGCGGCTCGTGAGCAATTCTTGTTACAATTCTCCGGAGGCACTTATTGCGGTTATCTAAATGAGATATATTGAGGGAGATTCAAAAGTGTGCAGACAGACGATCGAGGATATGAAAGGAACGCAATCTGCCGGGATATGATTTTATATAGATAGGTTTTATAAGGAGAGACGCCTTTCCATTATTTATTTGCATAACCTGATACGCCGTTTGCAGATTTAATCTCGTATTTGAGACGTTTCGTATTTTTCTTTTATTATAGACGGGTCAGGCATATGGTTACTAGGGGCAGAACAGGAGTAGACAATTGGGGGGGGGGTGCAATTTTAATTGATCTACCCATGCCGGGGGTCTAGGGAGGGAACGCGGTACAATCAATGCCAATCGCTGCCAATCCCAGTGGCCTCAGTAATGGGAATTTGTGGAATATTTCCAGATGCAGACAAAGATGCAATCAAAAGGATACCCGAGGTGTACCTTTGGTCCATTCCCTACAGCGATCCTTATGACCGCTCCTCATTTACAATAGAACCCGGCTGAACATTAGAACGTTGATTGCCGGGTACATTAGAAGCTCGGAAACATTGGTGGTGCCATCATATACCGGGGTGCGGTGGTGGAGCTGGGCCTGGCTCTTCAGATCGAGAAGCTTTAGCCAAAGTTGAGCAGAGTTGGCCGAAGGGTGTCCTCCGACGCTGGCATACTGGGAACATTCTAAACGAGTGGACCCTAAGATTCTTTAAATATTATCCCGTTAACAGCCCGTCGTGAAGATTCTATGTCGTGGCTACCCAAACGGCTTTAATACAGGCCCTCATGGAAACCTTGACTTGTCAAGATACACTTAAATGAGTCACCTGTATTCAAGCAGGTATATAAACCATAACTGGTAACTCATCTGTATATGATCAGATCGGCCCCAGTCTAGTCACGCGTTTCTCCTGCTTTTAAGACTCAGACCTTAATCAGTCGTTGGTCTCGTCTTAGATTCCAGGAGCCGTATGTCTATCCCACGCATGTTTAATCCCCTCACTGTATTACCCTCTACCACTTCTGCTGGGAGGCTGTTCCACTTATCCTCCACCCCCTCTCAGTAAAGAGGATGCAAATAACTCATAAGAACATCGCAACAACTAAAAGGATGAAAAGTAAACCCCATGCATGTTTTATAAGGCTTTCTTTGGCGACCGAGGAGCATTCCTGGTCACAGCGGAGGCAAAAACCTCCTCGGTCAGCATGAAGTGGATTTTATGTTTCTTTAACAAGGTCCACAAGAACCGTATTAAGACTTATGGCTACTTCCAAGCAGATGTTAATGTTTCTTAGCATCTAAGCACCTGCTGCCACTGATAAAAGCCCCTCTGAAACATTGACGTGATTGGGGCTACTTTCTTTTTTTATTCTGTGTTTTTTCAGCATTAATTAGCTTCAAAGACAGATTTAAGCATTAATTATTTAATTTACAAAATCCATACGGACTGTTCAACCTCAGAGAACCCCTTCTGTGGCTGATCGTGGCAGAATCAGTATTTCTAATCCATTTCCTGAAGTTATGTGGCCCCCCAACCCTTACAGAGGCTGCCTGAACCAATAAACAACAATCAGCAACTTAACGAGGGAGAGATAACCGAATGGGAAGACCAAGTGCATGTCTGCCCCCCCCCATGGCATAACACAAGGAGGGTCTCTAATACATATAAATGTATTTAGTGTAGAGGACTGAAACCACAAATCCAATTAGAATCCAAATAGACCCCATCGGGGAAATATATGTGAATATATCTGGAGTTAATTGTTATATTTCCCATCTTGATAATTAGTTTCTAGACTAGACTAGGCACTAAACCTATGAAAAACATACACACATATATATATATCTATCTATATATATCTATATATATATATATCTATATATATATATATTACCATATATATGTATTATATATATATATATATATATATATATATATATATATATATATATATATACTGTATAACATAGTGATTTTTATACATTAATATACAGCATTATACTTTAATATACACAAATTACTAGCCGTGCAGCACAAATAAGGTTGCCGCCGTAGGGACACTTGAGATAATAGATTGTAAGCTCCTTCTGTACGCCTTGCATGCTAATCTTGCTGTCAGATTGTATATTGTCTCCTTACAGTAATAGCGCTATGGAGTACGCTGGTGTTCTATAAATTAATATAATTGATTTACAAGTATGTTGTGGCCAAGCGTGATATGTGAGGCCGAGTGTGATATGTGAGGCCGAGTGTGATATGTGAGGCTGAGAGTGATATGTGAGGCTGAGAGTGATATGTGAGGCTGATATGTGTGGCTTAGAGTGATATGTGAGGCTGAGTGTGATATGTGAGACTGAGAGTGACTTGCTTGGCTGAGAGTGGTGTGTATAATAGTATGTATTAGTGAATAGACCCCCATACACTGCCTTGGGGTCTAGACATAAAGCCATACGTTAAGGTTTGTTGTTCTTCAGCATTTTAAATGCCTTAAAGTTGTTCTGATCAGAAAATAAAAGAATCCTGTCTCGTCTCGTCTCCTTACATGATGGATAAGCATCTAATCCGGCATTGAAGCTCTCAGGCTCTCTGTTTCCCGGAGCCCCGGGCTCTGTATACACCATCCAATTCATTATATACATTCTGAACGCAGATTCTTTGTGGCTGGTATACAGGACTGGATCCGGTTCTTCCGTGTCTGATCAGAAATCGTATTAAAGCTGATTTGGGCTGCCGATGGCGGAAGCCATTATAACTTGACCCGGGTCTGTTTTGACTTGATACACCTGTGCGTAAGGATCATTTTTTTGGTTGTAGTCACATTCAGTGTTTCACAAGCACATGTCACCAAGACTAAAAGAGCTTTTTTTCTACAATTTGGTTCCAAGGAGAAAAATGTCACCCATTCCTAATAATGAGCATCCATTAGACTGGTCACTCCATCTGTCCCGGTTTAATTTGGTCAGTCCCTCTTTGTTCCCGAAATCCCTGTGGCCCTTTTTTCTCCGCCGATGCCTCCTCTTTTCTAGGAGCTCAGAATGTTTGCTGTATTTTAGTATTAATCCAAACGAATTAAAAATATATACATATGAAAAATGAAAGGACAATCTGTACTGTGATACGGCGTCATTTATGAAAGATGAGCTTTCTCGTCGATATGTTTGGCAGACGGTATTTATTCCCTCTACCCATTCAGACAGCGGAGGTGTTGGTGAGACGTTTAATTCGGGCAAGAGCTGACGTCCCGACACCCAGCACTCCTCTGAGTCGCCCGAGGCAAACCGTCTCCAGGCAGCTGAAGACTGTCATTTGTTGCGCTCAGGCAGGCCATCAATTATTTCCAATATGTCTGTCTATCCGTCGGTAATCACATGGAATTTAAGTTGATAAAGGGGGGGATTGCAGGACCTGCACTGAATGAGATAGAAGGAACTGATTGTTTTGCTGTATTTCCCATCTAGGGGGAGGCAATTTAGCGACGCACAGAAATGCAGCGGGGGAATACTTTACCTACTGGGAGGTCTGGGTGCTGCTACCTTTTAAATGAGGATCTATGTGAAAGGGGCTGGGCAAGCTGTGCTTAGGGGCGGGGCTAGTGTCAGGACAGCCTTTAGTGAATGAGAAGTGGAAATGGCCAAACCCAGTTCCTCTAACTGGAAAAAGACAAAAACTGGCCCAGAGACCCAGGAAAACAGGGCTTCACTTGGAGACCCCAGGTCAAACCCAGAGAGTTCCCATGTATGTAAATCATGCTGTCACTCAGCACTTTGGCTCCACCCAGTAAACGCCCAGAACTTCCCAGGGTTTGCCCCAACGGAGATCTCCCTCTTCTTCTCCCGAGAGGAGGCAAGGCAAGCCACACATGGCCAGACACCGCTCCCAGCCTTGGACTGATACTGAGGCCGGTTAATCAGCTCTGATTCCCGTAGCCTCCATACTTATCCTTCGCTCATACCACCAAACATACTGAGCTCCTAGAAAAAAGGGGCATCAGAGTAGGAAAGAGGGGCAGGGGGGGAGGAAAGATGGGCAGGGGGGGAGGAAAGAGGGGCAGAGGGGGAGGAAAGAGGGGCAGAGGGGAGGAAAGAGGGGCAGAGGGGAGGAGAGAGGGACATCAGGGGCAGAAAGAGGGACAGAGGGGAGGAAAGAGGGATATAAGGGGAAGAAAAAGGGACAAAATGATTTGAGTCTCAAAGTTGGACTGGACTTGAGGGACTGATGACTTCTGCTACTAAAAATACTGCTTTGTGGGCAAAGTTTTAAATAGATTTTACATAAAAAAAAAATCACAACAAGATAAATGTATTAAGCAGACGTCGGATAAAAAGGCTTTTTAAACAACAAGAGCGTTTAACCAGATAACCTGTTCTGTTGGACCAATTAATAAAACGTCTCCTCGGAGGTGAGGAGCACTAAGCACCATGAGTGATGAGCGTGTCGGAATAGATTATGAGAAACACGGATGTTTGGAACGCAGAGCTATTTTTCTTCTCAACTTCTAATCACACGGAGATCATTTGCTGAACGCTAAACACCGGAATGGCCCATTAGCTAACTTTTTCCTCCCCTGTAAATTGATATCTTCTGTAATGCGGTTAATCCTCCTTCAGACGGCAGGTTTAGCGTTAATTGGATGAAGAGATTGCTGTCGCTGATAGGACTTTATAATAATAAATAATTATTAATTACATAGACACTTAGGGTTAATGCTTCCAATAATATATTAATTAATCAATTAATTAACATTTTAAAAGATCTGTTACCAAACATACAGTATTTACGATAAAATACGTCCACTTACACCTACCCCCTAACATTCTAAAGGGGCAAAAGGGAAGAATTTGTTTAAGGGGTGTGGTTGGAGGTGTGGCAGGGGCGGGGTTACACCAAAGATTTGAATATGACTATGAGTCGCCCGTTTCTCCTGCTGTAAAGACTCAAACCTTAATCAGTCGTTGGTCTCACCGTAGATTCAGGAGCCGTATGTCTATCCCATGTGTGTTTACATTCCCTCACTGTATTACCCTCTACCACATCTGCTGGGAGACTGTTCCACTTATCTACCACCCTCTCAGAAAAGAAAAACCTTCCTACAATACATCCGTATTACATATATTTCAATAAATTTTTGGTTTCGAGTTTCTGTGTCTTCTTCTGAGAAGATGGGCCCCGCAGCCCACTTTCCCCTCCCGACGGCTTCTCGATGAGTTTATACATTTGTGGTTTTCGAATCAGTGAAGGAAGGTTTTTAGACGGGTGCTCAAAGTGCCCTCACCGCACGTACCTTTAGAAACCTCATTTGGTTTGTTAAAAGTATTAGAAAAAAAAGGTTGCTTTATGGGCTATTGATCAATTATTTTTTGGCGACACTTTACCGCTGATATAATTTTTAACACATTTTCAAGGTATTGATCCATTTAGTTCATTAATAACCATTCGGCCCACCCGGTCTGGCCAAATACAGTACAGACGTTTTTATTCTCAGCGGCCGTTATAATTGATTTGGAACTAGTAATGATTTTGATTGCTGATTCGAGTTGCCTTTATTGTCCCGTTGAGTGTAAGCTTTTGGGGCAACTCAGCTATATGCTCCAGGCCTGTTGCAAAATTAAAGCTGAAGTCTCTCTATTACATTCGCACAGAGACTTACAGTGGGATAGAAACCCAAGTTTAGGGTAACACATAAACTTTACTTATTTCCTGTATTTCCATGGCTAACACGGTATCGCTCTCCGCTTCTATGCCAATCGTAGGGGTATATTTACTAAACAATAAATAATATAGTTTAATGGGGAAGTCCCATGGATTTATTTTTTTCTTGAGCATAACCCTCAGTGGTGTATACATTAATAACCCCCCAGCGCTGTATACAGCAATGTCGGTCGGCATCTGCAGATCTGGAGCTGCCGTTGCTGTCAGTCTTGTGATATTTTGGGTGACTTTCCCGTCTCAAACACCACACTGAGCTGATGCTTTATGGCAGGGGCGTCCAACGTGCGGCCCTCCAGCTGCTGCAGGACTACATCTCCCATACTCCTCAGCCAGCCCCTTAGCTGAAAGAGCATTATGGGAGATGTAGTCCTGCAGCAGCTGGAGGGCCGCACGTTGGACGCCCCTGCTTTATGGCAATGCTAATGAAGTCCGTTCCTCCATAGACTTTCATTAGTCAGAGAGTAATAAAAATATGATAGATGTTAGTGGGACTTTTATAATGACTTCTAATATTATAAATATATTATAAGGATTATAAACTACTGTAAAGCCCAAAAAAATACTTTTACAATAATTTACTAATTTCATTATTAATAATTTTAATAATAATAATGGTTTGAGGGACCCTTTTTAGGGACAACTAGGTAAAGGGACATCAGTATCAATCAGGATCTATAGACAAGGATATCCGGTTCTCCCTGTGCTTGGTCTACAGTAGGATTTCAGTGAAAAATGTTGACCATAAATTAGTTTTTTATAGAAAATAATGTTTATAGATTTGTGAAAACTGCTCCAGTCAATAAAATGACCCCCCCTTTTTAGAAGGTAATGGGGGTTATGGATATACCTTTGATTGTTTGGAATTTTGCCAACGCGTTATCCTGCCCGAGGAGTCCAGCGCTTCAGCTGTTACATTAAAAAAAGAATTGCGTCTGGAATTTTATTTATAATTTTTTATTGGTGGATACCTAGGTCCACAAAAAAGAATAGAAATTGTCTATTACAGAGAAATTGTTTGGTGTAAAGTTCAGGAGAAATCCGATTGCCTGCTCTGCTTACATCAGCTTTTGTCCCAAGTCTATCGTAACCTGATTATGGAAGTTGTGCTGTGTTGGTGTTTTTTTTTTTTTTAATGTATATGGCGGAACATATGGAGATATTGGAGTTTTATTTTTTATTTTATGGGTTTTTTTTTCTGTTTTGCTCAGTTCCAGAAACCATCTTTGGCAGATAAATAGAGTTATTATAGATTTATTCGAAATGTAGACCGTGCATCACGCCTTTTCCCATTATAGAAAAAACATTTTTAATGTTGAGTTGAAAATTCGACCTCCGTGGTGTCACTGTGCCCCCATTTAGTACATTTTCCCCATATTACCTATACATTATACACGGCCAGCTCCCCTTCACATGTAAGTAAGTACCTTGTTGGAGTAAACCTTTTATAATTTACTAAGTAGACACAAAAATTTCAATGTTAAACTCTCCGCCAACTCCCACTTTAGTAAATATAGCTTGATTGTAGTTATGGGATCCTTGGTATATATATATATATATATATATATATATATATACAGTATATGTGCGCAGGAGTGTTTGTGTACTGTATGAAGCCATTTGAATTTTTATAAGATACTGTATCAAAGGCACCTTTTACCGCTTATCATATCTTTTTGGTGCCAATCAGATAACTTCCCAAGAGCGCCTCCTCTTCTAACGCACATACCCACACATAAACATTCATGCTAACGCACACCTACACATACACACTCCCTCTAACACACACTTACACATACACACTCATGTTAACACACACTCCCTCTAACACACACTCATGTTAACACACACTCCCTCTAACACACACACTTACACATACACACTCAGGATAACACATACTCCCTCTAACACACGCTTACACATACACACTCAGGATAACACATACGCCCTCTAACACACACTTACACATGCACGCTCGTACTAAAACACTCTTTAAACTATGGATTTATACATACATACTTACACATACACACTCATGCTAACGCATACACGTACACTTACCCACTCACGCTAACACACACTCCCTCTACTAATACACACTCACACTAACACACAAACATACATACAGTACATACTCACTCCATACCTAACCCTTACACACTCTCTACTCCCCTCACAACTTAATTACCCTCTCACTCCTTCCTTTCACCCTCGCGTCTAGTGAGTGGGTCTGTTCGGATCAGCCTTTTTTTCCCAAAGAATTTTGGAGCATCCCCTGCTAACGCATCTCGTGTGATGTCATAAATTGGTAGGCCGCGGGAGCAGAGCAGTGCCCCGGGAACATATTAAGAGACCCTAAGGAAAGGTTTTCAGCAGAAAACTAGAGAAATGTACATTTATTTTAAAGCAGGAGTAGGGTTTTTTTAACATATATATATACAAGAGTAGGACATCATTTAAGTATTTAGAAAAGTTGGAGAAAAAACATGTAGGTGGAACAGCACCTTTAATCAACGGGTTTAGGGTTTAATAGATGCCTGAAGATGGTAAGTTTTACAGCACGGTAACAACTGGCTTCTTTACTTACCCTTTTGAATAAGATTAATTTTAACCCTTTCTTTTTTCTTACCGTTAGCTGCGGATGTCATTTTTTCTGGAAGGGCTCCTACTGGGGAACATCTCCGTCCTGTTGTTTGATAATAAAACTGGGAAGGCAAGAAGCAGGACTTTGTGGCATTTTTCCAACGGGGAAGGACTGGGGATTTGGCAGCCTATGGTTTTGTCTCTGCAACATGTGATGGAGAGGTAAGAGTTAATCCGTAAAGATAAGACTTAATCATCGGCAATGAAAGTAATCATTATGTATTCAAAAATAATTGGTAGAAGTTAGTAATACCTTTTATTGGACCAATTTATAACAGGATACTGTGTTCAAAGCCTACTGATGGAGCACATAAAGGATCCAGCTAGAGTGGAAAGATGACAGGAAAACATAAATCTTCTGGTAGCCATCCAAAGCCTTTAAAGAGACACTCTAGTGTCCCAGGGAGCTCCCTGGTCAGTGAATGCATTTGAAAGTATGTTGTAGGTACATTCATAGTCATTCATTTAACCTGCCAAAAAAAGGAAAATAATACTAATCAGTGTCAGCAAAGTGCTTCAATTTAAATCAATTGGGGCTTTTTGCTCATTAGACCCCCACCTCACCCGAAATGGTTTCTGAGCTAAGTAGCAGTAACTAGGTCAGGATATTTTTTTGGGGTGAACTCAGGGCCGGCCCGACAATGGAGCCAAGTGGGGCAACCGCTCCAGGCGGCACTTTTGAAGGGGCGGCACTTTGCCGCCCCAAGCCCTTTTTTTTTAAAAAAAAGCGAAAGAGAGAAAGGGGCGCCGAGTGGTTTTCGCTTACCACGCTGTCAGGACCCGCTCGGCGCCCCTCTCTCTCTCCTCTGCGGCGAGTCTCCCTGTTCGGTCTCGGTGCCGGCTTGTAATGCTGAGTGCCGGAAGATTTCCTCATAGCCGGCACCGAGACCGAACAGGGAGACTCGCCGCAGGACTGCTGAAAGGTAAGTACAAGGGGGGGGGACAGAGGGAGAGGAAGGGTAGATAATGGGGGGGGGCGGCAGGGACGGAGGGAGAGGAAGGGTAGATAAGGGGGGGGGGCGGCATTTTAAAATTTGCCCCAGGCGGCATTTTGCCTTGGGCCGGCCCTGGGTGAACTCCTCCAAGGCACATAGTTGGAGTGTGGGGAGAGGGGCACATGCATGTAGGGGATTCTGCAGACCCCCCCTATGCGTTTACAAGGGGGGGCACCACAAATATTTAAATGGATCTGTCACGTACATTGAAGTGTGTATGATAGCTGGGGTGTCCCTTTAATTCACCCTTAATGCCACCCCTGCCAGCTCCCCCCTGTTCTGTAGATCGTTTCCGAGGCACAAACATTATTTCGATACGCTTGTAAGATGTGTAGCATTAAGAGGTAGCGGTCGGTGAATCAGAAAAGGTCTATGCCTTTCACGCCTTGGCGACCAACAGGAAAAAAACTAATTCCAAAAATGCATTAAACATAACAGAATCCAAATTAAATATTCTATTAAGGAAGAAGGCTTCAGTAAAGAATGTGATTCCCTTTTAATACAATTACCATGTGCTTGTTGTTCCTCCCCAATTATGAAATGTGGACAGAATATCATTTTCATTCAATTCCGCTAATAGGTTTTATTACGTTCTTCTAAACTAAGTTACAGCTTCGACTTCCTCGGAATGAAGGAATCGCTGTGTTCTTTAGCACTAAGAGAGACATTAAGCCTCCTTCTTGCCTCGTCCATAAGCAGGTTTTGGCTGGGAATCCGTGCTTCTTGGTCCAAGGAATCAGATGCTGTTATTGCCTTTGACAATATTTCGCTGAGCCTGGGCTGCTACCTGACAAGTAAGTGAAATAAAATGTAAGGGATTTCATTATCTGTCACATAAAATCTAGATTCCGCTCCAGAAGCTATCAGCGCCTGCCCACGGCGCCTCTTACTCCAGATTACCCGTTCCTCCTGATTTTGGCAACTGGCTCTAAATGCCATTTTCTTCTATTAAAAGCCAAGAAACATTGTAACAACTGTATCTGTCAATGTGAATCCATATCAGTTATCGGTGATTGTTTCCATGCCAAGAACACTAAGTTTGTGTTGTTTTTGTAGGCCCTGTCCATGCGCTTTTGTCCCTTCCACTTCCTCTGGTGCGCCTGCTTCTTCTTCTTCTGCCCATCCCCCACCCACTTCACCCCATACTACACATGCCCCTCCAACATCATCTTCCCATGCCTCACCCACTTTATCCCATCATACCCATGGCCCACCTACTTCTGATCCTGCCCATGCCAATTTTACCTCATCTACCCATATCCCACCCTCTTCATCCTAGACCTACCCATGCCACTCCGTCATCTGCCAATGCCCTGCCCACTTCATCCCATCCTACCTATGCCCCTCCCACTTTATATGGGCATGCCCCACCCACTTTATCCCATCTTACCCATGTCCCTTCCGTTTCCTCTGGCCCTGCCCATGCCCCTCCTGCTTCCTATGCCCATGCCCCTCCCACTTCCTCTTATCGTAACCATGCCCTCCATCATCATCTTCCCATGCCTCACTCCCTTCATCCCATCCTACATAAGCACCTCCCACTTGATATGGCCCTGCCCCACACACTTTATCCCATCGTATCCATGTCCCTTCCATTTCCTCTGGTCCTGCCCATGCCCCTCCTACTTCATCTGCCCATGCCCCTCCCACTTTCGCACGTTAAGTAATTCAGTTATGTAATATAAATATTTGCCATAGGGTTGTAAGGACTCTGCCTACGGGTGCCTGAATGTGGCCCTTGTTACCCTTTAGGTACTGGAGAAACGCCTCTACAAATCACGTCTTACCTTTCAAGCAATCTCTTAATGGAAAGCAGCAGCCAGAAGCGAAACAACTCCATAGAGAAGCTTCCAGAGGAGGAGGAGGAGGACGAGGACGACGAGGATCAAGGGCATATGCCCCAGCCTTACCCACCAGGTAAAGGGTTATGGGGTAGCTGCAGCCTTCCTGGCACGATCCAATGGAGGCTGCCAGAAATCTTGGGGCCCAGTACAAACCTAAAGAGAGGTTTTCCTATATCGTTTGTATAGGAGTCCAAGACACCTATCCTCTCATGATATATGTGCTCTATGACAGGGCTTGACAAATTTGTTTTAAATCTAGGAGCCAGCTAGAGTTTGGAGCCAGGACTTTTTTTTTTGCCCTACACTCACACTTTGCCCCAGCACTTTGCCCTGCACCCACAGTCTCACACTTTGCCCCAGCACTTACACTTTGCCCCAGCACTTTGCCCTGCACCCACACTTTGCCCCAGCACTCAGTCTCACACTTTGCCCCAGCACTCAGTCTCACACTTTGCCCCAGCACTCACACTTTGCCCCAGCACTCAGCAATCACAGTTCTGCCCAGACATACCCAGGTTCCAGCATGTACTGGCTGACTTGGCATGATAGGAGTACATGCTGAAACCTGGCTTGCTGCCCCCCCCCCCTTGTTTATTGATGCTGCACATCACTTAGAGCCCCTGTGCCATGCTCCTCCCCCCACTTACACAACCATGCTATCACACACACACTCATTCATATAATCATTCATACACCCTCCTTCACCCCCCTACCTGCACTGCAGATCTCTCACACGCAGACTTCCATAGGGGCCCTGCTGCTTCTATCTCTGTCTCTCTGCACGAACTTCTCTTGTCCCGCCCACTGGGAGGAGGAACAGAGCAGTCATGTGACTCCTCTGGTTTCCTGCTGCCTGGGGCCGGTACAAGAGACGCTGCTTGCACAGTAAGACGCACGGTTAAGCAGTGCGGCCCCTGCGGGGATTATTTTCGGCCGTTTTTTTTTTTATTTCGCCATTTTGCCGAAGATGTGTTTCGGCCACCGGTTTGGCTCACAAACAGCTAGGCGCCAGGACAAAATTATCAGTCGCCATGGCGACCTGGCGCCTGGGATTTGTCGGGCCCTGCTCTATGACATGAGAGTAAAAGCCACAGTTAAAGTTTGACATTTTTGAAAAATAAGGATTGCTCAACACATTGTTATTGAATAAAAAATACTAATTAACCCAGATATAATTCAACAATTTTCGAATCGTATGCAATGAGATTTACTATTTACTTTTAAACACTACAATCAACTAAATGTAACGCTTATCCAGCTGCTAATGTCACTGGAATCGGATACAACGACAAGAACCATACGGATAATTTAAAGACTAAAATATATTTGCACTGAAATATTACCTGATCGTTGATTATTACAGAACTCTACACGTTTTTGGGGAAAGAGATGGAGAAAGAGGGAAAAAAGGAAAAAAAACTAAAAAAGAGAGAAAAAAATCCTTTTTGTGTGGCTCCAAAAAAAGGAAAGAGAAAAAAAATACAAATCCTGATAAAAAGAAAAAACAAATCTATTAATATGTCCAAAGACAACAAAACCCGCTACGAGATAATCAGAGAAGATACAGCAGCCAGTCTGATAAAGATCCAAGAGGACTACACTGCCCTAAAATCAGCAAATAATCAAAAGGAAAATAAAATATAGCGAGAACAAAGAAAAAACATAAAGAGCGATTTCGGTTAATAACTATATATATATATATATATAACTCCCCAATCTCTGGAGCTCCATCCTTTCCCCAGATACCACAGGCTGCGGAAAACCTAAAGGCATTAATATTTCTTCTCCGAGAGACTTTGTTGTGCGCTTTTTTAGTTTTTCCACCAAAATGAAAAAAAAAAAAACTACCAGAAGAAGAACAATTTAGAGATATTAAACTGTTTGCAGACATGTCGGTGAAATCGAGACAAGCCAGAAAGAAATTCACCGAACAAACTTTTACCTTGAGGAAAAATGGCATCAAATACAAATGGCCTTATTAGTCATTTATAGAGAAAACGCTTAACACTTTAAAAGATCCAGAATTTTAAATTCCCGTACTGTGTTGGCCTCTACCACTTCTGCTGGGAGACTGCTCCACTTACCTACTGTAGGGTTTGTCTCAAATTTTAGGAAGCCTCATTTATAGAGTTCATTCAGAGGGAATAGTTCTGTTTTAGTTAAGACGAGACCAAGGACTGATTATGGTTTGAGTCTTTCCAGCAGGAAAACTGGGCAGACTAGACAGGGGCCAAATGGGGCCGACCTGCCAGGCAATTCTATGTTTTTGTGTTTTCAGCTATAAATGATCTCAGCTCACCAGGGTAACCCAGCACAGAAGGGTTGGTATGTTCCATATTACGTGATGGAAGATTAATATTACTTAGAGGAAGGGGTTAACCAAAGACGGATATCACAGGAGTGATGGGAACAAAGGCTGTAGACTAAATTTAAAGGGTTAAAGACTGATATGTGATGTCATAGAGTATTGGATTTGACTCAGAGTCTCCAAGTAAAGCTCTGCTACCCAGATCTCTGAGTCACTTTGCCTTTCCTTCAGCAGAAGACAGCGTTTGACCACACCCATGCCCCACCCACTTCCCCTCCTACTCTCAACAATCTTAAAACAGCAAGGGGCAGCTAGCCCTACCTTGTGTATAGCTAGCCCCGCCTCCACACCAAACCACTGCCCCTGAACTTTGGGTGGTCCACCCTGGAAAGTTCTCAGGTATGCTGAGAAGGTGGTAGGTAAGTGGAAGAGCCTTCCAGCAGAAGTGGTACAGGTTAATGCAATACATTGAGGACATTTAAAGATGTATCGAATGGACACAAGACCTTAATTTAACACCAAGGAAGGTTTGCGGCCAGTAAAGCGTGATGGGCCACCAAATTCATCACGAAATGTTTCTGATTCCAGTAACAGTAACTGAGTCATACAGAAGAGTTCTCAAATATAACAATCCACTAATTAGATCATTTCGTTTAAAGTATTATTAGGCAAAAGGTGATTTATTGACCTCTCGAGTCACACGTGGACTTCAGAATGTTTCTCATCACCGAATGTTAATCACGGCGCAGAAGTATTATGATGCTTTATGAGATCTGGTGTCGCTGGCCCTTAATAGGTTATAACGAGACAATGCAAAAAAAAAAAAATATCTATTTTATTTGGGTTTCTTCCTTTCATTATTCGGAAGATGTATTTTCCAAGATTTGGAGAAATCGTCCTTCCTTTTTTTCTTCCCGTCATTTGTAAAGAGACTTTTTCCATTAGTGCGAGTCCTCGGGCCAAAGACTCGGAGGAAAGGAGTAAAAAGCTTTAAATTAGGTGGCAATTAACAGCGTGTCAGATCCTCTGCCTCTTTTGGGCTTCGTTTGGAAGAAATTGCTAAAGAGGCTAATTGTATAATCGTGTCCTCTGCAATCAGATGCATTGCAGCGGAACTAACTAATGTTCTAGTCTAGGGACGGTGGAGGCGATCACCGGATCAGAGCTGATAACTTTTCTGGTCCCCCCCACCTAATTTGAAGGGCAGATATGGGCCACCAGAATTTGTTAATAGCCCCAGACGGAGGTAAAAACATCAAAACAGAATTTGCGGGCAGATCGGCCCCCATCTAATCGCCCGTTTCTCCTGCTGTAAAGAGTCAAACCTTAATCAGTCGTTGGTCTTGTTTTAGATTGAGGAGCCATATGTCTATCCCATGCACTTTTAATACCCTCACTGTATTACCCTCTACCACTTCTGCTGGGAGGCTGTTCCACCTATCTATGTGACCCTATATGTTGTATCCCCAGTGTAAAGACCGTTTGCGTTAATAGATTCTGGTGCACATTCTGATCTTTTTATTGCTTATGTTCCTTAATTATGAATTATTAATTGTTTAATTATTATTTATATTAGAATAAAAATGATTATAAAAATTGACATATAAGTACTTTTTTTTACTGTAGACAAATAGCTGTTTTTTTTAATTTGGGGCATTTAAAAAAAAATGACATCACGGATAACATAAGATATTTTAATTCATTGATTTTATTTTTTTAATTCAGTACATATTTTATCCTTAGCCCCTTTATTTTATTTTTATTTTTCATTATAAAGTGTTTGTATTTCACTCAGAGATTGAACCATATTGATTTTACTTAAACGCAGAGGGTTTTATAGAAAAAAGAGAGTATAAATCAACGTTAAAAATGATAAGCCGTTTTGTGCATCGCAGGCTATTGGCTGTTCAGTACCTGTGGAGCCAGCGGCCCCTACGGACCAAATCAAAAAATGTGCAACGACGAGTATGGGAAATTCAATATCAGTGTTACCGTTGGAACCGGAGAGATGAAAGGGGTGCAAATTTGGAGAGTCCCGGAAACAAATACATACAGGTAATTTTTTTTAATTTTTATACATATATAATAATAATATATAATATTATTATTATTTATTATTATTATTAGAGTTCTGTATTACGAATATAGTGCAGTCTATCTTTAAGAGAAAAGCGTTTGCAGTATAGCAGAAGTATATCTGGGTATAAGTGAAAAACTGTATGTTATGCTATAGCAGTCAGTATATCTTTAAATTCAAAATGTTTAAAATAAATGAGTGGTATATCAGCGGGAGATAAGTGCCTGCGATATAACAGCGGTGTATCTTCAAGAGAAAGGCATTTGCAATAAAGCAGCAGTTTAACTTTAAAAAGGCTTACAATATATGAAAAGGCGTATGTATTTATATGTATGTGTATATATATATATATATATAGGACTATAACTATAAGAAAAAAAGTGTCTGTGATGCAACAGAGCTATACCTTTTTCACATCAAACCTCATTACCGTACAGCAATATAGAATGTTGGTGTATGATGTGACTTGTATCCATTTGCCCGGCACGAATGTCCGTGCGATGGTATGAACGTATGAAAAGAGCAGATATAAAAGTCCTTCAGTGATATAGAGATTTACTCCACGGGATGCGTTCGTATTTTCAGAAGGAGGTAGAATGACCTTCACGCGGTTTGTAAATGGGATACCATGTATTGTATATCTCGCTCTACAGCAGACTGGGGCACCGGCCAAGTCTTCGCGTTCATCTTCGGAAAAGAAAAACCTTCGAATTCCACCAATACTCGCCCGCTCCTGTGTTCGTTTCGAGTGAATGTTCGTGTACATGCTTCGTGTTCATTTCTGTCTTCATTTTCTTCCGTGTTTTTTTAGCAGGGGTTAATACGGGGTTAACGCGGTAACAGTTAACATCACCTTTGGCGGCCAACAGGGTGCTCGTCTGGCATCAACCAATTGGGGTCTTGAAGAGGGTCTCATTATCTGTAAACATGACCTGGCTTTGCAGAGACTTGGTGCGGTTGAGATAACCTTAAGAATCTTTGACAAACAGAACAGCTGAGGGGCAAAACTACATAGGGACTCCAGGGCAGAATGTTTCTGGAAGCGCCTACACAAGGGGCAGTTGTCCTTAGAGAGTATTAAATTAATGTGATTTAAAATGCCCCATGTTCAGCTCATGTACAAAGTCCCAGCGCTTAGAGGGGTATCAACCACTCCACATTAACCAATTGGATTTACATCACAATTTGGGTCTCAACTGCCCCATGATGATGACGGAGATTTTTACCTCCTAGGGGGAATTTATTTCAGAACATGCTATTTAGTGTCTGTTCCAAACTGTACTGTATATTTTGCCCTAACTGCACCTTTAAATACAAATTAACCCCTCGAGCTCTCTAATTAACATGCCCTTTTAAACCAGGCGTGTTATTTTCAATCTCTCCGGATCAGGAGGGCCCTTCATTCCGTGTAATTATTACTGAAACCTGCCCTCTTCCCTCTCCGTTACCATCTCCCCGTAGCTTTATAATTGCAGAATCGTAATTAAACTCTTCTGTGTATTTATAAAGTTCCTTAGAGCTTTAAGGACGTCCTTACACCCATCTCCGCACGGCAGGCAACAAACCTAATCACTTAGCGAGATCTCATCTTTGTTTTACGCTTCCTTTCGCGTAGTATTGCATGCAAGGCACAGCCTGCCAGAGAGGGGGTAACATGGGTTAGCATGTGTAAGTTAGTGTGTGTAATTATGTCACTGAACATGTGTTAGTATGTGTATATGTGTAACTATGTTGCTGTGTGTGCATAGATCGAGCTTGAGATCCACCTTTTTTTCTTATTTTATTATTATTTCGCTGGCACTAGATAATAAGTCTGTTATCGCCCTGTTTGAATAAGAAGTCATATTGCATTTATATAAAAGATGCTGCTAACTTTCCAGAAAAAGGGCAATATCATGAAAAATCTAAAACCACACAAAGCACTATTATTATGGTCTTGTTACGAATTTATTAGACTAATAAGTTAATAACTAATATAACTAATAACAATAACTAATAACAATAACTAATAACAAGTTATGCAGAGCCCTGCATAGAGATGATCTGTGTCATCAGAGTCTCAGAACACTAAGCAAATTGTCCACTCCGATCACTTCAATCCATCCTCAGCCACTCAGGTTATCGTTCTCCTTCCTCTCAGCCAGCAGATCCGCAAAGGTCTGGGCAAAATACACCGGGTCCTCGTTGATCTTGAGCATTTTGGAGCTCGTAAGATCGATGATGGCAAGAGAGACTCGATGCTTTAGCACCGGCGACAGATAAACTCCCCCAAACATTTCAGCAGCTCGCTGGTTGAAGCCCGCAAGGATTTGGGAGGCGTAGGGGTCTGGGTGGAGGCGTCCGGTTTCTGCTTCCGGTTTGAGAAGAATGGCCTCTTCTTCGTGGATTTCCCATGATCGTGTCCCTGAGAGCCTTTGCGAGGGAGGCACGAGGCAACGCACTCCCCATGATTGGTGAACCTGGATAAAAAAAAAATAAACAAAACATAAGATTCTATTTAATAAATGACAAACGATCAAACTCATCCATTACTAAGCAATGTTCTCCTATGATATGGAATAAATACCAAAATGTAAAAGCCGCCGATTCCTCTGTTCCATCTAATTAATCATATCATCAGTAATCATATAATGGGTTCTTTCAGTCCCTGAGCAGATGACCTTCCTAATATTTTGCTCAAATATTCATTTATTGGGAATATTTGGAAACCAACACATTATCAACAAAGATCTGGGTTATGGTGGATACAGATATTATTACTATATTGTCAGTACCTGTCCCTCAGACACAGGACCTACCTTCAGATATCACCGGATGCTTCTATGAAAACGGAAAAATCGAGTTCTTCCAGTCGTTTGGTAGAAGATAAGATTTCCTCTAAAATCACTAATCCAACACTCTTTGTGTGATCTCTTGGACAGTCAACTATTATTATGGTCTTGTTACAAATGTATTAGACTAGTAACAAGTTATGCAGAGCCCTGCATAGAGATGTTCTGTGTCATCTGAGTCTCAGAACACCAAGAAAATTGTCCACTCCGATCACTTCAATCCATCCTCAGCCACTCAGGTTATCGTTCTCCTTGCCCTCAGCCAGCAGATCCGCAAAGGTCTGGGCAAAATACACCGGGTCCTCGTTGATCTTGAGCATTTTGGAGCTCATAAGATCGATGATGGCAAGGCATCTCTTCCAGAAACGGCTCGTGAAGCCCTCCACCTTGAATAGTTCAGAAGGGTACGTGATGGCACTCCCCATGTAAGAGCAGGTGACATACGCGCAGAGCATCACTTCTGCCTCCAACTCTTCCTCGTTCTCCAGTTCTGATGAGATCACCTCACGGCACAGCATGTACAGAAATATCACGCTGGCCGGGGATAAGAAGCGGTTCTCGTCCCATCTACGCAAGTCGCTGTCCAGATGTTTAAGCCAGTAGACCGCGTCCAGGGGAGAGAGAGACTCGATGCTTTGGCACCGGCGACAGATAAACTCCCCCAAACATTTCAGCAGCTCGCTGGTTGAAGCCCGCAAGATCGTAAATTTGGGAGGCGTAGGGGTCTGGGTGGAGGCGTCCTGTTTCTGCTTCCGGTTTGAGAAGAATGGCCTCTTCTTCGTGGATTTCCCATGATCGTGTCCCTGAGAGGCTTTGCGAGGGAGGCACGAGGCCAACGTACTCCCCATGATTGGTGAACCTGGATAAAAAAAATAAACAAAACAAAATAAGATTCTATTTAATAAATGACAAACGATCAAACTCATCCATTACTAAGCAATGTTCTCCTATGATATGGAATAAATACCAAAATGTAAAAGCCGCCGATTCCTCTGATTCCATCTAATTAATCATATCATCAGTAATCATATAATGGGGTCTTTCAGTCCCTGAGCAGATGACCTTCCTAATGTTTTGCTCAAATATTCATTTATTGGGAATATTTGGTAACCAACACATTATCAACAAAGATCTGGCTTATGGTGGATACAGATATTATTACTATATTGTCAGTAGCTGTCCCTCAGACACAGGACCTACCTTCAGATATCACCGGATGCTTCTATGAAAACGGAAAAATCGAGTTCTTCCAGTCGTTTGGTAGAAGATAAGATTTCCTCTAAAATCACTAAACCAACACTCTTTGTGTGACGTCTTGGACAGTCTGCACAAGGAATGATTCGGTTCACCTGCGCTCCTGCCGTTCTAGGGAATCTTCATTATGACATCACAATTACTGCACAGATTGCATCACTCTTTGTGACATCACAATTACTGCACAGATTGCATCACTCTTTATGACATCAGCAGATAGCCCGACCAGGCTGCTTCCTACCCCAGTATATTTACACATCTGTTATGGAAACAGTCTCTTTCGGTTTGTAAGATAGGAGTTTATTTCTGTCCATACTGTCTACTGTAAACATATCCATTTCTAAAGTGTCAGTATTGTACCCCTTTTCTTCGAATCTCCCTTTTAAAACTGACGCTTGTTCAGAGAAGGTTTCTCTATCACTGCAATTCCTTCTCAATCTTTGAAATTGTCCCTTTGGTACGTTTGTGAGCCACGGTGAATAGTGGCAGCTTTCAAGTGAGATACAGCCATTTATATCCACGGGTTTAAAAAAAACTATTATTATTATGGTCTTGTTACAATTGTATTAGACTGGTAACATGTGTGGCGAATATACAATGTTAAAATACATATATAATAACATATAAAATAGTATACAATGACTCAACAGTCATGCGTCTGGGTTTAGATATAAAAAAAAAACAGAACCTGACGCGTTTTGCCACTGAATATCGCATTTGTGATATTCCTAAGGGAGAGGGATTGATAATAAAGGTTCCTTACCTCGGTTACTCATAAAAGAAATGAATTACGGAGACCAGAACTTGGTATTTTGGGATCCTTCTTTTTTGTCAGACTTAATGTTTGTTTCATGTGTCTGTCTCCTATATTAGGGTGAAATGTTTTTTGTATCCTGTGGGTATTTACAAAGGATAATTATACCGAGATCTTTTAACATCTCTCTCTTTTTTCCCTTTTTCCTTTCTTTTTCTTTACACGTCAAATCTTACCTGCTAAAATAGAGAGTAGCGGGGTGTATCCGGTTTATGCCTCTGCAGGTGTCGAGAAGAAAAGAATTTCAGTTTTTTTTAATGTGATGGTTATTTCTTAGAATTCCTCTGACGTTCTTGCGCATATCATGCGTTCCGGTGAAGGTTTTTTTTTTTTTCGAGTTTACGTAGAGGGTTAATCCCGCGGTGATATCAGGAAAGGCTTCTTCCAGGTTGCAAATACGAAAATACGTGTGGGAATGCTACAACTGGGGCCTTTTTATAAGAAGGGGAAAGCAGCGAGTGTCCCCATTTAACTGATAACAGGTGGAAGCTTAATGTTCTGGTGTTAATATTTGGGGAATCCATATAACCAATATATTTTTCTGTAATAATGTGGTTTTAAGCGGCGACAAAG
The DNA here is from genome assembly GCA_023333645.1 of Sceloporus occidentalis. Lineage (NCBI taxonomy): Eukaryota > Metazoa > Chordata > Lepidosauria > Squamata > Phrynosomatidae > Sceloporus > Sceloporus occidentalis. The sequence goes on along the minus strand of JALMGF010000129.1, from coordinate 703,461 downwards.
TTATGATGTGCCCTACACCGGGACACCGTTTCTGTTGTGTTATGTTTTTGTTGTGCACGTTTAAATGAATCTTTTTTTTTTTATTGATTTGTACCAGGTGTATATACATTTATCATTTTTATTACCTATTTGTAACAGATCCGAATAAATTGTCTTATTCGTAAATATACATAAAATTGCTGATATGGTATACCCCAAATCTGATGTAATTGTTCAAATGATAAAAAGGTATTCCCATGAAACAAAGCATTAACCCATTTTATGCCTTTTGCATACCAAATGGATAAATCTATGTTGGGAATTAATAAACCGAGTGTTTTAAATGGGGTAACCGTTTGAATTTTAAATAATTCAGGACACAAACTAGCTGTCCACTCCCGTGTTTTTAATGCTATATTAGATGGTTCCAGAGTACATTTTACACTGGGGCGAAGATGTTTTGGAAGCCATAACAGTTCTTCAGGTTTATAAGAAATTAACATATTATTCTCTAAATCAACCCAACCAATTTGACCTGGAGGGGAAAGTAACAAAATAGCCTGTGCTAAAAGTACTGCTTTATGAAAAATATCTAAATCCAGAAGGCCTGGTCCACCCAAATCAACAGGTATTCTTAATAAGTTATCTGCTATTCTATTTTTTTTCCTTGGTTAATAAATGTGTTTACATCTTTTTGATACTTTAATAAAGTAGCTTTAGATATATGTAGAGGGATCATTCGAAAAATGTATAATCATTTTGGAAAAGCTGTGATTTTAAAAGCAGCTATTCGACCCAACCAGGATAAGTTATTTATGGCTCATGAATTAAAGTCTTTTTTTAATGTCTACCCACAGTTCAGATAGGTTTGCTGGAATCATTTGTTTCATGGTATTAGTCCGTTTTATCCCTAAATACTCTATATAGTGCATTTTCCAGAGAAAATCATATTGTTGTTTCAGAGTATTTCTCGTACTTTGTGGCAGATTTAATGTCATAGCTTGAGTTTTTTTAGTATTCATTTTATGGTATGATATTTCACTATAGTTTTCTAATACCGTATTTGCTCGATTATAAGACGAGGTTTTTTTCAGAGCAAATGCTCTGAAAAATACCCCTCGTCTTATAATCGAGGTCGTCTTGTAATCAGACCTCAAAAAAATGTCCACTGGGGCCAGGCTGCTTACCGGTGCTTTGGTCGCGAGCAGCGTCTCTCCTACTAGCAGCAGGAGAACAGGAAGCTAGTAGAGTGTCACATAACTCTGCCTCCCCCCTCCTTCCTCTGGGGGCGGGGCCAGAGAAGTTGCTCGCACAGCCGGGCCCCTGCAGAAGTCTTCGAGTGAGATCTGTATTTCAGGTAAGGGGGTGGGGGAGGGTTTTTGAGCAAGTATGTGTGATTAATGGAATGAATGAGTATTTAAATGTTTGTGAATGAGTGTGTGTGTCTGTGATAGCATGGATGTGTAAGGGGGGTGGTGGTGGTAGCATGGCATAGGGAGGCTGTACTCACACTCCTATCATCCCCAGGTTCCAGCATGTACTGGCTGCCTTGGCTTGATAGGAGTGTGATTGCTGTTAGCAGTTATATATATATATATATATATATATATATATATATATATATATATATATACCTCCAGAAATGCCTTTTAACCCCCTATATACCACTCTGCCCCATGATATGTCTTTTAACCCCCTATATGCCACTCTGGCATATAGGGGGTTAAAAGGCATATCATGGGGAAGAGTAGCATATAGGAGGGTATAAGACATTTCTGCAGGCAGAGTGTCATATAGAGGGTTAAAAGGCACATCATGGGGCAGAGTGGCAAATAGGGGGTATAAGGCATTTCTGGGGGCAGATGTGCATAACTGGGGGGACAGGTTGGCAAATAAAAGGAAATAAAAAAATATATATATATTCATAGCTTTTATTAAATATGAAAAAATTGTTTACATGAATTAATATTTACTGGTAAAACTTTTTTTCCTATAGGGTCATCTTATATTCAGGCTTTTTGTTTTTTTCCTAAATTAATATTTAGATTTTGGGGGGTCGTCTTATAATCGAGCAAATACGGTATATTAAATAACGAAGGGATAGATTTTTGAGGTTCAGTAATGGTTAATAAAATATCTGCAAATAAATTAAATTTTAATGTAATTCGTTCAGGTATGGGAAACCCCGCTACATCTCCAGAATGACGTATTTTTGTAGCTAAAGGCTCTAATGCCAGTACATATAATATCGGGGACGATGGGCACCCCTGTCTTGTTCCATTTGAGATAATAATGTCCTTGGAAACGAATCCTTCATTTAAAACATTTGCTATTGGGGAAGAGTACATTGCCATTATATCTCTGACAAACACAGAAGGAAAGTTTTTGTAGTGTTGCTTTACGATAATGCCAATTTAGTCTGTCAAATGCTTTTTCAGCGTCTAGAGAAAGAATTGCACATGGAATTATTATTTTTCTGAAATCTGAATGACATTAATCAGTTTTCTTGCGTTATCAGATGCTTGTCTACCTTTAATAAAACCTACTTGGTCATTAAGGATTAAAGATGTTAATAGCGGTGTTATCCTGTTTGCTAAAATCTTTGCCAAAATTTTTAGATCCACATTTAACCCCTTCGTGACAAAGGCTGATTTTACTTTTTGTACCCTTCGTGACAATGGCCGTTTTAACATTTCTGCGCTGCTCGTGTTTAGCTGTAATTTTCTTCTTTCCCGTTTACTGAACCCACACACATTAGATATTGTTTTTTTCAGGACAAGAAGGGCTTTCTTTAGATGACATTGTTTTGATTGTATCATATTATTTACTATTAAAAAAAGTATAAAATATGGTGAAAAATTTAGAAAAAAATGACTGTTTCTAACTTTTAGTTGAAAAATCTTTTACTCATCTATAAAAGGTAATAAAAAAACCTACTAAATAGATTCTACTATTTGTCCTGAGTTTAGAAATACCCAATGTTTTTATGTTTTTTTGCTTTTTTCTACACATTATGGAGCAATAAGTACAGGTAGCGTTTTGCTATTTCAAAGCCATTTTTTCCAAATCTGGTAATTCTTCCCCCCATGTGCCATTTCGGGTATCTTTGAAGCCGGCCAATGCAATTTACCCCATCAAATCATATATTTTTGAAAACTAGACAGCCCAGGGTATTCCAAATGCTGGTATTTTAACCCTTTCCAAGCACTTATTCTACCATCAGCCTTTGTCAAACTTTATGGTAGTAATTTTTTTGCATTTGTTTTTTCACACACATTTTACTTTAGGTATGAATAAACAGCTTCTGGTATAAGTCACTATCAAAAAACACCCCAATATGTGTTCAGCAACATCTCCTGAGCGCAGTGATACCCCACATGAATGATTTTGCCTGGCTGTTCGGGGGCAAAAGGGCCACATTTGGGGCATGCACATTTTTCAATGTTGAACTTTGGCATTTGGGGATCCACTGCCCATGCCCTATTTGGTACATCTTTGAGCCGGGCCATTTCAGTGTGCCCAATAAAGCTATATATTTTTGAAAACTAGACACCCCAGGGTATTTCAAATGCTAGTATTTTAACTCTTTCCATGCACCATATCTACCACCAGTCTTTGTCAAACTTTGTGATAGTCATTTTTTTGCATTTGTTTTGTCACACACATTTTACTTCAGGTATGAATTAAAAAGTTCTCGTATATGTCACTATCACAAAATACGCCAATATGTGTTCAGCAACATATCCTGAGCGCAGTGATACCCCACATGAATGATTTTGCCTGGCTGTTCGGGGGGCAAAAGGGCCATATTTGGGGCATGCACATTTTTCAATGTTGAACTTTGGCCTTTGGGGATCCACTGCCCATGCCCTATTTGGTACATCTATGAGCCGGGCCATTTCAGTGTGCCCAACAAAACCATATATTTTTGAAAACTAGACACCCCAGGGTATTTTAAATGCTGGTATTTTAACTCTTTGCATGCACACATTTTACCACCAGCATTTTTTCAAAGTTTGCAGTAGTATTTTTGTGTGTGTATTTTTCCCACACAAACCTACTTTATGTATGAATTTACAGCTCCTGGTATATGCCGCTGTCACACGACACCCCAATATGTGTTCAGCAACATCTCCTGAGTACAGTGATACCCCACATGCATGGGTTTGTCATTTTTGGGGGGAACTAAAAGGCCACATTTGGTACGTGTGCATTTTTCTAATTGGAAATTAGATGTGTGGCCATCCTTCCCCCCGTGTTAATTGGGACCTTGTTGAACCCGGCCAATTCAATTTACCCCATCAAATCATACATTTTTTAAAAGTAGACACCCCATGGGCATTTAATATGCCAGTATTTTAACTCTTTCCATGCGAGAATTGTTTTAAGCTAATATGCTAATTTTAGGACTTGCTCACAAAAATATATTTTTTATATATATTTTTTTTTTGCCTTTTTTTTTAATTTTTAAAAAAAAAAAATTCAACTTGAAGGTTCCCCTGATAGTGACATCAGTGGGAAATTATTTTTACATTTTACTGTTTTTTTACTATTTTTTTTCTAATTATTATTAATTTTATTTTATTTTTAATTTATTTTTTCTAATCACACTGTGATTAGAAAGCTGAGCTCCATTGACTTGCATGGTTGAATGCAGTACCTATATTCAACCTGCAAGTGGAGCCAGAATTCTCTAGAGGGTCTGGAGACCGTCTAGCGAACTTTTTAGACTTTATTGTTTTTCTTTATTGAATTTTCCCGGACCGCCGCCATCTTGCTGATGGCGAAGATCACCGGCAGCTGCGGCTGTGACCGCTCTCCGGAGCGGTCACAGTCCATCCCCAGGTAAGTGTTTGGTGTTGCTGGATGCCTCCTGATCGAGGCATTCCAGCGACACCATTTAAGTTTAGGAGGCGATCGTTGATCGCCTCCTAAACGCTTTTAAAACGGGCCTCCGCCGCCATACAAAGTATGGCGGATGTTGACGCCCCGGGGAGGGGCCAGAGATGGCCCCTTTGTGCCGATAATGGCGTTGCTGAATGCCTCGAGGTCAAGGCATTACAGCAACGCCGTTTCGGTGCAGAAAGCGAAAATAGATCGCTTTCTGCACCCGTTTAATGACGTGCCGGTCCTGGCACGTCATTTGTCGTTATCGACTTGAATTTCCGTGACATGCCCGGACCGGCAATTGTCATCAAGGGGTTAAAAGAGATATTGCTCTGTAATTAGCACATTCATCAGTAGATTTACCACCTTGGCACTAGATAATAAGTCTGTTATCACCCTGTTTGAATAAGAAGTCATATTGCATTTATATAAAAGATGCTGCTGACTTTCCAGAAAATTGCAAAATAAAAGAAGTTTTAAAGGGCAATATCATGAAAAATCTAAAACCACACAAAGCACTATTATTATGGTCTTGCTACGAATTTATTAGACTAATAACAAGTTAATAACTAATATAACTAATAACAATAACTAATAACAAGTTATGCAGAGCCCTGCATAGAGATGATCTGTGTCATCAGAGTCTCAGAACACTAAGCAAATTGTCCACTCCGATCACTTCAATCCATCCTCAGCCACTCAGGTTATCGTTCTCCTTCCTCTCAGCCAGCAGATCCGCAAAGGTCTGGGCAAAATACACCGGATCCTCGTTGATCTTGAGCATTTTGGAGCTCGTAAGATCGATGATGGCAAGAGAGACTCGATGCTTTAGCACCGGCGACAGATAAACTCCCCCAAACATTTCAGCAGCTCGCTGGTTGAAGCCCGCAAGGATTTGGGAGGCGTAGGGGTCTGGGTGGAGGCGTCCGGTTTCTGCTTCCGGTTTGAGAAGAATGGCCTCTTCTTCGTGGATTTCCCATGATCGTGTCCCTGAGAGCCATTGCGAGGGAGGCATGAGGCCAGCGCACTCCCCATGATTGGTGAACCTGGATAAAAAAAACGTAAACAAAACATACGATTCTATTTAATAAATGACAAACAATCAAACTCATCCATTACTAAGCAATGTTCTCCTATGATATGGAATAAATACCAAAATGTCAAAGCCGTCGATTCCTCTGATTCCATCTAATTAATCATATCATCAGTAATCATATAATGGGGTCTTTCAGTCCCTGAGCAGATGACCTTCCTAATATTTTGCTCAAATATAAATTTTTTTGGAATATTTGGAAACCAACACATTATCAACAAAGATCTGGGTTATGGTGGATACAGATATTATTACTATATTGTCAGTACCTGTCCCTCAGACACAGGACCTACCTTCAGATATCACCGGATGCTTCTATGAAAACGGAAAAATCGAGTTCTTCCAGTCGTTTGGTAGAAGATAAGATTTCCTCTAAAATCACTAATCCAACACTCTTTGTGTGATCTCTTGGACAGTCAACTATTATTATGGTCTTGTTACAAATGTATTAGACTAGTAACAAGTTATGCAGAGCCCTGCATAGAGATGTTCTGTGTCATCTGAGTCTCAGAACACTAAGCAAATTGTCCACTCCGATCACTTCAATCCATCCTCAGCCACTCAGGTTATCGTTCTCCTTGCTCTCAGCCAGCAGATCCGCAAAGGTCTGGGCAAAATACACCGGGTCCTCGTTGATCTTGAGCATTTTGGAGCTCATAAGATCGATGATGGCAAGGCATCTCTTCCAGAAACGCCTCGTGAAGCCCTCCACCTTGAATAGTTCAGAAGGGTACGTGATGGCACTCCCCATGTAAGAGCAGGTGACATACGCGCAGAGCATCACTTCTGCCTCCAACTCTTCCTCGTTCTCCAGTTCTGATGAGATCACCTCACGGCACAGCATGTACAGAAATATCACGCTGGCCGGGGATAAGAAGCGGTTCTCGTCCCATCTACGCAAGTCGCTGTCCAGATGTTTAAGCCAGTAGACCGCGTCCAGGGGAGAGAGAGACTCGATGCTTTGGCACCGGCGACAGATAAACTCCCCCAAACATTTCAGCAGCTCGCTGGTTGAAGCCCGCAAGATCGTAAATTTGGGAGGCGTAGGGGTCTGGGTGGAGGCGTCCTGTTTCTGCTTCCGGTTTGAGAAGAATGGCCTCTTCTTCGTGGATTTCCCATGATCGTGTCCCTGAGAGCCTTTGCGAGGGAGGCACGAGGCCAATGTACTTCCCATGATTGGTGAACCTGGATATAAAAAATAAACAAAACAACATAAGATTCTATTTAATAAATGACAAACGATCAAACTCATCCATTACTAAGCAATGTTCTCCTATGATATGGAATAAATACCAAAATGTAAAATCCGCCGATTCCGCTGATTCCATCTAATTAATCATATCATCAGTAATCATATAATGGGGTCTTTCAGTCCCTGAGCAGATGACCTTCCTAATGTTTTGCTCAAATATTCATTTATGGGGAATATTTGGAAACCAACACATTATCAACAAAGATCTGGCTTATGGTGGATACAGATATTATTACTATATTGTCAGTACCTATCCCTCAGACACAGGACCTACCTTCAGATATCACCGGATGCTTCTATGAAAACGGAAAAATCGAGTTCTTCCAGTCGTTTGGTAGAAGATAGGATTTCCTCTAAAATCACTAATCCAACACTCTTTGTGTGACGTCTTGGACAGTCTGCACAAGGAATGATTCAGTTCACCTGCGCTGCTGCAGTTCTAGGGAATCTTCATTATGACATCACAATTACTGCACAGATTGCATCACTCTTTGTGACATCACATTTACTGCACAGAGTGCATCACTCTTTATGACATCAGCAGATAGCCCGACCAGGCTGCTTCCTATCCCAGTATATTTACACATCTGTTATGGAAACAGTCTCTTTCGGTTTGTAAGATAGGAGTTTATTTCTGTCCATACTGTCTACTGTAAACATATCCATTTCTAAAGTGTCAGTATTGTACCCCTTTTCTTCGAATCTCTCTTTTAAAACTGACGCTTGTTCAGAGAAGGTTTCTCTATCACTGCAATTCCTTCTCAATCTTTGAAATTGTCCCTTTGGTACGTTTGTGAGCCACGGCGAATAGTGGCAACTTTCAAGTGAGATACAGCCATTTATATCCACGGGTTTACAAAAACTATTATTATTATGGTCTTGTTACAATTGTATTAGACTGGTAACATGTGTGGTGAATATACAATGTTAAAATACATATATAATAACATATAAAATAGCATACAATGACTCAACAGTCATGCGTCTGGGTTTAGATATAGAAAAAACAGAACCTGACGCGTTTTGCCACTGAATATCACATTTGTGATATTCCTACGGGAGAGGGATTGATAATAAAGGTTCCTTACCTCGGTTACTCATAAAAGAAATGAATTAGGGAGACCAGAACTTGGTATTTTGGGATCCTTCTTTTTTGTCAGACTTAATGTTTGTTTCATGTGTCTGTCTCCTATATTAGGGTAAAAAAAATTTTGTATCCTGTGGGTATTTACAAAGGATAATTATACCGAGATCTTTTAACATCTCTCTCTTTTTTCCCTTTTTCCTTTCTTTTTCTTTACACGTCAAATCTTACCTGCTAAAATAGAGAGTAGCGGGGTGTATCCGGTTTATGCCTCTGCAGGTGTCGAGAAGAAAAGAATTTCAGTTTTTTTTAATGTGATGGTTATTTCTTAGAATTCCTCTGACGTTCTTGCGCATATCATGCGTTCCGGTGAAGGGGTTTTTTTTTTCTCGAGTTTACGTAGAGGGTTAATCCCGCGGTGATATCAGGAAAGGCTGCTTCCAGGTTGCAAATACGAAAATACGTGTGGGAATGCTACAACTGGGGCCTTTTTATAAGAAGGGGAAAGCAGCGAGTGTCCCCATTTAACCCCTTCGTGACAAAGGCTGATTCTATTTTTTGTACCCTTCGTGACAATGGCTGTTTTATCGTTTCTGCGGTGTTTCTGTTTAGCTGTAATTTTCTCTTAACCCATTTACTGAACCCACACAAGTTATATATTGTTTTTTTCAGGACAAGAAGGGCTTTCTTCAGACACCATAATTTTTTCCATATGATGTAATTTCCTATAATAAAAATAATAAAATATGACGAAAAATTTAAAACACATTTTCTCACTTTTATTTGAAAAATCTTTTATTCATCATAAAAAACTGCTGAAAAACCCGCTAAATAGATTCTACTATTTGTCCCGAGTTTAAAAATACCCAATGTTTTTATGTTTTTTTGCTTTCTTCTACACGTTATGGGGCAATAAGTACAAGTAGCGTTTTGCTAATTCAAAACCATTTTTCTCTGAATCTGGTAATTTTGTCTCCATGTGGTATTTGGGGCATCTTTGAAGCCAGCAAATTAAATTTACCCCTCCAAATCATATATTTTTGAAAACTAGACACCCCAGGGTATTTTAGATGCTGATAGTTTAACCCTTTCCATGCACTAATCCTACCACCAACCCTTGTCAAAGTTTGTGATAGTAATTGTTTTTGGTGTTTTTTTCACACACTTTGTACTTCAGGTGTGAAATTACAGCTCCTGGTATATGTCACTGTCCCACAACACCTCCTGAGTACATTGATACCCCACATGCATGGGTTTGTCAGATTGTTTGGGGGCAAAAGGGCCACATTTGGAACATGAGCAATTCAGTTTTTCAACTAGGAAGTTTTACATCTGGGTAAAAAAAATGCTTGTACCCAACTATCAGTAGGGACAGGTTACAAGAAAGCCTGGCCTATCTCCAAGAAGGGATTTGATCTAGCACCTTAAGCGGTCCCTCATGCCACGGAATGGACACAGGGTTCACTTGACAGTGCAAATAAAAACGCTTAAAAAATGGTGGAGCAAATAAAAGCTAAAAAACAGTAAATGTAACAAAAAATGTAAAAAAAAAAATACAAAAATGGAGCAGGAACAAAGAAAAAAATTAAAAATGGGAAACTGTGTATTACAACTTGAAGCAGTCACCGACACAGAGTGCAGGTTTTCCAGGGCAATCTGGACAGTAGAATGGGGTGTCCTTTCTTTGCCCCCTGCTGTAGCATACCCTGCATCTCTTTTGGGGATTCTGCTTCTTTGCTGTAGGGGGGATTTTAAAAATAAAATGGGTTGCCCCAATCCTGCTGTTTCCCATCACCACTTGGGGACCAGGTGCATCACGGTACAAGATACTTGAAATTACTTGGAGCTGAAACTGCAAAAAAGACAGTTTCAGCCCAGTGTCTGCTTTTTTCTGCAACAAAAAAGCGTTATAGGTTGCAATTTGCATTAGGTAAATTGCAACCTTCTTGTACCAGGCCTTTGTCTTCCTCATAATGAGGTAGGGCTGTAGGAGTTGATCTGACAGATCAACTCCACCCATGTTCTTATTATAGGCCCTGATGCACACTGGCTTTCTAGTGACCCCAGCTCTGCCACGGACAGAAACCTCCACGGTTCTCTCATCGTGGATGGTGGTCAGCATGCACACCTCTTTTCTGTCCCTGAACTTCAATGCCAAAAGCTCCTCTTGACGTAGAGCTGAGGTCTCCCCCTTTCCTAGCCGGGTTCGTGCCAGGTGTTGTGGGAAACCCAAGCGGTTCTTTTTTATAGTACCGCAAGCTACTGTATCGAAACAATACAGCAACTTGAACAAAGGGACGCTTGTATAGAAGTTATCTACATACAAGTGGTAGCCTTTGTTCATAAGGGGGAATATTAGGTCCCAAACAATCTTGGCACTGGTGCCCAGATGTTCTGGGCAACCTGGAGGGTCAAGGTAGCTATCCTTACCCTCGTATACCCGGAAGGCATGAGTATGCCCTGTCTCGCTCTCGCAGAGCTTATACACCTTCACTCCATACCTAGAGCGCTTGGAAGGAATATACTGCTTGAATCCCAGCCTTCCTTTATATTTCATCAGGGATTCATCCACGCAGATATCCCTTCCAGGTGTATAAACCTCTGGAAACCTGGCAGCAAGATGGCTAATCAGGGGGCGGATTTTGTAGAGCCTATCAAACTGGGGGTGCTTCTTAGGGGGGCACAGGCTGTTGTCATTAAAATGCATGAAATGAAGAATCATTTCATACCTTTGCCTAGTTATAGTCTGGGCATAAATGGGGTACTAAGGATGGGGCTGGTGCTCCAGTAGGAGCGGATGGAGGGCTTTTTTATAATGCCCATTAACATTGTGAGTGCCCAGAATTTAAGGAATTCTGGCACATCAATGCGAGTCCATGGCTGTTTTGCCCAAAAAGAATTAGGGCTAGCAGCACGGTGCTGCTGGGCATAAAGGTTAGTTTGTGTGACAATGTCTCCCAAGACATCATCTCCCAAAAAAACCTGCACAAATTGCAGTGGAGTGAATCCTGTAACATCAATATTGATGCCAGGAATTCCAGAAAAAGGAGGGATAGCTGGCTTGTACCTATTAGGCGCTACCCATGCCTCTGGTGCACTGCCACGACTACGTGTGGCAGGCCTCCTAACAGCCACAGATACATCACTAGATGTATCTGTGAACTGACCAACGTCAAAATCTGACGCTGTATCAGTGGCCTCAGAATCTGTGGCCAAAACGGCATACGCCTCCTCAGCCGTATACCTGCGCTGCATGGTTACAATTGCAGCAAAAATAGTGGGGAAGGAAAGGGTTAATGGCTCTAATAAAAATTAAAAAATGTAAAAAAAAAAACTAAAAAAAAAGCAAATAAGAAAAAAAAATGTAAAAAAAAAAAGAACCCCGAAAACAATTGCCACTATGTAAGATCACTGTTTATGCAGTGATCAATGGCAATGAAGGGGTTAATATTGAATGGGTGGCTCTTATAAGAGCCTTTGGATAAATATATATATTTTATTTTATTCAGAATACCTGTCACACACCGATCTGTCTCTCTCCCTCACTAGAAGCAAGTGACGGAGGGAGGCAGATCCAATACTGGTCAAAGGCAATGTTTAGAAAACATTGCCTTTGATTTATCAAATCATGATCACTCTTATGAGTGATCTGACCACTAGGGGTGTTATTCACTGGATGTCCATGACATCCAGCAACACCCCCCCCCCCCCGATGATGACAGCAATCTCCGCCCCCCGGCTTGATGGACGCCGCCATCTTGAAACACCGCGTGTGTTTCGAAGACGCCGGTACCGGGAAGGTAAGTACGCATTTAGGCTAAACAGGTGTTGCAAAGATGCCTCGCTACTGAGGCAGACCAGCAACAGCAAAAACGACCCCCCAGAAGTCCTCTGATCAGTCCTGTAGGACTGATCAGAGAGACTCCTCCCCTACAATCTCCAGTCTATTGGAGATTGTGTCCCAGCTGCCAGAGGCAGCTTCAGGGACAGGGAGACAGGGTTCTTTGGTCTCATGTGGAGACCAGACCCCCCCACCCTTCCTCAGTTAACCCCTACCCCACCTCTTCCTCAATTAACCCCTTCAATGCTGCGATTGTGTATGACCCCCATCGCAGCATTGCAGGGGTTAATATTAGTCCCCAGAAGCTTGTGGGGACTAAATATCAGTCAATGCTGTGCTTCAATGGAGCATCAGCATTGAACGAGTTAAAAAAAATGTAAAAAAAATTAATAATAAAAATAAATTAAAAAAATTAATAAAATAATAATAATAAAAAAAATAACAGCACTGACCTGAAAGTCCAGGGTGCTTCCAGGTCAAATGCTGGGCTGGGCTGATCAGATCGCTCCTGGCCAATAGGAGTGATCGGATCATTATGGCAGCCCACGGATGACCCTGCTCTACAAAGAGAGAGGGGTCATCTAGGGTAATTATGAAAAAACACAAATTATTCATAAATGAAATAATCATAATTATTACCTGATCACTTGTCGGTGACATTTTAAGTCGCTGATTATTGATCGGTCTCCCTGATTGATGTCAGCGGCCTAAACCTGTCACTTACAAGTAATCTGATGAAAAAAAATATTTAAAAAAATGTAAATGCGCATGTTCCAGTTTTGCCCCGATAGCTTCCTCAAAAAGTGCATGAACCATGCATGTGAGGTCTTGTTGGAATCAGGGGATCTTGATGGTGTGCAAGAAATTCAGTGCAACATTGAAATGTATGCGTTAAAAAAGCAGTAAAATAATTTCCCTGTGAAGTTTGGCAGACATAAGTGAAGAAATGGCTAGCTGAAAACTGTAAAAACTACCCTAGTTGAACACCTTGACTTGTCTACTGTTCATAAATATATACTTTTATGGGGTAATTTACAGTGGGGGGCTTCCAAAATGTCCCAAATGGGATATGGGCCCAGGAAACCAATTTCTGAAAATTCCAAATGTGAAAACGAAAATGCGCATGTTCCAGTTTTGCCCTCATAGCTTCCTCAAAAAATGCATGAACCATGCATGTGAGGCCTTGTTGGAACCGGGGGATGTTGGTGAACACAATTCGGTGTTTTTTTCTGCAGTTGCACATATTCTATACAAAATATAATATGAAATCTAAAGCAACATTGCAACATATGCAAAAAAATAAAATATAAAAATACCTCAAAATTTGGCAGCAATTGGCGATAAAATCCCTGTTTGAAAAGTGTCAAAATGACCCTAGTTGTACACCTTGACTTATCTACTTTTCATAAACATATAATTTTGGGCGGATAATCAGTATCTGTGACAACTATTGCAGTTATTAGACTACCATGCCAAATTTGAAAAAAATTACATTTCAAAAACGTGATGCATGCCTTGCAATATTTGCCCTATACTGGTCAAAATAGATAAAAATCCTGGCCATGTTGGGTGGTTTCCAAATCAGGACAACTTAATGAATATATTTGGGATAATTTTTTCCCATTGGTTCAATGTGTGTACAATTTGTATGTATACAAAACTGTAAAAAAATGCGTTTTTTTCATTTTTTTCCCACTTTTTCCAGTTTATTTCAAACAAAACAATGTACTACCCAGCTTAATATGGTTTCAAATGAAAGCCCTACTTGTGCTGAAAAAAACAATATATGATTTGTGTGGGTGCACCAATTGATAAGAGAGAAATTACAGTTGAAGAAAGACATGGCAAAAACACAAAAACGGCTCTGGTCCTTTAGCGACACGTTAGTATCAAAATCCCGGTCCTGAAGGGGTTAAATGAATCTTTTTTTTTTATTGATTTGTACCAGGTGTATATACATTTATCATTTTTATTACCTATTTGTAACAGATCCGAATAAATTGATAAACAATGTCTTATTCGTAAATATACATAAAATTGCTGATATGGTATACCCCAAATCTGATGTAATTGTTCAAATGATAAAAAGGTATTCCCATGAAACAAAGCATTAACCCATTTTATGCCTTTTGCATACCAAATGGATAAATCTATGTTGGGAATTAATAAACCGAGTGTTTTAAATGGGGTAACCGTTTGAATTTTAAATAATTCAGGACACAAACTAGCTGTCCACTCCCGTGTTTTTAATGCTATATTAGATGATTCCAGAGTACATTTTACACTGGGGCGAAGATGTTTTGGAAGCCATAACAGTTCTTCAGGTTTATAAGAAATTAACATATTATTCTCTAAATCAACCCAACCAATTTGACCTGGAGGGGAAAGTAACAAAATAGCCTGTGCTAAAAGTACTGCTTTATGAAAAATATCTAAATCCAGAAGGCCTGGTCCACCCAAATCAACAGGTATTCTTAATAAGTTATCTGCTATTCTATTTTTTTTCCTTGGTTAATAAATGTGTTTACATCTTTTTGATACTTTAATAAAGTAGCTTTAGATATATGTAGAGGGATCATTCGAAAAATGTATAATCATTTTGGAAAAGCTGTGATTTTAAAAGCAGCTATTCGACCCAACCAGGATAAGTTATTTATGGCTCATGAATTAAAGTCTTTTTTTAATGTCTACCCACAGTTCAGATAGGTTTGCTGGAATCATTTGTTTCATGGTATTAGTCCGTTTTATCCCTAAATACTCTATATAGTGCATTTTCCAGAGAAAATCATATTGTTGTTTCCGAGTATTTCTCGTACTTTGTGGCAGATTTAATGTCATAGCTTGAGTTTTTTTAGTATTCATTTTATGGTATGATATTTCACTATAGTTTTCTAATACCGTATTTGCTCGATTATAAGACGAGGTTTTTTTCAGAGCAAATGCTCTGAAAAATACCCCTCGTCTTATAATCGAGGTCGTCTTGTAATCAGACCTCAAAAAAATGTCCGCTGGGGCCAGGCTGCTTACCGGTGCTTTGGTCGCGAGCAGCGTCTCTCCTACTAGCAGCAGGAGAACAGGAAGCTAGTAGAGTGTCACATAACTCTGCCTCCCCCCTCCTTCCTCTGGGGGCGGGGCCAGAGAAGTTGCTCGCACAGCCAGGCCCCTGCAGAAGTCTTCGAGTGAGATCTGTATTTCAGGTAAGGGGGTGGGGGAGGGTTTTTGAGCAAGTATGTGTGATTAATGGAATGAATGAGTATTTAAATGTTTGTGAATGAGTGTGTGTGTCTGTGATAGCATGGATGTGTAAGGGGGGTGGTGGTGGTAGCATGGCATAGGGAGGCTGTACTCACACTCCTATCATCCCCAGGTTCCAGCATGTACTGGCTGCCTTGGCTTGATAGGAGTGTGATTGCTGTTAGCAGTTATATATATATATATATATATATATATATATATACCTCCAGAAATGCCTTTTAACCCCCCTATATACCGCTCTGCCCCATGATATGTCTTTTAACCCCCTATATGCCACTCTGGCATATAGGGGGTTAAAAGGCATATCATGGGGAAGAGTAGCATATAGGACGGTATAAGACATTTCTGCAGGCAGAGTGTCATATAGAGGGTTAAAAGGCACATCATGGGGCAGAGTGGCAAATAGGGGGTATAAGGCATTTCTGGGGGCAGAGTGGCAACCCTGGGGGCAGATGTGCATAACTGGGGGGACAGGTTGGCAAATAAAAGGAAATAAAAAAATATATATTTATATATTCATAGCTTTTATTAAATATGAAAAAATTGTTTACATGAATTAATATTTACTGGTAAAACTTTTTTTCCTATAGGGTCATCTTATATTCAGGCTTTTTGGTTTTTTCCTAAATTAATATTTAGATTTTGGGGGGTCGTCTTATAATCGAGCAAATACGGTATATTAAATAACGAAGGGATAGATTTTTGAGGTTCAGTAATGGTTAATAAAATATCTGCAAATAAATTAAATTTTAATGTAATTCGTTCAGGTATGGGAAACCCCGCTACATCTCCAGAATGACGTATTTTTGTAGCTAAAGGCTCTAATGCCAGTACATATAATATCGGGGACGATGGGCACCCCTGTCTTGTTCCATTTGCCCGGTTGGCAGATGAGGGGGATGTTAGTTCAGAGTTAGCAGTACTGCAGCAAGTCACTGCCTCTGACCACCAGAGGGGTGTCTGCTCCAGTAAGGAGGGAAGGAGGAGCGCAGGGCAGGCCAGACAGGTGCTGGTAGTGGGGGACTCAATTATTAGGGGGACAGACAGGGCGATCTGTCACAAAGACCGGGATCGCCGAACAGTGTGTTGTCTGCCTGGCGCTCGCGTTCGGCACATCGCGGATCGGGTTGACAGATTACTGGGGGGGGCTGGAGAAGACCCAGCAGTCATGGTGCACATTGGCACCAATGACAAAGTGAGAGGTAGGCGGAGTGTCCTTAAAAATGATTTCAGGGACTTAGGTAGCAAGCTTAAGGCAAGGACCTCCAAGGTAGTATTTTCTGAAATATTACCTGTACCACGTGCCACACCAGAGAGGCAGCGGGAGATTAGGGAGCTAAACAAGTGGCTCAGAAGCTGGTGTAGGAAGGAGGGGTTTGGGTTCATGGAGAACTGGGCCGACTTCTCTGTCGGATACAGGCTCTACGGTAGGGACGGGCTGCACCTCAATGGGGAGGGTGCAGCTGTGCTCGGGGAGAAGATGGCCAGAAGGGTGGAGGAGTGTTTAAACTAGGTAAAGGGGGGGAGGGAAACTACAATATAGAAGGGGAAGATAGTGTAGATAGAAAGCTGGGGCTTATAAATGTACCTGGGGGTGGAGCGGAGGGAGGGGTTAGAATAGTCAATAGGGATAGGCTTCATAGGGAAAAAAACCATACACCTCTAAATTGTATGCTTACTAATGCCAGAAGTCTGACCAATAAAACTGACGAACTGGAGTTAATAATGTCTGAAGAAAACTATGACATAGTGGGTATAACAGAGACATGGTTGGATGATAGCTATGACTGGGCGGTTAACATACAGGGTTATAGTCTATTCAGGAAGGATCGAAAAAATGAAAAGGGGGAGGAGTTTGCCTTTATGTAAAGTCCAGCCTAAAGGCCACACTGTGGGAGAATATATGTGAGGGAAATAATAATGTGGAGTCATTATGGGTAGAAATATATGGAAAGAAAAATAATAAAATACTGATCGGGGTTTGCTATAAGCCACCAAATATAATGGAAGCAGCAGAAGATCAATTATTAAAGCAAATAAACAAGGCAGCAAATCACAATGAGGTGGTTATTATGGGGGACTTTAACTATCCCGACATAAACTGGGAAACAGAGACCTGTGAATCTCATAAAGGAAACCGGTTTCTGACTATAAGTAAGGATAATTATCTGTCCCAAATGGTACAGGACCCGACCAGAGGGGGCGCCCTACTGGACTTAATATTAACCAACAGACCTGACAGAGTAACTAATGTGCAGGTCAGGGGGCATCTAGGAAATAGTGATCACAATATGATACATTATAACTTGTCCTTCAATAAGGGAACTCTTAGAGGAGCCACAAGAACCATGAACTTTAGGAAGGCAAAGTTTGATCAACTAAGAGAAGCCCTTAACACTGTAAATTGGGAAAATGTCCTCAAAAACAAGAGTACAGACACTCAATGGGAGATTTTTAAGGATATCTTAAATTCTCACTGTGAAAGGTACATACCGTATGGGAATAAAAGAGTCAGGAACAAGAGAAAACCAATGTGGATAAATAAAAATGTAAAGGGGGTAATAAATGGCAAAAAAAAGGCATTTAAGCTACTAAAACAGGAAGGCAGTGAGGAAGCACTAAAAAGCTATCGGGAAAAAAATATGTAAAAATCAGATAAAAGCAGCAAAAGTGGAGACAGAAAGACTCATTGCCAAAGAGAGTAAGACAAACCCCAAAATGTTCTTTAACTATATAAATAGTAAAAAGGTTAAAAATGAAAGCGTTGGCCCCTTAACCCCTTAATGACAATTGCCGGTCCTGGCACGGCACGGAAAAGCATGTGCTTTACGACAATTGACGTGCCAGGACCGGCACGTCTTTAAACGGGTGCAGAAAGCGATCTACTATCGCTTTCTGCACCCAAAAAGCGTTGCTGAATGCCTCGACCTCGAGGCATTCAGCAACGCCGCGATCGGCACGAAGGGGCCATCTCTGGCCCCTCCACGGGGCGTCAACATCCGCCATACTTTGTATGGCGGCGGACGCCCGTTTTAAAAGCGTTTAGATTTAAACTTAAATGGTGTCGCTGGAATGCCTCGATCAGGAGGCATCCAGCGACACCAAACACTAACCTTTTGATGGGCTGTGACCGCTCCGGAGAGCGGTCACAGCCGCAGCTGCCGGCAATCTTCGCCATCAAGGAAGATGGCCGCCGTCCTGTAACAGGAACCACAAATTTTAAAAGTTCGCTAGATGGTCCAGACCATCTAGAGAACTTTGGCTCCACTTGCAGGTTGAATACAGGTACTGCATTCACCATGCAAGTCAATGGAGCCCAGCTTTCTAATCACAGTGTGATTAGTAAAAATAAATTAAAAAATAAAATAAAATTAATAATAATTAGAAAAAAATAGTAAAAAAACAGTAAAATGTAAAAATCATTTCCCACTGATGTCACTATCAGGGGAACCTCCAAGTTGAAAAAAAATGTTAAATTTTTTTAAAAAAAAAATAATAAAAAAAAATATATATATATATAAAAAATATATTTTTGTGAGCAAGTCCTAAAATTAGCATATTAGCTTAAAACAATTCTCGCATGGAAAGAGTTAAAATACTGGCATATTAAATGCCCGTGGGGTGTCTACTTTTAAAAAATGTATGATTTGATGGGGTAAATTGAATGGGCCAGGTTCAACAACGTCCCAATTAACACGGGGGGAAGGATGGCCACACATCTAATTTCCAATTAGAAAAATGCACACGTACCAAATGTGGCCTTTTAGTTCCCCCAAAAAATGGCAAACCCATGCATGTGGGATATCACTGCACTCAGGAGATGTTGCTGAACACATTATGGGGTGTCGTGTGACAGCGGCATATACCAGGAGCTGTAAATTCATACATAAAGTAGGTGTGTGTGGGAAAAATACACACACAAAAATATTACTGCAAACTTTGAAAAAATGCTGGTGGTAAAATATGTGCATGCAAAGAGTTAAAATACCAGCATTTAAAATACCCTGTGGTGTCTAGTTTTGAAAAATATATGGTTTTGTTGGGCACACTGAAATGGCCTGGCTCAAAGATGTACCAAATAGGGCATGGGCAGTGGATCCCAAATGCCAAAGTTCAACATTGAAAAAAGCGCATGCCCCAAATGTGGCCCTTTTGCCCCAAAACAGCCAGGCAAAATCATTCATGTGAGGTATCGCTGTACTCAGGAGATGTTGCTGAACACATATTGGGGTGTTTTGTGATAGTGACATATACGAGAACATTTTAATTCATACCTGAATTAAAATGTGTGTGGAAAACCAAATGCAAAAAAATGACTACCATAAAGTTTGACAAAGACTGGTGGTAGATATGGTGCATGGAAAGAGTTAAAATACTAGCATTTGGAATACCCTGGGCTGTCTAGTTTTCAAAAATATATGACTTGATGGGGTAAATTGCATTGGCCGGGTTCAAAGATACCCGAAATGGCACATGGGGGGAAGAATTACCAGATTTGGAAAAAATGGCTTTGAAATAGCAAAACGCTACCTGTACTTATTGCCCCATAATGGGTAGAAAAAAGCAAAAAAACATAAAAACATTGGGTATTTCTAAACTCAGGACAAATAGTAGAATCTATTTAGCAGGTTTTTTCATTACCTTTTATAGATGAGTAAAAGATTTTTCAACTAAAAGTTAGAAACAGTCATTTTTTTCTAAATTTTTCACCATATTTTATAATTTTTTTAATAGTAAATAATATGATACAATCAAAACAATGTCATCTAAAGAAAGCCCTTCTTGTCCTGAAAAAAACAATATCTAATGTGTGTGGGTTCAGTAAACGGGAAAGAAGAAAATTACAGCTAAACACAAGCAGCGCAGAAATGTTAAAAAGGCCATTGTCACAAAGGGTACAAAAAGTAAAATCAGCCTTTGTCTCGAAGGGGTTAAAAAGTAATGAGGGAGAAGTTATAGACGGGGATCAGGAAAAAGCTAATCTATTAAATATATTCTTCTCTGCTGTATTCACAGAGGAAAATGAAATGCCAGGTAATATACAGCAGGATGAGATAACTGCCCCAGTACATGTCGCCTGTCTAACCCAGGAAGAAGTGCAGTGCCGCCTAAAAAAAATCAAAATAGACAAATCACCAGGTCCAGATGGCATTCACCCCCACGTTCTAAGGGAGTTAAGTAATGTAATAGACAGACCCCTATTTCTAATATTCAAGGACTCTATAGTGACAGGGTCTGTTCCCCAGGACTGGCGCATAGCAAATGTTGTGCCAATATTCAAAAAGGGGACAAAAAGTGACCCGGGGAATTATAGGCCTGTTTAACTTCTGTTGTGTGTAAACTGTTTGAGGGTTTCCTAAGAGATGCTATTTTGGAGTATCTCAATGAAAATAAGTGTATGACTCCATATCAGCATTGGGTTTACAAGGGATCGGTCCTGTCAAACTAACCTGATCAGCTTTTATGAGGAGGTGAGCTCAAGACTGGATCGGGGTGAATCGCTGGATGTCGTATATCTTGATTTTTCCAAAGCATTTGATACGGTGCCACATAAAAGGCTGGTACATAAAATGAGAATGCTTGGGCTGGGGGAGAATGTGTGTATGTGGGTAAGTAACTGGCTCAGTGATAGGAAACAGAGGGTGGTTATTAATGGTACATACTCTGAGTGGGTTACTGTTGCTAGTGGGGTACCACAGGGGTCAGTTTTGGGTCCTATTCTTTTTAATATATTTATTAATGACCTTGTAGAGGGATTGTATAGTAAAGTATCAATCTTTGCAGACGATACTAAGCTCTGTAACGTGGTTAACACAATAGAGGACAGTGCACGATTACAAATGGATCTGCATAGGTTGGAGGCTTGGGCTGGGATGTGGCAGATGAGGTTCAACACAGATAAATGTAAGGTTATGCACATGGGGAAGAAAAATCCAGGCTGGGAATATGTATTAAATGGGAAAACACTGGGGACGACTGACATGGAAAAGGACTTAGGAGTTTTAGTTAACAGTAAATTTACCTGTAGCGACCAGTGTCAGGCAGCTGCTGCTAAGGCAAATAAAATCATGGGGTGCATCAAAAGGGGCATAGATGCCCACGACAAGGAAATAATTCTACCACTGTACAAGTCACTAGTCAGACCACACATGGAATACTGTGTACAGTACTGGGCACCAGTGTACAAGAAAGATATAGTGGAGCTGGAGAGGGTTCAAAGACGGGCAACCAGAGTAATAAGGGGAATGGGAGGACTACAGTACCCAGAAAGATTATCAGAATTAGGGTTATTTAGTTTGGAAAAAAGACGGCTTAGGGGGGATTTAATAACTATGTATAAATATATAAGGGGGCAGTACAGAGATCACTCCCAGGACCTATTTATACCCAGGACTGTATCTATAACAAGGGGACATCCTCTACGGTTGGAGGAAAGAAGGTTTCGACACCAGCACAGACGGGGGTTCTTTACAGTAAGAGCGGTGAGATTATGGAACTCTCTGCCAGAGGAAGTGGTTATGGCAAACTCAATAAAAGAGTTCAAAAGGAGCCTGGACGTGTTTCTTGAAAGCAATAATATTACAAGTTATGGATATTAGATTAATAGGGACAGAACGTTGATCCAGGGATTTATTCTGATTGCCATATTTGGAGTCGGGAAGGAATTTTCCCCCTGGTATGGGGCAATTGGCATCTGCTTCATAAGGGTTTTTTTGCCTTCCTCTGGATCAACACAGTAGGGACACAATATGTATATAGGTTGAACTTGATGGACTTTGGTCTTTTTTCAACCTTATGAACTATGTTACTATGTTACTAATAATGTCCTTGGAAACGAATCCTTCATTTAAAACATTTGCTATTGGGGAAGAGTACATTGCCATTATATCTCTGACAAACACAGAAGGAAAGTTTTTGTAGTGTTGCTTTACGATAATGCCAATTTAGTCTGTCAAATGCTTTTTCAGCGTCTAGAGAAAGAATTGCACATGGAATTATTGTTTTTCTGAAATCTGAATGACATTAATCAGTTTTCTTGCGTTATCAGATGCTTGTCTACCTTTAATAAAACCTACTTGGTCATTAAGGATTAAAGATGTTAATAGTGGTGTTATCCTGTTTGCTAAAATCTTTGCCAAAATTTTTAGATCCACATTTAACCCCTTCGTGACAAAGGCTGATTTTACTTTTTGTACCCTTCGTGACAATGGCCGTTTTAACATTTCTGCGCTGCTCGTGTTTAGCTGTAATTTTCTTCTTTCCCGTTTACTGAACCCACACACATTAGATATTGTTTTTTTCAGGACAAGAAGGGCTTTCTTTAGATGACATTGTTTTGATTGTATCATATTATTTACTATTAAAAAAAGTATAAAATATGGTGAAAAATTTAGAAAAAAATGACTGTTTCTAACTTTTAGTTGAAAAATCTTTTACTCATCTATAAAAGGTAATAAAAAAACCTACTAAATAGATTCTACTATTTGTCCTGAGTTTAGAAATACCCAATGTTTTTATGTTTTTTTGCTTTTTTCTACACATTATGGAGCAATAAGTACAGGTAGCGTTTTGCTATTTCAAAGCCATTTTTTCCAAATCTGGTAATTCTTCCCCCCATGTGCCATTTCGGGTATCTTTGAAGCCGGCCAATGCAATTTACCCCATCAAATCATATATTTTTGAAAACTAGACAGCCCAGGGTATTCCAAATGCTGGTATTTTAACCCTTTCCAAGCACTTATTCTACCATCAGCCTTTGTCAAACTTTATGGTAGTAATTTTTTTGCATTTGTTTTTTCACACACATTTTACTTTAGGTATGAATAAACAGCTTCTGGTATAAGTCACTATCAAAAAACACCCCAATATGTGTTCAGCAACATCTCCTGAGCGCAGTGATACCCCACATGAATGATTTTGCCTGGCTGTTCGGGGGCAAAAGGGCCACATTTGGGGCATGCACATTTTTCAATGTTGAACTTTGGCATTTGGGGATCCACTGCCCATGCCCTATTTGGTACATCTTTGAGCCGGGCCATTTCAGTGTGCCCAATAAAGCTATATATTTTTGAAAACTAGACACCCCAGGGTATTTCAAATGCTAGTATTTTAACTCTTTCCATGCACCATATCTACCACCAGTCTTTGTCAAACTTTGTGATTTTTTGCATTTGTTTTGTCACACACATTTTACTTCAGGTATGAATTAAAAAGTTCTCGTATATGTCACTATCACAAAATACGCCAATATGTGTTCAGCAACATATCCTGAGTGCAGTGATACCCCACATGAATGATTTTGCCTGGCTGTTCGGGGGGCAAAAGGGCCATATTTGGGGCATGCACATTTTTCAATGTTGAACTTTGGCCTTTGGGGATCCACTGCCCATGCCCTATTTGGTACATCTATGAGCCGGGCCATTTCAGTGTGCCCAACAAAACCATATATTTTTGAAAACTAGACACCCCAGGGTATTTTAAATGCTGGTATTTTAACTCTTTGCATGCACACATTTTACCACCAGCATTTTTTCAAAGTTTGCAGTAGTATTTTTGTGTGTGTATTTTTCCCACACACACCTACTTTATGTATGAATTTACAGCTCCTGGTATATGCCGCTGTCACACGACACCCCAATATGTGTTCAGCAACATCTCCTGAGTACAGTGATACCCCACATGCATGGCCAATTCAATTTACCCCATCAAATCATACATTTTTTAAAAGTAGACACCCCATGGGCATTTAATATGCCAGTATTTTAACTCTTTCCATGCGAGAATTGTTTTAAGCTAATATGCTAATTTTAGGACTTGCTCACAAAAATATATTTTTTATATATATATTTTTTGCCTTTTTTACATTTTTTTAATATTTTTTTTCAACTTGAAGGTTCCCCTGATAGTGACATCAGTGGGAAATTATTTTTAAATTTTACTGGTTTTTTACTATTTTTTTTCTAATTATTATTAATTTTATTTTATCACACTGTGATTAGAAAGCTGAGCTCCATTGACTTGCATGGTTGAATGCAGTACCTATATTCAACCTGCAAGTGCAGCCAGAGTTCTCTAGAGGGTCTGGAGACCGTCTAGCGAACTTTTTAGACTTTATTGTTTTTCTTTATTGAATTTTCCCGGACCGCCGCCATCTTGCTGATGGCGAAGATCACCGGCAGCTGCGGCTGTGACCGCTCTCCAGAGCGGTCACAGTCCATCCCCAGGTAAGTGTTTGGTGTCGCTAGATGCCTCCTGATCGGGGCATTCCAGCGACACCATTTAAGTTTAGGAGGCGATCGTTGATCGCCTCCTAAACGCTTTTAAAACGGGCGTCCGCTGCCCCTTTGTGCCGATAATGGCGTTGCTGAATGCCTCGAGGTCGAGGCATTACAGCAACGCCGTTTCGGTGCAGAAAGCGAAAATAGATCGCTTTCTGCACCCGTTTAATGACGTGCCGGTCCTGGCACGTCATTTGTCGTTATCGACTTGAATTTCCGTGACGTGCCCGGACCGGCAATTGTCATCAAGGGGTTAAAAGAGATATTGCTCTGTAATTAGCACATTCATCAGTAGATTTACCACCTTGGCACTAGATAATAAGTCTGTTATCACCCTGTTTGAATAAGAAGTCATATTGCATTTATATAAAAGATGCTGCTGACTTTCCAGAAAATTGCAAAATAAAAGAAGTTTTAAAGGGCAATATCATGAAAAATCTAAAACCACACAAAGCACTATTATTATGGTCTTGCTACGAATTTATTAGACTAATAACAAGTTAATAACTAATATAACTAATAACAATAACTAATAACAAGTTATGCAGAGCCCTGCATAGAGATGATCTGTGTCATCAGAGTCTCAGAACACTAAGCAAATTGTCCACTCCGATCACTTCAATCCATCCTCAGCCACTCAGGTTATCGTTCTCCTTCCTCTCAGCCAGCAGATCCGCAAAGGTCTGGGCAAAATACACCGGATCCTCGTTGATCTTGAGCATTTTGGAGCTCGTAAGATCGATGATGGCAAGAGAGACTCGATGCTTTAGCACCGGCGACAGATAAACTCCCCCAAACATTTCAGCAGCTCGCTGGTTGAAGCCCGCAAGGATTTGGGAGGCGTAGGGGTCTGGGTGGAGGCGTCCGGTTTCTGCTTCCGGTTTGAGAAGAATGGCCTCTTCTTGGTGGATTTCCCATGATCGTGTCCCTGAGAGCCTTTGCGAGGGAGGCATGAGGCCAGCGCACTCCCCATGATTGGTGAACCTGGATAAAAAAAATGTAAACAAAACATACGATTCTATTTAATAAATGACAAACAATCAAACTCATCCATTACTAAGCAATGTTCTCCTATGATATGGAATAAATACCAAAATGTCAAAGCCGTCGATTCCTCTGATTCCATCTAATTAATCATATCATCAGTAATCATATAATGGGGTCTTTCAGTCCCTGAGCAGATGACCTTCCTAATATTTTGCTCAAATATTAATTTTTTTGGAATATTTGGAAACCAACACATTATCAACAAAGATCTGGCTTATGGTGGATACAGATATTATTACTATATTGCCAGTACCTGTCCCTCAGACACAGGACCTACCTTCAGATATCACCGGATGCTTCTATGAAAACGGAAAAATCGAGTTCTTCCAGTCGTTTGGTAGAAGATAAGATTTCCTCTAAAATCACTAATCCAACACTCTTTGTGTGATCTCTTGGACAGTCAACTATTATTATGGTCTTGTTACAAATGTATTAGACTAGTAACAAGTTATGCAGAGCCCTGCATAGAGATGTTCTGTGTCATCTGAGTCTCAGAACACCAAGAAAATTGTCCACTCCGATCACTTCAATCCATCCTCAGCCACTCAGGTTATCATTCTCCTTGCTCTCAGCCAGCAGATCCGCAAAGGTCTGGGCAAAATACACCGGGTCCTCGTTGATCTTGAGCATTTTGGAGCTCATAAGATCGATGATGGCAAGGCATCTCTTCCAGAAACGCCTCGTGAAGCCCTCCACCTTGAATAGTTCAGAAGGGTACGTGATGGCACTCCCCATGTAAGAGCAGGTGACATACGCGCAGAGCATCACTTCTGCCTCCAACTCTTCCTCGTTCTCCAGTTCTGATGAGATCACCTCACGGCACAGCATGTACAGAAATATCACGCTGGCCGGGGATAAGAAGCGGTTCTCGTCCCATCTACGCAAGTCGCTGTCCAGATGTTTAAGCCAGTAGACCGCGTCCAGGGGAGAGAGAGACTCGATGCTTTGGCACCGGCGACAGATAAACTCCCCCAAACATTTCAGCAGCTCGCTGGTTGAAGCCCGCAAGATCGTAAATTTGGGAGGCGTAGGGGTCTGGGTGGAGGCGTCCTGTTTCTGCTTCCGGTTTGAGAAGAATGGCCTCTTCTTCGTGGATTTCCCATGATCGTGTCCCTGAGAGCCTTTGCGAGGGAGGCACGAGGCCAATGTACTCCCCATGATTGGTGAACCTGGATATAAAAAATAAACAAAACAACATAAGATTCTATTTAATAAATGACAAACGATCAAACTCATCCATTACTAAGCAATGTTCTCCTATGATATGGAATAAATACCAAAATGTAAAATCCGCCGATTCCTCTGATTCCATCTAATTAATCATATCGTCAGTAATCATATAATGGGGTCTTTCAGTCCCTGAGCAGATGACCTTCCTAATGTTTTGCTCAAATATTCATTTATTGGGAATATTTGGAAACCAACACATTATCAACAAAGATCTGGCTTATGGTGGATACAGATATTATTACTATATTGTCAGTACCTATCCCTCAGACACAGGACCTACCTTCAGATATCACCGGATGCTTCTATGAAAACGGAAAAATCGAGTTCTTCCAGTCGTTTGGTAGAAGATAGGATTTCCTCTAAAATCACTAATCCAACACTCTTTGTGTGACGTCTTGGACAGTCTGCACAAGGAATGATTCAGTTCACCTGCGCTGCTGCA
Source organism: Sceloporus occidentalis (assembly GCA_023333645.1). NCBI lineage: Eukaryota > Metazoa > Chordata > Lepidosauria > Squamata > Phrynosomatidae > Sceloporus > Sceloporus occidentalis. The sequence goes on along the minus strand of JALMGF010000129.1, from coordinate 676,073 downwards.
GTTCTAGGGAATCTTCATTATGACATCACAATTACTGCACAGATTGCATCACTCTTTGTGACATCACATTTACTGCACAGAGTGCATCACTCTTTATGACATCAGCAGATAGCCCGACCAGGCTGCTTCCTATCCCAGTATATTTACACATCTGTTACGGAAACAGTCTCTTTCGGTTTGTAAGATAGGAGTTTATTTCTGTCCATACTGTCTACTGTAAACATATCCATTTCTAAAGTGTCAGTATTGTACCCCTTTTCTTCGAATCTCTCTTTTAAAACTGACGCTTGTTCAGAGAAGGTTTCTCTATCACTGCAATTCCTTCTCAATCTTTGAAATTGTCCCTTTGGTACGTTTGTGAGCCACGGCGAATAGTGGCAACTTTCAAGTGAGATACAGCCATTTGTATCCACGGGTTTACAAAAACTATTATTATTATGGTCTTGTTACAATTGTATTAGACTGGTGACATGTGTGGCGAATATACAATGTTAAAATACATATATAATAACATATAAAATAGTATACAATGACTCAACAGTCATGCGTCTGGGTTTAGATATAGAAAAAACAGAACCTGACGCGTTTTGCCACTGAATATCACATTTGTGATATTCCTACGGGAGAGGGATTGATAATAAAGGTTCCTTACCTCGGTTACTCATAAAAGAAATGAATTACGGAGACCAGAACTTGGTATTTTGGGATCCTTCTTTTTTGTCAGACTTAATGTTTGTTTCATGTGTCTGTCTCCTATATTAGGGTAAAAAAAATTTTGTATCCTGTGGGTATTTACAAAGGATAATTATACCGAGATCTTTTAACATCTCTCTCTTTTTTCCCTTTTTCCTTTCTTTTTCTTTACACGTCAAATCTTACCTGCTAAAATAGAGAGTAGCGGGGTGTATCCGGTTTATGCCTCTGCAGGTGTCGAGAAGAAAAGAATTTCAGGTTTTTTTAATGTGATGGTTATTTCTTAGAATTCCTCTGACGTTCTTGCGCATATCATGCGTTCCGGTGAAGGGGTTTTTTTTTTCTCGAGTTTACGTAGAGGGTTAATCCCGCGGTGATATAAGGAAAGGCTTCTTCCAGGTTGCAAATACGAAAATACGTGTGGGAATGCTACAACTGGGGCCTTTTTATAAGAAGGGGAAAGCAGCGAGTGTCCCCATTTAACCCCTTCGTGACAAAGGCTGATTCTATTTTTTGTACCCTTCGTGACAATGGCTGTTTTATCGTTTCTGCGGTGTTTCTGTTTAGCTGTAATTTTCTCTTAACCCATTTACTGAACCCACACAAGTTATATATTGTTTTTTTCAGGACAAGAAGGGCTTTCTTCAGACACCATTTTTTCCATATGATGTAATTTCCTATAATAAAAATAATAAAATATGACGAAAAATTTAAAACACATTTTCTCACTTTTATTTGAAAAATCTTTTATTCATCATAAAAAACTGCTGAAAAAACCCGCTAAATAGATTCTACTATTTGTCCCGAGTTTAAAAATACCCAATGTTTTTATGTTTTTTTGCTTTCTTCTACACGTTATGGGGCAATAAGTACAAGTAGCGTTTTGCTAATTCAAAACCATTTTTCTCTGAATCTGGTAATTTTGTCTCCATGTGGTATTTGGGGCATCTTTGAAGCCAGCAAATTAAATTTACCCCTCCAAACCATATATTTTTGAAAACTAGACACCCCAGGGTATTTTAGATGCTGATAGTTTAACCCTTTCCATGCACTAATCCTACCACCAACCCTTGTCAAAGTTTGTGATAGTAATTGTTTTTGGTGTTTTTTTCACACACTTTGTACTTCAGGTGTGAAATTACAGCTCCTGGTATATGTCACTGTCCCACAACACCTCCTGAGTACATTGATAACCCACATGCATGGGTTTGTCAGATTGTTTGGGGGCAAAAGGGCCACATTTGGAACATGAGCAATTCAGTTTTTCAACTAGGAAGTTTTACATCTGGGTAAAAAAAAATGCTTGTACCCAACTATCAGTAGGGACAGGTTACAAGAAAGCCTGGCCTATCTCCAAGAAGGGATTTGATCTAGCACCTTAAGCGGTCCCTCATGCCACGGAATGGACACAGGGTTCACTTGACAGTGCAAATAAAAACGCTTAAAAAATGGTGGAGCAAATAAAAGCTAAAAAACAGTAAATGTAACAAAAAATGTAAAAAAAAAAATACAAAAATGGAGCAGGAACAAAGAAAAAAATTAAAAATGGGAAACTGTGTATTACAACTTGAAGCAGTCACCGACACAGAGTGCAGGTTTTCCAGGGCAATCTGGACAGTAGAATGGGGTGTCCTTTCTTTGCCCCCTGCTGTAGCATACCCTGCATCTCTTTTGGGGATTCTGCTTCTTTGCTGTAGGGGGGATTTTAAAAATAAAATGGGTTGCCCCAATCCTGCTGTTTCCCATCACCACTTGGGGACCAGGTGCATCACGGTACAAGATACTTGAAATTACTTGGAGCTGAAACTGCAAAAAAGACAGTTTCAGCCCAGTGTCTGCTTTTTTCTGCAACAAAAAAGCGTTATAGGTTGCAATTTGCATTAGGTAAATTGCAACCTTCTTGTACCAGGCCTTTGTCTTCCTCATAATGAGGTAGGGCTGTAGGAGTTGATCTGACAGATCAACTCCACCCATGTTCTTATTATAGGCCCTGATGCACACTGGCTTTCTAGTGACCCCAGCTCTGCCACGGACAGAAACCTCCACGGTTCTCTCATCGTGGATGGTGGTCAGCATGCACACCTCTTTTCTGTCCCTGAACTTCAATGCCAAAAGCTCCTCTTGACGTAGAGCTGAGGTCTTCCCCTTTCCTAGCCGGGTTCGTGCCAGGTGTTGTGGGAAACCCAAGCGGTTCTTTTTTATAGTACCGCAAGCTACTGTATCGAAACAATACAGCAGCTTGAACAAAGGGACGCTTGTATAGAAGTTATCTACATACAAGTGGTAGCCTTTGTTCATAAGGGGGAATATTAGGTCCCAAACAATCTTGGCACTGGTGCCCAGATGTTCTGGGCAACCTGGAGGGTCAAGGTAGCTATCCTTACCCTCGTATACCCGGAAGGCATGAGTATACCCTGTCTCGCTCTCGCAGAGCTTATACACCTTCACTCCATACCTAGAGCGCTTGGAAGGAATATACTGCTTGAATCCCAGCCTTCCTTTATATTTCATCAGGGATTCATCCACGCAGATATCCCTTCCAGGTGTATAAACCTCTGGAAACCTGGCAGCAAGATGGCTAATCAGGGGCGGATTTTGTAGAGCCTATCAAACTGGGGGTGCTTCTTAGGGGGGCACAGGCTGTTGTCATTAAAATGCATGAAATGAAGAATCATTTCATACCTTTGCCTAGTTATAGTCTGGGCATAAATGGTGGTACTAAGGATGGGGCTGGTGCTCCAGTAGGAGCGGATGGAGGGCTTTTTTATAATGCCCATTAACATTGTGAGTGCCCAGAATTTAAGGAATTCTGGCACATCAATGCGAGTCCATGGCTGTTTTGCCCAAAAAGAATTAGGGCTAGCAGCACGGTGCTGCTGGGCATAAAGGTTAGTTTGTGTGACAATGTCTCCCAAGACATCATCTCCCAAAAAAACCTGCACAAATTGCAGTGGAGTGAATCCTGTAACATCAATATTGATGCCAGGAATTCCAGAAAAAGGAGGGATAGCTGGCTTGTACCTATTAGGCGCTAACCATGCCTCTGGTGCACTGCCACGACTACGTGTGGCAGGCCTCCTAACAGCCACAGATACATCACTAGATGTATCTGTGAACTGACCAACGTCAAAATCTGACGCTGTATCAGTGGCCTCAGAATCTGTGGCCAAAACGGCATACGCCTCCTCAGCCGTATACCTGCGCTGCATGGTTACAATTGCAGCAAAAATAGTGGGGAAGGAAAGGGTTAATGGCTCTAATAAAAATAAAAAAATGTAAAAAAAAAACTAAAAAAAAAGCAAAAAAGAAAAAAAAAAGAACCCCAAAAACAATTGCCACTATGCAAGATCACTGTTTATGCAGTGATCAATGGCAATGAAGGGGTTAATATTGAATGGGTGGCTCTTATAAGAGCCTTTGGATAAATATATATATTTTATTTTATTCAGAATACCTGTCACACACCGATCTGTCTCTCTCCCTCACTAGAAGCAAGTGACGGAGGGAGGCAGATCCAATACTGGTCAAAGGCAATGTTTAGAAAACATTGCCTTTGATTTATCAAATCATGATCACTCTTATGAGTGATCTGACCACTAGGGGTGTTATTCACTGGATGTCCATGACATCCAGCAACACCCCCCCCGATGATGACAGCAATCTCCGCCCCCCGGCTTGATGGACGCCGCCATCTTGAAACACCGCGTGTGTTTCGAAGACGCCGGTACCGGGAAGGTAAGTACGCATTTAGGCTAAACAGGTGTTGCAAAGATGCCTCGCTACTGAGGCAGACCAGCAACAGCAAAAACGACCCCCCAGAAGTCCTCTGATCAGTCCTGTAGGACTGATCAGAGAGACTCCTCCCCTACAATCTCCAGTCTATTGGAGATTGTGTCCCAGCTGCCAGAGGCAGCTTCAGGGACAGGGAGACAGGGTTCTTTGGTCTCATGTGGAGACCAGACCCCCCCACCCTTCCTCAGTTAACCCCTACCCCACCTCTTCCTCAATTAACCCCTTCAATGCTGTGATTGTGTATGACCCCCATCGCAGCATTGCAGGGGTTAATATTAGTCCCCAGAAGCTTGTGGGGACTAAATATCAGTCAATGCTGCGCTTCAATGGAGCATCAGCATTGAACGAGTTAAAAAAAATGTAAAAAAAATTAATAATAATAATAAAAATAAATTAAAAAAATTATTAAAATAATAATAAAAAAAAAAATAACAGCACTGACCTGAAAGTCCAGGGTGCTTCCAGGTCAAATGCTGGGCTGGGCTGATCAGATCGCTCCTGGCCAATAGGAGTGATCGGATCATTATGGCAGCCCACAGATGACCCTGCTCTACAAAGAGAGAGGGGTCATCTAGGGTAATTATGAAAAAACACAAATTATTAATAAATGAAATAATCATAATTATTACCTGATCACTTGTCGGTGACATTTTAAGTCGCTGATTATTGATCGGTCTCCCTGATTGATGTCAGCGGCCTAAACCTGTCACTTACAAGTAATCTGATGAAAAAAAATATTTAAAAAAATGTAAATGCGCATGTTCCAGTTTTGCCCCGATAGCTTCCTCAAAAAGTGCATGAACCATGCATGTGAGGTCTTGTTGGAATCAGGGGATCTTGGTGAACAAAATGTGGTGTTTTCTTCCACTGTTGCGCTTATGGTGTGCAAGAAATTCAGTGCAACATTGAAATGTATGCGTTAAAAAAGCAGTAAAATAATTTCCCTGTGAAGTTTGGCAGACATAAGTGAAGAAATGGCTAGCTGAAAACTGTAAAAACTACCCTAGTTGAACACCTTGACTTGTCTACTGTTCATAAATATATACTTTTATGGGGTAATTTACAGTGGGGGGCTTCCAAAATGTCCCAAATGGGATATGGGCCCAGGAAACCAATTTCTGAAAATTCCAAATGTGAAAACGAAAATGCGCATGTTCCAGTTTTGCCCTCATAGCTTCCTCAAAAAATGCATGAACCATGCATGTGAGGCCTTGTTGGAACCGGGGGATGTTGGTGAACACAATTTCTGCAGTTGCACATATTCTATACAAAATATAATATGAAATCTAAAGCAACATTGCAACATATGCAAAAAAAAAATATATAAAAATACCTCAAAATTTGGCAGCAATTGGCGATAAAATCCCTGTTTGAAAAGTGTCAAAATGACCCTAGTTGTACACCTTGACTTATCTACTTTTCATAAACATATAATTTTGGGCGGATAATCAGTATCTGTGACAACTATTGCAGTTATTAGACTACCATGCCAAATTTGAAAAAAATTACATTTCAAAAACGTGATGCATGCCTTGCAATATTTGCCCTATACTGGTCAAAATAGATAAAAATCCTGGCCATGTTGGGTGGTTTCCAAATCAGGACAACTTAATGAATATATTTGGGATAATTTTTTCCCATTGGTTCAATGTGTGTACAATTTGTATGTATACAAAACTGTAAAAAAATGCGTTTTTTTCATTTTTTCCCCACTTTTTCCAGTTTATTTCAAACAAAACAATGTACTACCCAGCTTAATATGGTTTCAAATGAAAGCCCTACTTGTGCTGAAAAAAACAATATATGATTTGTGTGGGTGCACCAATTGATAAGAGAGAAATTACAGTTGAAGAAAGACATGGCAAAAACACAAAAACGGCTCTGGTCCTTTAGCGACACGTTAGTATCAAAATCCCGGTCCTGAAGGGGTTAAATGAATCTTTTTTTTTTATTGATTTGTACCAGGTGTATATACATTTATCATTTTTATTACCTATTTGTAACAGATCCGAATAAATTGATAAACAATGTCTTATTCGTAAATATACATAAAATTGCTGATATGGTATACCCCAAATCTGATGTAATTGTTCAAATGATAAAAAGGTATTCCCATGAAACAAAGCATTAACCCATTTTATGCCTTTTGCATACCAAATGGATAAATCTATGTTGGGAATTAATAAACCGAGTGTTTTAAATGGGGTAACCGTTTGAATTTAAAATAATTCAGGACACAAACTAGCTGTCCTCTCCCGTGTTTTTAATGCTATATTAGATGTTTCCAGAGTAAATTTTACACTGGGGCGAAGATGTTTTGGAAGCCATAACAGTTCTTCAGGTTTATAAGAAATTAACATATTATTCTCTAAATCAACCCAACCAATTTGACCTGGAGGGGAAAGAAACAAAATAGCCTGTGCTAAAAGTACTGCTTTATGAAAAATATCTAAATCCAGAAGGCCTAGTCCACCCAAACCAACAGGTATTCTTAATAAGTTATCTGCTATTCTATTTTTTTTCCTTGGTTAATAAATGTGTTTACATCTTTTTGATACTTTAATAAAGTAGCTTTAGATATATGTAGAGGGATCATTCGAAAAATGTATAATCATTTTGGAAAAGCTGTGATTTTAAAAGCAGCTATTCGACCCAACCAGGATAAGTTATTTATGGCTCATGAATTAAAGTCTTTTTTTTAATGTCTACCCACAGTTCAGATAGGTTTGCTGGAATCATTTGTTTCATGGTATTAGTCCGTTTTATCCCTAAATACTCTATATAGTGCATTTTCTAGAGAAAATCATATTGTTGTTTCAGAGTATTTATCGTACTTTGTGGCAGATTTAATGTCATAGCTTGAGTTTTTTTAGTATTCATTTTATGGTATGATATTTCACTATAGTTTTCTAATACCGTATTTGCTCGATTATAAGACGAGGTTTTTTTCAGAGCAAATGCTCTGAAAAATACCCCTCGTCTTATAATCGAGGTCGTCTTGTAATCAGACCTCAAAAAAATGTCCGCTGGGGCCAGGCTGCTTACCAGTCCTTTGGTCGCGAGCAGCGTCTCTGCTACTAGCAGCAGGAGAACAGGAAGCTAGTAGAGTGTCACATAACTCTGTCTCCCCCCTCCTTCCTCTGGGGGCGGGGCCAGAGAAGTTGCTCGCACAGCCGGGCCCCTGCAGAAGTCTTCGAGTGAGATCTGCAGTTCAGGTAAGGGGGTGGGGGAGGGTTTTTGAGCAAGTATGTGTGATTAATGGAATGAATGAGTATTTAAATGTTTGTGAATGAGTGTGTGATAGCATGGATGTGTAAGGGGGGTGGTGGTGGTAGCATGGCATAGGGAGGCTGTACTCACACTCCTATCATCCCCAGGTTCCAGCATGTACTGGCTGCCTTGGCTTGATAGGAGTGTGATTGCTGTTAGCAGTTATATATATATATATATATATATACCTCCAGAAATGCCTTTTAACCCCCTATATGCCACTCTGCCCCATGATATGCCTTTTAACCCCCTATATGCCACTCTGGCATATAGGGGGTTAAAAGGCATATCATGGGGAAGAGTAGCATATAGGAGGGTAAAAGACATTTCTGGAGGCAGAGTGGCATATAGAGGGTTAAAAGGCACATCATGGGGCAGAGTGGCAAATAGGGGGTATAAGGCATTTCTGGGGGCAGAGTGGCAACCCTGGGGGCAGATGTGCATAACTGGGGGGACAGGTTGGCAAATAAAAGGAAATAAAAAAATATATATTTTTCTCAATCATAGCTTTTATTAAATATGAAAAAATTGTTTACATGAATTAATATTTACTGGTAAAACTTTTTTTCCTATAGGGTCATCTTATATTCAGGCTTTTTGTTTTTTTCCTAAATTAATATTTAGATTTTGGGGGGTCGTCTTATAATCGAGCAAATACGGTATATTAAATAACGAAGGGATAGATTTTTGAGGTTCAGTAATGGTTAATAAAATATCTGCAAATAAATTCAATTTTAATGTAATTCGTTCAGGTATGGGAAACCCCGCTACATCTCCAGAATGACGTATTTTTGTAGCTAAAGGCTCTAATGCCAGTACATATAATATCGGGGACGATGGGCACCCCTGTCTTGTTCCATTTGAGATAATAATGTCCTTGGAAACGAATCCTTCATTTAAAACATTTGCTATTGGGGAAGAGTACATTGCCATTATATCTCTGACAAACACAGAAGGAAAGTTTTTGTAGTGTTGCTTTACGATAATGCCAATTTAGTCTGTCAAATGCTTTTTCAGCGTCTAGAGAAAGACTTGCACATGGAATTATTATTTTTCTGAAATCTGAATGACATTAATCAGTTTTCTTGCGTTATCAGATGCTTGTCTACCTTTAATAAAACCTACTTGGTCATTAAGGATTAAAGATGTTAATAGTGGTGTTATCCTGTTTGCTAAAATCTTTGCCAAAATTTTTAGATCCACATTTAAAAGAGACATTGCTCTGTAATTAGCACATTCATCAGTAGATTTACCACCTTGGCACTAGATAATAAGTCTGTTATCACCCTGTTTGAATAAGAAGTCATATTGCATTTATATAAAAGATGCTGCTGACTTTCCAGAAAATTGCAAAATAAAAGAAGTTTTAAAGGGCAATATCATGAAAAATCTAAAACCACACAAAGCACTATTATTATGGTCTTGCTACGAATTTATTATACTAATAACAAGTTAATAACTAATATAACTAATAACAATAACTAATAACAATAACTAATAACAAGTTATGCAGAGCCCTGCATAGAGATGATCTGTGTCATCAGAGTCTCAGAACACTAAGCAAATTGTCCACTCCGATCACTTCAATCCATCCTCAGCCACTCAGGTTATCGTTCCCCTTCCTCTCAGCCAGCAGATCCGCAAAGGTCTGGGCAAAATACACCGGATCCTCGTTGATCTTGAGCATTTTGGAGCTCGTAAGATAGATGATGGCAAGAGAGACTCGATGCTTTAGCACCGGCGACAGATAAACTCCCCCAAACATTTCAGCAGCTCGCTGGTTGAAGCCCGCAAGGATTTGGGAGGCGTAGGGGTCTGGGTGGAGGCGTCCGGTTTCTGCTTCCGGTTTGAGAAGAATGGCCTCTTCTTCGTGGATTTCCCATGATCGTGTCCCTGAGAGCCTTTACGAGGGAGGCACGAGGCCAGCGCACTCCCCATGATTGGTGAACCTGGATAAAAAAAACGTAAACAAAACATACGATTCTATTTAATAAATGACAAACAATCAAACTCATCCATTACTAAGCAATGTTCTCCTATGATATGGAATAAATACCAAAATGTAAAAGCCGTCGATTCCTCTGATTCCATCTAATTAATCATATCATCAGTAATCATATAATGGGGTCTTTCAGTCCCTGAGCAGATGACCTTCCTAATGTTTTGCTCAAATATTCATTTCTTGGGAATATTTGGAAACCAAAACATTATCAACAAAGATCTGGGTTATGGTGGATACAGATATTATTACTATATTGTCAGTACCTGTCCCTCAGACGCAGGACCTACCTTCAGATATCACCGGATGCTTCTATGAAAACGGAAAAATCGAGTTCTTCCAGTCGTTTGGTAGAAGATAAGATTTCCTCTAAAATCACTAAACCAACACTCTTTGTGTGATCTTTTGGACAGTCAACTATTATTATGGTCTTGTTACAAATGTATTAGACTAGTAACAAGTTATGCAGAGCCCTGCATAGAGATGATCTGTGTCATCAGAGTCTTAGAACACTAAGCAAATTGTCCACTCCGATCACTCCAATCCATCCTCAGCCACTCAGGTTATCGTTCTCCTTCCTCTCAGCCAACAGATCCGCAAAGGTCTGGGCAAAATACAGCGGGTCCTCGTTGATCTTGAGCATTTTGGAGCTCATAAGATCGATGACGGCAAGGCATCTCTTCCAGAAAAAACGCCTCGTGAAGCCCTCCACCTTGAATAGTTCAGAAGGGTACGTGGTGGCACTCCCCATGTAAGAGCAGGTGACATACGCGCAGAGCATCACTTCTGCCTCCAACTCTTCCTCGTTCTCCAGTTCTGATGAGATCACCTCACGGCACAGCATGTACAGAAATATCACGCTGGCCGGGGATAAGAAGCGGTTCTCGTCCCATCTACGCAAGTCGTTGTCCAGATGTTTAAGCCAGTAGACCGGGTCCAGGGGAGAGAGAGACTCGATGCTTTGGCACCGGCGACAGATAAACTCCCCCAAACATTTCAGCAGCTCGCTGGTTGAAGCTCGCAAGACTGTGAATTTGGGAGGCGTAGGGGTCTGGGTGGAGGCGTCCCGTTTCTGCTTCCGGTTTGAGAAGAATGGCCTCTTCTTCATGGATTTCCCATGATCGTGTCCCTGAGAGCCTTTACGAGGGAGGCACGAGGCCAACACACTCCCCATGATTGATGAACCTTCAAATATCACCGGATGCTTCTATGAAAACGGAAAAATCGAGTTCTTCCAGTCGTTTGATAGAAGATAAGTTTTCCTCTAAAATCACTAATCCAACACTCTTTGTGTGACGTCTTGGACAGTCTGCACAAGGAATGATTCGGTTCACCTGCGCTCCTGCAGTTCTAGGGAATCTTCATTATGACATCACAATTACTGCACAGATTGCATCACTCTTTGTGACATCACAATTACTGCACAGATTGCATCACTCTTTATGACATCAGCAGATAGCCCGACCAGGCTGCTTCCTACCCCAGTACATTTACACATCTGTTATGGAAACAGTCTCTTTCGGTTTGTAAGATAGGAGTTTATTTCTGTCCATACTGTCTACTGTAAACATATCCATTTCTAAAGTGTCAGTATTGTACCCCTTTTCTTCGAATCTCTCTTTTAAAACTGACGCTTGTTCAGAAAAGGTTTCTCTATCACTGCAATGCCTTTTCAATCTTTGAAATTGTCCCTTTGGTACGTTTGTGAGCCACGGTGAATAGTGGCAACTTTCAAGTGAGATACAGCCATTTATATCCACGGGTTTAAAAAAAACTATTATTATGGTCTTGTTACAAATGTATTAGACTGGTAACATGTGTGGCGAATATACAATGTTAAAATACATATATAATAACATAAAATAGTATACAATGACTCAACAGTCATGCGTTTGGGTTTAGATATAAAAAAAACAGAACCTGGCGCGTTTCCCCGCTGAAAAGCCGCTTCGTCAGAGGTGGAGGGAAGTCAAGACAGCCCTGCCAGAGTCAAACAATGGAATTAGTCTCTTGACTACAGTACTAAATACATCAATATTACAGCCACAAGAAACCACAGTGTTAGTCTATTGCTTTAGACCAGAACATTTGTGATATTCCTAAGGGAGAGGGATTGATAATAAAGGTTCCTTACCTCGGTTACTCATAAAAGAAATCAATTAGGGAGACCAGAACTTGGTATTTTGGGATCCTTCTTTTTTGTCAGACTTAATGTTTGTTTCATGTGTCTGTCTCCTCTATTAGGGTATACAAAAAACAAAAACTGTCTGCGCTTCTTACCCTAATAAAGTTGGCAACAAATATATAAACATAATATAAATGAGAGGTTTTGGTTATATGAATTGGCCAAAGCATAATTAAGCTCACCCGCCACGTCAAGGCACACTCTCAATAGGGTGAGATCCTTTTCCTCTATTAGGGTAAAATGTTTTTTTGTATCCTGTGGGTATTTACAAAGGATAATTATACCGAGATCTTTTAACATCTCTCTCTTTTTTCCCTTTTTCCTTTCTTTTTCTTTACACGTCAAATCTTACCTGCTAAAATAGAGAGTAGCGGGGTGTATCCGGTTTATGCCTCTGCAGGTGTCGAGAAGAAAAGAATTTCAGTTTTTTTTAATGTGATGGTTATTTCTTAGAATTCCTCTGACGTTCTTGCGCATATCATGCGTTCCGGTGAAGGGTTTTGTTTTTTTCGCGTTTACGTAGAGGGTTAATCCCGCGGTGATATCAGGAAAGGCTGCTTCCAGGTTGCAAATACGAAAATACGTGTGGGAATGCTACAACTGGGGCCTTTTTATAAGAAGGGGAAAGCAGCGAGTGTCCCCATTTAACTGATAACAGGTGGAAGCTTAATGTTCTGGTGTTAATATTTGGGGAATCCATATAACCAATATATTTTTCTGTAATAATGTGGTTTTAAGCGGCGACAAAGTTATGATGTGCCCTACACCGGGACACCGTTTCTGTTGTGTTATGTTTTTGTTGTGCACGTTTAAATGAATCTTTTTTTTTTATTTGTACCAGGTGTATATACATTTATCATTTTTATTACCTATTTGTAACAGATCCGAATAAATTGATAAACAATGTCTTATTCGTAAATATACATAAAATTGCTGATATGGTATACCCCAAATCTGATGTAATTGTTCAAATGATAAAAAGGTATTCCCATGAAACAAAACATTAACCCATTTTATGCCTTTTGCATACCAAATGGATAAATCTATGTTAGGAATTAATAAACCGAGTGTTTTAAATGGGGTAACCGTTTGAATTTTAAATAATTCAGGACACAAACTAGCTGTCCACTCCCGTGTTTTTAATGCTATATTAGATGGTTCCAGAGTAAATTTTACACTGGGGCGAAGATGTTTAGGAAGCCATAACAGTTCTTCAGGTTTATAAGAAATAAACATATTATTCTCTAAATCAACCCAACCAATTTGACCTGGAGGGGAAAGAAACAAAATAGCCTGTGCTAAAAGTACTGCTTTATGAAAAATATATAAATCCGGAAGGCCTAGTCCACCCAAATCAACAGGTATTCTTAATAAGTTATCTGCTATTCTATTTTTTTGTTCCTTGGTTAATAAATGTGTTTACATCTTTTTGATACTTTAATAAAGTAGCTTTAGATATATGTAGAGGGATCATGCGAAAAATGTGTAATCATTTTGGAAAAGCTGTCATTTTAAAAGCAGCTGTTCGACCCAACCAGGATAAGTTATAGGTGGCCCATGAATTAAAGTCTTTTTTAATGTCTACCCACAGTTCAGATAGGTTTGTTGGAATCATTTGTTTCATGGTATTAGTCCGTTTTATCCCTAAATACTCTATATAGTGCATTTTCCAGAGAAAATCATATTGTTGTTTCCGAGTATTTATCGTACTTTGTGGCAGATTTAATGTCATAGCTTGAGTTTTTTTAGTATTCATTTTATGGTATGATATTTTACTATAGTATTCTAATATATTAAATAATGAAGGGATAGATTTTTGAGGTTCAGTAATGGTTAATAAAATATCATCTGCAAATAAATTAAATTTTAATGTAATTTGTTCAGGTACGGGAAAACCCGCTCCAGAATGACGGATTTTGATAGCTAAAGGCTCTAATGCCAGTACATATAATATCGGGGGCGATGGGCACCCCTGTCTTGTTCCATTTGAGATAATAATGTCCTTAGAAACGAATCCTTCATTTAAAACATTTGCTATTGGGGAAGAGTACATTGCCATTATATCTCTGACAAACACAGAAGGACATTTTTTTCGTGTTGCTTTACGATAATGCCAATTTAGTCTGTCAAAGGCTTTTTCAGCGTCTAGAGAAAGAATTGCACGTGGAATTATTTTTTTTCCCGAAATCTGAATGACAATCAGTTTCCTTGCGTTATCAGATGCTTGTCTACCTTTAATAAAACCTACTTGGTCATTAAGGATTAAAGATGTTAATAGCGGTGTTATCCTGTTTGCTAAAATCTTTGCGAAAATTTTTAGATCCACATTTAAAAGAGATATTGCTCGGTAATTAGCACATTCATCAGTAGATTTACCACCTTGGTACTGGATAATAAGTCTGTTATCACCCTGTTTGAATAAGAAGTCATATTGCATTTATATAAAAGATGCTGCTGACTTTCCAGAAAATTGCAAAATAAAAGAAGTTTTAAAGGGCAATATCATGAAAAATCTAAAACCACACAAAGCACTATTATTATGGTCTTGTTACGAATTTATTAGACTAACAACAAGTTAATAACTAATATAACTAATAACAATAACTAATAACAAGTTATGCAGAGCCCTGCATAGAGATGATCTGTGTCATCAGAGTCTCAGAACACTAAGCAAATTGTCCACTCCGATCACTCCAATCCATCCTCAGCCACTCAGGTTATCGTTCTCCTTCCTCTCAGCCAGCAGATCCGCAAAGGTCTGGGCAGAATACACCGGGTCCTCGTTGATCTTGAGCATTTGGAGCTCATAAGATCGATGATGGCAAGAGAGACTCAATGCTTTAGCACCGGCGACAGATAAACTCCCCCAAACATTTCAGCAGCTCGCTGGTTGAAGCCCGCAAGAATTTGGGAGGCGTAGGGGTCTGGGTGGAGGCGTCCCGTTTCTGCTTCCGGTTTGAGAAGAATGGCCTCTTCTTCGTGGATTTCCCATGATCGTGTCCCTGAGAGCCTTTACGAGGGAGGCACGAGGCAACGCACTCCCCATGATTGGTGAACCTGGATAAAAAAAACATAAACAAAACAACATAAGATTCTGTTTAATAAATGACAAACAATCAAACTCATCCATTACTAAGAAATGTTCTCCTATGATATGGAATAAATACCAAAATGTAAAAGCCATCGATTCCTCTGATTCCATCTAATTAATCATATCATCAGTAATCATATAATGGGGTCTTTCAGTCCCTGAGCAGATGACCTTCCTAATGTTTTGCTCAAATATTCATTTCTTGGGAATATTTGGAAACCAACACATTATCAACAAAGATCTGGCTTATGGTGGATACAGATATTATTACTATATTGCCAGTACCTGTCCATCAGACGCAGGACCTACCTTCAGATATCACCGGATGCTTCTATGAAAGTGGAAAAATCGAGTTCTTCCAGTCGTTTGGTAGAAGATAAGATTTCCTCTAAAACCACTAATCCAACACTCTTTGTGTGATGTCTTGGACAGTCAACTATTATTATGGTCTTGTTACAAACGTATTAGACTAGTAACAAGTTACGCAGAGCCCTGCATAGAGATGATCTGTGTCATCAGAGTCTCAGAACACTAAGCTAATTGTCCACTCCGATCACTCCAATCCATCCTCAGCCACTCAGGTTATCGTTCTCCTTCCTCTCAGCCAACAGATCCGCAAAGGTCTGGGCAAAATACACCGGGTCCTCGTTGATCTTGAGCATTTTGGAGCTCATAAGATCGATGACGGCAAGGCATCTCTTCCAGAAAAAACGCCTCGTGAAGCCCTCCACCTTGAATAGTTCAGAAGGGTACGTGGTGGCACTCCCCATGTAAGAGCAGGTGACATACGCGCAGAGCATCACTTCTGCCTCCAACTCTTCCTCGTTCTCCAGTTCTGATGAGATCACCTCACGGCACAGCATGTACAGAAATATCACGCTGGCCGGGGATAAGAAGCGGTTCTCGTCCCATCTACGCAAGTCGCTGTCCAGATGTTTAAGCCAGTAGACCGGGTCCAAGGGAGAGAGAGACTCGATGCTTTGGCACCGGCGACAGATAAACTCCCCCAAACATTTCAGCAGCTCGCTGGTTGAAGCTCGCAAGACTGTGAATTTGGGAGGCGTAGGGGTCTGGGTGGAGGCGTCCCGTTTCTGCTTCCGGTTTGAGAAGAATGGCCTCTTCATGGATTTCCCATGATCGTGTCCCTGAGAGCCTTTACGAGGGAGGCACGAGGCCAGCGCACTCCCCATGATTGATGAACCTTCAAATATCACCGGATGCTTCTATGAAAACGGAAAAATCGAGTTCTTCCAGTTGTTTGATAGAAGATAAGTTTTCCTCTAAAATCACTAATCCAACACTCTTTGTGTGACGTCTTGGACAGTCTGCACAAGGAATGATTCGGTTCACCTGCGCTCCTGCAGTTCTATGGAATCTTCATTATGACATCACAATTACTGCACAGATTGCATCACTCTTTATGACATCAGCAGATAGCCTGACCAGGCTGCTTCCTACCCCAGTACATTTACACATCTGTTATGGAGTCTCTTTCGGTTTGTAAGATAGGAGTTTATTTCTGTCCATACTGTCTACTGTAAACATATCCATTTCAATAATTTTTATTGAAATTTTTATTTCATAGACTGTAGTAACTTACAATAAACTTTTGATTTGAAGAAAATACATTAGAAATGTGTTACAACTGATATTCAATTCCGAATTGGTCTCCTATAATTGAATTGGCTCCAGTACATGAAAATAATAAATTAATGAATATTAAAATAAGAATATATGAGCTGGATACAATATGAAGAAAAAATACTCCTGACTTAGAAAACAAAAACCACTGGCCTTGTTTCTACCTTTTTCTGAACCAATTATTAATATTACTTGTTGAACTAAAATACAGAGCATTGTTACACTAGCAAAGACATACATTTATCATTAGATATCCAGACATAACTACACATAGCATATGATATATGCTGAAAATTCATTACTATTAAGTCGAGAACAAAAAAAAAATACATGTTTCTCCATGGACCCATTTACACAAATCCATATACAAAGATATATATCCCTACATACACATGCATAATATACATACACATATACCTACACATGCATAATATACATACACATATACATACACATGCATAATATACATACACATATACCTACACATGCATAATATACATACACATATACCTACACATGCATAATATACATACACATATACCTACACATGCATAATATACATACACATATACCTACGCATGCATAATATACATACACATATACCTACGCATGCATAATATACATACACATATACCTACGCATGCATAATATACATACACATATACCTACACATGCATAATATACATACACATATACCTACACATGCATAATATACATACACATATACCTACACATGCATAAAATACATACACATATACCTACACATGCATAATATACATACACATATACCTACACATGCATAATATACATACACATATACCTACACATGCATAATATACATACACATATACCTACACATGCATAATATACCTACACATGCATATACATCCCTGTTTCATTCCTCTTCCCCTCCTTTTTACTGACTACTCTACAAAAAGAAAGAATAACCATATTAAGTAAGAGTTTGTTTGAGGGCTATATTGGATATAGGAGCCCAGACCTGATCATATAAAGCCACTGAATCTGAAAGAGAATGAGACATGTATTCCATGTTTTTTATATCTAATAAATTAGGTACTGCTCCTAAAAGAGCAATCTCAGGTGAGACCGGAACATTCAATTGAAGTAGTTTGGATGACAAGCAAAAAATTTGATTCCATATAGGTTGAATTTTGTGGCAATGCCACAGAATGTGACTTAGAGTCCCCCTTTCTCCACATTCTCTCCAACAAAGATGAGAAATATTTGGGAACATATGATGTCATTTCTCTGGGGTGAGATACCATCTATACAATATGTTTTTTTATTAATTTCTTTGTGATTAGCGCACCTAGATGTTTGGGAAAGAGTACGTACATTTTTGTTCCATTGTTCTTTTGTAAAGTTTATTCCTAATTCTACCTCCCGTTTGAGCATATAAGGTAGTTTGTCTTGAAGCATTTGCTTTTGTAGGAAAAAATAACAAACCGAAATAGCCTTTCTTATATAAGGCACTTGCTTGCAGAGATTCATAAGGAGTAAAGTATTTTTATTACCTATTTGTAACAGATCCGAATAAATTGATAAACAATGTCTTATTCGTGAATATACATAAAATTGCTGATATGGTATACCCCAAATCTGATGTAATTGTTCAAATGATAAAAAGGTATTCCCATGAAACAAAGCATTAACCCGTTTTATGCCTTTTGCATACCAGATGGATAAATCTATGTTAGGAATTAATAAACCGAGTGTTTTAAATGGGGTAACCGTTTGAATTTTAAATGATTCAGGACACAAACTAGCTGTCCACTCCCGTGTTTTTAATGCTATATTAGATGGTTCCAGAGTACATTTTACACTGGGGCGAAGATGTTTAGGAAGCCATAACAGTTCTTCAGGTTTATAAGAAATTAACATATTATTCTCTAAATCAACCCAACCAATTTGACCTGGAGGGGAAAGAAACAAAATAGCCTGTGCTAAAAGTACTGCTTTATGAAAAATATATAAGTCCAGAAGGCCTAGTCCACCCAAATCAACAGGTATTCTTAATAAGTTATCTGCTATTCTATTTTTTTTCCTTGGTTAATAAATGTGTTTACATCTTTTTGATACTTTAATAAAGTAGCTTTAGATATATGTAGAGGGATCATTCGAAAAATGTATAATCATTTTGGAAAAGCTGTCATTTTAAAAGCAGCTGTTCGACCCAACCAGGATAAGTTATAGGTGGCCCATGAATTAAAGTCTTTTTTAATGTCTACCCACAGTTCAGATAGGTTTGCTGGAATCATTTGTTTCATGGTATCAGTCCGTTTTATCCCTAAATACTCTATATAGTGCATTTTCCAGAGAAAATCATATTGTATTTCCGAGTATTTATCGTACTTTGGTGAAGATTTAATGTCATAGCTTGAGGTTTTTTAGTATTCATTTTATGGTATGATATTTTACTATAGTATTCTAATATATTAAATAATGAAGGGATAGATTTTTGAGGTTCAGTAATGGTTAATAAAATATAATCTGCAAATAAATTAAATTTTAATGTAATTCGTTCAGGTACGGGAAAACCCGCTCCAGAATGACGTATTTTGATAGCTAAAGGCTCTAATGCCAGTACATATAATATCGGAGACGATGGGCACCCCTGTCTTGTTCCATTTGGGATAATAATGTCCTTGGAAACGAATCCTTCATTTAAAACATTTGCTATTGGGGAAGAGTACATTGCCATTATAGCTCTGACAAATTGCACATAGAATTTTTTTTTTTTCCCGAAATCTGAATGACAATCAGTTTTCTTGCGTTATCAGATGCTTGTCTACCTTTAATAAAACCTACTTGGTCATTAAGGATTAAAGATGTAAATAGCGGTGTTATCCTGTTTGCTAAAATCTTTGCGAAAATTTTTAGATCCACATTTAAAAGAGATATTGCTCGGTAATTAGCACATTCATCAGTAGATTTACCACCTTGGTACTGGATAATAAGTCTGTTATCACTCCGTTTGAATAAGAAGTCATATTGCATTTATATAAAAGATGCTGCTGACTTTCCAGAAAATTGCAAAATAAAAGAAGTTTTAAAGGGCAATATCATGAAAAATCTAAAACCACACAAAGCACTATTATTATGGTCTTGCTACGAATTTATTAGACTAATAACAAGTTAATAACTAATATAACTAATAAGAATAACTAATAACAATAACTAATAACAAGTTATGCAGAGCCCTGCATAGAGATGATCTGTGTCATCAGAGTCTCAGAACACTAAGCAAATTGTCCACTCCGATCACTTCAATCCATCCTCAGCCACTCAGGTTATCGTTCTCCTTCCTCTCAGCCAGCAGATCTGCAAAGGTCTGGGCAAAATACACCTGGTCCTTGTTGATCTTGAGCATTTTGGAGCTCGTAAGATCGATGATGGCAAGAGAGACTCGATGCTTTAGCACCGGCGACAGATAAACTCCCCCAAACATTTCAGCAGCTTGCTGGTTGAAGCCCGCAAGATCGTAAATTTGGGAGGCGTAGGGGTCTGGGTGGAGGCGTCCCATTTCTGCTTCCGGTTTGAGAAGAATGGCCTCTTCTTCGTGGATTTCCCATGATCGAGTCCCTGAGAGCCTTTACGAGGGAGGCACGAGGCCAGCGCACTCCCCATGATTGGTGAACCTGGATAAAAAAAACATAAAAAACAAAACATAATTAGATTCTGTTTAATAAATGACAAACAATCAAACTTATCCATTACTAAGAAATGTTCTCCTATGATATGGAATAAATACCAAAATGTAAAAGCCGTCGATTCCTCTGATTCCATCTAATTAATCATATCATCAGTAATCATATAATGGGGTCTTTCAGTCCCTGAGCAGATGACCTTCCTAATGTTTTGCTCAAATATTCATTTCTTGGAAATATTTGGAAACCAAAACATTATCAACAAAGATCTGGCTTATGGTGGATACAGATATTATTACTATATTGTCAGTACCTGTCCCTCAGACGCAGGACCTACCTTCAGATATCACCGGATGCTTCTATGAAAACGGAAAAATCGAGTTCTTCCAGTCGTTTGGTAGAAGATAAGATTTCCTCTAAAATCACTAAACCAACACTCTTTGTGTGATGTCTTGGACAGTGAACTATTATTATGGTCTTGTTACAAATGTATTAGACTAGTAACAAGTTACGCAGAGCCCTGCATAGAGATGATCTGTGTCATCTGAGTCTCAGAACACTAAGCAAATTGTCCACTCCGATCACTCCAATCCATCCTCAGCCACTCAGGTTATCGTTCTCCTTCCTCTCAGCCAGCAGATCCGCAAAGGTCTGGGCAAAATACAGCGGGTCCTCGTTGATCTTGAGCATTTTGGAGCTCATAAGATCGATGATGGCAAGGCATCTCTTCCAGAAAAACCACCTCGTGAAGCCCTCCACCTTGAATAGTTCAGAAGGGTACGTGATGGCACTCCCCATGTAAGAGCAGGTGACATACGCGCAGAGCATCACTTCTGCCTCCAACTCTTCCTCGTTCTCCAGTTCTGATGAGATCACCTCACGGCACAGCATGTACAGAAATATCACGCTGGCCGGGGATAAGAAGCGGTTCTCGTCCCATCTACGCAAGTCGCCGTCCAGATGTTTAAGCCAGTAGACCGGGTCCAGGGGAGAGAGAGACTCGATGCTTTGGCACCGGCGACAGATAAACTCCCCCAAACATTTCAGCAGCTCGCTGGTTGAAGCTCGCAAGACTGTGAATTTGGGAGGCGTAGGGGTCTGGGTGGAGGCGTCCCGTTTCTGCTTCCGGTTTGAGAAGAATGGCCTCTTCTTCATGGGTTTCCCATGATCGTGTCCCTGAGAGCCTTTACGAGGGAGGCACAAGGCCAACGTACTCCCCATGATTGATGAACCTTCAGATATCACCGGATGCTTCTATGAAAACGGAAAAATCGAGTTCTTCCAGTCGTTTGATAGAAGATAAGATTTCCTCTAAAATCACTAAACCAACACTCTTTGTGTGACGTCTTGGACAGTCTGCACAAGGAATGATTCGGTTCACCTGCGCTCCTGCCGTTCTAGGGAATCTTCATTATGACATCACAATTACTGCACAGATTGCATCACTCTTTGTGACATCACAATTACTGCACAGATTGCATCACTCTTTATGACATCAGCAGATAGCCCGACCAGGCTGCTTCCTACCCCAGTATATTTACACATCTGTTATGGAAACAGTCTCTTTCGGTTTGTAAGATAGGAGTTTATTTCTGTCCATACTGTCTACTGTAAACATATCCATTTCTAAAGTGTCAGTATTGTACCCCTTTTCTTCGAATCTCCCTTTTAAAACTGACGCTTGTTCAGAGAAGGTTTCTCTATCACTGCAATTCCTTCTCAATCTTTGAAATTGTCCCTTTGGTACGTTTGTGAGCCACGGTGAATAGTGGCAGCTTTCAAGTGAGATACAGCCATTTATATCCACGGGTTTACAAAAACTATTATTATTATGGTCTTGTTACAATTGTATTAGACTGGTAACATGTGTGGCGAATATACAATGTTAAAATACATATATAATAACATATAAAATAGTATACAATGACTCAACAGTCATGCGTCTGGGTTTAGATATAAAAAAAAAACAGAACCTGACGCGTTTTGCCACTGAATATCACATTTGTGATATTCCTAAGGGAGAGGGATTGATAATAAAGGTTCCTTACCTCGGTTACTCATAAAAGAAATGAATTACGGAGACCAGAACTTGGTATTTTGGGATCCTTCTTTTTTGTCAGACTTAATGTTTGTTTCATGTGTCTGTCTCCTATATTAGGGTGAAATGTTTTTTGTATCCTGTGGGTATTTACAAAGGATAATTATACCGAGATCTTTTAACATCTCTCTCTTTTTTCCCTTTTTCCTTTCTTTTTCTTTACACGTCAAATCTTACCTGCTAAAATAGAGAGTAGCGGGGTGTATCCGGTTTATGCCTCTGCAGGTGTCGAGAAGAAAAGAATTTCAGTTTTTTTTTAATGTGATGGTTATTTCTTAGAATTCCTCTGATGTTCTTGCGCATATCATGCGTTCCGGTGAAGGGTTTGTTTTTTTTCGAGTTTACGTAGAGGGTTAATCCCGCGGTGATATCAGGAAAGGCTTCTTCCAGGTTGCAAATACGAAAATACGTGTGGGAATGCTACAACTGGGGCCTTTTTATAAGAAGGGGAAAGCAGCGAGTGTCCCCATTTAACTGATAACAGGTGGAAGCTTAATGTTCTGGTGTTAATATTTGGGGAATCCATATAACCAATATATTTTTCTGTAATAATGTGGTTTTAAGCGGCGACAAAGTTATGATGTGCCCTACACCGGGACACCGTTTCTGTTGTGTTATGTTTTTGTTGTGCACGTTTAAATGAATCTTTTTTTTTTTTTATTGATTTGTACCAGGTGTATATACATTTATCATTTTTATTACCTATTTGTAACAGATCCGAATAAATTGATAAACAATGTCTTATTCGTAAATATACATAAAATTGCTGATATGGTATACCCCAAATCTGATGTAATTGTTCAAATGATAAAAAGGTATTCCCATGAAACAAAGCATTAACCCATTTTATTCCTTTTGCATAACAAATGGATAAATCTATGTTGGGAATTAATAAACCGAGTGTTTTAAATGGGGTAACCGTTTGAATTTTAAATAATTCAGGACACAAACTAGCTGTCCACTCCCGTGTTTTCAATGCTATATTAGATGGTTCCAGAGTACATTTTACACTGGGGCGAAGATGTTTTGGAAGCCATAACAGTTCTTCAGGTTTATAAGAAATTAACATATTATTCTCTAAATCAACCCAACCAATTTGACCTGGAGGGGAAAGAAACAAAATAGCCTGTGCTAAAAGTACTGCTTTATGAAAAATATATAAATCCGGAAGGCCTGGTCCACCCAAATCAACAGGTATTCTTAATAAGTTATCTGCTATTCTATTTTTTTGTTCCTTGGTTAATAAATGTGTTTACATCTTTTTGATACTTTAATAAAGTAGCTTTAGATATATGCAGAGGGATCATTCGAAAAATGTATAATCATTTTGGAAAAGCTGTGATTTTAAAAGCAGCTATTCGACCCAACCAGGATAAGTTATTTATGGCTCATGAATTAAAGTCTTTTTTTAATGTCTACCCACAGTTCAGATAGGTTTGCTGGAATCATTTGTTTCATGGTATTAGTCCGTTTTATCCCTAAATACTCTATATAGTGCATTTTCCAGAGAAAATCATATTGTTGTTTCAGAGTATTTATCGTACTTTGTGGCAGATTTAATGTCATAGCTTGAGTTTTTTTAGTATTCATTTTATGGTATGATATTTCACTATAGTTTTCTAATACCGTATTTGCTCGATTATAAGACGAGGTTTTTTTCCGAGCAAATCAAGGTCGTCTTGTAATCAGACCTCAAAAAAATGTCCGCTGGGGCCAGGCTGCTTACCGGTGCTTTGGTCGCGAGCAGCGTCTCTGCTACTAGCAGCAGGAGAACAGAAAGCTAGTAGAGTGTCACATAACTCTGTCTCCCCCTCCTTCCTCTGGGGGCGGGGCCAGAGAAGTTGCTCGCACAGCCGGGCCCCTGCAGAAGCCTTCGAGTGAGATCTGTAGTTCAGGTAAGGGGGTGGGGGAGGGTTTTTGAGCAAGTATGTGTGATTAATGGAATGAATGAGTATTTAAATGTTTGTGAATGAGTGTGTGTGTCTGTGATAGCATGGATGTGTAAGGGGGGTGATGGTGGTAGCATGGCATAGGGAGGCTGTACTCACACTCCTATCATCCCCAGGTTCCAGCATGTACTGGCTGCCTTGGCTTGATAGGAGTGTGAATGCTGTTAGCAGTTATATATATACCTCCAGAAATGCCTTTTAACCACCTATATGCCACTCTGCCCCATGATATGCCTTTTAACCCCCTATATGCCACTCTGGCATATAGGGGGTTAAAAGGCATATCATGGGGAAGAGTAGCATATAGGAGGGTATAAGACATTTCTGGAGGCAGAGTGGCATATAGAGGGTTAAAAGGCACATCATGGGGCAGAGTGGCAAATAGGGGGTTTAAGGCATTTCTGGGGGCAGAGTGGCAACCCTGGGGGCAGATGTGCATAACTGGGGGGACAGGTTGGCAAATAAAAGGAAATAAAAAAAAATATATTTTTCTCAATCATAGCTTTTATTAAATATGAAAAAATTGTTTACATGAATTAATATTTACTGGTAAAACTTTTTTTCCTATAGGGCAGACCTGGGCAAAGGACGGCCCGCGGGCCACATCCGGCCCGCTGAATAGCTCGGACCGGCCCGCAAAGAGTGTCCTGGTGACTCACCAATGAGTCCGGTGTCCCCCCCCCCGCCCCGGTCACTTACCTTAAACTCCTGTGTTGGAAGCGTTTGTCTCGGGTGCCGGCGCTTTACGCTGGGCGCCGGCATATGACGTCAGACGCCGGCGATCAGCAGTGAAGCGCCGGCACCCGAGACAAACGCCTCACGCTTCCAACACAGGAGTTTAAGGTAAGTGACCGGGGCGGGGGGGGAGATCCTGAGAAGGGGGGGTTAGGGAGTTAGAGGGGAGATACTGAGAAGGGGGGGTTAGGGAGTTAGAGGGGAGATACTGAGAAGGGGGGTTAGGGAGGGAGGTCTTACTGTGTGTGTGTGTCTTACTGTGTTTGTGTGTGTGTGTCTTACTGTGTGTGTGTGTATCTTACTGTGTCTGTGTGTGTCTCACTGTGTCTGTGTGTGTCTTACTGTGTCTGTGTGTGTCTTACTGTGTCTGTGTGTGTCTCACTGTGTCTGTGTGTGTCTTACTGTGTCTGTGTGTGTCTTACTGTGTCTGTGTGTGTCTTACTGTGTCTGTGTGTGTCTTACTGTGTCTGTGTGTCTTACTGTGTCTGTGTGTGTCTCACTGTGTCTGTGTGTGTCTTACTGTGTCTGTGTGTGTCTTACTGTGTCTGTGTGTGTCTCACTGTGTCTGTGTGTGTCTTACTGTGTCTGTGTGTGTCTTACTGTGTCTGTGTGTGTCTTACTGCGTGTGTCTTACTGTGTTCATAGCTTATTCAGTTATTGTAATAAATATTTTAGCCCATTTTTTAGCTCAAAATATTTTTTCCTTTTTTTTCTCCTCTAAAATCTAGGTGCGTCTTATCAGCAGGTGCGTCTTATAGAGCGAAAAATACGGTATGCACTCCGAAGCCTTGTTCATTTTGTTCACTTCTGTGCTGTGCTAATAGTTATTCAGGCCTTACTTATTCAAGCACCTCTACCAATGACGTAGGCTTGAATAACTTTATTAAACAGCACATAAGTTAACAAAATGGACAAGGCTTCGGAGTTTGTAGTTTGTAGAGGTCTGGCCCTCTAAAACCATTCCAATTTCTCATGTGGCCCCATGGGAAAATTAATTGCCCACCCCTGCTATAGGGTCATCTTATATTCAGGGTTTTTGTTTTTTTCCTAAATTAATTATTAGATTTTGGGGGGTCGTCTTATAATCGAGCAAATACGGTATATTAAATAACGAAGGGATAGATTTTTGAGATTCAGTAATGGTTAATAAAATATCTGCAAATTAATTCAATTTTAATGTAATTCGTTCAGGTATGGGAAAACCCGCTACATCTCCAGAATGACGTATTTTTGTAGCTAAAGGCTCTAATGCCAGTACATATAATATTGGGGCCGATGGGCACCCCTGTCTTGTTCCATTTGAGATAATAATGTCCTTGGAAACGAATCCTTCATTTAAAACATTATATCTCTGACAAACACAGAAGGAAAGTTTTTGTAGTGTTGCTTTACGATAATGCCAATTTAGTCTGTCAAATGCTTTTTCAGCGTCTAGAGAAAGAATTGCACATGGAATTATTATTTTTTTTCCGAAATCTGAATGACATTAATCAGTTTTCTTGCGTTATCAGATGCTTGTCTACCTTTAATAAAACCTACTTGGTCATTAAGGATTAAAGATGTTAATAGTGGTGTTATCCTGTTTGCTAAAATCTTTGCCAAAATTTTTAGATCAACATTTAACCCCTTCGTGACAAAGGCTGATTTTACTTTTTCTACCCTTCGTGACAATGGCCGTTTTAACATTTCTGCGCTGCTCGTGTTTAGCTGTAATTTTCTTCTTTCCCGTTTACTGAACCCACACACATTAGATATTGTTTTTTTCAGGACAAGAAGGGCTTTCTTTAGATGACATTGGTTTGATTGTATCATATTATTTACTATTAAAAAAAGTATAAAATATGGTGAAAAATTTAGAAAAAAATGACTAAATTTTAGTTGAAAAATCTTTTACTCATCTATAAAAGGTAATAAAAAAACCTGCTAAATAGATTCTACTATTTGTCCTGAGTTTAGAAATACCCAATGTTTTTATGTTTTTTTGCTTTTTTCTACACATTATGGGGCAATAAGTACAGGTAGCGTTTTGCTATTTCAAAGCCATGTTTTCCAAATCTGGTAATTCTTCCCCCCATGTGCCATTTCGGGTATCTTTGAAGCCGGCCAATGCAATTTACCCCATCAAATCATATATTTTTGAAAACTAGACAGCCCAGGGTATTCCAAATGCTGGTATTTTAACCCTTTCCAAGCACTTATTCTACCATCAGCCTTACTGTGTCTGTGTGTGTCTTACTGTGTCTGTGTGTGTCTCACTGTGTCTGTGTGTGTCTTACTGTGTCTGTGTGTGTCTTACTGTGTCTGTGTGTGTCTTACTGTGTCTGTGTGTGTCTTACTGTGTCTGTGTGTGTCTCACTGTGTCTGTGTGTGTCTTACTGTGTCTGTGTGTGTCTTACTGTGTCTGTGTGTGTCTCACTGTGTCTGTGTGTGTCTTACTGTGTCTGTGTGTGTCTTACTGTGTCTGTGTGTGTCTTACTGTGTCTGTGTGTGTCTTACTGTGTCTGTGTGTGTCTTACTGCGTGTGTCTTACTGTGTTCATAGCTTATTCAGTTATTGTAATAAATATTTTAGCCCATTTTTTAGCTCAAAATATTTTTTCCTTTTTTTTCTCCTCTAAAATCTAGGTGCGTCTTATCAGCAGGTGCGTCTTATAGAGCGAAAAATACGGTATGCACTCCGAAGCCTTGTTCATTTTGTTCACTTCTGTGCTGTGCTAATAGTTATTCAGGCCTTACTTATTCAAGCACCTCTACCAATGACGTAGGCTTGAATAACTTTATTAAACAGCACATAAGTTAACAAAATGGACAAGGCTTCGGAGTTTGTAGTTTGTAGAGGTCTGGCCCTCTAAAACCATTCCAATTTCTCATGTGGCCCCATGGGAAAATTAATTGCCCACCCCTGCTATAGGGTCATCTTATATTCAGGGTTTTTGTTTTTTTCCTAAATTAATTATTAGATTTTGGGGGGTCGTCTTATAATCGAGCAAATACGGTATATTAAATAACGAAGGGATAGATTTTTGAGATTCAGTAATGGTTAATAAAATATCTGCAAATTAATTCAATTTTAATGTAATTCGTTCAGGTATGGGAAAACCCGCTACATCTCCAGAATGACGTATTTTTGTAGCTAAAGGCTCTAATGCCAGTACATATAATATTGGGGCCGATGGGCACCCCTGTCTTGTTCCATTTGAGATAATAATGTCCTTGGAAACGAATCCTTCATTTAAAACATTATATCTCTGACAAACACAGAAGGAAAGTTTTTGTAGTGTTGCTTTACGATAATGCCAATTTAGTCTGTCAAATGCTTTTTCAGCGTCTAGAGAAAGAATTGCACATGGAATTATTATTTTTTTTCCGAAATCTGAATGACATTAATCAGTTTTCTTGCGTTATCAGATGCTTGTCTACCTTTAATAAAACCTACTTGGTCATTAAGGATTAAAGATGTTAATAGTGGTGTTATCCTGTTTGCTAAAATCTTTGCCAAAATTTTTAGATCAACATTTAACCCCTTCGTGACAAAGGCTGATTTTACTTTTTCTACCCTTCGTGACAATGGCCGTTTTAACATTTCTGCGCTGCTCGTGTTTAGCTGTAATTTTCTTCTTTCCCGTTTACTGAACCCACACACATTAGATATTGTTTTTTTCAGGACAAGAAGGGCTTTCTTTAGATGACATTGGTTTGATTGTATCATATTATTTACTATTAAAAAAAGTATAAAATATGGTGAAAAATTTAGAAAAAAATGACTAAATTTTAGTTGAAAAATCTTTTACTCATCTATAAAAGGTAATAAAAAAACCTGCTAAATAGATTCTACTATTTGTCCTGAGTTTAGAAATACCCAATGTTTTTATGTTTTTTTGCTTTTTTCTACACATTATGGGGCAATAAGTACAGGTAGCGTTTTGCTATTTCAAAGCCATGTTTTCCAAATCTGGTAATTCTTCCCCCCCATGTGCCATTTCGGGTATCTTTGAAGCCGGCCAATGCAATTTACCCCATCAAATCATATATTTTTGAAAACTAGACAGCCCAGGGTATTCCAAATGCTGGTATTTTAACCCTTTCCAAGCACTTATTCTACCATCAGCCTTTGTCAAACTTTATGGTAGTAATTTTTTTGCATTTGTTTTTTCACACACATTTTACTTTAGGTATGAATAAACAGGTTCTGGTATATGTCACTATCAAAAAACACCCCAATGTGTGTTTAGCAACATCTCCTGAGTACAGCGATACCTCACATGAATGATTTTGCCTAGCTGTTTGGGGGCAAAAGGGCCACATTTGGGGCATGCACATTTTTCAATGTTGAACTTTGGCGTTTGGGGATCCACTGCCCATGCCCTATTTGGTACATCTTTGAGCCGGGCCATTTCAGTGTGCCCAATAAAGCTATAAATTTTTGAAAACTAGACACCCCAGGGTATTTCAAATGCTAGTATTTTAACTCTTTCCATGCACCATATCTACCACCAGTCTTTGTCAAACTTTGTGATAGTCATTTTTTTGCATTTGTTTTTTCACACACATTTTACTTTAGGTATGAATAAACAGGTTCTGGTATATGTCACTATCAAAAAACACCCCAATATGTGTTCAGCAACATCTCCTGAGTACAGCGATACCTCTCATGAATGATTTTGCCTGGCTGTTTGGGGGCAAAAGGGCCACATTTGGGGCATGCACATTTTTCAATGTTGAACTTTGGCATTTGGGCATCCACTGCCCATGCCCTATTTGGTACATCTTTGAGCCGGGCCATTTCAGTGTGCCCAACAAAACCATATATTTTTGAAAACTAGACACCCCAGGGTATTTTAAATGCTGGTATTTTAACTCTTTGCATGCACACATTTTACCACCAGCATTTTTTCAAAGTTTGCAGTAGTATTTTTGTGTGTGTATTTTTCCCACACACACCTACTTTATGTATGAATTTACAGCTCCTGGTATATGCCGCTGTCACACGACACCCCAATATGTATTCAGCAACATCTCCTGAGTACAGTGATACCCCACATGCATGGGTTTGTCATTTTTGGGGGAACTAAAAGGCCACATTTGGGACGTGTGCATTTTTCTAATTGGAAATTAGATGTGTGGCCATCCTTCCCTCCGTGTTAATTGGGACCTTGTTGAACCCGGCCAATTCAATTTACCCCATCAAATCATACATTTTTTAAAAGTAGACACCCCATGGGCATTTAATATGCCAGTATTTTAACTCTTTCCATGCGAGAATTGTTTTAAGCTAATATGCTAATTTTAGGACTTGCTCACAAAAATATATTTTTTATATATATATATTTTTTGCCTTTTTTTTTTATTTTTTTAACATTTTTTTTCACCTTGAAGGTTCCCCTGATAGTGACATCAGTGGGAAATTATTTTTACATTTTACTGGTTTTTTACTATTTTTTTTCTAATTATTATTAATTTTATTTTATTTTTAATTTATTTTTTCTAATCACACTGTGATTAGAAAGCTGAGCTCCATTGACTTGCATGGTTAAATGCAGTACCTATATTCAACCTGCAAGTGGAGCCAGAATTCTCTAGAGGGTCTGGAGACCGTCTAGCGAACTTTTTAGACTTTATTGTTTTTCTTTATTGAATTTTCCCGGACCGCCGCCATCTTGCTGATGGCGAAGATCACCGGCAGCTGCGGCTGTGACCGCTCTCCGGAGCGGTCACAGTCCATCCCCCGGTAAGTGTTTGGTGTCGCTGGATGCCTCCTGATCGAGGCATTCCAGCGACACCATTTAAGTTTTTAAAACGGGCGTCCGCCGCCATACAAAGTATGGCGGATGTTGACGCCCCGGGGAGGGGCCAGAGATGGCCCCTTTGTGCCGATAATGGCGTTGCTGAATGCCTCGAGGTCAAGGCATTACAGCAACGCCGTTTCGGTGCAGAAAGCGAAAATAGATCGCTTTCTGCACCCGTTTAATGACGTGCCGGTCCTGGCACGTCATTTGTCGTTATCGACTTGAATTTCCGTGATGTGCCCGGACCGGCAATTGTCATCAAGGGGTTAAAAGAGATTGTGACGGATCGTCCTGTGCCCCAGACTGGACACATCCGCCCGTCAGCTCCTTCCCTCTCCCAGTAAGCGGACACGCTGTGGCTGTCCGAAGAAAGCAGTCACAGACCAGCACTTCCCTCAATCATGAGACAGGACTTCATGCTTTGAGGTTAAAAACAGAACTCTCTTTATTACAAACACACAGAACTTATATACAATCTACATTCACTGTGCACCGAACCCAACCCCCAATCCTATCAGCCACATCCCCTCACAAATCCCATCAGCCACATCCCCTCACAAATCCCATCGGTATACAGGGGATGTATCAGGTGAGGGGATTAAGGGATACAATGGGTTCCCCCACCTGTGTTATCCCCCCTGTAGTGCGGGTGCCATCTGGGCAGACAGGGCTGTGTTGGCTGATTAAGAGCCCCAGCCAGATTATAGGATCGTCTCTTTGAAGGCTGGAGCTGCAGCCACATTCAAACGGTACAAATAAATATAATAATAATAATAACAGTGAAGATCAGACATAGGTTCTTCACATTACTCCCCTCTTGTGCAAACGTCCGGCAGACACAGCCAGATCCCTAACGGATCGGCTTGGGGATGACCGGGCCTCTACTGTCTCTAGTCCTGCGGGGTAGGGAGAGCGGGCGTGCGGCTTCTGGGGCACCCTGGCAGCCCCATGTCAGTCACCCGGGCTCCTAGGCCTGGCCCGTAGTCAAAGGGTAAGAGGCCAGCCCAGAAGCCTCTCCAGTGGGCAGCCCTCTTTAGTCTCCTCTGCAGGCATGGGAGACCTTTCTCCAGGGCTTCCTTTCCCCTCTGGGCACTCAGCCCAGACTCGGCTCCCTCCCAACCTGATGGAACCCTCCCATGGTTACCCTGACTACGGGCTTGTCCCGAGTCAGCTCCACATTCCCCCACCCAAACAACAAGAGCCCACTCCAAAGCAGCAGCAGTTTCACTTACCCCTACCTGGCTCTCCGAGCTGGGGCTCGTTTTGCCCACTGGACCATGCCGCTGGGGAGGAGTGCCGGTTTCCCTTCCTCCCATAATTGGTGACAGCCGCTGGGGAGGGTCGCCGCCTGCGCCCCCTCCCGGATGCTCGTGCTGGGGAGCGCCAGATAATGGGGGTGTAAGCAGTGCAGGGCAGAGGTCAGCGACTCTCTGCCCGGTTGCCAGTGCTTCTGCTGGTGCAGGGAACGGTGCTGGGCAGAGAACAGCGTCACTCTGCCTTGTAGCCAGCGCTTCCGCTGGTGGTTCCCTGCTAGCAGGTGGGGACCCTTCGCTGTGGGGCGGGCAGAGGCCAGCAGCACTCTGCCCTGTTGCCGGCGTTTCAGCCAGAGCGAGGATTGCTGGTGCAGGACAGAGGTCAGTGACGCTCTGCCCGGTTGCCAGTGCTTCTGCTGGTGCAGGGAACGTTGCTGGGCAGAGAACAGCGTCACCCTGCCTTGTGGCCAGCTCTTCCGCTGGTGGTTCCATGCTAGCAGGTTGGGACCCTTCGCTGTGGGGCGGGCAGAGGCCAGCAGCACTCTGCCCTGTTGCTGGCGTTTCAGCCAGAGCGAGGATTGCTGGTGCAGGACAGAGGTCAGCGACTCTCTCTCCGGGTGCCAGCACTTCTGGTTGGTCCTCGTTAGCCGGCGGGTACACTGTGCTGGGGGATGAGCAGAGGCCAGCAGCACTCTGCCCCGTGGCCGGCTCTTCTGCCGGTCTGGCATTTTGCGGTGCTGGGCAGAGGATCGCGTCGCACTGCTCTGGTGGGTCCCTGCTAGCAGGCAGGGACCTTTCACTGTGGGGGGGGCAGAGGCCAGTGGCACTCTGCCCCGCTGCCGGCGCTTCAGCCGGAGCAGGAGGGGCGCATGGTGCTGGGCAGAGAACAGCGTCCCTCTGCCCTGTTGTTGGCGCTTCTGCCGCCTCTAGTGGAAACCCATAGACTGCTGCCTCAAATTCCGGCGACTGCATGCGGTCCATAATCGCCCGGAAGACTTCCTCCCAAAAGTGATTGCCCACTTTCACCTCTTTGGGCTCTGGCTGCAATACCAGGGGCAGAGTGGCTGAACCTTCAAGTCCGGAGGCTTGCCAATTACAGTGAGCGGCCTCCGGAGCTCGCTCTGTGACATCTGTCGGCTCACACTGCAGGGCGTAGCGCCCCTCGAACAGCGCCAAGTATTCTGCCTCAAGGCACCATTCTCTGTCTACTAGTCTCTCAAGGTCTTGGCTGAGTTCACTTGTTGCAGTGGGCGGCAGGGCTCTCCGGCGCTTGTCACTAATGTCCCACCATCGGTCCATGTTGCCATTGCCAAAGACATCCCTTTCCTCGAATGCCTCCCACAACAGGCCAGGCCCACCAACATCCATCCCTTCCGGAGAATGGGGCTTTCTGGATTTTCGCTGTGGGCCTCGGGCTTCCCAGTATATGGCTCGGTACTCCTCTTCGAGCCCAATCTCCTGTCGGATCAGCTTCTCTAGCTCTGCAACCTCACCTGGAGACGCAGGTCCCCCGAACAAGTAGAGCCTCCCATTCACCTGGTCCCTGATTCGTTGTTCTAGGGTGGGCAGATGTGTACCTTGGTGGGCGCTCCACTTTTCTAGGGCCGCTCTCCATCCCACGAGCCGGGCTCGGGTCCGTCTCTCAAACTCCCATACTGGAGTCTCCGATTCGAGGGTCTCATCTCCCCTCCAAGTCACCCCGCATCCCGGTGACTGTTCAATCCACTCCATCTGTGGATCCGTTTGGCTCTTCCTCGCCAGGGTATAACTTTGTTCTGCGGCTAGTTGCTTTGGTCCGCTCTGGTCTGGAAGGAGTAGATCCCACCGCTTGCCACCAATGTGACGGATCGTCCTGTGCCCCAGACTGGACACATCCGCCCGTCAGCTCCTTCCCTCTCCCAGTAAGCGGACACGCTGTGGCTGTCCGAAGAAAGCAGTCACAGACCAGCACTTCCCTCAATCATGAGACAGGACTTCATGCTTTGAGGTTAAAAACAGAACTCTCTTTATTACAAACACACAGAACTTATATACAATCTACATTCACTGTGCACCGAACCCAACCCCCAATCCTATCAGCCACATCCCCTCACAAATCCCATCAGCCACATCCCCTCACAAATCCCATCGGTATACAGGGGATGTATCAGGTGAGGGGATTAAGGGATACAATGGGTTCCCCCACCTGTGTTATCCCCCCTGTAGTGCGGGTGCCGTCTGGGCAGACAGGGCTGTGTTGGCTGATTAAGAGCCCCAGCCAGATTATAGGATCGTCTCTTTGAAGGCTGGAGCTGCAGCCACATTCAAACGGTACAAATAAATATAATAATAATAATAACAGTGAAGATCAGACATAGGTTCTTCACAGAGATATTGCTCTGTAATTAGCACATTCATCAGTAGATTTACCACCTTGGCACTAGATAATAAGTCTGTTATCACCCTGTTTGAATAAGAAGTCATATTGCATTTATATAAAAGATGCTGCTGACTTTCCAGAAAATTGCAAAATAAAAGAAGTTTTAAAGGGCAATATCATGAAAAATCTAAAACCACACAAAGCACTATTATTATGGTCTTGCTACGAATTTATTAGACTAATAACAAGTTAATAACTAATATAACTAATAACAATAACTAATAACAATAACTAATAACAAGTTATGCAGAGCCCTGCATAGAGATGATCTGTGTCATCAGAGTCTCAGAACACTAAGCAAATTGTCCACTCCGATCACTTCAATCCATCCTCAGCCACTCAGGTTATCGTTCTCCTTCCTCTCAGCCAGCAGATCCGCAAAGGTCTGGGCAAAATACACCGGGTCCTCGTTGATCTTGAGCATAAATCTATGTTGGTAATTAATAAACCGAGTGTTTTAAATGGGGTAACCGTTTGAATTTAAAATAATTCAGGACACAAACTAGCTGTCCACTCCCGTGTTTTCAATGCTATATTAGATGATTCCAGAGTACATTTTACACTGGGGCGAAGATGTTTTGGAAGCCATAACAGTTCTTCAGGTTTATAAGAAATTAACATATTATTCTCTAAATCAACCCAACCAATTTGACCTGGAGGGGAAAGAAACAAAATAGCCTGTGCTAAAAGTACTGCTTTATGAAAAATATCTAAATCCAGAAGGCCTAGTCCACCCAAATCAACAGGTATTCTTAATAAGTTATCTGCTATTCTATTTTTTTTCCTTGGTTAATAAATGTGTTTACATCTTTTTGATACTTTAATAAAGTAGCTTTAGATATATGTAGAGGGATCATTGGAAAAATGTATAATCATTTTGGAAAAGCTGTGATTTTAAAAGCAGCTATTCGACCCAACCAGGATAAGTTATTCGTGGCTCATGAATTAAAGTCTTTTTTAATGTCTACCCACAGTTCAGATAGGTTTGCTGGAATCATTTCTTTCATGGTATTAGTCAGTTTTATCCCTAAATACTCTATATAGTGCATTTTCCAGAGAAAATCATATTGTTGTTTCCGAGTATTTATCGTACTTTGTGGCAGATTTAATGTCATAGCTTGAGTTTTTTTAGTATTCATTTTATGGTATGATATTTCACTATAGTTTTCTAATACCGTATTTGCTCGATTATAAGACGAGGTTTTTTTCAGAGCAAATGCTCTGAAAAATACCCCTCGTCTTATAATCGAGGTCGTCTTGTAATCAGACCTCAAAAAAATGTCCGCTGGGGCCAGGCTGCTTACCGGTGCTTTGGTCGCGAGCAGCGTCTCTTCTGCTAGCAGCAGGAGAACAGGAAGCTAGCAGAGTGTCACATAACTCTGCCTCCCCCCTCCTTCCTCTGGGGGCGGGGCCAGAGAAGTTGCTCGCACAGCCGGGCCCCTGCAGAAGTCTTCGAATGAGATCTGTAGTTCAGGTAAGGGGGTGGGGGAGGGTTTTTGAGCAAGTATGTGTGATTAATGGAATGAATGAGTATTTAAATGTTTGTGAATGAGTGTGTGTGTGTCTGTGATAGCATGGATGTGTAAGGGGGGTGGTGGTGGTAGCATGGCACAGGGAGGCTGTACTCACACTCCTATCATCCCCAGGTTCCAGCATGTACTGGCTGCCTTGGCTTGATAGGAGTGTGATTGCTGTTAGCAGTTATATATATATATATATATACCTCCAGAAATGCCTTTTAACCCCCTATATGCCACTCTGCCCCATGATATGCCTTTTAACCCCCTATATGCCACTCTGGCATATAGGGGGTTAAAAGGCATATCATGGGGAAGAGTAGCATATAGGAGGGTATAAGACATTTCTGGAGGCAGAGTGGCATATAGAGGGTTAAAAGGCACATCATGGGGCAGAGTGGCAAATAGGGGGGGTATAAGGCATTTCTGGGGGCAGAGTGGCAACCCTGGGGGCAGATGTGCATAACTGGGGAGACAGGTTGGCAAATAAAAAAATATATATTTTTCTCAATCATAGCTTTTATTAAATATGAAAAAATTGTTTACATGAATTAATATTTACTGGTAAAACTTTTTTTCCTATAGGGTCATCTTATATTCAGGCTTTTTGTTTTTTTCCTAAATTAATATTTAGATTTTGGGGGGTCGTCTTATAATCGAGCAAATACTGTATATTAAATAACGAAGGGATAGATTTTTGAGATTCAGTAATGGTTAAAAAAATCTGCAAATAAATTAAATTTTAATGTAATTCGTTCAGGTATGGGAAAACCCGCTACATCTCCAGAATGACGTATTTTTGTAGCTAAAGGCTCTAATGCCAGTACATATAATATTGGGGCCGATGGGCACCCCTGTCTTGTTCCATTTGAGATAATAATGTCCTTGGAAACGAATCCTTCATTTAAAACATTTGCTATTGGGGAAGAGTACATTGCCATTATATCTCTGACAAACACAGAAGGAAAGCCACATTTTTGTAGTGTTGCTTTACGATAATGCCAATTTAGTCTGTCAAATGCTTTTTCAGCATCTAGAGAAAGAATTGCACATGGAATTATTAATTTTTTTCCGAAATCTGAATGACATTAATCAGTTTTCTTGCGTTATCAGATGCTTGTCTACCTTTAATAAAACCTACTTGGTCATTAAGGATTAAAGATGTTAATAGTGGTGTTATCCTGTTTGCTAAAATCTTTGCCAAAATTTTTAGATCCACATTTAAGAGATATTGCTCTGTAATTAGCACATTCATCAGTAGCTTTACCACCTTGGCACTAGATAATAAGTCTGTTATCGCCCTGTTTGAATAAGAAGTCATATTGCATTTATATAAAAGATGCTGCTGACTTTCCAGAAAATTGCAAAATAAAAGAAGTTTTAAAGGGCAATATCATGAAAAATCTAAAACCACACAAAGCACTATTATTATGGTCTTGCTACGAATTTATTAGACTAATAACAAGTTAATAACTAATATAACTAATAACAATAACTAATAACAAGTTATGCAGAGCCCTGCATAGGGATGATCTGTGTCATCAGAGTCTCAGAACACTAAGCAAATTGTCCACTCCGATCACTTCAATCCATCCTCAGCCACTCAGGTTATCGTTCTCCTTCCTCTCAGCCAGCAGATCCGCAAAGGTCTGGGCAAAATACACCGGGTCCTCGTTGATCTTGAGCATTTTGGAGCTCATAAGATCGATGATGGCAAGAGAGACTCGATGCTTTAGCACCGGCGACAGATAAACTCCCCCAAACATTTCAGCAGCTCGCTGGTTGAAGCCCGCAAGGATTTGGGAGGCGTAGGGGTCTGGGTGGAGGCGTCCGGTTTCTGCTTCCGGTTTGAGAAGAATGGCCTCTTCTTCGTGGATTTCCCATGATCGTGTCCCTGAGAGCCTTTACGAGGGAGGCACGAGGCAACGCACTCCCCATGATTGGTGAACCTGGATAAAAAAAACATAAACAAAACAACATAAGATTCTGTTTAATAAATGACAAACAATCAAACTCATCCATTACTAAGAAATGTTCTCCTATGATATGGAATAAATACCAAAATGTAAAAGCCGTCGATTCCTCTGATTCCATCTAATTAATCATATCATCAGTAATCATATAATGGGGTCTTTCAGTCCCTGAGCAGATGACCTTCCTAATGTTTTGCTCAAATATTCATTTCTTGGGAATATTTGGAAACCAACACATTATCAACAAAGATCTGGCTTATGGTGGATACAGATATTATTACTATATTGCCAGTACCTGTCCATCAGACGCAGGACCTACCTTCAGATATCACCGGATGCTTCTATGAAAACGGAAAAATCGAGTTCTTCCAGTCGTTTGGTAAAAGATAAGATTTCCTCTAAAACCACTAATCCAACACTCTTTGTGTGATGTCTTGGACAGTCAACTATTATTATGGTCTTGTTACAAACGTATTAGACTAGTAACAAGTTACGCAGAGCCCTGCATAGGGATGATCTGTGTCATCAGAGTCTCAGAACACTAAGCTAATTGTCCACTCCGATCACTCCAATCCATCCTCAGCCACTCAGGTTATCGTTCTCCTTCCTCTCAGCCAACAGATCCGCAAAGGTCTGGGCAAAATACACCGGGTCCTCGTTGATCTTGAGCATTTTGGAGCTCATAAGATCGATGACGGCAAGGCATCTCTTCCAGAAAAAACGCCTCGTGAAGCCCTCCACCTTGAATAGTTCAGAAGGGTACGTGGTGGCACTCCCCATGTAAGAGCAGGTGACATACGCGCAGAGCATCACTTCTGCCTCCAACTCTTCCTCGTTCTCCAGTTCTGATGAGATCACCTCACGGCACAGCATGTACAGAAATATCACGCTGGCCGGGGATAAGAAGCGGTTCTCGTCCCATCTACGCAAGTCGCCGTCCAGATGTTTAAGCCAGTAGACCGGGTCCAGGGGAGAGAGAGACTCGATGCTTTGGCACCGGCGACAGATAAACTCCCCCAAACATTTCAGCAGCTCGCTGGTTGAAGCTCGCAAGACTGTGAATTTGGGAGGCGTAGGGGTCTGGGTGGAGGCGTCCCGTTTCTGCTTCCGGTTTGAGAAGAATGGCCTCTTCTTCATGGGTTTCCCATGATCGTGTCCCTGAGAGCCTTTACGAGGGAGGCACGAGGCCAACGCACTCCCCATGATTGATGAACCTTCAGATATCACCGGATGCTTCTATGAAAACGGAAAAATCGAGTTCTTCCAGTCGTTTGATAGAAGATAAGATTTCCTCTAAAATCACTAAACCAACACTCTTTGTGTGACGTCTTGGACAGTCTGCACAAGGAATGATTCGGTTCACCTGCGCTCCTGCCGTTCTAGGGAATCTTCATTATGACATCACAATTACTGCACAGATTGCATCACTCTTTGTGACATCACAATTACTGCACAGATTGCATCACTCTTTATGACATCAGCAGATAGCCCGACCAGGCTGCTTCCTACCCCAGTATATTTACACATCTGTTATGGAAACAGTCTCTTTCGGTTTGTAAGATAGGAGTTTATTTCTGTCCATACTGTCTACTGTAAACATATCCATTTCTAAAGTGTCAGTATTGTACCCCTTTTCTTCGAATCTCCCTTTTAAAACTGACGCTTGTTCAGAGAAGGTTTCTCTATCACTGCAATTCCTTCTCAATCTTTGAAATTGTCCCTTTGGTACGTTTGTGAGCCACAGTGAATAGTGGCAGCTTTCAAGTGAGATACAGCCATTTATATCCACGGGTTTACAAAAACTATTATTATTATGGTCTTGTTACAATTGTATTAGACTGGTAACATGTGTGGCGAATATACAATGTTAAAATACATATATA
This sequence comes from Sceloporus occidentalis, assembly GCA_023333645.1. Lineage (NCBI taxonomy): Eukaryota > Metazoa > Chordata > Lepidosauria > Squamata > Phrynosomatidae > Sceloporus > Sceloporus occidentalis. The sequence continues at coordinate 636,122 of JALMGF010000129.1, read as the reverse complement.
ATAACATATAAAATAGTATACAATGACTCAACAGTCATGCGTCTGGGTTTAGATATAAAAAAAAAACAGAACCTGACGCGTTTTGCCACTGAATATCACATTTGTGATATTCCTAAGGGAGAGGGATTGATAATAAAGGTTCCTTACCTCGGTTACTCATAAAAGAAATGAATTACGGAGACCAGAACTTGGTATTTTGGGATCCTTCTTTTTTGTCAGACTTAATGTTTGTTTCATGTGTCTGTCTCCTATATTAGGGTGAAATGTTTTTTGTATCCTGTGGGTATTTACAAAGGATAATTATACCGAGATCTTTTAACATCTCTCTCTTTTTTCCCTTTTTCCTTTCTTTTTCTTTACACGTCAAATCTTACCTGCTAAAATAGAGAGTAGCGGGGTGTATCCGGTTTATGCCTCTGCAGGTGTCAAGAAGAAAAGAATTTCAGTTTTTTTTTAATGTGATGGTTATTTCTTAGAATTCCTCTGATGTTCTTGCGCATATCATGCGTTCCGGTGAAGGGTTTGTTTTTTTTCGAGTTTACGTAGAGGGTTAATCCCGCGGTGATATCAGGAAAGGCTTCTTCCAGGTTGCAAATACGAAAATACGTGTGGGAATGCTACAACTGGGGCCTTTTTATAAGAAGGGGAAAGCAGCGAGTGTCCCCATTTAACTGATAACAGGTGGAAGCTTAATGTTCTGGTGTTAATATTTGGGGAATCCATATAACCAATATATTTTTCTGTAATAATGTGGTTTTAAGCGGCGACAAAGTTATGATGTGCCCTACACCGGGACACCGTTTCTGTTGTGTTATGTTTTTGTTGTGCACGTTTAAATGAATCTTTTTTTTTTTTTATTGATTTGTACCAGGTGTATATACATTTATCATTTTTATTACCTATTTGTAACAGATCCGAATAAATTGATAAACAATGTCTTATTCGTAAATATACATAAAATTGCTGATATGGTATACCCCAAATCTGATGTAATTGTTCAAATGATAAAAAGGTATTCCCATGAAACAAAGCATTAACCCATTTTATTCCTTTTGCATAACAAATGGATAAATCTATGTTGGGAATTAATAAACCGAGTGTTTTAAATGGGGTAACCGTTTGAATTTAAAATAATTCAGGACACAAACTAGCTGTCCACTCCCGTGTTTTCAATGCTATATTAGATGGTTCCAGAGTACATTTTACACTGGGGCGAAGATGTTTTGGAAGCCATAACAGTTCTTCAGGTTTATAAGAAATTAACATATTATTCTCTAAATCAACCCAACCAATTTGACCTGGAGGGGAAAGAAACAAAATAGCCTGTGCTAAAAGTACTGCTTTATGAAAAATATCTAAATCCAGAAGGCCTAGTCCACCCAAATCAACAGGTATTCTTAATAAGTTATCTGCTATTCTATTTTTTTTCCTTGGTTAATAAATGTGTTTACATCTTTTTGATACTTTAATAAAGTAGCTTTAGATATATGCAGAGGGATCATTCGAAAAATGTATAATCATTTTGGAAAAGCTGTGATTTTAAAAGCAGCTATTCGACCCAACCAGGATAATTTATTTATGGCTCATGAATTAAAGTCTTTTTTTAATGTCTACCCACAGTTCAGATAGGTTTGCTGGAATCATTTGTTTCATGGTATTAGTCCGTTTTATCCCTAAATACTCTATATAGTGCATTTTCCAGAGAAAATCATATTGTTGTTTCAGAGTATTTATCGTACTTTGTGGCAGATTTAATGTCATAGCTTGAGTTTTTTTAGTATTCATTTTATGGTATGATATTTCACTATAGTTTTCTAATACCGTATTTGCTCGATTATAAGATGAGGTTTTTTTCAGAGCAAATGCTCTGAAAAATACCCCTCGTCTTATAATCAAGGTCGTCTTGTAATCAGACCTCAAAAAAATGTCCGCTGGGGCCAGGCTGCTTACCGGTGCTTTGGTCGCGAGCAGCGTCTCTGCTACTAGCAGCAGGAGAACAGGAAGCTAGCAGAGTGTCACATAACTCTGTCTCCCCCTCCTTCCTCTGGGGGCGGGGCCAGAGAATTTGCTCGCACAGCCGGGCCCCTGCAGAAGCCTTCGAGTGAGATCTGTAGTTCAGGTAAGGGGGTGGGGGAGGGTTTTTGAGCAAGTATGTGTGATTAATGGAATGAATGAGTATTTAAATGTTTGTGAATGAGTGTGTGTGTCTGTGATAGCATGGATGTGTAAGGGGGGTGGTGGTGGTAGCATGGCATAGGGAGGCTGTACTCACACTCCTATCATCCCCAGGTTCCAGCATGTACTGGCTGCCTTGGCTTGATAGGAGTGTGAATGCTGTTAGCAGTTATATATATATACCTCCAGAAATGCCTTTTAACCACCTATATGCCACTCTGCCCCATGATATGCCTTTTAACCCCCTATATGCCACTCTGGCATATAGGGGGTTAAAAGGCATATCATGGGGAAGAGTAGCATATAGGAGGGTATAAGACATTTCTGGAGGCAGAGTGGCATATAGAGGGTTAAAAGGCACATCATGGGGCAGAGTGGCAAATAGGGGGTTTAAGGCATTTCTGGGGGCAGAGTGGCAACCCTGGGGGCAGATGTGCATAACTGGGGGGACAGGTTGGCAAATAAAAGGAAATAAAAAAATATATATTTTTCTCAATCATAGCTTTTATTAAATATGAAAAAATTGTTTACATGAATTAATATTTACTGGTAAAACTTTTTTTCCTATAGGGTCATCTTATATTCAGGGTTTTTGTTTTTTTCCTAAATTAATTATTAGATTTTGGGGGGTCGTCTTATAATCGAGCAAATACGGTATATTAAATAACGAAGGGATAGATTTTTGAGATTCAGTAATGGTTAATAAAATATCTGCAAATTAATTCAATTTTAATGTAATTCGTTCAGGTATGGGAAAACCCGCTACATCTCCAGAATGACGTATTTTTGTAGCTAAAGGCTCTAATGCCAGTACATATAATATTGGGGCCGATGGGCACCCCTGTCTTGTTCCATTTGAGATAATAATGTCCTTGGAAACGAATCCTTCATTTAAAACATTATATCTCTGACAAACACAGAAGGAAAGTTTTTGTAGTGTTGCTTTACGATAATGCCAATTTAGTCTGTCAAATGCTTTTTCAGCGTCTAGAGAAAGAATTGCACATGGAATTATTATTTTTTTTCCGAAATCTGAATGACAATCAGTTTTCTTGCGTTATCAGATGCTTGTCTACCTTTAATAAAACCTACTTGGTCATTAAGGATTAAAGATGTTAATAGTGGTGTTATCCTGTTTGCTAAAATCTTTGCCAAAATTTTTAGATCAACATTTAACCCCTTCGTGACAAAGGCTGATTTTACTTTTTCTACCCTTCGTGACAATGGCCGTTTTAACATTTCTGCGCTGCTCGTGTTTAGCTGTAATTTTCTTCTTTCCCGTTTACTGAACCCACACACATTAGATATTGTTTTTTTCAGGACAAGAAGGGCTTTCTTTAGATGACATTGGTTTGATTGTATCATATTATTTACTATTAAAAAAAGTATAAAATATGGTGAAAAATTTAGAAAAAAATGACTAAATTTTAGTTGAAAAATCTTTTACTCATCTATAAAAGGTAATAAAAAAACCTGCTAAATAGGTAGTCCTATTTGTCCTGAGTTTAGAAATACCCAATGTTTTTATGTTTTTTTGCTTTTTTCTGCACGTTATGGAGCAATAAGTACAGGTAGCGTTTTGCTATTTCAAAGCCATGTTTTCCAAATCTGGTAATTCTTCCCCCCATGTGCCATTTCGGGTATCTTTGAAGCCGGCCAATGCAATTTACCCCATCAAATCATATATTTTTGAAAACTAGACAGCCCAGGGTATTCCAAATGCTGGTATTTTAACCCTTTCCAAGCACTTATTCTACCATCAGCCTTTGTCAAACTTTATGGTAGTATTTTTTTTGCATTTGTTTTTTCACACACATTTTACTTTAGGTATGAATAAACAGGTTCTGGTATATGTCACTATCAAAAAACACCCCAATATGTGTTTAGCAACATCTCCTGAGTACAGCGATACCTCACATGAATGATTTTGCCTGGCTGTTTGGGGGCAAAAGGGCCACATTTGGGGCATGCACATTTTTCAATGTTGAACTTTGGCGTTTGGGGATCCACTGCCCATGCCCTATTTGGTACATCTTTGAGCCGGGCCATTTCAGTGTGCCCAATAAAGCTATAAATTTTTGAAAACTAGACACCCCAGGGTATTTCAAATGCTAGTATTTTAACTCTTTCCATGCACCATATCTACCACCAGTCTTTGTCAAACTTTGTGATAGTCATTTTTTTGCATTTGTTTTTTCACACACATTTTACTTTAGGTATGAATAAACAGGTTCTGGTATATGTCACTATCAAAAAACACCCCAATATGTGTTCAGCAACATCTCCTGAGTACAGCGATACCTCTCATGAATGATTTTGCCTGGCTGTTTGGGGGCAAAAGGGCCACATTTGGGGCATGCACATTTTTCAATGTTGAACTTTGGCATTTGGGCATCCACTGCCCATGCCCTATTTGGTACATCTTTGAGCCGGGCCATTTCAGTGTGCCCAACAAAACCATATATTTTTGAAAACTAGACACCCCAGGGTATTTTAAATGCTGGTATTTTAACTCTTTGCATGCACACATTTTACCACCAGCATTTTTTCAAAGTTTGCAGTAGTATTTTTGTGTGTGTATTTTTCCCACACACACCTACTTTATGTATGAATTTACAGCTCCTGGTATATGCCGCTGTCACACGACACCCCAATATGTATTCAGCAACATCTCCTGAGTACAGTGATACCCCACATGCATGGGTTTGTCATTTTTGGGGGAACTAAAAGGCCACATTTGGGACGTGTGCATTTTTCTAATTGGAAATTAGATGTGTGGCCATCCTTCCCTCCGTGTTAATTGGGACCTTGTTGAACCCGGCCAATTCAATTTACCCCATCAAATCATACATTTTTTAAAAGTAGACACCCCATGGGCATTTAATATGCCAGTATTTTAACTCTTTCCATGCGAGAATTGTTTTAAGCTAATATGCTAATTTTAGGACTTGCTCACAAAAATATATTTTTTATATATATATATTTTTTGCCTTTTTTTTTTATTTTTTTAACATTTTTTTTCACCTTGAAGGTTCCCCTGATAGTGACATCAGTGGGAAATTATTTTTACATTTTACTGGTTTTTTACTATTTTTTTTCTAATTATTATTAATTTTATTTTATTTTTAATTTATTTTTTCTAATCACACTGTGATTAGAAAGCTGAGCTCCATTGACTTGCATGGTTAAATGCAGTACCTATATTCAACCTGCAAGTGGAGCCAGAATTCTCTAGAGGGTCTGGAGACCGTCTAGCGAACTTTTTAGACTTTATTGTTTTTCTTTATTGAATTTTCCCGGACCGCCGCCATCTTGCTGATGGCGAAGATCACCGGCAGCTGCGGCTGTGACCGCTCTCCGGAGCGGTCACAGTCCATCCCCCGGTAAGTGTTTGGTGTCGCTGGATGCCTCCTGATCGAGGCATTCCAGCGACACCATTTAAGTTTAGGAGGCGATCGTTGATCGCCTCCTAAACGCTTTTAAAACGGGCGTCCGCCGCCATACAAAGTATGGCGGATGTTGACGCCCCGGGGAGGGGCCAGAGATGGCCCCTTTGTGCCGATAATGGCGTTGCTGAATGCCTCGAGGTCAAGGCATTACAGCAACACCGTTTCGGTGCAGAAAGCGAAAATAGATCGCTTTCTGCACCCGTTTAATGACGTGCCGGTCCTGGCACGTCATTTGTCGTTATCGACTTGAATTTCCGTGATGTGCCCGGACCGGCAATTGTCATCAAGGGGTTAAAAGAGATTGTGACGGATCGTCCTGTGCCCCAGACTGGACACATCCGCCCGTCAGCTCCTTCCCTCTCCCAGTAAGCGGACACGCTGTGGCTGTCCGAAGAAAGCAGTCACAGACCAGCACTTCCCTCAATCATGAGACAGGACTTCATGCTTTGAGGTTAAAAACAGAACTCTCTTTATTACAAACACACAGAATTTATATACAATCTACATTCACTGTGCACCGAACCCAACCCCCAATCCTATCAGCCACATCCCCTCACAAATCCCATCAGCCACATCCCCTCACAAATCCCATTGGTATACAGGGGATGTATCAGGTGAGGGGATTAAGGGATACAATGGGTTCCCCCACCTGTGTTATCCCCCCTGTAGTGCGGGTGCCGTCTGGGCAGACAGGGCTGTGTTGGCTGATTAAGAGCCCCAGCCAGATTATAGGATCGTCTCTTTGAAGGCTGGAGCTGCAGCCACATTCAAACGGTACAAATAAATATAATAATAATAATAACAGTGAAGATCAGACATAGGTTCTTCACATTACTCCCCTCTTGTGCAAACGTCCGGCAGACACAGCCAGATCCCTAACGGATCGGCTTGGGGATGACCGGGCCTCTACTGTCTCTAGTCCTGCGGGGTAGGGAGAGCGGGCGTGCGGCTTCTGGGGCACCCTGGCAGCCCCATGTCAGTCACCCGGGCTCCTAGGCCTGGCCCGTAGTCAAAGGGTAAGAGGCCAGCCCAGAAGCCTCTCCAGTGGGCAGCCCTCTTTAGTCTCCTCTGCAGGCATGGGAGACCTTTCTCCAGGGCTTCCTTTCCCCTCTGGGCACTCAGCCCAGACTCGGCTCCCTCCCAACCTGATGGAACCCTCCCATGGTTACCCTGACTACGGGCTTGTCCCGAGTCAGCTCCACATTCCCCCACCCAAACAACAAGAGCCCACTCCAAAGCAGCAGCAGTTTCACTTACCCCTACCTGGCTCTCCGAGCTGGGGCTCGTTTTGCCCACTGGACCATGCCGCTGGGGAGGAGTGCCGGTTTCCCTTCCTCCCATAATTGGTGACAGCCGCTGGGGAGGGTCGCCGCCTGCGCCCCCTCCCGGATGCTCGTGCTGGGGAGCGCCAGATAATGGGGGTGTAAGCAGTGCAGGGCAGAGGTCAGCGACTCTCTGCCCGGTTGCCAGTGCTTCTGCTGGTGCAGGGAACGGTGCTGGGCAGAGAACAGCGTCACTCTGCCTTGTAGCCAGCGCTTCCGCTGGTGGTTCCCTGCTAGCAGGTGGGGACCCTTCGCTGTGGGGCGGGCAGAGGCCAGCAGCACTCTGCCCTGTTGCCGGCGTTTCAGCCAGAGCGAGGATTGCTGGTGCAGGACAGAGGTCAGTGACGCTCTGCCCGGTTGCCAGTGCTTCTGCTGGTGCAGGGAACGTTGCTGGGCAGAGAACAGCGTCACCCTGCCTTGTGGCCAGCTCTTCCGCTGGTGGTTCCATGCTAGCAGGTTGGGACCCTTCGCTGTGGGGCGGGCAGAGGCCAGCAGCACTCTGCCCTGTTGCTGGCGTTTCAGCCAGAGCGAGGATTGCTGGTGCAGGACAGAGGTCAGCGACTCTCTCTCCGGGTGCCAGCACTTCTGGTTGGTCCTCGTTAGCCGGCGGGTACACTGTGCTGGGGGATGAGCAGAGGCCAGCAGCACTCTGTCCCGTGGCCGGCTCTTCTGCCGGTCTGGCATTTTGCGGTGCTGGGCAGAGGATCGCGTCGCACTGCTCTGGTGGGTCCCTGCTAGCAGGCAGGGACCTTTCACTGTGGGGGGGGCAGAGGCCAGTGGCACTCTGCCCCGCTGCCGGCGCTTCAGCCGGAGCAGGAGGGGCGCATGGTGCTGGGCAGAGAACAGCGTCCCTCTGCCCTGTTGTTGGCGCTTCTGCCGCCTCTAGTGGAAACCCATAGACTGCTGCCTCAAATTCCGGCGACTGCATGCGGTCCATAATCGCCCGGAAGACTTCCTCCCAAAAGTGATTGCCCACTTTCACCTCTTTGGGCTCTGGCTGCAATACCAGGGGCAGAGTGGCTGAACCTTCAAGTCCGGAGGCTTGCCAATTACAGTGAGCGGCCTCCGGAGCTCGCTCTGTGACATCTGTCGGCTCACACTGCAGGGCGTAGCGCCCCTCGAACAGCGCCAAGTATTCTGCCTCAAGGCACCATTCTCTGTCTACTAGTCTCTCAAGGTCTTGGCTGAGTTCACTTGTTGCAGTGGGCGGCAGGGCTCTCCGGCGCTTGTCACTAATGTCCCACCATCGGTCCATGTTGCCATTGCCAAAGACATCCCTTTCCTCGAATGCCTCCCACAACAGGCCAGGCCCGCCAACATCCATCCCTTCCGGAGAATGGGGCTTTCTGGATTTTCGCTGTGGGCCTCGGGCTTCCCAGTATATGGCTCGGTACTCCTCTTCGAGCCCAATCTCCTGTCGGATCAGCTTCTCTAGCTCTGCAACCTCACCTGGAGACGCAGGTCCCCCGAACAAGTAGAGCCTCCCATTCACCTGGTCCCTGATTCGTTGTTCTAGGGTGGGCAGATGTGTACCTTGGTGGGCGCTCCACTTTTCTAGGGCCGCTCTCCATCCCAAGAGCCGGGCTCGGGTCCGTCTCTCAAACTCCCATACTGGAGTCTCCGATTCGAGGGTCTCATCTCCCCTCCAAGTCACCCCGCATCCCGGTGACGGTTCAATCCACTCCATCTGTGGATCCGTTTGGCTCTTCCTCGCCAGGGTATAACTTTGTTCTGCGGCTAGTTGCTTTGGTCCGCTCTGGTCTGGAAGGAGTAGATCCCACCGCTTGCCACCAATGTGTCAGGGTCCGGCTACCCGTTGCGGTAACCGCCGGGGTCCGGCTACCCGTTGCGGTAACCGCCGGGGTCCGGCGACCCGATGCGGTACCCGCCGGGGTCCGGCGACCCGATGCGGTACCCGCCGGGGTCCGGCGACCCGACGCGGTCTCTTACCTGGATGCCCGCTACCCGCGGGCATCGGATCCGGCTTTCGCTAGGCGCGCGCGCGCGCGCCCTCTATTACCTTTATTGTTCCCCGAACAAGGTTCGCGGGAACTCGCCGCTGTAGCCTCCCACTCGGGGGCGGAGCTTCCCCCGAGCGGCAAGTTTAAAACCAAGCACTGAGCTTTGCTCAGTGCTCAGTTATTGTGCTTCCCTGCTACATCCTGAGTGCGCCTTCCTAGTGATTCTCCGTGTACCTACTTGGCTTTCCTTTGACCTCGCTCCTGCCTGACCCTTATCTACTAAACGGTTCGTGATTCCTGGCTCTCCTTTGACTACGGCTTTGCCTGACCCTTTTGTACCTCGTTGCCCGCTCGTGTACCGTACCTCGGCTTGTGTCCTGACGTTGGCTAGTCTGCTCCTTCTGTACCTCGTGACCCGCCTGTGTACCGTACCTCGGCTTTTCCTGACAGCGTTGTTGGCCTTATCTGCTAAACGCCTCTGCCTGCATATTGAGCTCTGCTCCCTATTGAACTGGTCCTTCCTGATTCCTGCTCCTGACACAATGTGACGGATCGTCCTGTGCCCCAGACTGGACACATCCGCCCGTCAGCTCCTTCCCTCTCCCAGTAAGCGGACACGCTGTGGCTGTCCGAAGAAAGCAGTCACAGACCAGCACTTCCCTCAATCATGAGACAGGACTTCATGCTTTGAGGTTAAAAACAGAACTCTCTTTATTACAAACACACAGAACTTATATACAATCTACATTCACTGTGCACCGAACCCAACCCCCAATCCTATCAGCCACATCCCCTCACAAATCCCATCAGCCACATCCCCTCACAAATCCCATCGGTATACAGGGGATGTATCAGGTGAGGGGATTAAGGGATACAATGGGTTCCCCCACCTGTGTTATCCCCCCTGTAGTGCGGGTGCCGTCTGGGCAGACAGGGCTGTGTTGGCTGATTAAGAGCCCCAGCCAGATTATAGGATCGTCTCTTTGAAGGCTGGAGCTGCAGCCACATTCAAACGGTACAAATAAATATAATAATAATAATAACAGTGAAGACCAGACATAGGTTCTTCACAGAGATATTGCTCGGTAATTAGCACATTCATCAGTAGATTTACCACCTTGGCACTAGATAATAAGTCTGTTATCACCCTGTTTGAATAAGAAGTCATATTGCATTTATATAAAAGATGCTGCTGACTTTCCAGAAAATTGCAAAATAAAAGAAGTTTTAAAGGGCAATATCATGAAAAATCTAAAACCACACAAAGCACTATTATTATGGTCTTGCTACGAATTTATTAGACTAATAACAAGTTAATAACTAATATAACTAATAACAATAACTAATAACAATAACTAATAACAAGTTATGCAGAGCCCTGCATAGAGATGATCTGTGTCATCAGAGTCTCAGAACACTAAGCAAATTGTCCACTCCGATCACTTCAATCCATCCTCAGCCACTCAGGTTATCGTTCTCCTTCCTCTCAGCCAGCAAATCCGCAAAGGTCTGGGCAAAATACACCGGGTCCTCGTTGATCTTGAGCATAAATCTATGTTGGTAATTAATAAACCGAGTGTTTTAAATGGGGTAACCGTTTGAATTTAAAATAATTCAGGACACAAACTAGCTGTCCACTCCCGTGTTTTCAATGCTATATTAGATGGTTCCAGAGTACATTTTACACTGGGGCGAAGATGTTTTGGAAGCCATAACAGTTCTTCAGGTTTATAAGAAATTAACATATTATTCTCTAAATCAACCCAACCAATTTGACCTGGAGGGGAAAGAAACAAAATAGCCTGTGCTAAAAGTACTGCTTTATGAAAAATATCTAAATCCAGAAGGCCTAGTCCACCCAAATCAACAGGTATTCTTAATAAGTTATCTGCTATTCTATTTTTTTTCCTTGGTTAATAAATGTGTTTACATCTTTTTGATACTTTAATAAAGTAGCTTTAGATATATGCAGAGGGATCATTTGAAAAATGTATAATCATTTTGGAAAAGCTGTGATTTTAAAAGCAGCTATTCGACCCAACCAGGATAAGTTATTGTGGCTCATGAATTAAAGTCTTTTTTAATGTCTACCCACAGTTCAGATAGGTTTGCTGGAATCATTTCTTTCATGGTATTAGTCAGTTTTATCCCTAAATACTCTATATAGTGCATTTTCCAGAGAAAATCATATTGTTGTTTCCGAGTATTTATCGTACTTTGTGGCAGATTTAATGTCATAGCTTGAGTTTTTTTAGTATTCATTTTATGGTATGATATTTCACTATAGTTTTCTAATACCGTATTTGCTCGATTATAAGACGAGGTTTTTTTCAGGCTTTTTGTTTTTTTCCTAAATTAATATTTAGATTTTGGGGGGTCGTCTTATAATCGAGCAAATACAGTATATTAAATAACGAAGGGATAGATTTTTGAGATTCAGTAATGGTTAAAAAAATCTGCAAATAAATTCAATTTTAATGTAATTCGTTCAGGTATGGGAAAACCCGCTACATCTCCAGAATGACGTATTTTTGTAGCTAAAGGCTCTAATGCCAGTACATATAATATTGGGGCCGATGGGCACCCCTGTCTTGTTCCATTTGAGATAATAATGTCCTTGGAAACGAATCCTTCATTTAAAACATTTGCTATTGGGGAAGAGTACATTGGCATTATATCTCTGACAAACACAGAAGGAAAGCCACATTTTTGTAGTGTTGCTTTACGATAATGCCAATTTAGTCTGTCAAATGCTTTTTCAGCATCTAGAGAAAGAATTGCACATGGAATTATTAATTTTTTTCCGAAATCTGAATGACATTAATCAGTTTTCTTGCGTTATCAGATGCTTGTCTACCTTTAATAAAACCTACTTGGTCATTAAGGATTAAAGATGTTAATAGTGGTGTTATCCTGTTTGCTAAAATCTTTGCCAAAATTTTTAGATCCACATTTAAGAGATATTGCTCTGTAATTAGCACATTCATCAGTAGATTTACCACCTTGGCACTAGATAATAAGTCTGTTATCGCCCTGTTTGAATAAGAAGTCATATTGCATTTATATAAAAGATGCTGCTGACTTTCCAGAAAATTGCAAAATAAAAGAAGTTTTAAAGGGCAATATCATGAAAAATCTAAAACCACACAAAGCACTATTATTATGGTCTTGCTACGAATTTATTAGACTAATAACAAGTTAATAACTAATATAACTAATAACAATAACTAATAACAAGTTATGCAGAGCCCTGCATAGAGATGATCTGTGTCATCAGAGTCTCAGAACACTAAGCAAATTGTCCACTCCGATCACTTCAATCCATCCTCAGCCACTCAGGTTATCGTTCTCCTTCCTCTCAGCCAGCAGATCCGCAAAGGTCTGGGCAAAATACACCGGGTCCTCGTTGATCTTGAGCATTTTGGAGCTCGTAAGATCGATGATGGCAAGAGAGACTCGATGCTTTAGCACCGGCGACAGATAAACTCCCCCAAACATTTCAGCAGCTCGCTGGTTGAAGCCCGCAAGGATTTGGGAGGCGTAGGGGTCTGGGTGGAGGCGTCCGGTTTCTGCTTCCGGTTTGAGAAGAATGGCCTCTTCTTCGTGGATTTCCCATGATCGTGTCCCTGAGAGCCTTTGCGAGGGAGGCACGAGGCCAGCGCACTCCCCATGATTGGTGAACCTGGATAAAAAAAAACGTAAACAAAACATACGATTCTATTTAATAAATGACAAACAATCAAACTCATCCATTACTAAGCAATGTTCTCCTATGATATGGAATAAATACCAAAATGTAAAAACCGTCGATTCCTCTGATTCCATCTAATTAATCATATCATCAGTAATCATATAATGGGGTCTTTCAGTCCCTGAGCAGATGACCTTCCTAATGTTTTGCTCAAATATTCATTTCTTGGGAATGTTTGGAAACCAAAACATTATCAACAAAGATCTGGGTTATGGTGGATACAGATATTATTACTATATTGCCAGTACCTGTCCCTCAGACGCAGGACCTACCTTCAGATATCACCGGATGCTTCTATGAAAACGGAAAAATCGAGTTCTTCCAGTCGTTTGGTAGAAGATAAGATTTCCTCTAAAATCACTAAACCAACACTCTTTGTGTGATCTTTTGGACAGTCAACTATTATTATGGTCTTGTTACAAATGTATTAGACTAGTAACAAGTTATGCAGAGCCCTGCATAGAGATGATCTGTGTCATCAGAGTCTTAGAACACTAAGCAAATTGTCCACTCCGATCACTCCAATCCATCCTCAGCCACTCAGGTTATCGTTCTCCTTCCTCTCAGCCAACAGATCCGCAAAGGTCTGGGCAAAATACACCGGGTCCTCGTTGATCTTGAGCATTTTGGAGCTCATAAGATCGATGACGGCAAGGCATCTCTTCCAGAAAAAACGCCTCGTGAAGCCCTCCACCTTGAATAGTTCAGAAGGGTACGTGGTGGCACTCCCCATGTAAGAGCAGGTGACATACGCGCAGAGCATCACTTCTGCCTCCAACTCTTCCTCGTTCTCCAGTTCTGATGAGATCACCTCACGGCACAGCATGTACAGAAATATCACGCTGGCCGGGGATAAGAAGCGGTTCTCGTCCCATCTACGCAAGTCGTTGTCCAGATGTTTAAGCCAGTAGACCGGGTCCAGGGGAGAGAGAGACTCGATGCTTTGGCACCGGCGACAGATAAACTCCCCCAAACATTTCAGCAGCTCGCTGGTTGAAGCTCGCAAGACTGTGAATTTGGGAGGCGTAGGGGTCTGGGTGGAGGCGTCCCGTTTCTGCTTCCGGTTTGAGAAGAATGGCCTCTTCTTCATGGATTTCCCATGATCGTGTCCCTGAGAGCCTTTACGAGGGAGGCACGAGGCCAACGCACTCCCCATGATTGATGAACCTTCAGATATCACCGGATGCTTCTATGAAAACGGAAAAATCGAGTTCTTCCAGTCGTTTGATAGAAGATAAGTTTTCCTCTAAAATCACTAATCCAACACTCTTTGTGTGACGTCTTGGACAGTCTGCACAAGGAATGATTCGGTTCACCTGCGCTCCTGCAGTTCTAGGGAATCTTCATTATGACATCACAATTACTGCACAGATTGCATCACTCTTTGTGACATCACAATTACTGCACAGATTGCATCACTCTTTATGACATCAGCAGATAGCCCGACCAGGCTGCTTCCTACCCCAGTACATTTACACATCTGTTATGGAAACAGTCTCTTTCGGTTTGTAAGATAGGAGTTTATTTCTGTCCATACTGTCTACTGTAAACATATCCATTTCTAAAGTGTCAGTATTGTACCCCTTTTCTTCGAATCTCTCTTTTAAAACTGACGCTTGTTCAGAAAAGGTTTCTCTATCACTGCAATTCCTTCTCAATCTTTGAAATTGTCCCTTTGGTACGTTTGTGAGCCACGGTGAATAGTGGCAACTTTCAAGTGAGATACAGCCATTTATATCCACGGGTTTAAAAAAAACTATTATTATGGTCTTGTTACAAATGTATTAGACTGGTAACATGTGTGGCGAATATACAATGTTAAAATACATATATAATAACATAAAATAGTATACAATGACTCAACAGTCATGCGTTTGGGTTTAGATATAAAAAAAACAGAACCTGGCGCGTTTCCCCGCTGAAAAGCCGCTTCGTCAGAGGTGGAGGGAAGTCAAGACAGCCCTGCCAGAGTCAAACAATGGAATTAGTCTCTTGACTACAGTACTAAATACATCAATATTACAGCCACAAGAAACCACAGTGTTAGTCTATTGCTTTAGACCAGAACATTTGTGATATTCCTAAGGGAGAGGGATTGATAATAAAGGTTCCTTACCTCGGTTACTCATAAAAGAAATCAATTAGGGAGACCAGAACTTGGTATTTTGGGATCCTTCTTTTTTGTCAGACTTAATGTTTGTTTCATGTGTCTGTCTCCTCTATTAGGGTATACAAAAAACAAAAACTGTCTGCGCTTCTTACCCTAATAAAGTTGGCAACAAATATATAAACATAATATAAATGAGAGGTTTTGGTTATATGAATTGGCCAAAGCATAATTAAGCTCACCCGCCACGTCAAGGCACACTCTCAATAGGGTGAGATCCTTTTCCTCTATTAGGGTAAAATGTTTTTTTGTATCCTGTGGGTATTTACAAAGGATAATTATACCGAGATCTTTTAACATCTCTCTCTTTTTTCCCTTTTTCCTTTCTTTTTCTTTACACGTCAAATCTTACCTGCTAAAATAGAGAGTAGCGGGGTGTATCCGGTTTATGCCTCTGCAGGTGTCGAGAAGAAAAGAATTTCAGTTTTTTTTAATGTGATGGTTATTTCTTAGAATTCCTCTGACGTTCTTGCGCATATCATGCGTTCCGGTGAAGGGTTTTGTTTTTTTCGCGTTTACGTAGAGGGTTAATCCCGCGGTGATATCAGGAAAGGCTGCTTCCAGGTTGCAAATACGAAAATACGTGTGGGAATGCTACAACTGGGGCCTTTTTATAAGAAGGGGAAAGCAGCGAGTGTCCCCATTTAACTGATAACAGGTGGAAGCTTAATGTTCTGGTGTTAATATTTGGGGAATCCATATAACCAATATATTTTTCTGTAATAATGTGGTTTTAAGCGGCGACAAAGTTATGATGTGCCCTTCACTGGGACACCGTTTCTGTTGTGTTATGTTTTTGTTGTGCACGTTTAAATGAATCTTTTTTATTGATTTGTACCAGGTGTATATACATTTATCATTTTTATTACCTATTTGTAACAGATCCGAATAAATTGATAAACAATGTCTTATTCGTAAATATACATAAAATTGCTGATATGGTATACCCCAAATCTGATGTAATTGTTCAAATGATAAAAAGGTATTCCCATGAAACAAAGCATTAACCCATTTTATGCCTTTTGCATACCAAATGGATAAATCTATGTTAGGAATTAATAAACCGAGTGTTTTAAATGGGGTAACCGTTTGAATTTTAAATAATTCAGGACACAAACTAGCTGTCCACTCCCGTGTTTTCAGTGCTATATTAGATGGTTCCAGAGTACATTTTACACTGGGGCGAAGATGTTTAGGAAGCCATAACAGTTCTTCAGGTTTATAAGAAATTAACATATTATTCTCTAAATCAACCCAACCAATTTGACCTGGAGGGGAAAGAAACAAAATAGCCTGTGCTAAAAGTACTGCTTTATGAAAAATATATAAATCCGGAAGGCCTGGTCCACCCAAATCAACAGGTATTCTTAATAAGTTATCTGCTATTCTATTTTTTTGTTCCTTGGTTAATAAATGTGTTTACATCTTTTTGATACTTTAATAAAGTAGCTTTAGATATATGTAGAGGGATCATTCGAAAAATGTATAATCATTTTGGAAAAGCTGTCATTTTAAAAGCAGCTGTTCGACCCAACCAGGATAAGTTATAGGTGGCCCATGAATTAAAGTCTTTTTTAATGTCTACCCACAGTTCAGATAGGTTTGTTGGAATCATTTGTTTCATGGTATCAGTCCGTTTTATCCCTAAATACTCTATATAGTGCATTTTCCAGAGAAAATCATATTGTTGTTTCCGAGTATTTATCGTACTTTGTGGCAGATTTAATGTCATAGCTTGAGTTTTTTTAGTATTCATTTTATGGTATGATATTTTACTATAGTATTCTAATATATTAAATAATGAAGGGATAGATTTTTGAGGTTCAGTAATGGTTAATAAAATATCATCTGCAAATAAATTAAATTTTAATGTAATTTGTTCAGGTACGGGAAAACCCGCTCCAGAATGACGGATTTTGATAGCTAAAGGCTCTAATGCCAGTACATATAATATCGGGGACGATGGGCACCCCTGTCTTGTTCCATTTGAGATAATAATGTCCTTAGAAACGAATCCTTCATTTAAAACATTTGCTATTGGGGAAGAGTACATTGCCATTATATCTCTGACAAACACAGAAGGACATTTTTTTCGTGTTGCTTTACGATAATGCCAATTTAGTCTGTCAAAGGCTTTTTCAGCGTCTAGAGAAAGAATTGCACGTGGAATTATTTTTTTTCCCGAAATCTGAATGACAATCAGTTTCCTTGCGTTATCAGATGCTTGTCTACCTTTAATAAAACCTACTTGGTCATTAAGGATTAAAGATGTTAATAGCGGTGTTATCCTGTTTGCTAAAATCTTTGCGAAAATTTTTAGATCCACATTTAAAAGAGATATTGCTCGGTAATTAGCACATTCATCAGTAGATTTACCACCTTGGCACTGGATAATAAGTCTGTTATCACTCCGTTTGAATAAGAAGTCATATTGCATTTATATAAAAGATGCTGCTGACTTTCCAGAAAATTGCAAAATAAAAGAAGTTTTAAAGGGCAATATCATGAAAAATCTAAAACCACACAAAGCACTATTATTATGGTCTTGTTACGAATTTATTAGACTAACAACAAGTTAATAACTAATATAACTAATAACAATAACTAATAACAAGTTATGCAGAGCCCTGCATAGAGATGATCTGTGTCATCAGAGTCTCAGAACACTAAGCAAATTGTCCACTCCGACCACTCCAATCCATCCTCAGCCACTCAGGTTATCGTTCTCCTTCCTCTCAGCCAGCAGATCCGCAAAGGTCTGGGCAGAATACACCTGGTCCTCGTTGATCTTGAGCATTTGGAGCTCATAAGATCGATGATGGCAAGAGAGACTCAATGCTTTAGCACCGGCGACAGATAAACTCCCCCAAACATTTCAGCAGCTCGCTGGTTGAAGCCCGCAAGAATTTGGGAGGCGTAGGGGTCTGGGTGGAGGCGTCCCGTTTCTGCTTCCGGTTTGAGAAGAATGGCCTCTTCTTCGTGGATTTCCCATGATCGTGTCCCTGAGAGCCTTTACGAGGGAGGCACGAGGCAACGCACTCCCCATGATTGGTGAACCTGGATAAAAAAAACATAAACAAAACAACATAAGATTCTGTTTAATAAATGACAAACAATCAAACTCATCCATTACTAAGAAATGTTCTCCTATGATATGGAATAAATACCAAAATGTAAAAGCCGTCGATTCCTCTGATTCCATCTAATTAATCATATCATCAGTAATCATATAATGGGGTCTTTCAGTCCCTGAGCAGATGACCTTCCTAATGTTTTGCTCAAATATTCATTTCTTGGGAATATTTGGAAACCAACACATTATCAACAAAGATCTGGCTTATGGTGGATACAGATATTATTACTATATTGCCAGTACCTGTCCATCAGACGCAGGACCTACCTTCAGATATCACCGGATGCTTCTATGAAAGTGGAAAAATCGAGTTCTTCCAGTCGTTTGGTAGAAGATAAGATTTCCTCTAAAACCACTAATCCAACACTCTTTGTGTGATGTCTTGGACAGTCAACTATTATTATGGTCTTGTTACAAACGTATTAGACTAGTAACAAGTTACGCAGAGCCCTGCATAGAGATGATCTGTGTCATCAGAGTCTCAGAACACTAAGCTAATTGTCCACTCCGATCACTCCAATCCATCCTCAGCCACTCAGGTTATCGTTCTCCTTCCTCTCAGCCAACAGATCCGCAAAGGTCTGGGCAAAATACACCGGGTCCTCGTTGATCTTGAGCATTTTGGAGCTCATAAGATCGATGACGGCAAGGCATCTCTTCCAGAAAAAACGCCTCGTGAAGCCCTCCACCTTGAATAGTTCAGAAGGGTACGTGGTGGCACTCCCCATGTAAGAGCAGGTGACATACGCGCAGAGCATCACTTCTGCCTCCAACTCTTCCTCGTTCTCCAGTTCTGATGAGATCACCTCACGGCACAGCATGTACAGAAATATCACGCTGGCCGGGGATAAGAAGCGGTTCTCGTCCCATCTACGCAAGTCGCTGTCCAGATGTTTAAGCCAGTAGACCGCGTCCAGGGGAGAGAGAGACTCGATGCTTTGGCACCGGCGACAGATAAACTCCCCCAAACATTTCAGCAGCTCGCTGGTTGAAGCTCGCAAGACTGTGAATTTGGGAGGCGTAGGGGTCTGGGTGGAGGCGTCCCGTTTCTGCTTCCGGTTTGAGAAGAATGGCCTCTTCATGGATTTCCCATGATCGTGTCCCTGAGAGCCTTTACGAGGGAGGCACGAGGCCAGCGCACTCCCCATGATTGATGAACCTTCAAATATCACCGGATGCTTCTATGAAAACGGAAAAATCGAGTTCTTCCAGTCGTTTGATAGAAGATAAGTTTTCCTCTAAAATCACTAATCCAACACTCTTTGTGTGACGTCTTGGACAGTCTGCACAAGGAATGATTCGGTTCACCTGCGCTCCTGCAGTTCTATGGAATCTTCATTATGACATCACAATTACTGCACAGATTGCATCACTCTTTATGACATCAGCAGATAGCCTGACCAGGCTGCTTCCTACCCCAGTACATTTACACATCTGTTATGGAGTCTCTTTCGGTTTGTAAGATAGGAGTTTATTTCTGTCCATACTGTCTACTGTAAACATATCCATTTCAATAATTTTTATTGAAATTTTTATTTCATAGACTGTAGTAACTTACAATAAACTTTTGATTTGAAGAAAATACATTAGAAATGTGTTACAACTGATATTCAATTCCGAATTGGTCTCCTATAATTGAATTGGCTCCAGTACATGAAAATAATAAATTAATGAATATTAAAATAAGAATATATGAGCTGGATACAATATGAAGAAAAAATACTCCTGACTTAGAAAACAAAAACCACTGGCCTTGTTTCTACCTTTTTCTGAACCAATTATTAATATTACTTGTTGAACTAAAATACAGAGCATTGTTACACTAGCAAAGACATACATTTATCATTAGATATCCAGACATAACTACACATAGCATATGATATATGCTGAAAATTCATTACTATTAAGTCGAGAACAAAAAAAAAATACATGTTTCTCCATGGACCCATTTACACAAATCCATATACAAAGATATATATCCCTACATACACATGCATAATATACATACACATATACCTACACATGCATAATATACATACACATATACATACACATGCATAATATACATACACATATACCTACACATGCATAATATACATACACATATACCTACACATGCATAATATACATACACATATACCTACACATGCATAATATACATACACATATACCTACGCATGCATAATATACATACACATATACCTACGCATGCATAATATACATACACATATACCTACGCATGCATAATATACATACACATATACCTACACATGCATAATATACATACACATATACCTACACATGCATAATATACATACACATATACCTACACATGCATAAAATACATACACATATACCTACACATGCATAATATACATACACATATACCTACACATGCATAATATACATACACATATACCTACACATGCATAATATACATACACATATACCTACACATGCATAATATACCTACACATGCATATACATCCCTGTTTCATTCCTCTTCCCCTCCTTTTTACTGACTACTCTACAAAAAGAAAGAATAACCATATTAAGTAAGAGTTTGTTTGAGGGCTATATTGGATATAGGAGCCCAGACCTGATCATATAAAGCCACTGAATCTGAAAGAGAATGAGACATGTATTCCATGTTTTTTATATCTAATAAATTAGGTACTGCTCCTAAAAGAGCAATCTCAGGTGAGACCGGAACATTCAATTGAAGTAGTTTGGATGACAAGCAAAAAATTTGATTCCATAAAGGTTGAATTTTGTGGCAATGCCACAGAATGTGACTTAGAGTCCCCCTTTCTCCACATTCTCTCCAACAAAGATGAGAAATATTTGGGAACATATGATGTCATTTCTCTGGGGTGAGATACCATCTATACAATATGTTTTTTTATTAATTTCTTTGTGATTAGCGCACCTAGATGTTTGGGAAAGAGTACGTACATTTTTGTTCCATTGTTCTTTTGTAAAGTTTATTCCTAATTCTACCTCCCGTTTGAGCATATAAGGTAGTTTGTCTTGAAGCATTTGCTTTTGTAGGAAAAAATAACAAACCGAAATAGCCTTTCTTATATAAGGCACTTGCTTGCAGAGATTCATAAGGAGTAAAGTATTTTTATTACCTATTTGTAACAGATCCGAATAAATTGATAAACAATGTCTTATTCGTGAATATACATAAAATTGCTGATATGGTATACCCCAAATCTGATGTAATTGTTCAAATGATAAAAAGGTATTCCCATGAAACAAAGCATTAACCCGTTTTATGCCTTTTGCATACCAGATGGATAAATCTATGTTAGGAATTAATAAACCGAGTGTTTTAAATGGGGTAACCGTTTGAATTTTAAATGATTCAGGACACAAACTAGCTGTCCACTCCCGTGTTTTTAATGCTATATTAGATGGTTCCAGAGTACATTTTACACTGGGGCGAAGATGTTTAGGAAGCCATAACAGTTCTTCAGGTTTATAAGAAATTAACATATTATTCTCTAAATCAACCCAACCAATTTGACCTGGAGGGGAAAGAAACAAAATAGCCTGTGCTAAAAGTACTGCTTTATGAAAAATATATAAGTCCAGAAGGCCTAGTCCACCCAAATCAACAGGTATTCTTAATAAGTTATCTGCTATTCTATTTTTTTTCCTTGGTTAATAAATGTGTTTACATCTTTTTGATACTTTAATAAAGTAGCTTTAGATATATGTAGAGGGATCATTCGAAAAATGTATAATCATTTTGGAAAAGCTGTCATTTTAAAAGCAGCTGTTCGACCCAACCAGGATAAGTTATAGGTGGCCCATGAATTAAAGTCTTTTTTAATGTCTACCCACAGTTCAGATAGGTTTGCTGGAATCATTTGTTTCATGGTATCAGTCCGTTTTATCCCTAAATACTCTATATAGTGCATTTTCCAGAGAAAATCATATTGTATTTCCGAGTATTTATCGTACTTTGGTGAAGATTTAATGTCATAGCTTGAGGTTTTTTAGTATTCATTTTATGGTATGATATTTTACTATAGTATTCTAATATATTAAATAATGAAGGGATAGATTTTTGAGGTTCAGTAATGGTTAATAAAATATAATCTGCAAATAAATTAAATTTTAATGTAATTCGTTCAGGTACGGGAAAACCCGCTCCAGAATGACGTATTTTGATAGCTAAAGGCTCTAATGCCAGTACATATAATATCGGAGACGATGGGCACCCCTGTCTTGTTCCATTTGGGATAATAATGTCCTTGGAAACGAATCCTTCATTTAAAACATTTGCTATTGGGGAAGAGTACATTGCCATTATAGCTCTGACAAATTGCACATAGAATTTTTTTTTTTTCCCGAAATCTGAATGACAATCAGTTTTCTTGCGTTATCAGATGCTTGTCTACCTTTAATAAAACCTACTTGGTCATTAAGGATTAAAGATGTAAATAGCGGTGTTATCCTGTTTGCTAAAATCTTTGCGAAAATTTTTAGATCCACATTTAAAAGAGATATTGCTCGGTAATTAGCACATTCATCAGTAGATTTACCACCTTGGTACTGGATAATAAGTCTGTTATCACTCCGTTTGAATAAGAAGTCATATTGCATTTATATAAAAGATGCTGCTGACTTTCCAGAAAATTGCAAAATAAAAGAAGTTTTAAAGGGCAATATCATGAAAAATCTAAAACCACACAAAGCACTATTATTATGGTCTTGCTACGAATTTATTAGACTAATAACAAGTTAATAACTAATATAACTAATAAGAATAACTAATAACAATAACTAATAACAAGTTATGCAGAGCCCTGCATAGAGATGATCTGTGTCATCAGAGTCTCAGAACACTAAGCAAATTGTCCACTCCGATCACTTCAATCCATCCTCAGCCACTCAGGTTATCGTTCTCCTTCCTCTCAGCCAGCAGATCTGCAAAGGTCTGGGCAAAATACACCTGGTCCTTGTTGATCTTGAGCATTTTGGAGCTCGTAAGATCGATGATGGCAAGAGAGACTCGATGCTTTAGCACCGGCGACAGATAAACTCCCCCAAACATTTCAGCAGCTTGCTGGTTGAAGCCCGCAAGATCGTAAATTTGGGAGGCGTAGGGGTCTGGGTGGAGGCGTCCCATTTCTGCTTCCGGTTTGAGAAGAATGGCCTCTTCTTCGTGGATTTCCCATGATCGAGTCCCTGAGAGCCTTTACGAGGGAGGCACGAGGCCAGCGCACTCCCCATGATTGGTGAACCTGGATAAAAAAAACATAAAAAACAAAACATAATTAGATTCTGTTTAATAAATGACAAACAATCAAACTTATCCATTACTAAGAAATGTTCTCCTATGATATGGAATAAATACCAAAATGTAAAAGCCGTCGATTCCTCTGATTCCATCTAATTAATCATATCATCAGTAATCATATAATGGGGTCTTTCAGTCCCTGAGCAGATGACCTTCCTAATGTTTTGCTCAAATATTCATTTCTTGGAAATATTTGGAAACCAAAACATTATCAACAAAGATCTGGCTTATGGTGGATACAGATATCATTACTATATTGTCAGTACCTGTCCCTCAGACGCAGGACCTACCTTCAGATATCACCGGATGCTTCTATGAAAACGGAAAAATCGAGTTCTTCCAGTCGTTTGGTAGAAGATAAGATTTCCTCTAAAATCACTAAACCAACACTCTTTGTGTGATGTCTTGGACAGTGAACTATTATTATGGTCTTGTTACAAATGTATTAGACTAGTAACAAGTTACGCAGAGCCCTGCATAGAGATGATCTGTGTCATCTGAGTCTCAGAACACTAAGCAAATTGTCCACTCCGATCACTCCAATCCATCCTCAGCCACTCAGGTTATCGTTCTCCTTCCTCTCAGCCAGCAGATCCGCAAAGGTCTGGGCAAAATACAGCGGGTCCTCGTTGATCTTGAGCATTTTGGAGCTCATAAGATCGATGATGGCAAGGCATCTCTTCCAGAAAAACCACCTCGTGAAGCCCTCCACCTTGAATAGTTCAGAAGGGTACGTGATGGCACTCCCCATGTAAGAGCAGGTGACATACGCGCAGAGCATCACTTCTGCCTCCAACTCTTCCTCGTTCTCCAGTTCTGATGAGATCACCTCACGGCACAGCATGTACAGAAATATCACGCTGGCCGGGGATAAGAAGCGGTTCTCGTCCCATCTACGCAAGTCGCCGTCCAGATGTTTAAGCCAGTAGACCGGGTCCAGGGGAGAGAGAGACTCGATGCTTTGGCACCGGCGACAGATAAACTCCCCCAAACATTTCAGCAGCTCGCTGGTTGAAGCTCGCAAGACTGTGAATTTGGGAGGCGTAGGGGTCTGGGTGGAGGCGTCCCGTTTCTGCTTCCGGTTTGAGAAGAATGGCCTCTTCTTCATGGGTTTCCCATGATCGTGTCCCTGAGAGCCTTTACGAGGGAGGCACAAGGCCAACGTACTCCCCATGATTGATGAACCTTCAGATATCACCGGATGCTTCTATGAAAACGGAAAAATCGAGTTCTTCCAGTCGTTTGATAGAAGATAAGATTTCCTCTAAAATCACTAAACCAACACTCTTTGTGTGACGTCTTGGACAGTCTGCACAAGGAATGATTCGGTTCACCTGCGCTCCTGCCGTTCTAGGGAATCTTCATTATGACATCACAATTACTGCACAGATTGCATCACTCTTTGTGACATCACAATTACTGCACAGATTGCATCACTCTTTATGACATCAGCAGATAGCCCGACCAGGCTGCTTCCTACCCCAGTATATTTACACATCTGTTATGGAAACAGTCTCTTTCGGTTTGTAAGATAGGAGTTTATTTCTGTCCATACTGTCTACTGTAAACATATCCATTTCTAAAGTGTCAGTATTGTACCCCTTTTCTTCGAATCTCCCTTTTAAAACTGACGCTTGTTCAGAGAAGGTTTCTCTATCACTGCAATTCCTTCTCAATCTTTGAAATTGTCCCTTTGGTACGTTTGTGAGCCACGGTGAATAGTGGCAGCTTTCAAGTGAGATACAGCCATTTATATCCACGGGTTTACAAAAACTATTATTATTATGGTCTTGTTACAATTGTATTAGACTGGTAACATGTGTGGCGAATATACAATGTTAAAATACATATATAATAACATATAAAATAGTATACAATGACTCAACAGTCATGCGTCTGGGTTTAGATATAAAAAAAAAACAGAACCTGACGCGTTTTGCCACTGAATATCACATTTGTGATATTCCTAAGGGAGAGGGATTGATAATAAAGGTTCCTTACCTCGGTTACTCATAAAAGAAATGAATTACGGAGACCAGAACTTGGTATTTTGGGATCCTTCTTTTTTGTCAGACTTAATGTTTGTTTCATGTGTCTGTCTCCTATATTAGGGTGAAATGTTTTTTGTATCCTGTGGGTATTTACAAAGGATAATTATACCGAGATCTTTTAACATCTCTCTCTTTTTTCCCTTTTTCCTTTCTTTTTCTTTACACGTCAAATCTTACCTGCTAAAATAGAGAGTAGCGGGGTGTATCCGGTTTATGCCTCTGCAGGTGTCGAGAAGAAAAGAATTTCAGTTTTTTTTTAATGTGATGGTTATTTCTTAGAATTCCTCTGATGTTCTTGCGCATATCATGCGTTCCGGTGAAGGGTTTGTTTTTTTTCGAGTTTACGTAGAGGGTTAATCCCGCGGTGATATCAGGAAAGGCTTCTTCCAGGTTGCAAATACGAAAATACGTGTGGGAATGCTACAACTGGGGCCTTTTTATAAGAAGGGGAAAGCAGCGAGTGTCCCCATTTAACTGATAACAGGTGGAAGCTTAATGTTCTGGTGTTAATATTTGGGGAATCCATATAACCAATATATTTTTCTGTAATAATGTGGTTTTAAGCGGCGACAAAGTTATGATGTGCCCTACACCGGGACACCGTTTCTGTTGTGTTATGTTTTTGTTGTGCACGTTTAAATGAATCTTTTTTTTTTTTTATTGATTTGTACCAGGTGTATATACATTTATCATTTTTATTACCTATTTGTAACAGATCCGAATAAATTGATAAACAATGTCTTATTCGTAAATATACATAAAATTGCTGATATGGTATACCCCAAATCTGATGTAATTGTTCAAATGATAAAAAGGTATTCCCATGAAACAAAGCATTAACCCATTTTATTCCTTTTGCATAACAAATGGATAAATCTATGTTGGGAATTAATAAACCGAGTGTTTTAAATGGGGTAACCGTTTGAATTTTAAATAATTCAGGACACAAACTAGCTGTCCACTCCCGTGTTTTCAATGCTATATTAGATGGTTCCAGAGTACATTTTACACTGGGGCGAAGATGTTTTGGAAGCCATAACAGTTCTTCAGGTTTATAAGAAATTAACATATTATTCTCTAAATCAACCCAACCAATTTGACCTGGAGGGGAAAGAAACAAAATAGCCTGTGCTAAAAGTACTGCTTTATGAAAAATATATAAATCCGGAAGGCCTGGTCCACCCAAATCAACAGGTATTCTTAATAAGTTATCTGCTATTCTATTTTTTTGTTCCTGGTTAATAAATGTGTTTACATCTTTTTGATACTTTAATAAAGTAGCTTTAGATATATGCAGAGGGATCATTCGAAAAATGTATAATCATTTTGGAAAAGCTGTGATTTTAAAAGCAGCTATTCGACCCAACCAGGATAAGTTATTTATGGCTCATGAATTAAAGTCTTTTTTTAATGTCTACCCACAGTTCAGATAGGTTTGCTGGAATCATTTGTTTCATGGTATTAGTCCGTTTTATCCCTAAATACTCTATATAGTGCATTTTCCAGAGAAAATCATATTGTTGTTTCAGAGTATTTATCGTACTTTGTGGCAGATTTAATGTCATAGCTTGAGTTTTTTTAGTATTCATTTTATGGTATGATATTTCACTATAGTTTTCTAATACCGTATTTGCTCGATTATAAGACGAGGTTTTTTTCAGAGCAAATCAAGGTCGTCTTGTAATCAGACCTCAAAAAAATGTCCGCTGGGGCCAGGCTGCTTACCGGTGCTTTGGTCGCGAGCAGCGTCTCTGCTACTAGCAGCAGGAGAACAGAAAGCTAGTAGAGTGTCACATAACTCTGTCTCCCCCTCCTTCCTCTGGGGGCGGGGCCAGAGAAGTTGCTCGCACAGCCGGGCCCCTGCAGAAGCCTTCGAGTGAGATCTGTAGTTCAGGTAAGGGGGTGGGGGAGGGTTTTTGAGCAAGTATGTGTGATTAATGGAATGAATGAGTATTTAAGTGTTTGTGAATGAGTGTGTGTGTCTGTGATAGCATGGATGTGTAAGGGGGGTGATGGTGGTAGCATGGCATAGGGAGGCTGTACTCACACTCCTATCATCCCCAGGTTCCAGCATGTACTGGCTGCCTTGGCTTGATAGGAGTGTGAATGCTGTTAGCAGTTATATATATACCTCCAGAAATGCCTTTTAACCACCTATATGCCACTCTGCCCCATGATATGCCTTTTAACCCCCTATATGCCACTCTGGCATATAGGGGGTTAAAAGGCATATCATGGGGAAGAGTAGCATATAGGAGGGTATAAGACATTTCTGGAGGCAGAGTGGCATATAGAGGGTTAAAAGGCACATCATGGGGCAGAGTGGCAAATAGGGGGTTTAAGGCATTTCTGGGGGCAGAGTGGCAACCCTGGGGGCAGATGTGCATAACTGGGGGGACAGGTTGGCAAATAAAAGGAAATAAAAAAAAATATATTTTTCTCAATCATAGCTTTTATTAAATATGAAAAAATTGTTTACATGAATTAATATTTACTGGTAAAACTTTTTTTCCTATAGGGCAGACCTGGGCAAAGCACGGCCCGCGGGCCACATCCGGCCCGCTGAATAGCTCGGACCGGCCCGCAAAGAGTGTCCTGGTGACTCACCAATGAGTCCGGTGTCCCCCCCCCCGCCCCGGTCACTTACCTTAAACTCCTGTGTTGGAAGCGTTTGTCTCGGGTGCCGGCGCTTTACGCTGGGCGCCGGCATATGACGTCAGACGCCGGCGATCAGCAGTGAAGCGCCGGCACCCGAGACAAACGCCTCACGCTTCCAACACAGGAGTTTAAGGTAAGTGACCGGGGCGGGGGGGGAGATCCTGAGAAGGGGGGGTTAGGGAGTTAGAGGGGAGATACTGAGAAGGGGGGGTTAGGGAGTTAGAGGGGAGATACTGAGAAGGGGGGTTAGGGAGGGAGGTCTTACTGTGTGTGTGTGTCTTACTGTGTTTGTGTGTGTGTGTCTTACTGTGTGTGTGTGTATCTTACTGTGTCTGTGTGTGTCTCACTGTGTCTGTGTGTGTCTTACTGTGTCTGTGTGTGTCTTACTGTGTCTGTGTGTGTCTCACTGTGTCTGTGTGTGTCTTACTGTGTCTGTGTGTGTCTTACTGTGTCTGTGTGTGTCTTACTGTGTCTGTGTGTGTCTTACTGTGTCTGTGTGTGTCTTACTGTGTCTGTGTGTCTTACTGTGTCTGTGTGTGTCTCACTGTGTCTGTGTGTGTCTTACTGTGTCTGTGTGTGTCTTACTGTGTCTGTGTGTGTCTCACTGTGTCTGTGTGTGTCTTACTGTGTCTGTGTGTGTCTTACTGTGTCTGTGTGTGTCTTACTGCGTGTGTCTTACTGTGTTCATAGCTTATTCAGTTATTGTAATAAATATTTTAGCCCATTTTTTAGCTCAAAATATTTTTTCCTTTTTTTTCTCCTCTAAAATCTAGGTGCGTCTTATCAGCAGGTGCGTCTTATAGAGCGAAAAATACGGTATGCACTCCGAAGCCTTGTTCATTTTGTTCACTTCTGTGCTGTGCTAATAGTTATTCAGGCCTTACTTATTCAAGCACCTCTACCAATGACGTAGGCTTGAATAACTTTATTAAACAGCACATAAGTTAACAAAATGGACAAGGCTTCGGAGTTTGTAGTTTGTAGAGGTCTGGCCCTCTAAAACCATTCCAATTTCTCATGTGGCCCCATGGGAAAATTAATTGCCCACCCCTGCTATAGGGTCATCTTATATTCAGGGTTTTTGTTTTTTTCCTAAATTAATTATTAGATTTTGGGGGGTCGTCTTATAATCGAGCAAATACGGTATATTAAATAACGAAGGGATAGATTTTTGAGATTCAGTAATGGTTAATAAAATATCTGCAAATTAATTCAATTTTAATGTAATTCGTTCAGGTATGGGAAAACCCGCTACATCTCCAGAATGACGTATTTTTGTAGCTAAAGGCTCTAATGCCAGTACATATAATATTGGGGCCGATGGGCACCCCTGTCTTGTTCCATTTGAGATAATAATGTCCTTGGAAACGAATCCTTCATTTAAAACATTATATCTCTGACAAACACAGAAGGAAAGTTTTTGTAGTGTTGCTTTACGATAATGCCAATTTAGTCTGTCAAATGCTTTTTCAGCGTCTAGAGAAAGAATTGCACATGGAATTATTATTTTTTTTCCGAAATCTGAATGACATTAATCAGTTTTCTTGCGTTATCAGATGCTTGTCTACCTTTAATAAAACCTACTTGGTCATTAAGGATTAAAGATGTTAATAGTGGTGTTATCCTGTTTGCTAAAATCTTTGCCAAAATTTTTAGATCAACATTTAACCCCTTCGTGACAAAGGCTGATTTTACTTTTTCTACCCTTCGTGACAATGGCCGTTTTAACATTTCTGCGCTGCTCGTGTTTAGCTGTAATTTTCTTCTTTCCCGTTTACTGAACCCACACACATTAGATATTGTTTTTTTCAGGACAAGAAGGGCTTTCTTTAGATGACATTGGTTTGATTGTATCATATTATTTACTATTAAAAAAAGTATAAAATATGGTGAAAAATTTAGAAAAAAATGACTAAATTTTAGTTGAAAAATCTTTTACTCATCTATAAAAGGTAATAAAAAAACCTGCTAAATAGATTCTACTATTTGTCCTGAGTTTAGAAATACCCAATGTTTTTATGTTTTTTTGCTTTTTTCTACACATTATGGGGCAATAAGTACAGGTAGCGTTTTGCTATTTCAAAGCCATGTTTTCCAAATCTGGTAATTCTTCCCCCCCATGTGCCATTTCGGGTATCTTTGAAGCCGGCCAATGCAATTTACCCCATCAAATCATATATTTTTGAAAACTAGACAGCCCAGGGTATTCCAAATGCTGGTATTTTAACCCTTTCCAAGCACTTATTCTACCATCAGCCTTTGTCAAACTTTATGGTAGTAATTTTTTTGCATTTGTTTTTTCACACACATTTTACTTTAGGTATGAATAAACAGGTTCTGGTATATGTCACTATCAAAAAACACCCCAATGTGTGTTTAGCAACATCTCCTGAGTACAGCGATACCTCACATGAATGATTTTGCCTAGCTGTTTGGGGGCAAAAGGGCCACATTTGGGGCATGCACATTTTTCAATGTTGAACTTTGGCGTTTGGGGATCCACTGCCCATGCCCTATTTGGTACATCTTTGAGCCGGGCCATTTCAGTGTGCCCAATAAAGCTATAAATTTTTGAAAACTAGACACCCCAGGGTATTTCAAATGCTAGTATTTTAACTCTTTCCATGCACCATATCTACCACCAGTCTTTGTCAAACTTTGTGATAGTCATTTTTTTGCATTTGTTTTTTCACACACATTTTACTTTAGGTATGAATAAACAGGTTCTGGTATATGTCACTATCAAAAAACACCCCAATATGTGTTCAGCAACATCTCCTGAGTACAGCGATACCTCTCATGAATGATTTTGCCTGGCTGTTTGGGGGCAAAAGGGCCACATTTGGGGCATGCACATTTTTCAATGTTGAACTTTGGCATTTGGGCATCCACTGCCCATGCCCTATTTGGTACATCTTTGAGCCGGGCCATTTCAGTGTGCCCAACAAAACCATATATTTTTGAAAACTAGACACCCCAGGGTATTTTAAATGCTGGTATTTTAACTCTTTGCATGCACACATTTTACCACCAGCATTTTTTCAAAGTTTGCAGTAGTATTTTTGTGTGTGTATTTTTCCCACACACACCTACTTTATGTATGAATTTACAGCTCCTGGTATATGCCGCTGTCACACGACACCCCAATATGTATTCAGCAACATCTCCTGAGTACAGTGATACCCCACATGCATGGGTTTGTCATTTTTGGGGGAACTAAAAGGCCACATTTGGGACGTGTGCATTTTTCTAATTGGAAATTAGATGTGTGGCCATCCTTCCCTCCGTGTTAATTGGGACCTTGTTGAACCCGGCCAATTCAATTTACCCCATCAAATCATACATTTTTTAAAAGTAGACACCCCATGGGCATTTAATATGCCAGTATTTTAACTCTTTCCATGCGAGAATTGTTTTAAGCTAATATGCTAATTTTAGGACTTGCTCACAAAAATATATTTTTTATATATATATATTTTTTGCCTTTTTTTTTAATTTTTTTAACATTTTTTTTCACCTTGAAGGTTCCCCTGATAGTGACATCAGTGGGAAATTATTTTTACATTTTACTGGTTTTTTACTATTTTTTTTCTAATTATTATTAATTTTATTTTATTTTTAATTTATTTTTTCTAATCACACTGTGATTAGAAAGCTGAGCTCCATTGACTTGCATGGTTAAATGCAGTACCTATATTCAACCTGCAAGTGGAGCCAGAATTCTCTAGAGGGTCTGGAGACCGTCTAGCGAACTTTTTAGACTTTATTGTTTTTCTTTATTGAATTTTCCCGGACCGCCGCCATCTTGCTGATGGCGAAGATCACCGGCAGCTGCGGCTGTGACCGCTCTCCGGAGCGGTCACAGTCCATCCCCCGGTAAGTGTTTGGTGTCGCTGGATGCCTCCTGATCGAGGCATTCCAGCGACACCATTTAAGTTTAGGAGGCGATCGTTGATCGCCTCCTAAACGCTTTTAAAACGGGCGTCCGCCGCCATACAAAGTATGGCGGATGTTGACGCCCCGGGGAGGGGCCAGAGATGGCCCCTTTGTGCCGATAATGGCGTTGCTGAATGCCTCGAGGTCAAGGCATTACAGCAACGCCGTTTCGGTGCAGAAAGCGAAAATAGATCGCTTTCTGCACCCGTTTAATGACGTGCCGGTCCTGGCACGTCATTTGTCGTTATCGACTTGAATTTCCGTGATGTGCCCGGACCGGCAATTGTCATCAAGGGGTTAAAAGAGATTGTGACGGATCGTCCTGTGCCCCAGACTGGACACATCCGCCCGTCAGCTCCTTCCCTCTCCCAGTAAGCGGACACGCTGTGGCTGTCCGAAGAAAGCAGTCACAGACCAGCACTTCCCTCAATCATGAGACAGGACTTCATGCTTTGAGGTTAAAAACAGAACTCTCTTTATTACAAACACACAGAACTTATATACAATCTACATTCACTGTGCACCGAACCCAACCCCCAATCCTATCAGCCACATCCCCTCACAAATCCCATCAGCCACATCCCCTCACAAATCCCATCGGTATACAGGGGATGTATCAGGTGAGGGGATTAAGGGATACAATGGGTTCCCCCACCTGTGTTATCCCCCCTGTAGTGCGGGTGCCGTCTGGGCAGACAGGGCTGTGTTGGCTGATTAAGAGCCCCAGCCAGATTATAGGATCGTCTCTTTGAAGGCTGGAGCTGCAGCCACATTCAAACGGTACAAATAAATATAATAATAATAATAACAGTGAAGATCAGACATAGGTTCTTCACATTACTCCCCTCTTGTGCAAACGTCCGGCAGACACAGCCAGATCCCTAACGGATCGGCTTGGGGATGACCGGGCCTCTACTGTCTCTAGTCCTGCGGGGTAGGGAGAGCGGGCGTGCGGCTTCTGGGGCACCCTGGCAGCCCCATGTCAGTCACCCGGGCTCCTAGGCCTGGCCCGTAGTCAAAGGGTAAGAGGCCAGCCCAGAAGCCTCTCCAGTGGGCAGCCCTCTTTAGTCTCCTCTGCAGGCATGGGAGACCTTTCTCCAGGGCTTCCTTTCCCCTCTGGGCACTCAGCCCAGACTCGGCTCCCTCCCAACCTGATGGAACCCTCCCATGGTTACCCTGACTACGGGCTTGTCCCGAGTCAGCTCCACATTCCCCCACCCAAACAACAAGAGCCCACTCCAAAGCAGCAGCAGTTTCACTTACCCCTACCTGGCTCTCCGAGCTGGGGCTCGTTTTGCCCACTGGACCATGCCGCTGGGGAGGAGTGCCGGTTTCCCTTCCTCCCATAATTGGTGACAGCCGCTGGGGAGGGTCGCCGCCTGCGCCCCCTCCCGGATGCTCGTGCTGGGGAGCGCCAGATAATGGGGGTGTAAGCAGTGCAGGGCAGAGGTCAGCGACTCTCTGCCCGGTTGCCAGTGCTTCTGCTGGTGCAGGGAACGGTGCTGGGCAGAGAACAGCGTCACTCTGCCTTGTAGCCAGCGCTTCCGCTGGTGGTTCCCTGCTAGCAGGTGGGGACCCTTCGCTGTGGGGCGGGCAGAGGCCAG
Source organism: Sceloporus occidentalis (assembly GCA_023333645.1). NCBI lineage: Eukaryota > Metazoa > Chordata > Lepidosauria > Squamata > Phrynosomatidae > Sceloporus > Sceloporus occidentalis. The sequence goes on along the minus strand of JALMGF010000129.1, from coordinate 602,601 downwards.
CAGCACTCTGCCCTGTTGCCGGCGTTTCAGCCAGAGCGAGGATTGCTGGTGCAGGACAGAGGTCAGTGACGCTCTGCCCGGTTGCCAGTGCTTCTGCTGGTGCAGGGAACGTTGCTGGGCAGAGAACAGCGTCACCCTGCCTTGTGGCCAGCTCTTCCGCTGGTGGTTCCATGCTAGCAGGTTGGGACCCTTCGCTGTGGGGCGGGCAGAGGCCAGCAGCACTCTGCCCTGTTGCTGGCGTTTCAGCCAGAGCGAGGATTGCTGGTGCAGGACAGAGGTCAGCGACTCTCTCTCCGGGTGCCAGCACTTCTGGTTGGTCCTCGTTAGCCGGCGGGTACACTGTGCTGGGGGATGAGCAGAGGCCAGCAGCACTCTGCCCCGTGGCCGGCTCTTCTGCCGGTCTGGCATTTTGCGGTGCTGGGCAGAGGATCGCGTCGCACTGCTCTGGTGGGTCCCTGCTAGCAGGCAGGGACCTTTCACTGTGGGGGGGGCAGAGGCCAGTGGCACTCTGCCCCGCTGCCGGCGCTTCAGCCGGAGCAGGAGGGGCGCATGGTGCTGGGCAGAGAACAGCGTCCCTCTGCCCTGTTGTTGGCGCTTCTGCCGCCTCTAGTGGAAACCCATAGACTGCTGCCTCAAATTCCGGCGACTGCATGCGGTCCATAATCGCCCGGAAGACTTCCTCCCAAAAGTGATTGCCCACTTTCACCTCTTTGGGCTCTGGCTGCAATACCAGGGGCAGAGTGGCTGAACCTTCAAGTCCGGAGGCTTGCCAATTACAGTGAGCGGCCTCCGGAGCTCGCTCTGTGACATCTGTCGGCTCACACTGCAGGGCGTAGCGCCCCTCGAACAGCGCCAAGTATTCTGCCTCAAGGCACCATTCTCTGTCTACTAGTCTCTCAAGGTCTTGGCTGAGTTCACTTGTTGCAGTGGGCGGCAGGGCTCTCCGGCGCTTGTCACTAATGTCCCACCATCGGTCCATGTTGCCATTGCCAAAGACATCCCTTTCCTCGAATGCCTCCCACAACAGGCCAGGCCCACCAACATCCATCCCTTCCGGAGAATGGGGCTTTCTGGATTTTCGCTGTGGGCCTCGGGCTTCCCAGTATATGGCTCGGTACTCCTCTTCGAGCCCAATCTCCTGTCGGATCAGCTTCTCTAGCTCTGCAACCTCACCTGGAGACGCAGGTCCCCCGAACAAGTAGAGCCTCCCATTCACCTGGTCCCTGATTCGTTGTTCTAGGGTGGGCAGATGTGTACCTTGGTGGGCGCTCCACTTTTCTAGGGCCGCTCTCCATCCCACGAGCCGGGCTCGGGTCCGTCTCTCAAACTCCCATACTGGAGTCTCCGATTCGAGGGTCTCATCTCCCCTCCAAGTCACCCCGCATCCCGGTGACTGTTCAATCCACTCCATCTGTGGATCCGTTTGGCTCTTCCTCGCCAGGGTATAACTTTGTTCTGCGGCTAGTTGCTTTGGTCCGCTCTGGTCTGGAAGGAGTAGATCCCACCGCTTGCCACCAATGTGACGGATCGTCCTGTGCCCCAGACTGGACACATCCGCCCGTCAGCTCCTTCCCTCTCCCAGTAAGCGGACACGCTGTGGCTGTCCGAAGAAAGCAGTCACAGACCAGCACTTCCCTCAATCATGAGACAGGACTTCATGCTTTGAGGTTAAAAACAGAACTCTCTTTATTACAAACACACAGAACTTATATACAATCTACATTCACTGTGCACCGAACCCAACCCCCAATCCTATCAGCCACATCCCCTCACAAATCCCATCAGCCACATCCCCTCACAAATCCCATCGGTATACAGGGGATGTATCAGGTGAGGGGATTAAGGGATACAATGGGTTCCCCCACCTGTGTTATCCCCCCTGTAGTGCGGGTGCCGTCTGGGCAGACAGGGCTGTGTTGGCTGATTAAGAGCCCCAGCCAGATTATAGGATCGTCTCTTTGAAGGCTGGAGCTGCAGCCACATTCAAACGGTACAAATAAATATAATAATAATAATAACAGTGAAGATCAGACATAGGTTCTTCACAGAGATATTGCTCTGTAATTAGCACATTCATCAGTAGATTTACCACCTTGGCACTAGATAATAAGTCTGTTATCACCCTGTTTGAATAAGAAGTCATATTGCATTTATATAAAAGATGCTGCTGACTTTCCAGAAAATTGCAAAATAAAAGAAGTTTTAAAGGGCAATATCATGAAAAATCTAAAACCACACAAAGCACTATTATTATGGTCTTGCTACGAATTTATTAGACTAATAACAAGTTAATAACTAATATAACTAATAACAATAACTAATAACAATAACTAATAACAAGTTATGCAGAGCCCTGCATAGAGATGATCTGTGTCATCAGAGTCTCAGAACACTAAGCAAATTGTCCACTCCGATCACTTCAATCCATCCTCAGCCACTCAGGTTATCGTTCTCCTTCCTCTCAGCCAGCAGATCCGCAAAGGTCTGGGCAAAATACACCGGGTCCTCGTTGATCTTGAGCATAAATCTATGTTGGTAATTAATAAACCGAGTGTTTTAAATGGGGTAACCGTTTGAATTTAAAATAATTCAGGACACAAACTAGCTGTCCACTCCCGTGTTTTCAATGCTATATTAGATGATTCCAGAGTACATTTTACACTGGGGCGAAGATGTTTTGGAAGCCATAACAGTTCTTCAGGTTTATAAGAAATTAACATATTATTCTCTAAATCAACCCAACCAATTTGACCTGGAGGGGAAAGAAACAAAATAGCCTGTGCTAAAAGTACTGCTTTATGAAAAATATCTAAATCCAGAAGGCCTAGTCCACCCAAATCAACAGGTATTCTTAATAAGTTATCTGCTATTCTATTTTTTTTCCTTGGTTAATAAATGTGTTTACATCTTTTTGATACTTTAATAAAGTAGCTTTAGATATATGTAGAGGGATCATTTGAAAAATGTATAATCATTTTGGAAAAGCTGTGATTTTAAAAGCAGCTATTCGACCCAACCAGGATAAGTTATTCGTGGCTCATGAATTAAAGTCTTTTTTAATGTCTACCCACAGTTCAGATAGGTTTGCTGGAATCATTTCTTTCATGGTATTAGTCAGTTTTATCCCTAAATACTCTATATAGTGCATTTTCCAGAGAAAATCATATTGTTGTTTCCGAGTATTTATCGTACTTTGTGGCAGATTTAATGTCATAGCTTGAGTTTTTTTAGTATTCATTTTATGGTATGATATTTCACTATAGTTTTCTAATACCGTATTTGCTCGATTATAAGACGAGGTTTTTTTCAGAGCAAATGCTCTGAAAAATACCCCTCGTCTTATAATCGAGGTCGTCTTGTAATCAGACCTCAAAAAAATGTCCGCTGGGGCCAGGCTGCTTACCGGTGCTTTGGTCGCGAGCAGCGTCTCTTCTGCTAGCAGCAGGAGAACAGGAAGCTAGCAGAGTGTCACATAACTCTGCCTCCCCCCTCCTTCCTCTGGGGGCGGGGCCAGAGAAGTTGCTCGCACAGCCGGGCCCCTGCAGAAGTCTTCGAGTGAGATCTGTAGTTCAGGTAAGGGGGTGGGGGAGGGTTTTTGAGCAAGTATGTGTGATTAATGGAATGAATGAGTATTTAAATGTTTGTGAATGAGTGTGTGTGTGTCTGTGATAGCATGGATGTGTAAGGGGGGTGGTGGTGGTAGCATGGCACAGGGAGGCTGTACTCACACTCCTATCATCCCCAGGTTCCAGCATGTACTGGCTGCCTTGGCTTGATAGGAGTGTGATTGCTGTTAGCAGTTATATATATATATATATATATATATACCTCCAGAAATGCCTTTTAACCCCCTATATGCCACTCTGCCCCATGATATGCCTTTTAACCCCCTATATGCCACTCTGGCATATAGGGGGTTAAAAGGCATATCATGGGGAAGAGTAGCATATAGGAGGGTATAAGACATTTCTGGAGGCAGAGTGGCATATAGAGGGTTAAAAGGCACATCATGGGGCAGAGTGGCAAATAGGGGGGGTATAAGGCATTTCTGGGGGCAGAGTGGCAACCCTGGGGGCAGATGTGCATAACTGGGGAGACAGGTTGGCAAATAAAAAAATATATATTTTTCTCAATCATAGCTTTTATTAAATATGAAAAAATTGTTTACATGAATTAATATTTACTGGTAAAACTTTTTTTCCTATAGGGTCATCTTATATTCAGGCTTTTTGTTTTTTTCCTAAATTAATATTTAGATTTTGGGGGGTCGTCTTATAATCGAGCAAATACAGTATATTAAATAACGAAGGGATAGATTTTTGAGATTCAGTAATGGTTAAAAAAATCTGCAAATAAATTCAATTTTAATGTAATTCGTTCAGGTATGGGAAAACCCGCTACATCTCCAGAATGACGTATTTTTGTAGCTAAAGGCTCTAATGCCAGTACATATAATATTGGGGCCGATGGGCACCCCTGTCTTGTTCCATTTGAGATAATAATGTCCTTGGAAACGAATCCTTCATTTAAAACATTTGCTATTGGGGAAGAGTACATTGCCATTATATCTCTGACAAACACATTTTTGTAGTGTTGCTTTACGATAATGCCAATTTAGTCTGTCAAATGCTTTTTCAGCATCTAGAGAAAGAATTGCACATGGAATTATTAATTTTTTTCCGAAATCTGAATGACATTAATCAGTTTTCTTGCGTTATCAGATGCTTGTCTACCTTTAATAAAACCTACTTGGTCATTAAGGATTAAAGATGTTAATAGCGGTGTTATCCTGTTTGCTAAAATCTTTGCCAAAATTTTTAGATCCACATTTAAGAGATATTGCTCTGTAATTAGCACATTCATCAGTAGATTTACCACCTTGGCACTAGATAATAAGTCTGTTATCGCCCTGTTTGAATAAGAAGTCATATTGCATTTATATAAAAGATGCTGCTGACTTTCCAGAAAATTGCAAAATAAAAGAAGTTTTAAAGGGCAATATCATGAAAAATCTAAAACCACACAAAGCACTATTATTATGGTCTTGCTACGAATTTATTAGACTAATAACAAGTTAATAACTAATATAACTAATAACAATAACTAATAACAAGTTATGCAGAGCCCTGCATAGAGATGATCTGTGTCATCAGAGTCTCAGAACACTAAGCAAATTGTCCACTCCGATCACTTCAATCCATCCTCAGCCACTCAGGTTATCGTTCTCCTTCCTCTCAGCCAGCAGATCCGCAAAGGTCTGGGCAAAATACACCGGATCCTCGTTGATCTTGAGCATTTTGGAGCTCGTAAGATCGATGATGGCAAGAGAGACTCGATGCTTTAGCACCGGCGACAGATAAACTCCCCCAAACATTTCAGCAGCTCACTGGTTGAAGCCCGCAAGGATTTGGGAGGCGTAGGGGTCTGGGTGGAGGCGTCCGGTTTCTGCTTCCGGTTTGAGAAGAATGGCCTCTTCTTCGTGGATTTCCCATGATCGTGTCCCTGAGAGCCTTTGCGAGGGAGGCACGAGGCCAGCGCACTCCCCATGATTGGTGAACCTGGATAAAAAAAAACGTAAACAAAACATACGATTCTATTTAATAAATGACAAACAATCAAACTCATCCATTACTAAGCAATGTTCTCCTATGATATGGAATAAATACCAAAATGTAAAAGCCGTCGATTCCTCTGATTCCATCTAATTAATCATATCATCAGTAATCATATAATGGGGTCTTTCAGTCCCTGAGCAGATGACCTTCCTAATGTTTTGCTCAAATATTCATTTCTTGGGAATATTTGGAAACCAAAACATTATCAACAAAGATCTGGCTTATGGTGGATACAGATATTATTACTATATTGCCAGTACCTGTCCCTCAGACGCAGGACCTACCTTCAGATATCACCGGATGCTTCTATGAAAACGGAAAAATCGAGTTCTTCCAGTCGTTTGGTAGAAGATAAGATTTCCTCTAAAATCACTAAACCAACACTCTTTGTGTGATCTTTTGGACAGTCAACTATTATTATGGTCTTGTTACAAATGTATTAGACTAGTAACAAGTTATGCAGAGCCCTGCATAGAGATGATCTGTGTCATCAGAGTCTTAGAACACTAAGCAAATTGTCCACTCCGATCACTCCAATCCATCCTCAGCCACTCAGGTTATCGTTCTCCTTCCTCTCAGCCAACAGATCCGCAAAGGTCTGGGCAAAATACACCGGGTCCTCGTTGATCTTGAGCATTTTGGAGCTCATAAGATCGATGACGGCAAGGCATCTCTTCCAGAAAAAACGCCTCGTGAAGCCCTCCACCTTGAATAGTTCAGAAGGGTACGTGGTGGCACTCCCCATGTAAGAGCAGGTGACATACGCGCAGAGCATCACTTCTGCCTCCAACTCTTCCTCGTTCTCCAGTTCTGATGAGATCACCTCACGGCACAGCATGTACAGAAATATCACGCTGGCCGGGGATAAGAAGCGGTTCTCGTCCCATCTACGCAAGTCGTTGTCCAGATGTTTAAGCCAGTAGACCGGGTCCAGGGGAGAGAGAGACTCGATGCTTTGGCACCGGCGACAGATAAACTCCCCCAAACATTTCAGCAGCTCGCTGGTTGAAGCTCGCAAGACTGTGAATTTGGGAGGCGTAGGGGTCTGGGTGGAGGCGTCCCGTTTCTGCTTCCGGTTTGAGAAGAATGGCCTCTTCTTCATGGATTTCCCATGATCGTGTCCCTGAGAGCCTTTACGAGGGAGGCATGAGGCCAACGCACTCCCCATGATTGATGAACCTTCAAATATCACCGGATGCTTCTATGAAAACGGAAAAATCGAGTTCTTCCAGTCGTTTGATAGAAGATAAGTTTTCCTCTAAAATCACTAATCCAACACTCTTTATGTGACGTCTTGGACAGTCTGCACAAGGAATGATTCGGTTCACCTGCGCTCCTGCAGTTCTAGGGAATCTTCATTATGACATCACAATTACTGCACAGATTGCATCACTCTTTGTGACATCACAATTACTGCACAGATTGCATCACTCTTTATGACATCAGCAGATAGCCCGACCAGGCTGCTTCCTACCCCAGTACATTTACACATCTGTTATGGAAACAGTCTCTTTCGGTTTGTAAGATAGGAGTTTATTTCTGTCCATACTGTCTACTGTAAACATATCCATTTCTAAAGTGTCAGTATTGTACCCCTTTTCTTCGAATCTCTCTTTTAAAACTGACGCTTGTTCAGAAAAGGTTTCTCTATCACTGCAATTCCTTCTCAATCTTTGAAATTGTCCCTTTGGTACGTTTGTGAGCCACGGTGAATAGTGGCAACTTTCAAGTGAGATACAGCCATTTATATCCACGGGTTTAAAAAAAACTATTATTATGGTCTTGTTACAAATGTATTAGACTGGTAACATGTGTGGCGAATATACAATGTTAAAATACATATATAATAACATAAAATAGTATACAATGACTCAACAGTCATGCGTTTGGGTTTAGATATAAAAAAAAACAGAACCTGGCGCGTTTCCCCGCTGAAAAGCCGCTTCGTCAGAGGTGGAGGGAAGTCAAGACAGCCCTGCCAGAGTCAAACAATGGAATTAGTCTCTTGACTACAGTACTAAATACATCAATATTACAGCCACAAGAAACCACAGTGTTAGTCTATTGCTTTAGACCAGAACATTTGTGATATTCCTAAGGGAGAGGGATTGATAATAAAGGTTCCTTACCTCGGTTACTCATAAAAGAAATCAATTAGGGAGACCAGAACTTGGTATTTTGGGATCCTTCTTTTTTGTCAGACTTAATGTTTGTTTCATGTGTCTGTCTCCTCTATTAGGGTATACAAAAAACAAAAACTGTCTGCGCTTCTTACCCTAATAAAGTTGGCAACAAATATATAAACATAATATAAATGAGAGGTTTTGGTTATATGAATTGGCCAAAGCATAATTAAGCTCACCCGCCACGTCAAGGCACACTCTCAATAGGGTGAGATCCTTTTCCTCTATTAGGGTAAAATGTTTTTTTGTATCCTGTGGGTATTTACAAAGGATAATTATACCGAGATCTTTTAACATCTCTCTCTTTTTTCCCTTTTTCCTTTCTTTTTCTTTACACGTCAAATCTTACCTGCTAAAATAGAGAGTAGCGGGGTGTATCGGGTTTATGCCTCTGCAGGTGTCGAGAAGAAAAGAATTTCAGTTTTTTTTAATGTGATGGTTATTTCTTAGAATTCCTCTGACGTTCTTGCGCATATCATGCGTTCCGGTGAAGGGTTTTGTTTTTTTCGCGTTTACGTAGAGGGTTAATCCCGCGGTGATATCAGGAAAGGCTGCTTCCAGGTTGCAAATACGAAAATACGTGTGGGAATGCTACAACTGGGGCCTTTTTATAAGAAGGGGAAAGCAGCGAGTGTCCCCATTTAACTGATAACAGGTGGAAGCTTAATGTTCTGGTGTTAATATTTGGGGAATCCATATAACCAATATATTTTTCTGTAATAATGTGGTTTTAAGCGGCGACAAAGTTATGATGTGCCCTACACCGGGACACCGTTTCTGTTGTGTTATGTTTTTGTTGTGCACGTTTAAATGAATCTTTTTTTTTTTATTGATTTGTACCAGGTGTATATACATTTATCATTTTTATTACCTATTTGTAACAGATCCGAATAAATTGTCTTATTCGTAAATATACATAAAATTGCTGATATGGTATACCCCAAATCTGATGTAATTGTTCAAATGATAAAAAGGTATTCCCATGAAACAAAGCATTAACCCATTTTATGCCTTTTGCATACCAAATGGATAAATCTATGTTAGGAATTAATAAACCGAGTGTTTTAAATGGGGTAACCGTTTGAATTTTAAATAATTCAGGACACAAACTAGCTGTCCACTCCCGTGTTTTCAGTGCTATATTAGATGTTTCCAGAGTAAATTTTACACTGGGGCGAAGATGTTTAGGAAGCCATAACAGTTCTTCAGGTTTATAAGAAATTAACATATTATTCTCTAAATCAACCCAACCAATTTGACCTGGAGGGGAAAGAAACAAAATAGCCTGTGCTAAAAGTACTGCTTTATGAAAAATATATAAATCCGGAAGGCCTGGTCCACCCAAATCAACAGGTATTCTTAATAAGTTATCTGCTATTCTATTTTTTTGTTCCTTGGTTAATAAATGTGTTTACATCTTTTTGATACTTTAATAAAGTAGCTTTAGATATATGTAGAGGGATCATGCGAAAAATGTGTAATCATTTTGGAAAAGCTGTCATTTTAAAAGCAGCTGTTCGACCCAACCAGGATAAGTTATAGGTGGCCCATGAATTAAAGTCTTTTTTAATGTCTACCCACAGTTCAGATAGGTTTGTTGGAATCATTTGTTTCATGGTATCAGTCCGTTTTATCCCTAAATACTCTATATAGTGCATTTTCCAGAGAAAATCATATTGTTGTTTCCGAGTATTTATCGTACTTTGTGGCAGATTTAATGTCATAGCTTGAGTTTTTTTAGTATTCATTTTATGGTATGATATTTTACTATAGTATTCTAATATATTAAATAATGAAGGGATAGATTTTTGAGGTTCAGTAATGGTTAATAAAATATCATCTGCAAATAAATTAAATTTTAATGTAATTTGTTCAGGTACGGGAAAACCCGCTCCAGAATGACGGATTTTGATAGCTAAAGGCTCTAATGCCAGTACATATAATATCGGGGACGATGGGCACCCCTGTCTTGTTCCATTTGAGATAATAATGTCCTTAGAAACGAATCCTTCATTTAAAACATTTGCTATTGGGGAAGAGTACATTGCCATTATATCTCTGACAAACACAGAAGGACATTTTTTTCGTGTTGCTTTACGATAATGCCAATTTAGTCTGTCAAAGGCTTTTTCAGCGTCTAGAGAAAGAATTGCACGTGGAATTATTTTTTTTCCCGAAATCTGAATGACAATCAGTTTCCTTGCGTTATCAGATGCTTGTCTACCTTTAATAAAACCTACTTGGTCATTAAGGATTAAAGATGTTAATAGCGGTGTTATCCTGTTTGCTAAAATCTTTGCGAAAATTTTTAGATCCACATTTAAAAGAGATATTGCTCGGTAATTAGCACATTCATCAGTAGATTTACCACCTTGGCACTAGGTAATAAGTCTGTTATCACTCCGTTTGAATAAGAAGTCATATTGCATTTATATAAAAGATGCTGCTGACTTTCCAGAAAATTGCAAAATAAAAGAAGTTTTAAAGGGCAATATCATGAAAAATCTAAAACCACACAAAGCACTATTATTATGGTCTTGCTACGAATTTATTAGACTAACAACAAGTTAATAACTAATATAACTAATAACAATAACTAATAACAAGTTATGCAGAGCCCTGCATAGAGATGATCTGTGTCATCAGAGTCTCAGAACACTAAGCAAATTGTCCACTCCGATCACTCCAATCCATCCTCAGCCACTCAGGTTATCGTTCTCCTTCCTCTCAGCCAGCAGATCCGCAAAGGTCTGGGCAGAATACACCGGGTCCTCGTTGATCTTGAGCATTTGGAGCTCATAAGATCGATGATGGCAAGAGAGACTCAATGCTTTAGCACCGGCGACAGATAAACTCCCCCAAACATTTCAGCAGCTCGCTGGTTGAAGCCCGCAAGAATTTGGGAGGCGTAGGGGTCTGGGTGGAGGCGTCCGGTTTCTGCTTCCGGTTTGAGAAGAATGGCCTCTTCTTCGTGGATTTCCCATGATCGTGTCCCTGAGAGCCTTTACGAGGGAGGCACGAGGCAACGCACTCCCCATGATTGGTGAACCTGGATAAAAAAAACATAAACAAAACAACATAAGATTCTGTTTAATAAATGACAAACAATCAAACTCATCCATTACTAAGAAATGTTCTCCTATGATATGGAATAAATACCAAAATGTAAAAGCCATCGATTCCTCTGATTCCATCTAATTAATCATATCATCAGTAATCATATAATGGGTTCTTTCAGTCCCTGAGCAGATGACCTTCCTAATGTTTTGCTCAAATATTCATTTCTTGGGAATATTTGGAAACCAAAACATTATCAACAAAGATCTGGCTTATGGTAGATACAGATATTATTACTATATTGCCAGTACCTGTCCATCAGACGCAGGACCTACCTTCAGATATCACCGGATGCTTCTATGAAAACGGAAAAATCGAGTTCTTCCAGTCGTTTGGTAGAAGATAAGATTTCCTCTAAAACCACTAATCCAACACTCTTTGTGTGATGTCTTGGACAGTCAACTATTATTATGGTCTTGTTACAAACGTATTAGACTAGTAACAAGTTACGCAGAGCCCTGCATAGAGATGATCTGTGTCATCAGAGTCTCAGAACACTAAGCTAATTGTCCACTCCGATCACTCCAATCCATCCTCAGCCACTCAGGTTATCGTTCTCCTTCCTCTCAGCCAACAGATCCGCAAAGGTCTGGGCAAAATACACCGGGTCCTCGTTGATCTTGAGCATTTTGGAGCTCATAAGATCGATGACGGCAAGGCATCTCTTCCAGAAAAAACGCCTCGTGAAGCCCTCCACCTTGAATAGTTCAGAAGGGTACGTGGTGGCACTCCCCATGTAAGAGCAGGTGACATACGCGCAGAGCATCACTTCTGCCTCCAACTCTTCCTCGTTCTCCAGTTCTGATGAGATCACCTCACGGCACAGCATGTACAGAAATATCACGCTGGCCGGGGATAAGAAGCGGTTCTCGTCCCATCTACGCAAGTCGCTGTCCAGATGTTTAAGCCAGTAGACCGGGTCCAAGGGAGAGAGAGACTCGATGCTTTGGCACCGGCGACAGATAAACTCCCCCAAACATTTCAGCAGCTCGCTGGTTGAAGCTCGCAAGACTGTGAATTTGGGAGGCGTAGGGGTCTGGGTGGAGGCGTCCCGTTTCTGCTTCCGGTTTGAGAAGAATGGCCTCTTCATGGATTTCCCATGATCGTGTCCCTGAGAGCCTTTACGAGGGAGGCACGAGGCCAGCGCACTCCCCATGATTGATGAACCTTCAAATATCACCGGATGCTTCTATGAAAACGGAAAAATCGAGTTCTTCCAGTCGTTTGATAGAAGATAAGTTTTCCTCTAAAATCACTAATCCAACACTCTTTGTGTGACGTCTTGGACAGTCTGCACAAGGAATGATTCGGTTCACCTGCGCTCCTGCAGTTCTATGGAATCTTCATTATGACATCACAATTACTGCACAGATTGCATCACTCTTTATGACATCAGCAGATAGCCTGACCAGGCTGCTTCCTACCCCAGTACATTTACACATCTGTTATGGAGTCTCTTTCGGTTTGTAAGATAGGAGTTTATTTCTGTCCATACTGTCTACTGTAAACATATCCATTTCAATAATTTTTATTGAAATTTTTATTTCATAGACTGTAGTAACTTACAATAAACTTTTGATTTGAAGAAAATACATTAGAAATGTGTTACAACTGATATTCAATTCCGAATTGGTCTCCTATAATTGAATTGGCTCCAGTACATGAAAATAATAAATTAATGAATATTAAAATAAGAATATATGAGCTGGATACAATATGAAGAAAAAATACTCCTGACTTAGAAAACAAAAACCACTGGCCTTGTTTCTACCTTTTTCTGAACCAATTATTAATATTACTTGTTGAACTAAAATACAGAGCATTGTTACACTAGCAAAGACATACATTTATCATTAGATATCCAGACATAACTACACATAGCATATGATATATGCTGAAAATTCATTACTATTAAGTCGAGAACAAAAAAAAAATACATGTTTCTCCATGGACCCATTTACACAAATCCATATACAAAGATATCTATCCCTACATACACATGCATAATATACATACACATATACCTACACATGCATAATATACATACACATATACCTACACATGCATAATATACATACACATATACCTACACATGCATAATATACATACACATATACCTACACATGCATAATATACATACACATATACATACACATGCATAATATACATACACATATACCTACACATGCATAATATACATACACATATACCTACACATGCATAATATACATACACATATACCTACACATGCATAATATACATACACATATACCTACACATGCATATACATCCCTGTTTCATTCCTCTTCCCCTCCTTTTTACTGACTACTCTACAAAAAGAAAGAATAACCATATTAAGTAAGAGTTTGTTTGAGGGCTATATTGGATATAGGAGCCCAGACCTGATCATATAAAGCCACTGAATCTGAAAGAGAATGAGACATGTATTCCATGTTTTTTATATCTAATAAATTAGGTACTGCTCCTAAAAGAGCAATCTCAGGTGAGACCGGAACATTCAATTGAAGTAGTTTGGATGACAAGCAAAAAATTTGATTCCATAAAGGTTGAATTTTGTGGCAATGCCACAGAATGTGACTTAGAGTCCCCCTTTCTCCACATTCTCTCCAACAAAGATGAGAAATATTTGGGAACATATGATGTCATTTCTCTGGGGTGAGATACCATCTATACAATATGTTTTTTTATTAATTTCTTTGTGATTAGCGCACCTAGATGTTTGGGAAAGAGTACGTACATTTTTGTTCCATTGTTCTTTTGTAAAGTTTATTCCTAATTCTACCTCCCGTTTGAGCATATAAGGTAGTTTGTCTTGAAGCATTTGCTTTTGTAGGAAAAAATAACAAACCGAAATAGCCTTTCTTATATAAGGCACTTGCTTGCAGAGATTCATAAGGAGTAAAGTATTTTTATTACCTATTTGTAACAGATCCGAATAAATTGATAAACAATGTCTTATTCGTGAATATACATAAAATTGCTGATATGGTATACCCCAAATCTGATGTAATTGTTCAAATGATAAAAAGGTATTCCCATGAAACAAAGCATTAACCCGTTTTATGCCTTTTGCATACCAGATGGATAAATCTATGTTAGGAATTAATAAACCGAGTGTTTTAAATGGGGTAACCGTTTGAATTTTAAATGATTCAGGACACAAACTAGCTGTCCACTCCCGTGTTTTTAATGCTATATTAGATGGTTCCAGAGTACATTTTACACTGGGGCGAAGATGTTTAGGAAGCCATAACAGTTCTTCAGGTTTATAAGAAATTAACATATTATTCTCTAAATCAACCCAACCAATTTGACCTGGAGGGGAAAGAAACAAAATAGCCTGTGCTAAAAGTACTGCTTTATGAAAAATATCTAAATCCGGAAGGCCTGGTCCACCCAAATCAACAGGTATTCTTAATAAGTTATCTGCTATTCTCAGGGGAGGGCTGGCAGCCTAAGGCCTGGGGGGCGAGTCTAGTCAACTGGCCCATTGCACCATCAAAGCGGCTGCGAGCGACATTGAAAGCGGCCGTTGTGCGGCAGTCACTCCACCAGCGCCTAATGAAATTAAAGTGGCCGGCGTGCACGCACCGCATGCCTCAGCTCTTCATCTCACCCCTTTTAAGACGTGGGAAGAGGAGCTGAGGAATGGCCGTTGGGTCTGACAGCCGCATGATGCAGGGGGGTACCGAGAGTATTTGGCACCTGTGGCAGACCCTGTATGTGGCACCCCCCCCACACACTTTAAAACTGCATAGTTTCTATGGTTAGGCAAACATTGACAGGGGTACAGCATATTTGTTATCATTATATGCTTAGGGATTACGCGGTACCACCGTCAATGTGTGCCTATACATTGAGCCAGACACTGACAACCCCTATCACTATATACTAAGCCAAACATTGATGTGGTGTAGGCTTACCACTTTAGTGACTGGCATAGTATATAGTAGGGATGCACCGAAATGAAAATTCTGGACTGAAACTAAAAATTCAGCATTCACTTGGCCAAAACTGAAAAAAAAACAAAAAAAAACTTAAAAATACTTTATTAAAAGTAACACCAAAATTAGACAAAAAAATCAACAATAATATTAACATATATATATATATATATACACACATATATATAACAACAATCACAATCCTATCATGCCCAGGTTCTAGCATGTGCTGGCTGACTTAGCATGATAGGAGTGTGATTGCTGTTTGCAATTATATATATATATATATATATATATATATTAATACTGTAATTGAATTATTCTGTCCAATAAAAGTGTTAACACACCGAAGTTGGACCAAAAAATAATTTATAACAGCAATCACACTCCTATCATGCCTAGGCAGCCACAACATGCTGGAATCTGGGCATGAAAGGAATGTGATTACGGACTCCCTATGCCAAGCTATCCCCCAACACTTACACATCCATGCTATCTGAAACCCTCATTCACAAACATTCAGCATAACACCCATCACTCTCACACACTTACATTCAGCATAACACCCATCACTCTCACACACTTACATTCAGCATAACACCCAACACTCTCACACACTTACATTCAGTATAACACCCATCACTCTCACACACTTACATTCAGCATAACACCCATCACTCTCACACACTTACATTTAGCATAACACCCATCACTCTGTCAGATATTTTATGATAGAAAACATGTATTCCATATATTCTGTACTTTACATGAACACAAAATGGAGTCAGAGCCATTTTATTTTACTTAATCATGTAGTGATTATTTTTTTTTTTGTCCTTGTTCCCTCTATAATTGAGAACAAAGGAGTATTCATGTATATAGATGTTTCAGTATATATGATACAATTAATGTTATCTTCCATGAGAAAGTTAAGGAGTAGACGCTGCATATCTTTAGAAATGTAACTTGGAATGGGGGATACGTCGTAAGACTACCAAGGCCTGAGTTACTATCTAGGACAGACCTGGGCAAAGCACGGCCCGCGGGCCACATCCGGCCCGCTGAATAGCTCGGACCGGCCCGCAAAGAGTGTCCTGGTGACTCACCAATGAGTCCGGTGTCCCCCCCCGCCCCGGTCACTTACCTTAAACTCCTGTGTTGGAAGCGTTTGTCTCGGGTGCCGGCGCTTTACGCTGGGCGCCGGCATATGACGTCAGACGCCGGCGATCAGCAGTGAAGCGCCGGCACCCGAGACAAACGCCTCACGCTTCCAACACAGGAGTTTAAGGTAAGTGACCGGGGCGGGGGGGGAGATCCTGAGAAGGGGGGGTTAGGGAGTTAGAGGGGAGATACTGAGAAGGGGGGGTTAGGGAGTTAGAGGGGAGATACTGAGAAGGGGGGTTAGGGAGGGAGGTCTTACTGTGTGTGTGTGTCTTACTGTGTTTGTGTGTGTGTGTCTTACTGTGTGTGTGTGTATCTTACTGTGTCTGTGTGTGTCTCACTGTGTCTGTGTGTGTCTCACTGTGTCTGTGTGTGTCTTACTGTGTCTGTGTGTGTCTTACTGTGTCTGTGTGTGTCTCACTGTGTCTGTGTGTGTCTTACTGTGTCTGTGTGTGTCTTACTGTGTCTGTGTGTGTCTTACTGTGTCTGTGTGTGTCTCACTGTGTCTGTGTGTGTCTTACTGTGTCTGTGTGTGTCTTACTGTGTCTGTGTGTGTCTCACTGTGTCTGTGTGTATCTTACTGTGTCTGTGTGTGTCTCACTGTGTCTGTGTGTGTCTTACTGTGTCTGTGTGTGTCTCACTGTGTCTGTGTGTGTCTTACTGTGTCTGTGTGTGTCTTACTGCGTGTGTCTTACTGTGTTCATAGCTTATTCAGTTATTGTAATAAATATTTTAGCCCATTTTTTAGCTCAAAATATTTTTTCCTTTTTTTTCTCCTCTAAAATCTAGGTGCGTCTTATCAGCAGGTGCGTCTTATAGAGCGAAAAATACGGTATGCACTCCGAAGCCTTGTTCATTTTGTTCACTTCTGTGCTGTGCTAATAGTTATTCAGGCCTTACTTATTCAAGCACCTCTACCAATGACGTAGGCTTGAATAACTTTATTAAACAGCACATAAGTTAACAAAATGGACAAGGCTTCGGAGTTTGTAGTTTGTAGAGGTCTGGCCCTCTAAAACCATTCCAATTTCTCATGTGGCCCCATGGGAAAATTAATTGCCCACCCCTGATCTAGGAGGTAACACCTGGCGATTAGGGTAACCAAGGATAAATTCCAAACACATATTTAATGGTTTTAAGTTAATTCTTAGACCAGAGCGTCTCTCACAGGTAAATTAAGAAATTACAACGGTGTAAATATGAGTAGAAATCCTAATTTTAATGGGTAAAACCCACCTCTCCAATCAAGAGGTGGAGGCTATGATAATAAGCTCTGTTTTTAAGCTTATGTCTTGGATAATTGAAAAAAAAAGACGGACCTTAAAAAAAAAATCGCACCCTGAAACAGACCGACCCGGACGGACTTATTCACCAAATTTACCCCAGAGAATTGGAATCTTAAGATTCTGGCACCATATTTCACTCTTGGAGTTACTTTGAGTTCTAACCTATATAACTGGTAGAAAGTTATATTCTTTTCCACTTAATTTCTTGTCAATGAGCCTGGATTAACTTCTACAAGGACCAGTTGGACAACAGCAACAAGTGGTGGTAAATATAATTGTTTTATTATTCTGAATAGAGATGAATTTTGTCTTCTTCATATAGAATTCCCTGTTTCTGGGAAATAGTATATTGCATTATTGTATATGGCGGCTTGTGAGACTGCAGCTTATAACCCGTGATAATAACAATAATGAAAAGGTATTTTTACCTATAGATGAAGTTTGACATCATTTGCATCTATTAGAAATTTCATTAATACTCGTAGACGTTATTAAATTACTTTTTAATTTGTCATATTAGTTAAACTAATATAAGAGAAATAGTGATATTTTTATTACTGCCCTGATTATTATAAATTGTTGGTTGCTGAGTGGACTGGAAATTAATTGTGTGTTAGACTCATATAGTACTAATTCATATTGATAACTATCGATAATATATTGTATTTGAATTGATTCAATTTTGACATGTTTTAAGAACTTTGTGTTTTATATTATGCATTGTGTGACCCATATATAGATTTTATAAATTGTATTCACAATAAATAAAAATTTTTGATTGACTATCGTGGCGATATCTATCTAATTTGAATTATAATTTTCGGCGATCTGAAAGAATTTAGGATCGGAGATAAAATATAGGGTATCTCCTTAAATTAATATTGTGGATGTGGTACTGCAATGTTTGGTAGCGTCATTATTTTGCGTATGTGATAAAATATTGGTTTTGCCTATTTTGTCTCATTAATATCCCTAACAACTCTCACACACTTACATTCAGCATAACACCCATCACTCTCACACACTTACATTCAGCATAACACCCATCACTCTCACACACTTACATTCAGCATAACACCCATCACTCTCACACACTTACATTCAGCATAACACCCATCACTCTCACACACTTACATTCAGCATAACACCCATCACTCTCACACACTTACATTTAGCATAACACCCATCACTCTCACACACTTACATTCAGCATAACACCCATCACTCTCACACACTTACATTCAGCATAACACCCATCACTCTCACACACTTACATTCAGCATAACACCCATCACTCTCACACACTTACTAATCCACTCTCTCCTACCTTTTCTTCTTTCACTCTCACTTTTCCTCTTCCTCCTCTTCTTCTTCTACTTCTACTTCTTCTTCTTCCTGTCCTGTGCACTGAGCGCGGAAGACGGTGGGCGTGGCTTCAGTGTTGTGCGCCGGGATTTGGCATCAAGTCCCGGCGCACAGCCACAGTTGCCGCGCGCACCGTTTCTGGAGGCGTGCCGGCATGGTGGCAGCCCTCAGATGAGCGGCAGCCGGGGCGGACCGCCCCCCCCTCCCTCCCTCCCTCGCCAGGTACGCATGACGGCCGCATTCAATCCTGCTCGCGGCCGCTTAGTTTTTAACTTTGCGGCCGTAGCCGCATTGAATGCCTGTCTGCCGGTTGTCCGTCCGGCCCACCGGCCCGGATTTAGGGCGGCCTGGGGGGCAATTGCCCCCCTGCCCCCCGGCCCAGCCCCTGGCTATTCTATTTTTTTGTTCCTTGGTTAATAAATGTGTTTACATCTTTTTGATACTTTAATAAAGTAGCTTTAGATATATGTAGAGGGATCATTCGAAAAATGTATAATCATTTTGGAAAAGCTGTCATTTTAAAAGCAGCTGTTCGACCCAACCAGGATAAGTTATACGTGGCCCATGAATTAAAGTCTTTTTTAATGTCTACCCACAGTTCAGATAGGTTTGCTGGAATCATTTGTTTCATGGTATCAGTCCGTTTTATCCCTAAATACTCTATATAGTGCATTTTCCAGAGAAAATCATATTGTTGTTTCCGAGTATTTATCGTACTTTGTGGGAGATTTAATGTCATAGCTTGAGGTTTTTTAGTATTCATTTTATGGTATGATATTTTACTATAGTATTCTAATATATTAAATAATGAAGGGATAGATTTTTGAGGTTCAGTAATGGTTAATAAAATATCTGCAAATAAATTAAATTTTAATGTAATTCGTTCAGGTACGGGAAAACCCGCTCCAGAATGACGTATTTTGATAGCTAAAGGCTCTAATGCCAGTACATATAATATCGGAGACGATGGGCACCCCTGTCTTGTTCCATTTGGGATAATAATGTCCTTGGAAACGAATCCTTCATTTAAAACATTTGCTATTGGGGAAGAGTACATTGCCATTATAGCTCTGACAAATTGCACATAGAATTTATTTTTTTTCCCTAATCTGAATGACAATCAGTTTTCTTGCGTTATCAAATGCTTGTCTACCTTTAATAAAACCTACTTGGTCATTAAGGATTAAAGATGTAAATAGAGGTGTTATCCTGTTTGCTAAAATCTTTGCGAAAATTTTTAGATCCACATTTAAAAGAGATATTGCTCGGTAATTAGCACATTCATCAGTAGATTTACCACCTTGGCACTGGATAATAAGTCTGTTATCACTCCGTTTGAATAAGAAGTCATATTGCATTTATATAAAAGATGCTGCTGACTTTCCAGAAAATTGCAAAATAAAAGAAGTTTTAAAGGGCAATATCATGAAAAATCTAAAACCACACAAAGCACTATTATTATGGTCTTGCTACGAATTTATTAGACTAATAACAAGTTAATAACTAATATAACTAATAACAATAACTAATAACAATAACTAATAACAAGTTATGCAGAGCCCTGCATAGAGATGATCTGTGTCATCAGAGTCTCAGAACACTAAGCAAATTGTCCACTCCGATCACTTCAATCCATCCTCAGCCACTCAGGTTATCGTTCTCCTTCCTCTCAGCCAGCAGATCCGCAAAGGTCTGGGCAAAATACACCGGGTCCTCGTTGATCTTGAGCATTTTGGAGCTCGTAAGATCGATGATGGCAAGAGAGACTCGATGCTTTAGCACCGGCGACAGATAAACTCCCCCAAACATTTCAGCAGCTCGCTGGTTGAAGCCCGCAAGGATTTGGGAGGCGTAGGGGTCTGGGTGGAGGCGTCCGGTTTCTGCTTCCGGTTTGAGAAGAATGGCCTCTTCTTCGTGGATTTCCCATGATCGTGTCCCTGAGAGCCTTTGCGAGGGAGGCATGAGGCCAGCGCACTCCCCATGATTGGTGAACCTGGATAAAAAAAAATAAACAAAACAACATAAGATTCTATTTAATAAATGACAAACAATCAAACTCATCCATTACTAAGCAATGTTCTCCTATGATATGGAATAAATTCCTCTGTTCCATCTAATTAATCATATCATCAGTAATCATATAATGGGGTCTTTCAGTCCCTGAGCAGATGACCTTCCTAATGTTTTGCTGAAATATTCATTTCTTGGGAATATTTGGAAACCAACACATTATCAACAAAGATCTGGCTTATGGTGGATACAGATATTATTACTATATTGTCAGTACCTGTCCCTCAGACGCAGGACCTACCTTCAGATATCACCGGATGCTTCTATGAAAACGGAAAAATCGAGTTCTTCCAGTCGTTTGGTAGAAGATAAGATTTCCCCTAAAATCACTAAACCAACACTCTTTGTGTGATCTCTTGGACAGTGAACTATTATTATGGTCTTGTTACAAATGTATTAGACTAATAACAAGTTATGCAGAGCCCTGCATAGAGATGATCTGTGTCATCTGAGTCTCAGAACACTAAGCAAATTGTCCACTCCGATCACTTCAATCCATCCTCAGCCACTCAGGTTATCGTTCTCCTTCCTCTCAGCCAACAGATCCGCAAAGGTCTGGGCAAAATACACCGGGTCCTCGTTGATCTTGAGCATTTTGGAGCTCATAAGATCGATGACGGCAAGGCATCTCTTCCAGAAAAAACGCCTCGTGAAGCCCTCCACCTTGAATAGTTCAGAAGGGTACGTGGTGGCACTCCCCATGTAAGAGCAGGTGACATACGCGCAGAGCATCACTTCTGCCTCCAACTCTTCCTCGTTCTCCAGTTCTGATGAGATCACCTCACGGC
This sequence comes from Sceloporus occidentalis, assembly GCA_023333645.1. Taxonomy (NCBI): domain Eukaryota; kingdom Metazoa; phylum Chordata; class Lepidosauria; order Squamata; family Phrynosomatidae; genus Sceloporus; species Sceloporus occidentalis. The sequence goes on along the minus strand of JALMGF010000129.1, from coordinate 581,051 downwards.
ACAGCATGTACAGAAATATCACGCTGGCCGGGGATAAGAAGCGGTTCTCGTCCCATCTACGCAAGTCGCCGTCCAGATGTTTAAGCCAGTAGACCGGGTCCAGGGGAGAGAGAGACTCGATGCTTTGGCACCGGCGACAGATAAACTCCCCCAAACATTTCAGCAGCTCGCTGGTTGAAGCTCGCAAGACTGTGAATTTGGGAGGCGTAGGGGTCTGGGTGGAGGCGTCCCGTTTCTGCTTCCGGTTTGAGAAGAATGGCCTCTTCTTCGTGGATTTCCCATGATCGTGTCCCTGAGAGCCTTTACGAGGGAGACACGAGGCCAACGCACTCCCCATGATTGATGAACCTGGATGAAAAAAACATAAAAAACGAAACATAATTAGATTCTATTTAATAAATGACAAACAATCAAACTCATCCATTACTAAACAATGTTCTCCTATGATATGGAATAAATTCCTCTGTTCCATCTAATTAATCATATCATCAGTAATCATATAATGGGGTCTTAATGTTTCTTCCTAATGTTTTACTGAAATATTCATTTCTTGGGAATATTTGGAAACCAACACATTATCAACAAAGATCTGGCTTATGGTGGATACAGATATTTTTACTATATTGTCAGTACCTGTCCCTCAGACGCAGGACCTACCTTCAGATATCACCGGATGCTTCTATGAAAACGGAAAAATCGAGTTCTTCCAGTCGTTTGGTAGAAGATAAGATTTCCTCTAAAATCACTAATCCAACACTCTTTGTGTGACGTCTTGGACAGTCTGCACAAGGAATGATTCGGTTCACCTGCACTCCTGCAGTTCTAAGGAATCTTCATTATGACATCACAATTACTGCACAGATTGCATCACTCTTTGTGACATCACAATTACTGCACAGATTGCATCACTCTTTGTAACATCGCAATTACTGCCAAGATTGCCTCACTCTTTATGACATCAGCAGATAGCCCGACCAGGCTGCTTCCTACCCCAGTACATTTACACATCTGTTATGGAAACAGAAAAGGCTATTCACTAAACAGCAAGTGCACACAGCGAGTTCATGGCATCTAGTGTGCACATCACGGGCTATGTATTCACTATTATTCACTCACATTTGCCCCGGTGAATGAATTTGAATTATTTTTCATGTAAAATGCATATAATTGAAGTTACAAGCCTTTGCCTGCAAAATGTAAAGTCCCATTCAAGTACATGCAAGCGATTTGTGGGTTAGCGAATATACAATTGCTTTCCAGGTGCCAGCGTGTGACGGCAACCAGTTGACCGCTAAGAATTTGGGCCATTAAATGCATTTTAGATCATATGAAAGCTGTCAGCTCCAGCGCTGACTCGGCCAATGCAGGGGTTGATCTATTCAGACCATGTATAAGAAGGGCGGCTGCGGGGCTGCAGCTTCTACCTAAGATTTTATTTATGAAATAAGTCTTTTAATTCACTTCCTTGGAAAAGTGAACTATTGGCGGCATCTGAGTAAGAAATGCTTTAAATTCTGTGATTATGGCCAATCCATAAATATGTTTTCCTCTCCTGTGATTGAGTTGATGAGGTTAACTCCTTTCTTTTTTTGTTTTAGGATCGCAGGTTATGGAGCCGGTGGCGGAAAAGGGGGGAAAACCCAGACGCGAGCCCACGGCACGTGCATAGTGGGTATATTCGAACTCCAAAAAGATGACGTGCTGTACATGCTGGTTGGACAACAAGGGGAAGACGCATGTCCTCAAGTAAGGGATGAATCCGTAAAAAAGCAATTAAAATAATAACTTTTCTTAATAAATACGTTTGTTGTCAGTACATCTCTGTAATGCACCCTTACAGGCTTAGGACAGATTTATGGCGGGCCCTGTATAATGTATAGTGAACGTGGGTGGAATTGACCTATACATTATGCAGGACGGGGTTGGCCCTTCATAATGCAGAGTGAAGTATAAAGATTTGTGCTATGCACAGTTCCTATAGGTTAAGACGGGCCATTCGTCCAATAGAGGCTTAGATGTAAAGTAAGGAACTTTACTGAAAGGGTGGTAGATAAGTGGAACAGCCTCCCAGCAGAAGTGGTAGAGGGTAATACAGTGAGGGTATTAAACATGCATGGGATAGACATACGGCTCCTGAATCTAAGACGAGACCAACGACTACTTAAGGTTTGAGTCTTTGTAGCAGGAGAAACGGGGGCCGAATGGGGCCGATCTGCCGGTAGATTCTGTCTTTCAAAATAGTTCCCATAAAAATCATTCTGACTTTTAGAGCTGCAGAACCCTGCGATGCCCTCATCCCCGGCAAACAGAGCTCCTAGAAAAGATGGACCACAGAGGAGGAAAGAGAGACGGGGGAGGGGTTTCCAAAGAGGGACTGTTGGCAGTTATGCTATAGCGAGACCTTGCTATCCAACTGCGTTCGCTAATTCTGACCTTATTAGCCGTCTATTAAAGATATAGTTGAGTCTTCAGATAAAAGACTTATTTTTTGGAGAACTGGTTTAATCAAGGAGTGTCCGTGTCTATTGTTAAAATCGGGGGTCAAATAAATTGATGAGACGCGGTTCCAGAAGAGATGTATCGCCTGCTAATGTAATATACATCTCCCCTACTGTACACGATTGCGTCTACTTAATTGCATTGTAATCAGAGATTCCACGCTATGACGCTCAACACAAAGGTCTTTTATAACGTAATTTATATTTCTTTGTGATCCTGAAACCCGGAGCACTTCATTATTTCATTAAAACACTCGCCGCGTTGGAGAAATTCAATTAGAGAAAAGGGATCGGTAAAGGAAGCTCTTCCTCCGGCCCATTAATTTACTTTCTGTAGAAAGGATTTTACGGAAAGAATAGCCAGAGAGTGACAATTATGATTTATCGGTACCCCTAATACAATCATCCGCTCCGGAAAGCCAGCCTTGAATTATGTACTTTGTGAGGAACTCCGTATTTTATGAACACATTTCCGACCTACGCTTTCGGTTGTCAGAAATCTGCTGGCTGTAGTTCACCTTTAATTGTGGAGGAGTTGGCGCGCGGAATCGCTCAACAGTATGGAAAGCGGATGAAAATGCGGGTAATAATTGTTGTACCCACGGCTTCTGCACCCCAGTTACAAGCAGCGTTTATGGAGAGAATGTTCTGTTCAGTTGTATTCCATGCAAATGGTCAAATCCATGCAAACTCCGTCATGGAGTCCCACCAAGGCGGGTCTACTCATCAGTCGAGTTACAAAGATCATTTAAATGGGTCGAGCAAGCCTACTCAAACAGTAATTGGTTCATGAGAAGTTGCAGTTGAGTGGAGTTGGGCGTTGAGTTGGTCGTTCCAATTGTTCCATTGATTTGCTGTCAAGGTCAACTCAACCGCTTTGGGTTGGAGGTTGAGTGGGTTGTTAAGTCTCTCAGATATGTTAAGTTTAATAGGGTTCTCGGTCCGCCTCTTCCAGACAGGTCAAGTTGCTCTTGTCGAGTTGTTCGACTTGATGTGTTGAGCCAGCTTCGTGTGAGCTGCTCCAAGTTGGTAGTTGGGACACCTTGAGTCAACTGAGTAGGTATGGAAATTTGTTAAGTGAATGTTGAGCTTCTCAGTCTCAATGAGTTTTGCAATTTGAATTAATTACCAACTTGATTCAAATCCAATCGAACTCGAAAGGTCAGCATAAGACAGCACACAAGCCTTGTTGCCACCGGTAACATTATAGGAGTCATCATGATGTTGTTTTATACATTGTTTATTATATACTTGATATATAAAACGTCTATATACTTTAATATACTATTATATGCACACTTCAGGGGCAGGACTCAAACTAGGAGGGAACACACGAGAAAAATATGAATGAGGCGTAGTAACATTATAACAGAGTAACTTAGTTTAAAAGTAAAACCTAAGACCATCAAGTTCCCTTGTCTACCTATCGAGCAAAAGCTTAATTGCAGTTTTTTATCCTCCTTTGGATCAAAAGCAGGGCAAAAAAAACCAACTTTTTTTGCGTAGATGCAACTTCTTTATTTTCTCTTCATAACTAAGCTCTTCCAATCTTATTCATTTAGTAAACATTTTACACGATCGAAGTGTCGGCTTCAGCACTTTTAAGGGCTACCCAAGGCATGCGTATTAAGAGAAGATATAGAAGAAGAAATCCAAGGTTCTTAACAACTAAATGATGCAGCATTGGAACATAAGCGGAACCCCCGCTATACAATTAAGTTAAGTGGTTGGAAGATGATTAAGATGGCGCTGGACTCTCCAAGCCTTTGGCATTCGGGGATACTCATCGCCTTTTATTAATCAGCCTTTGATTTCCTGAAGTACTCTCAGAAGATTCCTACGGAAAAAGCAGAAACAGGAAAGTTCAGATCATATTCAACAAACAAATAACCGTGAAAAAAGTCACGGATCAGCATGAAACGGGCAAATCCAAGCATGAAATCATCGTGTTTTTATTATTAACGAGTAGTAAAGTTTGGATAATATTTTCATTCCGATCACTGAAAGCCCACAGTATGGTTTTATATTCATCATTCAGTGGATCGATCCACATAATAACGGCTAATCTTTATTTTTTTTCCTCCCCAGATCAACTCTGTCCTTGAAATGGTTTGCACTGGGGAGAATACTAAGATTGAAGAAGAAATCCGGGTTAACGGGAGTGTGAATGAATGGGCAGGAGGCGGTGGAGGAGGAGGAGGAGCGACCTATGTATTTAAGGTGATTTATCAAAATCCAATCGAATTTTTGGGGCTTTTTTTTGTATTTTTTTTTTTATTTTTTTTTTAATCGACCATATTTACTAAAGAAACTATTTGGGAGGGCCACAGTTCCGCAGAAAAGTTCTAAATGTGCATCAATCACCATGGAAACCAACAGAGCATTCCTAGAACCCATAAGTTTGGAATTCATGGAAGGTTGTCCATGGAATTCTTTAAAAACTCAACATCTTGGGGTACTTGGTCTGTGTATTTAGCCGTGCCAGCGCAGTCTGTCTATGAAATCATAATTTCTCCATCCTTTTCCTTTTATCTTCTGTCAAACCCACCAGATGGAAAACGGAAAACCTTCACCGCTCCTGATAGCCGCAGGGGGAGGCGGAAGAGCCTACTGGGCCAAAGCAAATATTATTCACCCGGAGAGACTGGAAAATAGTACTACTATACCAGGACTGAATGGGAGATCCGGGGCTGCTGGTAGGATTACTTTTCCGTGGATTCATAAATATTATTACATTAAAAGGAATGAAACGTTGATGCTGTAGAATGCTTTGGTATTAATATCAGGCTCTGAAAAATATTACAAGAAAAACACATTAGGGCATTATTTTCTAAACCAGTGATGGACAAAGTGGAGCCTTCTAGATCCAAGAAGTGGTCAGAAAAGCATGGGGTTTGCCATCCACCAGGGGGAGCTACTGGGTCACATTCTCCCCATGTTCAAAAAGCAAATTATTATTATTATTAATAATAATAGTAATAATAATAATTTATTATAATTGCTATTATTATTATATAGGAAATTGGTGCTATATATATATATATATATATATATATATTTAGTCATTAAAGTTTCCATATTTGTAACAGAGATGGAATTATTATATTTGTATATTTTAATTGTAATAGCGTATTTAATTCCTTTTTCGCTGAGTGCCCTATTTGTCTCCCAACAGGCGGTGGAGGAGGCTGGAGTGACCACACCGTGTACCCGTGGGCTGGGAAGTCACTCGCGGAAGGTGGCATCGGAGGAGAGTCCTGCCCTCAGGCCATAAAGAAATGGGGGTGGGAGACGAGAGGGGGATTTGGAGGAGGTGGCGGCGGATGTTCATCAGGTGGTGGCGGCGGGGGATTTATAGGTAATTTTGTTCATTATTGTCTGTTTGCAGTTTAGATTTTGTGCTATGTGTGTTCTGGTGCACATAAAATCATACGGGGGATGTAAGAACTTTGAATTTCACATTATTAGGGGCAGAAAAACTTATAGAACTTATAGAAAAATAATATTTTATATATATATATATATATATGTGTGTGTTATTTTAATATATGTATATACATATTTTAATGTAATTTCTATATACAGATTTTTTTATATATATATATACCTGTATATTCATATTATTTTACTAAATATATATATATATATATATACATATTATTTTAATATATATATATATATATATATAGTGGTATGATTTCCTTATTCTGTTTTTCAACCTGTAACCCATGAAATAAAGAGATTTTCCTTCATACGTGAGAACAAATATATATTTGCATCAGCATTGTGATATATTTTGCTCCAAGGCTGCAAAAATATTAGAATGTATTAGAATTCCCCTAAAATAATACAGTGCAACATTTATATTATTATTATTTCATTTCTTTACTTTAATAAAAAAAAATCTTATATATATATATATATATACCTATACAGTATAATGTGATATGTGAGATCACTTCTATTTTGGTACATATGACGCAAAAGGTGCTTTTTTAACACAGTAATCGTTTTTTGCGTACGTGAGCGGATAGTAACGTTATTACCCTTCAGATACTTTTATGTTTCTCCTAAGCAGAGATACATTAGCTTAGTAGCCTTATACATTCCCTTTCAGCGGACGGAATGCGTTATATCTTATGCTTTATCTTAAAAAATGACCCTGATTTAGTGAATGTCTGTAACTCGCTTTCCATGATGAACGTACAGACTCATTCCATAGATTTCCCCCCCCCCCCCCAATTAATGTATTTGGCGACTTTGTGATTTTTTAAAAATAATTTGCCACAGGGGGTAACGCCGCTGATGAGAACAGCCCAGAGATGGACGGCTTGGATGGAGTATCCTATATCAGCCCTCTTGGGGTTTTATATACCCCTCCGCTCACAGGTAACACCACTTCTCTACGGTTTAACCCTTTGATTCTCTACAAGCCCTTAAAGACGACTCACGCGATGACATAGAAACACAAGTGTGCAAACTGTGACAAGTACTTGAGCACGACCGGCTGGTGAGATACTAATTGAAATGTGTGTCCGGGAAATAATTCACAAGTACTTGAGATCTTTAATGAATCGGAGCAAGAGCATGGTGGCTTAACCCCTTAGGTGTCAAACGGATCAATAGGAATTGCCTCATTTTGTCTTTGTTTGTATTTTATTTCAATACCACCCAAATGATTTAATTTGCATATTACTGTTGTCACCTCAATCAGTTGTTTTTCTCCTCTTAGATATTCCTATCCCATGCATGCTTAAATCCCCATACTGTATTACCCGCTACCACTTCTTTTGGGAGGCTGTTCCACTTATCTACTACTCTCTCTCAGTAAAGCAAAGTTTACGTTGCATCTAAGCCTCTGACCCTCTACTTTTAGATTATGACCTCTTTAATATTTATCCTCTTTTACCCGTACATCAACTAATTAATGCCTGTTAAGTACAAATTACACATATTTGGCATCCCATAATATATACATATACATACAACACACATATCTATTTGTGGATATAAATTAGTACATGTACAAAATATTTAATGATCAGAAAACAAGATAATAGAGCCCTTATCCCACAACTAAAATGTACCATCTTGCCCCATTCCGTCTAGTTTAACCCCTTCATATCTTGTATGAAATGTTGGTCTTTTCTGACGTCTTTTTTCTGCGTGTTTGTATTTTCTTGCGAGCTTAACTGTTTCTTAAGTGCAAACTCCAGCCAGAATACAGAACGCGGGAGCTTATTACTCGTCCGCGTGTCTTAATTACAGCCATTTAGAGCTCCGACTCCTTAGGAATCCACAATCACCGGCAAACCCCAATCCCAAGCAATTATCTCTACTTCTAGTACAGCTGCACCTTCCATTACAGAAACCTCTCTAAGTGGCACGATGGGCTCTTATACGGGGGAAATGATTTCTTTACACGCCAGAGTCAAAATAAATAATAAATACGCCAGCAGCAGAATGAACCAATTTGCTTCCCGGCCAAACTGCGGTAACGTTTTCCAATAATCAATCAAATGATGTTTCTGCCGCTAGTGATGGAGAGCCACGGAGAGGTGGAGATCAAAGTGGAGCTGAACTGCAGCCGCTGCGAGTCGGACGAATGTTACCTGGACGAAGAAACCCAAAAAATGGCTTGTCTCTGCGAACCGGGGACCGTCGTGGCTCAGGACGGGGTCTCCTGCATCGGTGAGAACGTTTGGGGAAGGTCGTGGCGTCTTCATCATTGCTATTTCACATGCGTTAGTATGTAACGACATCATAAGAAACATCAGAATATATGTTACAGGTTTTTACCCTTTTTAACCCTTTTGAAACCAAACACCTCTAATAGAGGAGTTCAGTTTTATTATTCCTCCCCAGAGACGGCAACATTCTGATCTTACTTAGTCTTTCTCAAGAAAACATTATTTCATTGGACCATAATGTGAAAACTTTCCAATACTGTTCAACAGAAATGATGTGCTATCGTTCAAGGGTCATTATATTGTTTGGTCGGTAGGAGTTAAAACTCCACCCCCTGTGTATCATCCAATCACATCTCTTGATTTCTGAAAATAAATAATAATAGGACATGCTATGCTTTTATTATTTTTTGTCATTTTAGTATGGTGGGGAACAGCCATTAATTATGACATCATCGTGTTTTGCAGATGACCCGTTGCAGCCTGCCCATGACAATCACCTCCCGTTGTCGCTGGTTTTGTCTATTGTGACCTCTGCGCTTGTGGCCGCCCTCATCCTGACATTTTCAGGTATCATGATAGGTGAGGACCTTTTGAAGATATACATCCATTATATGATATAAAGTAGATATGACATCATATGAAGCATAAGCACTCGTCGTATGCCAGACCCTATCAAAGTTATTATTCATGTCTGAGGCTTTCACAGGGTGAGCTGCAAGCAGGAGGGGACTGGCAAATGCCGGGTGGACCGGTGGCCAACTGACCCATGTAATTCTGGTCCTTCAGAGCATGGCATTGTGTGGCCACCGACCGGATACACATGGCTGCATACATCTAGCTGGCGACTGGCCTTAAAGTGCCAGGACCGGTGTTAAGGAAGGGTATAATTATCAATGCATTTTGCACTGAATTGGGTCCCAGATCCTGGGGGCATCAACCTGTTGAAATACCGACACAGGTTCGAGCTCATTTCAGACAATTTCATAAAAGGAAAAGTACGAGTTTCAGACGCAGGGTCAAGGGGATTTTTCAGGGGAACTCTTAAATCCCTTGTTTTCAGGGTACTTGTGAGGTTCAAACTCTTTCACATAATTAATTTTTGAATTCGATATTTAATGCAACCACTATTAATTCCGAAGGTAACTAAACAGCGAAACTTAACCGATCAGCCCGGAACTCTGGAAGCCTCAAGGATCCGCTTCACGGTCATCTAGCTTCAAAACTCAAGAGTGACTGACCCTTTAAATAAACTTTTCTACACTTCTAATTCATTTACAGCCCCTTTAACACTCATTCATGCGCGCCGGTTGCTGTACGGTAACCATTGATTTAAAAAGAACCCTTGATCAAAGCCGCCGCAGTCCCGTAAAATATTACTTCCATCTCATTTTCTAAAAAAAAAAAAAAAAGAAGAAAATCTGCTCCTGTCACTTTTACCTTTTATTGTTTAAAAAGCTTTCCTGGCGACTTAATGTGCCGCGAAAAAAAAAAAAAAAACTCCATTCCATTTATTTGTGATGAAGACGTATCGAGCAACTCCTGTTCCCTTCTGCCGGCGGAAACGACAGCACAATCGCTAGTAGAATGCTTTTGACAAGGCGCGGTAAAATCTGATTGATTTTGCCAGAAGTTTGCAATTACCAGACTGATCCCTTCAGTTTTAATAATAAGTGGAGGCTAAAATACGGAGGAGAATTAATGGAGAAAAATACGGGCTTTCGTCTTTTTACTAGTATACGATGTCATGCACGGTTTGCCTTAACTCATCAAGGGCAATGCATTGTGAGGCCGTACATATACGGGCTTTGTCGTGAAGGGGTTAAACTAGACACCCTGGATTACCTAGTTGGGGGGGAAAAAAGGGATTCAAGTTCCCAAGCCGGGGTACAACAATCATACAACTGTGAAAGTTGCCCCATCCCCAGCACTCAAAGGGTTGACGATCCTTGAGAAGATGCCCGTTAGACAGTCTAAGACAGAGAAGAGAGCGTCCTCAGGTGACAGAGGCCAGGAGATGGCACTTCGATGTCCTCATAGAACCCTGCTTGGGTCGACCGGAGCTGTGACCGGTAAGCGTGTCGTGTTCACCGTGTGTTTTGTGTCCGTAGTGTATCGGAGGAAACACCAGGAGCTCCAGGCCATGCAAATCGAGCTACAGAGTCCGGACTACAAGCTGAGCAAGGTGCGGACGTCCACCATCATGACAGACTACAACCCCAACTACTGCTTCGCCGGGAAAATCACCTCCGTCGGCGACCTCAAAGAGGTTCCCCGCAAGAACATTTCTCTGATAAGGTGGGCGCTGAAGTCCTGCGGGGTTGTGTTAGGAAACTCCGACCGCCTGGGATAGCAGAGCTTGTCTTGTAGCGGCCAGCGAAGGGACGGCCACGGAGAGTCTTTTGGGCCATATTTATCAAGAGCAAATCTAGTGGGGAAGTTCTAAATATGGAGTAGTCGCTATAGAAACCATTGGAATGTTACTGACTGCTCCATATTTACACTTTTTCTGGTATAAATATGGCACGGTGCGGACACCGAGGAGTCCCTGATACTTCATCCATACAGAAGGCCGGCCTCCCCTCTCATGCCTCACTTTCACCATTTTACTCCACATCCCACTCTTTTCTCTTCCTCTCTTTTTTCCCTTATGCTCTCCCCACCATCACTCTCTCTTCGCCTTTGCCTCCCTGTCTTCGTTTTCATCTCGTTCCTTTCCTCCACTTCTTTTCCCTCTTCCGCTCTCTCTTCGGACTGCAGATAACCTTGGGGGTTCATTCACTAAAGAGGAAGGTACAGGAGAGCTGCGGCTTTTACTCTCCTTTCACTATTCATTATGAAGGGCCAGCACTGACACGTTTCTCCAGCAGCAGAAGACTTCACTGGCCCCATATAACGTCTAATCCAAAGGGAGAGGAGACTGAAGAAATCTCACTGATTTAACTATACATTTTACAGGGCCAGCCTGCAGCAGAAGCTCACTGGAGCTGGCCCTTCATAGAGCCAAGGAGCTCAAACACAAACTCTCCCTACTGAAAAGAAGCTTAGAACGTAGCCCGTTAGAATAACATCAGTTAATCAATTAATATTCTAGACTGATCTAGAATATTCTAGACTGAATTTAGAATATTAAAAAATATATATTTTCTCAAAATGTTTTGCCAATTTTACATTGTATCTGTATAGCGTTACATTACCCCCCCTCTCTACAAGTTCCTCTGGAATGACGCTCGGCCCAGATGGCTTTTGTTTGACGTCTACCTTTCAAAGTTTCCGTCTGCTTATAGTTTTTCGTATTTCTGTCCCCGGAAACGCGTCCGCCAGCCTCAGTTGATTACTGGAGCCATAAATCAGGCGGCCGAAGGTAGTTGGAACTCGGTGTATGTTTGGCCGCGATTAGCAACAATTTCTAAACTGTAAGAAAAATATTAAATCTGACTTTGCCTTCCAGAGTTTCACTGCCATAAAATTTGTGACTTGACAGATGCAGTCCTTGTGCCCGACTTAAATCCAAAAGTTGGAATCAATTCGTTTGAGGTTCCCCGGTGCTCGGAACAGAAGACGAAAGCACTTACTTACAGAGCCTGAACTTTAGGTTTTATTTCCTTGGTAAAAAAAACCCAAAAACTTGCAGAAATTGCCTAAAAAACTGTCATGACTGCTTAAACCCATAGCAAGGTGAACAAACAAGAAGAACCAAATAACCCCACCCAAACCCCCTGAAATAAAGACACTAGACACCATTGAGTGGGATAGGGCATTTGGCCACAGCTTTATTAAACCATTCCCCAGGCCAGCGGAAACCAAACCTACACATCTGAAAACAACCTGCCAGCTGCTGAGCGCTAGGCCCAACAGGCAGTTAAATTACCACCGATTGTACCAAGAGTCCCAGCCCTGCGGGTGCCATGAGCCGCCCGCAGGACACGCCTCCCCAAGCCCGCTATGGGCAAATGATCCAGGTTGCCTGAAATTACCGCGCTGGCCAGGAGACCAGACCGCTGCTGTGACAATAAAGAGAACAAACAGGAAAGAAAAAACAAAGCAATATACAGAATACAACAAAATTATACACGACCAAAAAAGGGGGCGGGCGGGAGGGGAACGTCTGGAAGCTGCTGTTGGTACAAGGAAAAAGAGGTAAGAGTCACCTCTTCACCTTCCTATAAACCCTGATAGCTGCAACATTGTTGCAGCTACCCACCAATGAGAGAAACTAACTAAACCACCATGCATGGGCCAGCAGTCATGATCCCCCTTTCCTATAGGTCCAGGGGGCCCCCTTTCCGCCTCATATCCTGCTTCAGAAATACTCACTAGTTCCAGTTTCACCCGTGGGAAAAAAATATCTTCTTTCGGTATGAATTACTATCATTTCGAGAGGGATTAATGATTAATGTCAAAAAAATGTCCAATTTTAGTCAATTACCTTAAAAAGAGAAATTCAGCCTGACGGTTGCCGAGTGGGTTTACGTGCGGCAGGTCATGTGGACGCAGGCATTTTCTTACCGAGGATTAGAGGAAATTTAGGAGTGAAATAACACGGGGACATGTTAAGTCTCATTCCCAATACGAATTGAGTCTGAGCGTCTTTGTTTTTAAAGGATAATTTACATTTATCAGATTATTATTTTTTTAGGTAAAAAAAAAACAGTTCTAGTTTTTCCCCCGTAATATAATGTTTTCAGGCAGCTGCATATCAGCCATTTGTATGAGGTTCTCGCTCTGTTATCTGACCCCCGATCTACTAAACACCTCCTTATCATACTGCCTGTGGGGAATAATAGAATGACTCAGTCTTAATAACCCAGCAGGACACTCTGACTAATTAAAGTCTATTGAGGAACGGACTTCATTAGCATTGCCATAAAGCATCCGCTCAGTGTGGTAAGCAGGAAAGTCCCCCAAAATATCACATGACTGACAGCAACGGCGGCTCCAGGTCTGCAGATATTGGGGGGAAAATTAGATAAAAGCAGGTTTTGTGATTGCTGACCGACATTACTGTATACAGCTCTGGGGGTTATATTACTGTATACAGCGCTGGGGGTTATATTACTGTATACAGCTCTGGGGGTTATATTACTGTATACAGCGCTGGGGGTTATATTACTGTATACAGCTCTGGGGGTTATATTACTGTATACAGCTCTGGGGGTTATATTACTGTATACAGCGCTGGGGGGGTTATATTACTGTATACAGCGCTGGGGGTATATTACTGTATACAGCGCTGGGGAGTTATATTACTGTATACAGCGCTGGGGGTTATATTACTGTATACAGCGCTGGGGGTTATATTACTGTATACAGTGCTGGGGGTTATATTACTGTATACAGTGCTGGGGGTTATTACTGTATACAGCGCTGGGGGTTATATTACTGTATACAGTGCTGGGGGGGTTATATTACTGTATACAGCACTGGGGGGTTATATTACTGTATACAGTGCTGGGGTTATATTACTGTATACAGCACTGGGGGTATATTACTGTATACAGAGCTGGGGGGTTATATTACTGTATACAGCGCTGGGGGTTATATAACTGTATACAGCTCTGGGGGTTATATTACTGTATACAGCGCTGGGGGTTATATTACTGTATACAGCTCTGGGGGTTATATTACTGTATACAGCTCTGGGGGTTATATTACTGTATACAGCGCTGGGGGGGTTATATTACTGCATACAGCGCTGGGGGTATATTACTGTATACAGCGCTGGGGAGTTATATTACTGTATACAGCGCTGGGGGTTATATTACTGTATACAGCGCTGGGGGTTATATTACTGTATACAGCGCTGGGGGTTATATTACTGTATACAGTGCTGGGGGTTATTACTGTATACAGCGCTGGGGGTTATATTACTGTATACAGTGCTGGGGGGGTTATATTACTGTATACAGCACTGGGAGGTTATATTACTGTATACAGTGCTGGGGTTATATTACTGTATACAGCACTGGGGGTATATTACTGTATACAGAGCTGGGGGGTTATATTACTGTATACAGCGCTGGGGGTTATATTACTGTATACAGCGCTGGGGGGTTATATTACTGTATACAGAGCTGGGGGTTATATTACTGTATACAGCACTGGGTATATTACTGTATGCAGCACTGGGGGGTTATATTACTGTATGCAGCGCTGGGGGGTTATATTACTGTATACAGCGCTGGGGATTATATTACTGTATACAGCGCTGGGGAGTTATATTACTGTATACAGCGCTGGGGGTTATATTACTGTATACAGCGCTGGGGAGTTATATTACTGTATACAGCACTGGGGGTTATATTACTGTATACAGCGCTGGGGGGTTATATTACTGTATACAGCGCTGGGGGTTATATTACTGTATACAGCGCTGGGGGGTTATATTACTGTATACAGAGCTGGGGGGTTATATTACTGTATACAGCACTGGGTATATTACTGTATGCAGCGCTGGGGAGTTATATTACTGTATACAGCGCTGGGGGGTTATATTACTGTATACAGTGCTGGGGGGTTATATTACTGTATACAGCGCTGGGGGTTATATTACTGTATACAGTGCTGGGGGGTTATATTACTGTATACAGCGCTGGGGGTTATATTACTGTATACAGCGCTGGGGGGTTATATTACTGTATACAGCGCTGGGGGGGTTATATTACTGTATACAGCGCTGGGGGGTTATATTACTGTATACAGCGCTGGGGGTCACGCTCAAGGAGAATAAAATATTTTTCCATGGTGCTTTACTTAAAATGTATTTAAAGCCCTTAACCGAATAGACAGACAGATAACGGTCCTCAAGCACGTTGGATTTCAAGGAAAAGAATGAAACTTTATCGATGGAGACATGGAATTGATTCTTTGATCGCATGATAATTCGAGGTGGAGATTCACTTATTTCAGAAATCTATCACATTTTCCCTACAGAGGACTCGGTCATGGAGCATTTGGAGAAGTGTACGAAGGCCAAGTGTTGTCCAGTCCCACTGACCCGACACCGCTGAAGGTTGCCGTGAAGGTGAGTGAATGATGTTCAATGAAGCACCTGCATTCTATTAATTTATGATGCCGTCATATTATTGTATTTTTATATAGCTCCATCACAGCGCTGTACAATGGGTTAACATATATAACATAACAATTCGACTTACAGAAACAAGGGGTATTTATCTAGAATTGCCCTACAAGGGAACTCTTTGGGTTGGACCCAGGGGTCAGGGGTTTTTGCCCCAATCTCAGGGTAAAGGGGCAGATTTTCAGGGTCATATAGTCCATAACTGACTTCTTCCCATCCTATCCTGCTGTGATCATATATAAGACTCCCAATTGGTGCTTTTACTGCTAGTATGTTATGGTTGATCTCCCTGCTTGAATGCAGGTGACTCAATTAAGTGTATCTTCAAATAATGACACAAGGGCCGGTACTAGAGCCCTCTGTGAATCACTACATGGAATCTTGGTAAAAATAATTGTCTTGTAAAAAATATAGAAGGTCGTCTAAAGGTACTGCTACGTTTCGGTACAAAGCAACCGGAGGGTGTTATATAGCAGCCGGCGGTGAGCGAGAGGAGGTTTTATATACGGTTATTACAAGAACACAGAAGATATTCATCTGAGAACAGAGGGTAGAGAATGGAAACATCAAGCAGAGTACAGGGCCACGAGCACATGGATCAACAGGACGCGGGAGCCGGAACGGCAATAACTCCTGCTGCTATCAGTACGCGCACCGTCCACCGGCAGTACACCAGTGTCTGCTCCGGCTGTAACATTATCTCCCGAAACAAAATGGAATATATGTATAAAACTACCCACGCAGCTGCCTTTTAATCTTCCAAAGGAGCGCGAGCCTCCAAAACATCCCCGGGGGCCACATTCTGACTTTCAAGGTCACTTCAAGGCTTTGTGTTTGAAGTGTGATACGCAGCAAAGTTCTACAGTAAGCAGGAGCATTCTGTCGGTTGTCATGGTGATTGCTCCATATTTTGGACCGGTTTCTAACAACGGTGACAAGCGTAATGTGGCAGCAGATATATCTGAGGGCCACACGGGAGTTTCCTAATTTAACCCTATGCTGGACTTAAGATCTTAAGAACAATTACACAGACTGCCAAACATAAAGCACACACTATAGATAATCGTTATTATTATTATTAATATTTATTATTATTAATTATACTAATATGGAGCGACAGAAGATTCCAAGGCACTATAACAATGAGGAGGAATATTAATTAACAATAGCAGTAATTGTTTCGCCTGTAATTTCAAATGGCCCAAAGAAGGGCAATTGTTTTAGAGGGTGCGATCAGAGGTGCTGCTGGGGCAGGATTTTACTCTGACTTTTTACATGCCGTTATGACCGGTTCATTTCTAAGAATAACTTAGTGTACTTACACAATATGGAAACACATTTTCTATTATATACACATTATCGGGGCTTTTAGGGCTGTGGAACCCTGCGATATCCTCATACCCAGCAAACGTTCTGAGCTCCAAGAAATGAGGGAGAAAAAAATGGAGATTTGGGTCCAAAAAGGGGGACTGCCCCACCTGAAAAGGGACACTTGGGATGTTTTAGAATGAATGAAGATAAGACATATACAAAAGTCATATTTTAAATCAACGTCCACTTTGATTGTTAGCTCTCAGAAACGCTGCAAACCCTCCCTAACTGGAGCATGCATTCAATATACAAACCCTGACTGCTCAGCTGGGTAGAAGAGCTAACTATCTACTGTTTTTTCGGTTTAAAAAAACCATAATAATTAAACAATTGGTAAAATGTCTTTATATTATAAAGTTTGTTTAATCCAACTTTACCAGTTAGACTTTTGGCAGAGCTCTATAATATTGAGAATGGATAAAAAAATAATTGGGCGAACCTGAATTTTAACGGCCTTCTCAATATCCTTTGAGTCAGCAGAGCCGCTCGGTTTGAGGCCGGGGAACGTCTCGCCCGTCAATAGGTTATTGAATTTTATAAATGCAGTCTCAGCGGTCGTGCGGAGAATCTGTTTTAATGTAAAGGTGTCCTCTCGGCTCAATACAGCTTGATCCTTTCTTTACAAAATGTGAACATGGGGGCCAGGTGGTCAAAGCCTCTTAAAGGGGCAGGTCTCCTAAATCAGTCATAAACGTCTACTGTTGTTTAGTACGAGGCCAGTTTGGACTCCAGTTGCCACCATCATCAACCAGTTAGACAAAAAGTTGAGTGCGTTCTATGAGCTGAGTGTTGGTACTGATGAACACCGTAAATCACCACGTCCAAGGTGTGCCTCAAGCAATGGAGATCATCGAGACCTCTACCCCAAAACTAGGGGGTTTCTCTTTAAATGCATTGACCAGCTCTGAATATGAACGGCTGCCCGATTTGGTTCCATTGTTTCATTAAGCAGCTTGGCGAAGTCTCAGCGGAACGCGCATCGGGTGACTGTATGACTTTACGGCTTTTCATCCCGTCTAGGGCACGATACGTAATTAATACCTAGTTTCACCATTAACATAAAAGCTGGGGTTACGATTGAGTCAGACTTGATAGGCAGTAAGGAACCCATCACGGTTCTATATAGATGTTATTTAATTTAGTATATAATAAACGTGAATTTTAGCAGTTTCTTTTTTTTTTTCTTTAATTCTTTAGTGTTTGGGATTTAATTCCCATTGTTGCCCCCCATTTTTAGGAAGGGGGGCCATTGGCCTTCTTTTTTTCTTAGTTAGTGTTTCCTATTAGTGACCAGAGTAGAGTGAGATAAGAAGTCTCGGAATCTTTTGAGCCTTCTTCTAAAAGTAATTGTAGCAGAGCCCTTTGCTGCCAGCAGATGGCGCACCAGGGCCCTTTTACACGCACTTGACTGCTTAGACCCAAGACACCACACCAAGCATGACCAAAGCCCACATCCACACCCAAAGAGAAGACGACACAGTTTGTGGGTAAGGGCATTGGCCACAGCTTTATTAAACATCATGAACCAGCACATTGTAACCATAAACATAATCATCCTGCCAGCTGTCGTGTTACCGACAGGCAGATACCCCAAACATTACCAAGAGCTCTCGTTCTGGGTACCATCAGCCTCCGCAGAACTCGTCTCCCCAAGTCTTCTTTATACACCGGATATCCAAGCAAAGGTGCTGGCCATGACTTCCCGCTGTGACTAGAAGAAAAGAAAAAACCGACACCAGCACAGGAACAAAGATCACAACAAATACAGAAAAACAGGGGAGGGTGGGAGGGAAGCTCGTCCAGAGTGTCAAATGACTGAAGGTCAGAATAAGGAAAGTTTCCCCTTTATTCCTCCCCAGTACATTAAAGCAACAATGTTGCAACCCATATCCTGAACCGGACCATGAACTACTGACCCCAGGCAGGGGGGCAGCAGTCATGTTCCCCCTTCCTGACCGTCCAGGGGGGCCCTTTCTAATCTAGCGGAATGTGGTGGACTATGAAATGTAACAAAGCTATAGTATGTGTATGAAATCCTAACTGTAACAACGCTGTGGAAAAGGCAAGCGGGTGCTGGGTTGTATAGCGAGGGGCATCTTGTAGGTCCAGAATGGGCCTTGGAGGTGACCGGCCGCTCTAAATGACTGTGTCTTTTCAGACTTTGCCCGAGGTGTGTTCTGAGCAGGACGAGCTGGACTTTCTTATGGAAGCTCTCATTATTAGGTAAGATGAACTGGAGGAGTGTCACGTGCGCTCTCACATTATTCTGAAACAGTTTAATAAATAAACACCGTGGCATAGAAGCTCCATAAAATAATATAGGAACTGCATGGGCTGTTTAGTAGAATGGAGCATTTAATTCCCGGAGGTATTCAAGGAGTTCTAAAACACCTAGAACAGGGGTGTCCAACCTGCGGCCCCCCAGCTGCTGCAGGACTACATCTCCCAGAATGCTCTTTCAGCTAAGGGGCTGGCTGAGGAGTATGGGAGATGTAGTCCTGCAGCAGCTGGAGGGCCGCAGGTTGGACGCCCCTGACCTAGAAGCACCAGAGGGGTATCATCTAAGCATCGGCTCAAGTAGGACCTTAGTTGGTCTCTGACTCTTCACACCGAAACAAATAAATGAAAATATTATCCATGTTTTGTAATAAATGTGGTCTTTGTTTTGGCTTCTGAACCTTCACCAGCAAATTCAGCCACCAGAATATTGTTCGCTGTATCGGAGTGAGTCTGCAGGCCTTACCCCGCTTTATTCTACTGGAGCTCATGGCCGGAGGGGACCTGAAATCCTTCCTCAGACAGACGCGACCCAGGCTGGTGAGATCAACTGCACATTTTTCTCTTAACTGAGTGGGTGGTAGATAAGTGGAACAGCCTCCCAGCAGAACTGGTAGAGGCTAACACAGTGAGGGTATTAAACATGCATTGGATAGGGATACGGCTCCAGAATCTAAGATGAGACCAACGACTGATTAAGGTTTGAGTCTTCACAGCAGGAGAAACGGGCGACTAAACGGGGGGGCCGAAAGGGGCCGATCTGCCAGCAGGTTATCAACTTTTTTCTCATTCTAGTAAAAAAAAATAAATCATGTTTAGGAATGGCAGTCCCGAAGTGTTAAGGTTTGGTGCAGTCGCCATGGAGACCAGTGGAATGTTCCACGTTTAGCGCTTTGCCTCACATTTGCTTTTTTTAGAATCCTGGCTCTTGGATACATCGTGTAGCCTCAGGCTAGTAATACTTTTCCCCTCGTGATCCTCCTTTCTGGCTGAAGCGTTCTTTCCCTGGAGTCTCATTAGCCTTGATTCTTATTTACTAAATCAGCCATAAAAGAACCGGCTCCATCTTCATATCGCAAAACTCTCTAAATGCTTTAGTGATGTTGGCCCCACTCACTCCTCCTTATACCAGCTCACAAGTTACAGAAGACCACAACTCATATGGAGGTCCACCAAGAGTCCCAAAAATAACAGGACACCCAAATCATTTTCTGTTCTTTTCCATAAAAACAGCTGAGTGACCCCAAACTTTCGAACAATGGTGTAGCTTTACCCTGAAGTGTCCCGATGAATGGACGGCGCCTCGATAAATGAGTAACTGAATGAGCTGCTCATACCCTAAACGCATTACTATTGATCCAGAAGCAGTCAGCAGGTCATCTCGGAGCAGCTTCTTCCAATTATGGCTCTACGTGAAAATCCTTCCATCTTAATACCAGGAACGTTAAATTATCACAAGTATTACCCAAAATATCCTTCGTCGTGTGATTCTTCTGACCGCTTTCTTAATCACACGCAGGGTTTTCATGTCCAACAGTTTGTAAGAGAAAAGAGCCGACTTTAATATAAATGTAAAAATTTTTTGGTTTTTTGTTGTTAATAAAATTTAGTATTTCATAAAAATTCATCTGATGACCTCATAATCTTGAACTGGCCATCTGGCCCTCCAGGCAAACGCCCAGCCGGCCCCTGGCCGGACGCACCATGCTCAGCTGATCTTCTGCTCCGGCAGGTGCTGCTGTGTGTGGCCCCAAATGGCTGGGTAGTCGTCCGTTATCTGGGGCTCTGACCCTGTGGGGCGAGGGGTCGTTTGGCGGGACCAATCAGTTCAAAAGTGGGTAGCGGGAATGCCAAGACCAACCAGATAAGGGTTGGGGCAACCAAAGGGAAGGGGAGCAACATAGAAGCTGAACAGTCTTCTTATTGGACAGGGGTGGAAAGTGGTGACCAACCGGAATGATTCCTACCATTTGAACCTAGGAAAAGCAGAGTAGACACCAGCGAGAACTGGGAGGATGGGAAGGGTTTTTGAGGGACACAACATCTACCACCAGTGCTACCACCAGGGCTATGACACAAGAAATCAACATGGCGAGAGGACCAGGTCCTGCTACAGTTATATGTCATTCAAAGCGTACCCAATCAACATCAAGACGGAATAAGGGGGATCTGGGGTCAACAGCACCGTATTTAGTGATGTCATATTTATGACCTACAAGATGCACACGTTGTCCTGCTCTGACCTCACTGCGTTTCCAGCGCTCTGGTCGGAGAACGACCTGTAACATGTTTAGTATTATAGTTCCGAGACGGAACCCTCAGGCTGGGCTACGACCTCATGAAGCAATTTCCCCCTCAAATAGTTTGAAAGGATTACTCTCATAAATAGTTGTTAACACAGCCGCGCTCGTCCCGCCGTCGCTGTTAAGACGCATTAGAAGACACGGGAAGCTGCAGCGTTGAAGAAAAATTTTTTTTTTCCAATTTTATGTTGCAATTTTCTTGCGTTTTAAGGCATTTATCTTCAGGGACGCTGATGATGTCTTTTTTTTTTCCCTGTATGCTCCATTCTGTTTGATAAGATAATACGAAAAATTGGTAAATGAAGATTGTATCTGAGTTTGTCAAGTATTGAGACTTTTATTTTTTTTGATCCACTCAATCTTTTGTAAAGTATGACATCATGGACCACCCGGAGCATTGGAGATTTGGGGATAATGGATGGCTTTCAACGCATTATTTGAATGATGTGTTCTTTTAAAGAAAAGTTGGCGGGAAAGTATTGTTCTGGAGGGTACGGTCGCCATTACGGTTCTGAAACAGAGAAGCAAAAGGGGAGAAATAAAACTTTGTTCCGGGAGGAGTTACGGCAGAATCTCAAAGTTGCCCCATCCCAGGGTTACTTTCGCAAAAACAAAGTGGACGGAAAATAATTGTTTCCACTTCTACATCCGCCAAGAAAGGCATCCTTTGTGTTCCAGAAGTGAGATATTGTGACCAGCTGATTAGAATGGTTACCAAGAAACAGGGGCCTAACTAGAAGCCACAAGGCCCTGGTGGCAAAATTGCTCAGGGGCCCCCCCGACTTTACCAAGCAGCATGTCCAACAGTGCCACCATTGCCACCAAACAGCTTATGAATGCCATTTTTGTCCTCAAACCAATTGTCAGTGCCATCTTTGCCCCCAAACCGCTTCCTTGTGTCGTCTTTGCCCCCAAACAGCCTGCCTGTGCCCCTGTCCACACCCGTTACCTGCAGGAATGGTGTCTCTCTCCCTCCGTGCTGTGTGCAGACTGATCCAGCGTGCAGGAATTGGATGGAACGTCACGCTCTCCCCGTTGGATCGGACGCAGCGTGCGGGGAGAGTGAGTGAGATGATCTTTACGCTCTTTACGCTTTAAACAGGCGTATGAGTGATCGCAGGGGTTGTCCAGGCGCCGTCGCACTTTGGGACCCCGATTGTTACCCCCCTGCCACGAAACAAATGCGCAGCCCATAAAAGTGATGATTCTCCCCCTGTCACGAAAGGTTAAAAAAATGGATTTGCCAAAACAGCTCCGTTTTTATTGATCAGATCCACCAAGAGCCAATCACTATTATTAAACTGACATCACAGAGGTATCTCACTGATAGATTGTATATCCTGAAATATTGAGTGAAACCTCCCAGCTTCTGTTTTTGTACTTTTTTTCTCTTGCTTCGGTAACAAACTATTCTTTTAGAAATATAGAATCTGCAGTCAGACCGGCCCCCTTCGGCCCCCCGTCTAGTCTGCCGTTTAAGACTTAAACCTTAATCAGTCGTTGGTCTCGTCTTAGATTCAGGAGCCGTATGTCTATCCCATGCATGTTTAATCCCCTCACTGTATTACCCTCTACCACTTCTGCTGGGAGGCTGTTCCCCTTATCAACTTTAGAATTTATACTTTTAGGCTTGTTATTCTAACATGGATGAGCAGCCTCTTGGTGATTCGCCTTTACATGTTTCTTATATGTTTTGTGATATTGTTTTGCCCTTTAGTTGTTAATAAAATTCTAGTGCTATATATATATATATATATTTTTCTGCCAGTAGACCCCGTACTAATCCTCCGTTTTTTTCATGTAATTGTCTCGGCCGGTAAATTGTTTACCTCCCTGCAGACGCAGCCGTCTTCGCTTACGATGCTCGACTTGCTGAATGTGGCCCGAGACATCGCCCACGGCTGCCAGTATCTCGAAGAAAACCATTTCATTCACAGGTATGTCGCCCACGTTATGACTCCGAAACCCCTGGATTCTTCTATAGCCCCTAAACCTCTCGATGGCACCAGAATAATAATACAATCTGGATTTAAAGAACATTTAAACTGCTTACATGTGAATTTGGGGTCCTTTTAAACACCGCTTAATCTCCAACGCCCATAAGCTTTGCACGAAGATCAGACCCATCCAGCCAATCTAGTCTGTATCATCCTTTACCATTTCTGCTGGGAGGCTGTTCCACTTATCTACCACCCTCACAGTAAAAGAAACCTTGTAGGTCACTGGATTTTGCAGGTGTTTAGGGGTTGGGAATAGAGAAAATTTATCGCCTGCTTCATACCGATTTACACCCTTTTTTACGATCAATGTCACTTTTTTTCTTGAAACGTCTCCTTCACCCATGAAACCAGAAGACGTCGGCCGTTTGTCATTAAATCCGCGTTTATCTTTTCTGTGCCGAGAAAACAAACCTTCAGTGAAACCGAAAACTAAAATCCTCAGCAAAATAAGGAGAAAAACACAAAATCAAATTAAATAACTGCGCCGAGCGCCTGAGTGAAAATCGATAAATTTCCTCAAATCTGCTTTATTAAATTATTTAAGTCATTCCCGGATTATTTCTTTGCTGGTCGGTTTAAAGCGGACCGGTCTGGGGCAAACTTCAAGCGATTGGGGTAATGGGGTGAAGTATTTGGGGTATAGGTTAGTCTCCCAGAGGGGCTGCTGGGGTGGCTTCCATGCAGGGGAGGGCAGGAATCATCTGGCCGGGGGGGGGGGGGGCAAACCCATTAACACAGCTAAACGATCTCATAATAGGAGCATGGAAAGGATACAGGCATGGTGTAAATGCGTAAGAGCCTTGCTAATGACGGTTTTGTTTAGAACGCTGATTCCCGCGTGCCACGGGGCCCCCAAGAACTGCAGCTTTCGGCACAGGGGTCCCGTTATACAGGTCCGCGTCGCCTGCGTTAACCGAACGAGACGGGCTTTATCACAAAGATGTCTTTCTCCGCTTCCAGGGATATCGCCGCAAGGAACTGCTTGCTGACGTGTCAGGGTCCTGGAAGGGTCGCCAAGATAGGAGATTTCGGTATGGCCCGGGACATCTACAGGTAACTCCCAAACTAACAAAGAAATATGTTTCCTTTATTCTCAATACAAAGGGAAAAAAACTGCGTGTTAATACTAACAGATTATTTGCCTCATCAGGAGCCATGCATGTTTAAATTCCCTCACTGTATTAACCACTTCTGATGGGAGGCTGCTCCATTTATGTACCACCCCTCTTGATCACGTAAAAAAATATGGAGGCGGAAAAATTCGAAAAATTAAACCCTCAAATTTTTTTCTACTTATTTTATTGATTCGATTTTCATATTAACGGGTTAAATGCTAAGTGCTTTTTTATTTTAAGAATAAAGAGTAACTATTATTACATATAACGGCCAAAAACAACCGATTAATCATGTTAACGCTTGACTCATGGTTTGTTTGTTTTCGGACAACGGATTTAGTTTTCTGTCCTTTTGCTTCAAATGAAATTCTGAGGGTTTTTCCATTCGGAAACAAAATTCATTGTCACTCATTTTCTCTCACACTCTCATGCTTTCTCACACACTCACTCGCATTCATTCTCTCTCACACTCTCATTCTCTCTCTGTGTCTTCCTACCTTCTCCACTGACCCACCCTGTCTCCTTTTCCGCAGTTCCGCTTCTTCTCTTGCCTCGTCTTGTTCCTCTTTCTTCTTCCTCTTCTCCCCGGTATCAGCTCCATCAACCAGGCCTCCCGGAGCGCTTCCGCAAAACGACTCCACGCCTTGGAAGAACGGAGGGGAGCTGATTCCGTGGAGGAGCGGGGGCGAAGAATGAAGACAGAAGAAGCAAGAGAAGAAGCGGAGCTGCGGGAAAAGAGACATGGAAACAATCTCTCAGTGAGAGAGCGTGAAAAAGAAACAAAATGCAACCAAAAAATTCTGAGCTCTCTGCTTTGTTCCGTTGGAGATCCCCCCTTGTTTGTGGTCATTTGTAGGAATTAAGGAAATTGGCAAATTTCTTTAAAATTAAAATTCGTACGAATCCAAATGCACATCTCAATAGCTTCCTAGCACTGCAGACACGCAGCGACGTGATGTGAGGTGCCGGCTGGACGCGCCAAATCGGAGCTCAAGGGCATTTCTCAACCCAACTCTGTGCTGAAAGGGTTAAACAAAATTGTCGGTATTGCGAGAGCCCGCTGGAGTAACCTCAGGCTTTTATGTTTGCGGAATTGAACGTGAAAGCCCAGATAGCGCGTGGATTAAAACAGCCGCTGCCTTGAAGTAATTGCCGGTAATTATGGCGCATTAGGCATGTTCGTTGGCGCACGGCTACTTCTAACTCCGCACTTAACTTAAGACTTTAGACGGTGGCGGCCATATTTTAACTTTAACCTTTGATACATACGTGCTGGGTGGCGGATTAAAGATGCCGTTCCACCTAATCGGCTCAATGTAACGTTCCTATAACCGAACACAGTACGAGAAACATGGTTCCTACCTCCTAGTAAATGCCCAAAACCTTCAAAAGAGTATTTGTAAATCGGGTAACAATTTGCTTAGTTTATAATTTTACTGGGACTCTTAATTGCCATGTGACACAAAAGCGGGATCTGATAGGTTGTTGCCCTGGAAATACAACTCATTTCCGAAGGCAAAATACTTTAGGGCTGTAGAACCCTGCGATACCCTCATACCCAGCAAACATTCTGACCTCCTAAAAGAGAGGCATCAGGTGAGCAAAGAGGGACAATCAGGGATTTGGATCCAAAAACCTTCGTAATTCATATTCTAGCAGATGTTAAGAAGTCTCACCAAAAATATAACCCAGTCATTTCTGTTTCCAGGGCCAGCTATTACCGAAAGGGAGGCTGTGCCATGCTGCCCGTGAAATGGATGCCCCCCGAGGCCTTCATGGAGGGGATTTTCACGTCGAAAACCGATACATGGTACGTGGACACACAAGAGCAAAAAAAAAAAAGTCCTTTCATCATATCTAATTTGACATCAAAAATACAACTTGTATCTTTGTTACAATGTAAATATGAAACATTCATTTTTATGAAACCAAATTGTCGCTAATTCTAGTTTGGTGCCAGGAGGGTCTGTGTGGCTCTCGATGAGTTTAGACCGGGGGTCTGGCTTGGATTAGTGGTGTATTTACCTAACCCTGGGCAGAGCCGCCTGCTGCCCCCTCCGCGCCGCCGCCCCTTCCAGAGGGAATATATGTGAGATTCCTATTGGTTCAGACACTTTTTGATCGTAATCAGTACTGCTTCGCCAGAATCTTCATAACTTATCAAGTCCAGTTTTTTTTTGTGTTTCCTCCATTTTCTTTATGCATTAATAACATTTCACGTTTATTATGCTTTAGAATTTTGAAGCTGTTTCAGTTTTTTCTCATGACCTCTTAAAAGTGCCACTGACTTTACCCCGCGCACCTAATGAAGACAGGTCTGTGCCTTGTTTATTGTCATTTGGTGAATACATTAAGCAAATTGGACTTTTTAATCATTGTCTAATCACAAACTGGGGCTCGTTTTAGTTTAATCAAAAGTCATGTCACATTAGGTGAGTCGTGTTTAAAATTCATGAACTTGATAATTTGAAAATCAAAGGGGAATATGTGTGTATATTTAGACTGGAAACTGTTTGTGCTTTGTCCTTCAATTCGTGATCGTTTAATCCTGCCATACTGAATATTTATATAACAAAAAGATAAAAGTATTCACCCAGAATTCCATTGTGCCCAACAGTATGAACAAAAAACCCCTTGGAAACCTTGAAAGAAACAAGAGTTTGTTGGGTCTACTCAATAAGTTGAACGGTCAGTTGAGTTAAGGGTTCTCTCAACTGACCAGACTCAACTCCACTTGCATGCCCTCAAATGCTAAGGTTCTAGTGCTTGAGACTTAAAGTCTTGAGACTTAAAATTTAGCAAGTTACAGGCGAGGGAAAGCGAGTTCAATGTGAACTTGCATGTCCTTACCTGAAACTCGCAAAATCTACCCCTACAATAAAAAAACATAAATAACCTATACATTTTGCCAGCCATTTTGATAGAAAACATTTGAGAGCTGACGCAATTCTTCTGTTTTTTCGTTGTAGGTCTTTTGGGGTCCTGCTGTGGGAGATCTTCTCCTTGGGGTACATGCCGTATCCCAGTAAGAGTAACCAGGAGGTACTGGAGTTTGTAACAAGCGGAGGAAGAATGGATCCACCCAAGAACTGCCCCGGGCCTGTGTAAGGGTGACCTTGTGAGGTTACTGGGACACTGGATAAGGGTTAATTCTCAATTCTCAAACCAAAAGTCTACAGAGAGGAATTATCTTTCTTTGTCCCCCAAGAATAATACTTTTGCATAAAAAGCAAATTTGGGGTTAAATCCTATTCTAAATTGGTTAACAGGCATAAAAAAATTTGGGAACTACAGTGCATATGAGCGCTCATACACTCATACTCATTTTACTGCATTCTTTAGTTATTGGAGTTCATGAATGAGACTTCAGTATGCTTTTATATATATATATATATATATATATAATGACTGGCTGCTTCTTCAGAGTGACTTTAAAAAGCACAATTTTTGGGGACTACTCCATTCCTTTAAAAAGTAATGTAGTCAGGATTCAACTTTCATTTTAAATTATTATTATTATGTTACTTTCCCTGAATTCTATGCTGTAAATAAACCCATATAATATTGTATACAGATTATAATAGGCAGAGCCGGCCTTAGGCGTTGTGGCGCCCTGTGCGGACTACTCCTCTGGTGCCCCCCCTCACTACCCCCCCTCTCTGCCCCTTCAAACTACCCCCCCATGCCCCTTCAAACTACCCCTTCAAACTACCCCTCCCCTCTGCTCCTTCAAACTACACCCCCCCTGTCCCTTCAAACTACACCCCCCCTGTCCCTTCAAACTACACCCCCCCTCTGCCCCTTCAAACTACACCCCCCCTCTGCCCCTTCAAACTACACCCCCCTCCCTCTGCCCCTTCAAACTACACCCCCCTCTGCCCCTTCAAACTACACCCCCCCTCTGCCCCTTCAAACTACACCCCCCTCCCTCTGCCCCTTCAAACTACACCCCCCTCTGCCCCTTCAAACTACACCCCCCCTCTGCCCCTTCAAACTACACCCCCCCTCTGCCCCTTCAAACTACACCCCCCCTCTGCCCCTTCAAACTACACCCCCCCCACTTACCTTGTTGCCGGAGTCCTGCGGTGAGAGCGGGAGGCGTCCGTCTTCTCGCTCTGCCACGGTGCCGGCATTTCATGTTGAGAGCCGGAATAGTCCGGCGCTCAACATGAGATGCCGCCACAGCGACGGAGTCACGGAGAGTAAGGGGCGCCGAGCGGTTGCCGAGAACTTCACGAGCGACCGCTCGGCGCCCCTGCCCGGGACTTAGATTTAAGCATCGTTTTTTTTTTAAACTTTATTTAACATGAATGATGTTAAATAAAGTTTAAAAAAAAAAACACAAAAAAAAACCCGATGCTTTAATCTAAGTCCCGGTCAGGCGCCCCTGCTACCATGGCACCCTGTGCGGTCGCACAGGTCGCACACCCCTAAGGCCGGCCCTGATAATAGGCAATATATATATATATTAGAAACCTAATAATTCAAATCCCCCTTGGGTGAGGTTAGAGTTGGTGCCAAGGGGGGCAAATTCCAGTGAGACAGGAATGGTGGAAGAGTGGACATAACTAGATGGTGAAAACATTAAGTGAACCCTATCTGTCTCCCAGGCGGTACCCGTTAAGGTAGAGAATAAGCTTAGCTTGTTATATATATATATATAATTGTCACAGCGTGAGCTTCTGTGTATCTGTTGTTCTGGTTCTAGGTATCGTATAATGACACAGTGCTGGCAACATCAACCTGAAGACCGACCCAATTTTGCTATCATACTTGAGCGGATTGAATACTGCACGCAGGTACGGTAACTTATACTGTAGATACTTAGTAACTAATTAATCCTTCAGCTCTGCTACCAACCAAATAGAACCACAGAACATGGGCGGTGAACGGAACTAACTTCTTTACGTCTCTGACACATGGACCCTGATCTTAGAACCGGATTTTAGAACCGGATCATAATGGTGGCTGGGCAGAAAATTTGGCCTTTCCATAACATGGGGTAGTAAATTTCGCTGGCAATCAAAGAAAGTTATGTGTTCCAGGCCTGTGTGTATCTGCCTGATCTGTCTCTCTGTTCAAGTCAGCTCAATGCCAGGTTGAGTTGAGCTTCACTTTGTATATTCAACTGAGCTGGAAAAGGGCTCCAATTTGTCAAAATCAGGACGGTGGATCCAAAACTCAATTAAACCCAACGGGGGCTGCACAACTCGGAAACTAACACAACTGGAAAGCTGGCATGACAGACTTGACATCGACTATGAACATGAGAGAAGTCAAGTTGATGTTGACCCAACTCTACAGGAGAGTCGCAACTTGCAACTCAACAGTACATTTTGGGTTTTTTTGTGAATGGCTGTTTCAGTTGACTTAGTTGGGTGCCGTTGACTGATTTCAAATGAAGACAACTTGCAGATCAGTGCATTAAGTACCCTGTGCATAGATTTCATACACGTAATTATATAAAAGCAGTCCTTCTTCAAGAGGTCCATCTTCAGACAGGGCCGGTATAAGACCAAATGGCACCCCATTGTCTCCTCTCTATTTTTTTATATTTTAGATGGTTAAATGCTTTTAAGCAATTATTATTTGTTTACACAATTTATAAAACCACCTCCTGTTGTTTTTAAACACATTATTGGTGCTATAGAACCCTGTGATACCCTCATTCCCTGCAAACATTCTGAGCTCCTACAGAAGAGGGGCATCAGGAGAGGAAAGAGGGCTTTAGGTTTTTGTTGTCCATCTAGTATAGACCGGACAGCCGTTCCCACCATTGTGGACCTGTCCTTCCTAATTCAGGTGCTCCAAACCCAGCCCTGTCTGTAGACAGAACGATAGGTATTTACATCTGTGGAATCTCAGTGTTAGAATTAAAATTATTTTTTTTTTCATGATCGGAAGAGTCAAGAATCCCACGTGAATATTATGTTGAATATGAACCAATGAACGTGATTGCAAACTAATCTCCCATTCATAGAACAGCCGTGTAACGATGTGTTACCGAGATAACATAAAAGGAATAAATGTAAGAACACCTGGTACAAATCCAAGGAAATTAATTGGGAATTCTTATCTGCAATTGGCTTCGTTGTTTCCATATAGAAATAAAAGGCAAAAAGAGACTTTCTGGTTCATAAAATTTTCATGATTTGATCACAATTAGTTTTACCCCGACTCTGAAGAATTGCAGTCCTAGGCTTACTGCCAACCAAGGCTGTATCATCAAATAGACAATTATAAATCAATTAATGCCAGTATTTCATTAACCTCAGGCTGCCTAATCTGTTGTTTAATTAACCAGTCTGCTCCGCACCGACAATGCAAACAGATTAAGGAGTAAGTCAGCGGGACACAAAATAAGAAAAGAGGGTAAAAATGTATTCTGGCCGCAGTAAATATCAACAAATAGGTCTAAAAAAATTCACATTTTTTAAAAAAATATCCATAAAAGAAACTCTCACGTGGATAAGGCAAGGATCTCCCAAAAACTATATGTAGAAAAGGAAAGTTACCGTTCAACAAAAACTTTTTAGATTTAATGTTGAAATAAAACATTTAACATCCAATTTTTGTCCACCACCAAAGTAATAATAATATTATTATTAAAAATAATGTTGTTTATAACATGTTATTTATAATTATTATTTATTTTTATTATTATTATTTTTACTTTTTTTTTTTTTTTAAGCTCCCTTTCTTTTCATTGCTACAGAATATAAAAATGAATAAATCATTCTGTTGAACAAAAACACTTACTGCCCAATATTTGGCCACATCCAAGACTATAATTCTTTATTTATTTATTTAACCCAAAAAAGCCCCTTTTATTTTCTGTGCTACAAGATTGGATATTGGTAAAGCCAACTCATCAAAATAACCCACCCTCCAAAAAAGTCAGCCAATGATCCTTGGAAGTTTGTCTGAGCCAAAAATTGGAAATTCTTATCAGAAAATGGAATGTCAGAAAAAGCTCAGAATGCCATTTATCACAATACATTCGGCTACGAAAACACGTGGCAAAAAGGTTGTATAAAGGAGTGAGATGAAATAAGAAATGCCCCAGCGGCATGCAGGGGAGTTTAAACAAGAATTTAATTAAATATAGAATTTGACGGCAAATAAGATCCGTTGGATCCGTTTATTCCGCATGTTTTCCTAATGTCAAGACTTAAAGAGGCATTTACTGTCCCAGAGACACCGTGTGCGGGTCCTTTAATATGCTTTATTCGCACACACTCACGCTAACCTGAGGCAGAATCACTAGAACTCTAATCACCCTCAGCCAGGATAATGATGAGGGCGATACAAGTTGGAGCTCTCAAAAGCGAATGCACTAGGAATACAAAAAAGGTTGCCATACTTATGGACATTTGTATTTTCTACCTATATTCAGGTTCTTAGCATAATTATAGACTTTATCGACGTAAATGCATCACTATCTCCATGAGGGGATGTGAAAAAAAGTCTTTCATATTATTAATTAATTTTGCTATTTGTCTTTGGTATATATGGGGAAATTATGGGGAAAAATACATTTTTTGGTTCTTTTTGTATGTTTACCATTAGATCATGTGATTGGATGCCTGGTTAACCTACTAACACATAGTAAAGATGTTTTGGGGTGACTCTGCAAAACTTGGTTGAACCCACACCCGACCTCACTCACTTGTGGAGTCCACTCCAAAAAAACACAGCTGAGGACGCCTGCCTAGCGAGGCTTATGAAATCTGGAAATCTTATTACCTTTACAAAACTTTAAATATTATCTCTGTGTTGTTGTTCTTCGGCTTGTAATGTCTCTTCTATTTTCATTTAATGTACAGAATCCGATTGGGCCAATTTATGGCCTTTTAGCCACCCCCTGTGTTACTAGACTTCAGGAGGGGGGGTTAATATAAGAATTTTTTGGTATGTTCCGACAATCTGGCTCAGTGTTATTGAAGACTAAAGAAACTTCTTTTGGTGATATTTATAAAATTTTATGTAAAGGAAGTTATGTATAATAATTACATTTATTTACTGCAGGATCCAGATGTGATCAATACCTCCTTACCAGTGGAATATGGACCTGTGATTGAGGAAGAGGAGAAGGCTCCCACGCGTCCGGATGACCCTGATGTTATTCCACCCCTTATTGTCATGCCTGAAAAGCCAGTAAAGGAAGACAGACAAAAGCTCAAGTCTCCCCCTCCTGTGCCACCCAGCAGAGGTGGCAAACTTCCCAATAAAGTACATGCAGAGCCACAGAGACAAGTCGATTCCACCCCAGTGGTGGGTGGAGGGCCCACCAATATATTTGCCCAAGCAAACCCACCTACGGAGCTGCACAATAGTAGAGGCTCCAATAAGCCCACCAACCTCTGGAACCCTACTTACGGTTCTTGGTTCACAGGAAAAACTGTTCCAAAAAATACTTCTCCATTGGATCAACCGGTACCCGCCGAGAGAGAAAATACCGGAAACCCGGGGCATGTCCACGAAGGACATTGTATGGCTCCTCAAAGAGTTACTTCTGGTAGACTTCCTACCATTCCCGGCTCATCTGTGCTCCTAGAACCCTCAACACTGACTTCGAATATTCAGGAAGTGCCTCTGTTTAGGCTTCGCCATTTCCCATGTGGCAACGTTAATTACGGCTACCAGCAGCAGGGCTTGCCTGTTGAGGTACCAGTTGTCCCATGCCCAGCAGAACACAAAGACGTGGTTCCTAGGAGCAGGAGCAACGAGAGCCAAGAAAAACTCTAATTCTTATTGTCGCGGTTCAGTCATTGACATTACGGGGGGGAACTTCTGACCACGTGTCACCTACCTAAAAGAAGATAAGCCAACAGATACATTTTCTATGTATCAGAGTAACACGAAGAAACGGCGGGTATCCAAGCCTTTTGGATGTCAACTGGAAAGGATTGATTGATGGTCAAGGACGACCTTCTTTGTTATGTTACATTGTGACTGTATGCTTTTATCTAAAGGTTCTTCTCCAAAGAGATACAAATGTATTGTTTCAGTTCCCATGTAGATTAATGGGGGGAACCCTAGTGTTTGAGGCCAT
Organism: Sceloporus occidentalis; assembly: GCA_023333645.1. Lineage (NCBI taxonomy): Eukaryota > Metazoa > Chordata > Lepidosauria > Squamata > Phrynosomatidae > Sceloporus > Sceloporus occidentalis. The sequence goes on along the minus strand of JALMGF010000129.1, from coordinate 547,664 downwards.
AGCATTCGTGCACACAAACTCCAGCCATAGATAGACAGCCCTTAAAGGACCTGAGCCGTCTTCTCACACGTTCCCTTTGCTCTCACCGTCTCGGAGAAGAGTTAACAGACCTTATCCTCCAGGATGTACAAATTGCCAGCATTTTAGCTACGCTGTTCTACGTGTATCGCTCCTCGTTTTATATCACATCGTCATAACCAGTGATGTGCCAAGTTCCAGAGGGACTCTGTGGTCATCCAGGGTCTTTTAAATACTTTTTTTCTGGCTTTTTTTCCTCACTCTAGATATTGTAGATAAGGGCAAATGTGAGAACAAACGCAAATGAATGAGAAGGATTAGTATTAGTAGAAAAGAGCCAGGTTGTGATTTCTGAATGTAGGGCTCTCGAAAAGAGTAATCTCTCCCAAAATGCATTATGCAGGCAGGAGTGAGTATTCCGGAGCCCCACTGTATAAATTGTGAATATGTAAATCTTAGTTAAAAGGGGACATTGTGTTGTCCTACTGGAAAGATACTTTTGGTCATCATGAACATGAAATTCTGTTGGGATTTGCAGTCCAGCACGAGATTGCGCCTGCCCCCAATCTGTATTTAGAATACCCTAAATCCTTGCTGATTTAGTCTTTAAGAAGTGTTTAATTCTTTGGAAGAATCCGAGTTGGATACATTTTAGCCTTTAACAGCTAGATATCCCATCAGAAACAGTATTTGCCGGCAGATCGGCTCCATTCTGCCCACCTGGTTTCACTGCTGTAAAGACTCAAACCTCAATCAGTCGTTGGTCTCGTCTTAGATTCAGGAGCCGTATCCCTGTCCCATGCATGTTTAATACCCTCACTGTATTACCCTCTACCACTTCTGCTCAGAACCTGTTCCATTTATCTACCACCCTCTCAGTAAAGTAAAACGTCCTTACATGTAAGCCTCTGACGCCCTACTTTTAGATTATGACCTCTTGCTATAACATTTGTCCTATGTCTGGCTTCCAAGTCCTAGATTACTCAGATCCTCAGGTCACAGAGGCGGATACAAAGCGGCTGACTTCTCACCTTTAAAGAGTTCGATTCTCTGACTTTCTTTCAACCCCCGGCACAGAACGCTTCTGCCGATTTATCTCTCACCTGCCGTGAAACCTTCACGTCTTTTAAATGCCACATCCGTCTGCGGGCATCGCCGCCGTGCTTCGATCACAGAAACCGTATTCCCGTGAGGACACCTCGCTACATTTAAGATGTTGTTAAATCCAAAATTACATTTATTTTGGCCAAAAAAAACACTTGAAAGAGTTTTGTTGTGCCCACAGAGAGTTAAGAGTATGGTCTTGCTACATTGTTTTGCATTTGAACGGTAAATCATTACCGTGATATTATCTCAACCCAGCATCTGTGTTACAGCCATAAAACGGTAGACATCTTTCTTACAGTTTGTTAATATCAATATGTTTGTTACTTTGTATATATTTTTGTGCCATCATATTATCCAAATGTATATTGAAGAGCCCCCTCCCCCCAAAAAAGCAGATAGACTGTTACTGACCTGGTCATCAAGTGGCCTCTTCATCGCTGTCTATGGACTCTCCACCAAACTGGGTCCTCAGAAGTTCCTCTTGAGGTTATAACTTAATTTCATAGAATTTTACAAGGTCCAACTTACCTTAAGGTTCCTCCAACAGTTTTCTAGAGAGGTAGGGGTCATCTCAGCAATTATCTATTCATTATAAGGGGCCAGCTTGGCCCTTCTTGCCCAAGAGGCTCACTGGCCCTTCATAATGCATACTGAAGTTGGCGAGTGAAAATGGTCTTCTCGCCAACTATCAGGTTATTGAAAATATCTCTTAACCAATAATCAAAGACTCTGAAATGACTATTTGAATGATTACGTTGAGGTGCGCTTGGTGATTGAAGCCTTTAATGACTGAATGCTGATTAAAACGTCCCTCTTCACGGGTGATGCATGGTGGCATCAAAGGAAGAAATGAAAGGCTCTGCAGAAGCGTTTTTCAGCGAAGACTAAATACGACATTTTTCTGTTTCCAATACAATGAGGCGGCGCGTGCCGAGAATGGGAAGTATTTTAATGGGCCACTAAAGCAAGACGTATCTGCAGCCTGATAAGTGTATGCCCAGGGCTACAGCCAGAGCCTGATATCACGCGCCTTTGAATGCTATAACCATGTATGAAAAATAGCCGTCGTTCCGCAGCGGATACAGCTACAAAGAAGCGCCTTGTGAACAAATTTTATGCTTTGCAGGCATTTGGCAGAAGAATTTTACAATGATATTTCTACTAGCGACATGCACTTTTTCCTCTCTTTTTCATCTCTGTCCCCCCTCCCTTTGTTTTTCTTTCTCACTCTGTTCTCTCCTCGTTTTCTTCTTTTCTCCACTATTTTCTTTCTCTGTTCCCCTCTTTCTTCTCCTTCCTGTTCCCCTCTTCCTTGTTTGCTCTCACTATCCTTCTTCTCCCCTTCTCTCTGATCTCTCCCCTTCTCCATCTCCCTTTCCAATCTCTCTCTTCTTAGTCCCTCTCTTCCTTCGTTTTCTCCCTCTCTTTTTATCCCCATTTCTTCTTTTTCTCCCTCTCTTTCTATCCCCGTTTCTTCTCTGTCACCTCTCTGTTCTCTCTCTAGTATAGCTAGAACTTCCTTCTTTCTGTATGATTATTCCATCCCATTGAGCAATCGCCCTTTTTTTTAAGTTGCTTATGATTTCTGATTGGTTTAGGTAGCTTTTGTAAAGTTGATGAGAGGAGAAGGCAGAGAACCCAAGGACCTGAATTTTATTAGCTAATGCTGGACCTGCCACAGGCTGCTGCGGACATCAGCCGATGCCATCTTTTAAACGAAGTATCAAAAGTAATAACACTGACTGTTAAAAAGTAAGATTGACGGTCACATCAGGCTAACCCTGGGATGTGTCTCCTGCAGGGTTGGCCCTGGATAATGCATTCTAAACTCTTAAGTCCCAACTCACTATTTCTGGCAGTTCCCAGGGGTTACCCGTCACAACCCGCCATAGTTAATGTCCCCAAAAATATTTAATTTCTTCTGCAACTCACCGTTCAGCGGATAAACCTCCTAAACATTTAGAGAACTGAAGTGATTTGGGTCATCATCAAATGTTTAAAATTCAGCAGTAATTCAATTCCCACAGAGCCGGCTGATAGCAAGAGCAGTAATTAGCGAAATGCTGAGATTAAAACTTTCTCATAAAATAAGTGAGCAGAGAGAAAATTCAACAAATTAAGATAAATCATTAAAGGGTTAACCATCACTTCTCCTAAATTGCCGTATTTTCCAAGCTAAAATGGTGTGTTACTTTAGTTAATTGCGCTCCAATTCAGTCATACGCTATAAGTTTCTGAAAGTGAAGACGCGGCAGATACTGTGCAAAATTGGCCATTTTATTTGCCTTTTGCATTTAACGCACTGCGCCTTCATCACCAAAAAAATTAACCCTTTCTCCTGGAAAAGCAGCAACTGGGGCGCAAGCCATAATCATACAAGGGAATGTATCATCCACCACCATTTGTCTAACTATGGCATCAAGAAAGGGAAAAAGCGGCAGAGTTTGGGGAGAAATAAGATGGTATCAGGCTTTTTTCCACAATGATGTCTGACAATCCAGTTGTTTTAGCCGAAAAACAGAAGCGGCGGCCAAGAGAGGACTCAATAGATCAGTTCTTCCAGGGACCTCCTCTGTCCAACATTCAGTCTATGCAGACTCTAGAGGCGGCCTCCATAAGAGAAATGTTTTGGGCTGGATATTTTATTGATACACATTGTGAAATTTACAGTCTATTAACAAAAACAAGGAAGGATGAATATAAAAATGCCACTTCTCACACCATTCAATATGTGGCAGAAGCGGAGCCTATTGGGGATTTCTTGTTCTTTTACACGGTGAAACGCCTTATAATCAGAAGAATAACAAAATAAAGTTATTTTATATCGCTGACTCTACTTGTTTTTCTACTATATGTACAAAAGGGATAAATACATATATTATATTATAAACCGCCCCAATACCCATCCAAGAGCTCCACCCTATGTTGAATCACTAAGATTCATTCTTTTGTGTCTGAAACAAATTGGGTGTTAAAGACGTCCATCGTGTACAGTCCCTTTCACAATACCTGCTCTCTGTAAAGATATTTATGCAACATAATTCATAAGGGCCTGAGATCTTCAGGGAAAATATCTGTTATATGTATGATACACATATATATATACAGTATATATATACGTAATATATAAATATAACTATTTTGTATCCATAACTCTATTTGTAATGTATATGTGTTGTGTGTCAAACCGCATGGAATTCAATAAACATTCTATACTCTATCATATGTTTTGTTTATTATACATTTTATAACACTGGTGGACGTGGGGCATTTGCATGTTTCAGGTGAGGGCATGTGAGCTTTTCTCGCACTTCCATCAACTGGAGGAGGTCAACACTTTATAACGCGGAGTGAAGTAAAAGCAGGTGAAATTAACTCTCCTGCAAACTCCAGCATTGGTGAATGAGCCTCTAAACCTGTAAACAGTTTGTGTTGGAGAATGTTGGTTTAACCACTTAATGCCCCTGTGGACATACGGTATATATACAAAAAAGGTGATAGGATGCCCCTTATGATATGCCGTAGCCTCTCTCATCAGCAGAAGCAAGTATTGCTGGCCTCCTGTTTACAGAGCATGTATGATGGTGCTCAGCACAGGTGCTGGTACACCGTTATTGCACGAATATTCGACACCCACCCGAAAGCCTTGGGAGGAGAGAAGAGAGCCAGGAGGGTCTGCACCCCCTGGGATCTCTGAATGCTCCCCATGCAAGCGGATGACAGAGAATCAATTGAAAATTTTACTCAAATACAGAATAAAATGCAAATCAATTTATAACATTTGAAATGCGTTAATTCTGGATTTTTTGTTGTTATTCTGTCTCTGTTCAAATAAACCTACCATTAAAATTATAGACTCATCATGGCTTTGACAGTGGGCAAACGTACAAAATCAGCAGGGGATTAATTCATTATTTCCTTCACTGTATATGGTAATATGTTAGGGATGGAACATAAAAAATATGTATGTAATCAGGGATTGTCGCTGAACATAAATGAGGTCATTGTTCAGCTGTGGTACCCACGGCATAGCAGAAATTCTAAATAATTGCAAAAAGTTTTAGTATTTTCTTTTTTTTTTTTGCATATCAGCACTAATTATCTTTATGTTTTATGTATTGCTATGATTTTAAATGAAGGCCCTACTTGTCCCGGAACAAAACAATTTGCTCGGGTTCATCAAATATGGAAAACAAACATGGTAAAAATGTTTTTAAAAATACGTTGGTCTTTAGGGTATGAAAAACCTATGGTCCTGAAGGAGTTAACCCTCTCGTTTCTGAACAGCTGTGAGATGCTGATTTTTAGTTCAGAATGAATTTTACGACAGAGAACAAAAACAGAAGCATTTCATTTGTTTCCATGTAAGACATTCAAAATTAATTTAAAAAAGTAAAATTAATTGAAAAAAAAAAATATATATATATATTATATATTACAAAATCAGTCCCATTAAATTAAGAAAAGCCTTCCCCCAAAGCTTTCAATTTGAATTAATGAGCTTATGCCAGACCCAAAATATTTTACTGGAAAGGGTCTGAGATCTTATAGAAAATGTCTATAAATAAAAAAATTAATTAAAAACCCACAAAATATTTTCTTTTTTTTTATTATTTTCTGCAGGGAAAGGCTATACCACAAATGCAATTTGTTAAGCAAATATTCATAAAACATTATTTACACAATAATGACTAAAATTTAATCTGCATTGGACATTTTGCTCATCAAAATCCTGATTGACAAGGATCATCTCGTTTAAATCAAACCATTCAAATATTTGCTGCAAATTCAATTCCGTTTGTTTACGAGAAGCCGGCAGCATTACAGGCGTATTCGGGAGAGCTCGGCCATCGACCAGAGATGGTGCCTAATAACCGGCTACCGGAATACCCTCCGTCTGTGAGCCAAAAGACATGGAAAGATAGAATTGGACGGACGATAAGTTCTTGGCCTCTCCCATGCAATTTTAAATACCCTTAACCTCAACCACTTTGGCTGGGAGGCTGTTCCATTTACCTACCACCTTCTCAGTAAAGTAAATCTTCCTTACATTCCATCCAATCCTCCGACCCTCTGGTTTTAGATTATGGCCTCTTTTATCCCCTCTCTCTCTTCTCTTCCCCAAGCCAGAGAGTCATTTCCTGATATTTTGTATCCAGCAAACCTTTCTCCAATACATCATGGGGTCTCCAGACACTGGTCGTACGGTTTAGTAGAAGGGATGAAGTAGGAGTCGTAAATGTCTTTTTTTATATCAGGGGCGTCCAACATGTGACCTCGAGGTGCGGCCCGCCTTAGATCGGCAGCCAGGATCACAAGAGCCCTGCTGCTTACTTGGAGAGAACGAGGGAGGCCGCGCTCCCTGCTGAAGTCTGTGATCGGCACTGAGAGAGCTGTAGTGCAGGTAAGAGGGTGGGGGAGTGTGTTTGAATGAGTATGCCTGTGAGGGAATGAATGTGTGAATGAATGAATGAGAGTGTGTGTCTGTGTGTGTGTGTGTGTGTTAGCATGGATGTGTAAGTGCTGGAACCTAGGCATGAGGGGACTGTGATTGCTGTTAGCAATTACACTCCTATCATGCTAAGTCAGCCAGTACATTCTGAAACCTGGCTAGCTGCCCCCCTTGTGTATTGATGCTGCCAGCAGTATGGGGTCTGCACTTACAGCCACCCTGTACCAGCATGTACTGGCTGACTTGGCATGATAGGAGTGTGATTGCTAACAGCTAACAGCAATCTGCTAACAGCAATCACAGTCCCATTATCAGGTTCCAGCATTTACTGGTTGCCTGGGTATAAAAATCATGCCAAGTCAGCCAGTACATGCTGAAACCTTGCTAGCTGCCCCCCTTGTGTATTGATGCTGCCAGCATGGTGGCCGGGTTTAATTTTTTTTGTGAAATCAGACTATTTGAACACTATGCCTCCCATAGATCTTGGCTTGATCCAAAAAAATAGGACTCTTAATATTGTGCGACCCAGGCGCGTTAATCTGTTTATTCTATGTAATAAGGATGCTAATATAGCACCTTTCATTGTTATGTCCTGAACCAGACATCCGGCGTCAGCTTTGCAGAGTTATCTTTTTCCGTTGCCCATGCTGATTCGTGAATAAAAGGCCTGGAAACGCCCACCAGAACCGTTCATCCTTCAGAAGACGTATTCTGTCTGCTTTCTTGGTGACCGGTAAGCACCATCACTCTGTATCTACAGGCTACCTGCAAGCACTGAAGCAGCAAGAAAAATAAACCACTGCCCCAGAGCTGCAGCTTCTCCTAAAGGTAAATATCTATCCCTTCCCCCTGAATATGCCGACCTGCCTTTTACAGGGTTATAAATAACATCTTATTAAAGGTCAGACCCTGCATATAATAATTAACCATGACAAATGTTGTCTCTTACCAATTTTGTCAAGTTAACTTTCCAATTTTATTCAGTAGTCACTTGACACAAAGAGCACAGATACAGTTAAAGGGATTTATTACCATTGCGAAGGAGAAAGCTGCTTAGAAAACCTGGTGTTTTTAATGGTGCACTCGAGTTATCGTCTATACATAGAACAGCTCAGTGTAACATTTCACTTTAAACCTTTTTCCTTGTTCGACCACTGCATCTATGGTCCTCAACATTGCCCGTGTTTGTGCTTCCGAAGAGCTTGGACAGAACATCTGGAAACCCTGGTCTGCCTTGGAATTTCTGCCGTGGTTGATCTCTCATACAGTATCCCTACCCTGTGTGTTGTTGCTGTGCTCGGTGTTGCCGCTGTATATTACTGTTGGCATTAAACGGCCTCCAGAAACCTCACCTTGTGAGACGGGTTTGGCTCTTCCTCACCCAGTTTTATTCCTCATACACGGCCGTTTCTGTTTCAATCTACATATTAAGCACCCGTTTAGTATAAATTCTTGAATCATAAACCTAACTACACGCCTACAAAATCCCCGACTACACGCAAGCGTACCTAGAAGAACAAGGCCATGAAGGCAAAGGGCGGCCCCTCCAAATATTGATCTGACTTAGGTTTTTCTTCTGTTAACTTTCTTTGCCTTTTGTGAAATTACGTAAAATAAACCATGAACATTTTTCGGAACTATTTTCGGAAGTATTCTCTTACTTTACATACATTTTTTTTTTTTCACACCTACTGAAAACTTTTGCACAGCATTGTACATCGATCAACTTATTATGTAAAAACACTTATCATAGGTTCGTTTAATGTAAAGAAATGTCAAGTGTAGAAATTGACACTTACAGGTTCCATTTCCATTTTTCATCTTTATTCACTTACAAATATACAGAACAATTCCACATTTCAGAAATGTCAGTTTTTCAAAACTTCAAAAAAGGAAATGCTCCTTTTAAGACCAAAATATTATTAATTTCATTTTGAAACCATTCTACTAGATCAGCAGATTTTTTTATTTATTTATTTATTTATAAGATTATTGCATTTTCAGAAAAACAAAAAATGTACGACAGTCTTTTTTCCCCTGCAGGAAAATACATTCTTTAATTCTTTTTGAGTTGAAAAGTGCTGCATATGCATTCACACTAAAAACCCTTTTTATAATCCAGTAAGTGCTTTGTTTTCCATTCCACGCGGAGTACGTCATTTCCACTATCGACACTCAAAAAAAACCAGAATCTCGCGTCTCTAATATTTAATGTTTTAAATTATATTAAAACAAGCCCCATAATTAAATGCCAAGCAATAACGTAAAGAAAAAAATTACAAGCTGCTCTAAAACTATTTTTAAATTTTTTGCTCCATTTGTCAGCAAGGGGGTAGAAACCAATTCTTCTCTGTACAGAATACTTCTGAACAGGAAGTTGAAGCAAGAGACAACAGGAAGTGACATAGGCGTAGAAAAAAAATTCTTCCCCCAGCATGAAAAAAAAACAGTAATATTTAGAAATAGCTTAATATTTGTTTGCATCGTTTATAGAATTCTGATTATATTCAAATAGCTGTTAATGGTCTTTCAGGAAAAAGAAAAAAAATGAAATTCTTTAAAAAAAATAAAATAAAAAAGGGAAATTCTTACTAAATCAACACTTCGTTACCTAAATAGAAAATTAGACATTTTTAGTGATGTTTTATTTTTAAACCCTTTCCAGAAAAAAATATAAAATCTTAACATTAAATTCTTTTTCCAAAACAAAAATAACAGGAAAACGTAATTGTCACGCAACATAAAAATAGGGGGGGGGGGGGTTGATACTTTTTTTTCCCATAGAAACGTAATGTTTCTCAAAAAGGTTTCTATGCAGATTACACCTTCCGAAGAAAGAATACATTCTGGGGTGTATTTGTCTGACGTACTAGAGGGCGGAATTAATGTCCCGAGTGAAGTATAATGAGTATTATACTCAAAAGTTTTAAAACATAAATTTTCACTTTAATTGCCCCAAATATATTTCTGCAATTGTTAACATTTTAAGGTTGTTAGAGGCGTCCGTATAATATATTTTTTTGAAAAGGGTCATTAAAAAGGTAAGAAAATGTGCAAAGGAACAGAAAAGGAATCAGTCTTGCCTTTTTTGCCACGGTGAAGAAATAATAAATGATGTAATGATATTTCGGGATTAATAATTCTTATTTACATATTTTTTATTTTTTTTTTATTATTATTTTTTAGAGATCCTGGGGATTCTAGGTCAGCATACTTCATCCACAAGTTTGGATCCATTAATGCCCCGGTAGGTCACCCTGCTGGGTCGTACCAATACCCCGTGGTTGGGCTTGCAGTGAAAGTACCTCTTCTCCCCGACAGCGCCATCGTTCTTTCCCTTGGCGCTTCGGAGCTCCAGACCCAGCCACACACCGGGAGCGAAGTCCGTCGGGCCGACGTATCGGATGACGGCCATCTCGTTGGAACTGGTCAGCAATACCTGGGAACCCTTGTGCAGTTTCACTCCGCCGTCGCCAACGCTGCCGGTGGCCGAACTGCTCCAGCTTCTACGGAGAGCAGGTTTCTTGGGCCTGTCCGAGGGGCCAGAAAGCTCAGCATTAGGTAGATTCAAGATATGTGCGCAGCCCGCGCCCTCACAGTATGTCAACATTACACAGTAAAGAGACCCATCAAGTCCACGCTATGGAGATATCTAGAAACAAAAAGAATCTGCTGGCAGATCGGCCCCATTCGGCCCCTGTCTAGTCTGCCCGTTTCTCCTGCTGTAAAGACTCAAAACTCAAAAATTAACATAACCCAAACACGTTTACCGATCTGAAAGAACAGAACAGATGTCTAGAAGGGAAGCCACCCGGACAGACCATCTGTATGGCAGATGAGACAGACAGCGTGGCGCGTTTCGGTTATTACAGGCCGTCGCCCCGTTTCTTGGCAGGACGCTATGCGGGGTCGACCAGCGCAGTAAATCTCAAACACAAGAAAAAGACTCAGCCGCCCTTCAGCTCAGAGTCCGATCAACCAAATGAATACGGGAGAAGTTGGATTTTTGGTAAGAATAACAGCCCCCCCCCCATAACGTTCTCAGGAGAGCCGCACTTCACAAGTTCCTCAAAGTGTTTGCAGGCACTTATCTGCTGCTAAAAGCCTTCTGAGATCGGAACGTGGAATCATTAAATGCAGCCCTGCTGTGTTACGGTTTATTCAGCCGGCGGCATCGGGACATCACAGCGCTGCGCTGCTTTGTTCATCATGCGCGGCTGCAGTTCAGATTGGGGGAATTGAGTACAGAACGCGTTGGGCATCGAGAAAGGCAGGAAAACGGATCCGAAGCGCGTCGCCGTTTCATTTCCAGAAGCTCTGTACCTGCAGCGTGCTGCGTGCAGCAGAAGTAGTTGGAGCGGGTCTTGCGCGACTCGGCTGCAGCCGATGTTAGTGTCAGCTCTGCAGCGAAAGGGCAGGAAAGGGCACAATGGGGCAGGAAATGTGACATTGGGCCACAAATATCGTGGCTAGTTCAGGCCTTTACGTCCCGGGTCCGAGAATGCCCTGTCCCGGGAGTCTGAAGGTGGACAAGTCAAGAACTCCCACAAAGCTGAGCAACCTACATTCACAGCCTCATTACTGAAGTTCTAGAATAATGGGGGCCGCAAGGTCTATGCTTGGTCGGTTATAATGAAGAAGGTATACACACATATATATATATATATATATACACACACACATACACAAATATATATAAAAGGAACAGGATTGCCCCACTGGGCCATCAACATCACTTCGATCCGTACGTTTTTAGATAATTTATTGGTTGTCTTCGGTTCTATACACCGCGGCAATAACGCAGCCACCACTAAATGCGTATGTAACCAAGATGCCCATCCCCCCATGGCGATAAATACCTTCCGGAAGAGTGTCTTCTGTCGGCTTCCTTGTGGGAGGCGGACGAGGAGCTGTAACTCCGTCTTAAACCTGTAAATATCACACACTGTAGCTGTAGCGGGGTTTCAGAAACGTAACAGAAATGTCAAAATCTGCACAACCACCACCGGTCAGAGAGCCAGAAATACCCACCTGGGAAGGAATAATTCAGTTTATTTACTGGGATTTCGGACAGCGAGTCGGATGAGCCAGAGACCCTACGATAAAAGATGATAAACATCACGAATTAAGGTCAGAGCGGCAAAGAGAACGGCTCGCGGTGTAAAGGGGCGAGCATCGCTGCGGATAATTCTGGTGGGAGGTAAACATGCGGGAGAACATACATGTGCATCACACGCTAGAACACGGGTAAGGAAACAAGAAACACTCAAACGCGAGGTTTTCTATCAAATAGCGTCACAACTATTGTTTGTGAGAACAAAAGGCAAAGAGGAAACTGCCCCTAAATACATTTATATTTTCCCGGGTATTTATATACACACACGCACACGTGTATTTTTATATATAATGTATGTATGTATGTATGTATGTATGTATGCATACTATAATATTTTTTCCTGTCAACATGGAGAATTAAGTATATTTTTTCTTTTAAAAAACACTATCTGCTGTACAAATCCCTGTGGGCCGGCTTGGACTTGGCAAAAATTTGCCCTGTTGGGGGCAATAAGATTTGGGTTGGGAAACAGACACGTGCAAAAGGGATAGCAGTCTTTTAACCCTTCATGGGACAGAGCGTTTGTGGATTTTTTTTTTTGTTCACCTTTGGACTCTGGAAGGAGGTGCAAAAATCCCATGCTTGGGAGGGCAGGTAAAGTACTGGACGCCCGAGATGGATCCATCGTTCTTCCCGTGAGGCTTCTCCAGCTCGATGCCGCACCAGTAACCTGCAAAAAGACGCACAGAGATCAGAGAAAACATCGATAGTGATCACGTGATCATGTAATGCAGCAGAAAGAACACAGAAGGGGTTAATCGCCAAACCCTCTTTTCAAACAATAAAGGCAGAGGAGGCGCTCGCCGTGATCACGAGAGCCTCCGTTCCTCCTTAGAAAGGGAAGACGTTCTTCGCAGTAAGGGCTGTAAAGCTCTGAAATCCACTGGGTTTTTTTTTACCTCTACCACTTCTACTGGGAGGCTTTTCCACTTATCTACCGCCCTCTCAGTAAAGTAAAACTTCCTTACATTGACCTTTGACCTTCTAGATCCAATGAAATCTTACCCGGTGCAAAGCTTGTCTTCCCGTAGAACCGGACGGTGCCCGTCCTCTGTCCCACCACCAGCACGCGGTCCCCCGCTTGGAAGTCTCCGCGCTCCGGACCTCCGACGCACGGTGGGCGGTTCTGCGAGTCTGGAAAAAAAATAAATAAAAAAACTAAAAAAAAAACAAAAACGGATGAGGAATAAGCACCGGTACCGGGACCGCACCGGACGGACACCGCGTGACCACACAGGACTCTACGGTCTATTACACAAACGTGACAAACACAAAAGACTTAAAGCAGCTCAGCGCGTCCGACGACGACTTAAACGGGACCAGATCAGAGAATTACCGAATAAATTGCATTTTTTGGGGGGGGTTGAGCTGATTTAAGGAAACCCAGGTCCGTTTAAGTGAAAAAAACCACAAGAAACTCCGTCCGCGTGGAAAACTATTTATAAAACTGATCACTCTCATCATCCTCAGCCCTTGAAATTATTTTAACTCCATCATGTGACCGGCGGGCCAATTAGAGCGCCGATAGACGTCACGGACCATTATATACTTTAACCCCGTGTAACGGCACTAAACTGTATCTGTAGGTTAGTGGGAGGAGCCAGCTAATCATTCCCGCCCCCAATTATGCTGCTCGACTCTTTGGTGGAACCCGATTGGTTCAGGTAGCCTTAGAGGGAGGAGCGTTAAACAGGACAGGTTTTGCTCTACAAAAAAAAAAAAAAAAAAAGAGTTTTTCATTTAAATTAAATTTACAAGCGGATTAAAGAATTGACTATTTTTTTAGAATAAATAAAAAATTATATTTTCCACGGGTTTCAGAGAGCTCCTCGTGCTTTTCTCATCGTTACACGGCCATTCCACGTGAACACGACACACGCACCATGCTAACAAGGGGTGACCATTTATCGCACACACGGGGGGGGGGGGGTTCGGAGCCATACCATCAACGCTTCGCAACGAAGAGGACTTTGCCCTAAACGGAGCGTTTGAGGTGCGGTTAGCGGCGCTCCGCTGGCGAGGAGGACGCCGGGGGAGGGGCGGCTTTGCCTCCAGCGTGGAGGAGTTGGAGGAAGAGGAGGAAGAGGAGAAGCTGCTGGATCCGATGTAGAAAGCTGAAACGAGCGAGCGGGACATGGCTCGAGAAACATGGACAGCGACAAACATGCGCGGACGCACGGCACAGACACGCGTTCACCGGCCGACGCGGCCAACGAGAACATCGCGCCTTTCGCTACGCTTAGCGAATCGGGAGTCAGAAGGGGTAAAAATGTGTTAACATTCTATTGGTTGCCATGGTAACTGCATCACTTGTTACTGGTAACGCTGTGTGTAATTCAGCACGTAGATAACGAAAAGGTTACGGATTTACTTTCATGTTAACAATTAAAGCTCCCATGAACCTCAGCCAGCAGTGACTGGATGCAGGGAGCAGAGAGGACAACAACTCTTTATCCTGCAATGAGCAGAGGAGGAGAAACGTTAGAACGAGGGACTATGATCTAAAACTAGAGGATCAGAGGATTAGATGGAATGTAATGAAGTTACTTTACTGAGAGGGCAGTGGACAAATGGAACAGCCTCCCAGCAGACGTGGTAGAGGGTAATACAGTGAGGGGATTTAAACATGCATGGGATGGGCATACGGCTCCTGAATCTAAGACGAGACCAACGACTGATTAAGGTTTGAGTCGTTACAGCAGGAGAAACGGGCGACTAGACGGGGGCCGATTCTATTTTTCTCAGGCACCCTCTGGACAGCAGCACATCGGGGGTCAATCTTTTACCTTTCTTTGGATGCGAAGATTCGTCGGTGCTCAGGAGAGACTCGTTGGTGGAATTTCTCTTGGATAGAACCAGTCCTGTCAATTTATACAGAACACGTTAATCTAAAACGCACTTAAAGGGGGGCTGAAACGCCGCTATAATCCCCCCCCCAGGGTAAAATACATCCCAATATTTTTCTCAACAGGCATAAAAGAAAGTTTGGACGGCTTCCCAGATGCCAACACATTAATTACCCAACATAACCACTACATTTAGTCCCAAACAGAAATGTATGTCTATCCCGCGCATGTTTAATCCCCTCACTGTATTACCCTCTACCACCTCTGCTGGGAGGCTGTTCCACATAAAAGCCTCTGACCCTCTAGTTTTACATGATGGCCTCTTGCTCTAACATTTTAGGTGCCCTGCACCCCCAGCCTCACCGGTGTTAATCTTCGATGTTACTCGGCTCAGGTCGATCTTTTGCGTCTTGGCAGAAGCAGACGATCGGTTGGAGGAGCTCCTAATAAACGTCTTCATCGGTTCCACCGCTTTCCTTATCTTAGAGAGAGGGGCAAAAATACCTGGCGGAGGGAACACGGGGCAATTAGGTGAATATAAGAAGGTAGACGGGCGGGGGGGGGGGGCAGACAGACAGTTAACCCTTGTATCCAGAAAGCTACCGCCATGCGTTGCCGAACATGCTGTAATAGCCCGAATTTCAGCTGCCAGCCGGGCTATATTTTTGGTACAGCCAATGTGAATGTTCTATTTTTATCTGGTTTATTTTTTGTTTTATATAGCTCCATCATATTCGATGGCGCTGTACAATGTACATCGAGCGCACATAACTATCGCAGGACTGACTGCAGCTGCCGTGGGGGATTTGGGAGGGATATCACGCGGTGCGCTTTAAATGAGTTTAATGGTTAACCAGTAAAGCCCATCTCTGCTAAACGCAGCTCCTTCTCACCGTGTTGTGCCGGGCATTTAAAATACTGTATCCCGCCGATGCCGCCGTCGTTTTTGCCGTCAGGCTCATCCATCTCTATTCCGGCCCACTGTCCGGACGCAAACTCCGCGGGTCCGCAGTATCTCAATGTGCCGACCTGCGGAAAGGCGGACGGGTTACCAAATCAAGGCGTTCAGGAAGGACTTTGTGCCCTTTAAAAAGATGGTGTGTGCCGCCAGGCACAGAATACCAACGCAATCATAGCTGCCGACTGTCCGATGCTTTGCGAGAACTAGGCTGAGATGAACATTGCTTTCCGCATCTGATACTTAAGTCACATCGCCACCTAGTGTCCAACCGAAGAACTGCACAAACCAGAAGATGAAATCGCGATCGTGGGGTTGTGTTCCCGAATCCCCCCACAAGCTCTACAGAGGTAGAGCGGCATAGGCGGGACTGTCCCGTGCAAAGCGGGACAGTTGGGAGGCATACTCCTGCTCGGTTTGACTGAAGGATTATGGGAAGTTTTCATGCTGTATTCTGGCTGACCCCAGCTTTAAGAGAAGGAGAGAGAGAGAGAGAACAGCGGGCACTTGGTATGCATTAGCGGGGATGTCTGGGACATTAAACTGTCCTTATAATTAAGAGATTTCAAAGAGCAGTAATATCATAAGATAATAAAAAAAGACTGAAAACCAGACGCTGGAACACAACCCGTTCGATCCGCCATCAGAAACCAAATGAAACCTTGTTTACTTCAGCAGGACAATGAAAAAAATGCTGTTAATTGCAAGAAAAAAAAAAATATACATGTATTTTTTTTTTTTTTAACTCTAAAAGCCATTATGAAAACTCCACCGTCCAATGCTTTCCCCAGAAGGAAAATAACATTTAGACAAACGTTTCGGGGCGAGACGTACAGCTGCAACGAGGACACCAACTGCAGTCACGGGGTTTGTTTTGGACAAACAATCATTGTGATGATTTCATTCTAAGCACCGCACTTCCGACGGTCAGCCATAAGGCCTGGATGTTACTGGCTGCCGTCCTCGGACATACAACTCGTTACCTTCTGTTTTCTGCTCGCTTCCCCCCCCCCCCCTCCTTAAATGGACAAAAGACTTAGAAAACACAATTATTTGTCTAACAGGCTTATAGACAATTACCCGCGCAGCGTTTATTTCCCCGTCTAGACGCGGTTTACCAATAATTACATTCACGGTACAAACTGCCTGCATTTGGCTGCTTGTATTAAAATAAAAAATAAAAAAAAAAAAAGGATAAACAAACATTAAAAAGTGCAATATTTACATGCTTACAAATGGAACAATTGTCACAAATTGAAATTCTAAAATATTCCTTTTTCTATCGAACGGAGACGACTCGTCGGCGCTCTAAGCTTTGGGAACAATGAAAAGTGTCGCTTATTATTAAAATTTAAAGAATCAACAAGAAGGGTTTGCATTTCAGCTCTTAAACGGGAATTGTTGCTGCTGCACTGAAGGATGACTGAGAGCGCGGCAGCTGCAGTTTAATGTTGATAAATGTAAAGTTATGCACTTGGGACATTAAAAATCCCCAAAAAAATAAAATTCTATTGTTCTGTCAGTGACAACTGAAGAGAGGGACTTAATAATCCTGAAGTCCTCTGCAAATAGAAAGGCTGTCTGAACAATACAGTTGGATCCTGTAGCCCCTCTCGGGGTTAATTCTATTACCTCCACAGTCATTGCACTTATGGATAACTTGGACCGAACTCTGCCCCCGATCCCAGCCTCCCCAGACCACTCGCTAGCTCTCGGGACGGATTTAAATGTCAAGCCTGTAGTACAACGCCAGCTTAATATGGGGTTCACCAGCTGTTATGGAACAACTCCTATGACAACCAGCCAGCCATCAGCTAGTCGACTGCCACGGGAGTTGTGGCCACATACATGCGCATCGTAGCACGCGCTCTACTCTCTGTATTAATGAATTCATTTGATGGGGCTTTAAATAAACTAAAACCACCACGCAATCGGAAGCAACTACAAAACAAAATAAAGTGTATTGGAGACACGACGATTAATGCAAAAAGTGATAAAAAGTGGCGTTAACAACAAAAACAGCAGGGCTATTCATTCGGCTCATGTGTTAAGACCACTTTGCAAACTTTGCGTCAGAATCACTATTTATATATAATTTCCTAAAATAATTATTATTATTATTAGTCGTAGTATTTTTTATTATAATAAGTTATTTTGGTTGAGATTGATGATAATTACTTTTATTAAAAACAAAAAATAATGGTTCTTTTATTTCTTGTACCTTCTGTCCGGCAATCAGTACGCGGTCTCCCAGCTTCAGACCGGCTGCCTGTAGAGCGGCCGTTCCAGAGACGCCGTCGTGGTTGGGAAAGAACAGCTTGGAGAGATCACAAGACAAGGGCATCGCATCCAGAAGGATCTGCCTGATATCTTTTGCGACGGCAGCCGCGTCGGCCATCTCCAAGGGCATATCGACGGGGTCAGGGACTACGTCGGCTGGGATACGTCCTTTATCATCCTGTAAAGGAAAGAAAAAATAAAAATAAATCCAGCGCTGTATACACTGTCGGCCGCCACGGAAAAACCTGGAGACTCTACAGACCCGGAGGCTGCCACTGTTGTCAGTCATGTGATATTTTGGGGGACTTTCCCGGCTCAAACACCGCACTGAGCTGATGCCCTATGGCAATGCTAATGAAGTCCGTTCCTCCATAGACTTTCATTAGTCAGAGAGTCCGACTGGATGATTAAGACTGAGCCATTCTATTGTTCCCCACAGAAAGTATGATAAGGAGTCGGGGGGGTTTGTTTAGTAGATTGGGGATCAGATAACAGAGCGAGAACCTCATACAAATGGCTGATATGCAGCTGTCTAAAAACATTATATTATGGGGGCAAAAACTGCAACCGGTAAAAAAAAGGTGTTGGTCTCTTAGATTCAGGAGCCGTATACCTATCTCATGTAGTGAAGGTGGCAGACATGTTACATTTTGGAAGCGGCGTATATATATATATATCACAGCATTCTCCTGCCGTTTCTTACCCTGAAGGCAGGATTGGCTCTGTGTTCCAGCAAACTTTTCACGGCCCCCAGGCACAGGTTGGAAGCCGCAATGTGCAGAGCCGTGCCAAATTCAAAGTCATGGCAGGTGGCATCCACATCTAAAAGAGAAACAGATAGCGGCAGCGGGGTGTCAGCAGCCAACCGCGAGCAACACATTTATAGAAAACGCAGCTTTCATCTGCCCGAGTCCGAACATGCATTATTTATTATTAAAGATCTAGTCAATCTTTAACGGGGAGATCGCCGATCCCAGCATCTATTCCTGTACCGTATTCTTCTACAAAGCGGAACCAGCAGCGACCCAGACCCCTCACCGGCAGGGGGGGGGGGGGGGACAAAAACGCTACTGATAGAATCTTTGAACATTTGCAATCTGGAAAAAACACCTAAAGGGGCAGAGAGATATCAGACCTCACGCCAAGAAGCACCGTAAGTATTTAAATTACTGTAAGATCAGATTGGGGGGGGGGGGGGGGTTACCTTTCGGCTTTGAGGCTTTCAACAGAATGTCAATAAGTTCCGGAACGTCAAAGTAAGCGGCGTAGTGCAGAGCGTTCATGTTGGTCCATCGGCTCCGCAGGCTGACATCCGCACCGAGCCCGATGAGGCGGGAGGCGAACCTGGCAGATGTTTCCGCATCCCCTGGAAGTGAAAAGAAGTAAAATAAGTCGCGAAAAAGTATCACTCAACAACAAACGATTCCGACAATAAACACGTATATTCTACAATACAGCAACAATCTGATCCAGGACACGCGACATCCCATCCGAGATACCAGTAATCATGACAAGAACCGGCATGAGACCTAATCTACGGGTTTAAAAATAAATAACAGACAAACAAAGAATATGCTGGCAGATCGGCCCCCGTCTAGTCGCCCGTTTCTCCTGCTGTAGAGACTCAAACCTTAATCAGTCGTTGGTCTCGTCTTAGATTCAGGAGCCGTATGTCTATCCCATGCATGTTTAATACCCTCGCTGTATTACCCTCTACCACTTCGGCTGGGAGCCTGTTCCACTTATCATCCACGCTCAAGTAAAAACCTTACATTACATTTACGTCTCGACTAGTTTTAGGTTATGGCTCTTTAATAACCTAATAGTAACAGCAGCAACACAAAGACACCAGTCCATCGAATTCCTCCCTGCTGTTGATCCAAAAGAGGATAAAAACCCACATTGAAGCCTGAAAAAAGGCAAAATTCCTTCCCGACTTAATCCGGTAACTCGCGAGATCAACCAGCCCTCAACTTACACAAGTGCCGCAAAAATAAAACCATGAAGACGGTCGATCGAGCCATTTGGCGGTTAGAATCGAGCCCGAGCACGTGGGATTCGGTTTGCTGGGGGTCTGATTATTAGAGGAATTATTACCGATGCCCTGCGCGCCGGATTTACAGGTGTAATGCAAGAGGGTCATGTCCGTCAATCCATCGCGGTCATTGACACTGCAGCCTCTCTTCAAAATCTGAAATACAAAGCGGTTCGTTTTATGTCATTAACGGAAGCAAATTAAACGCTATAGATTAAAATCTTGTCGGCTACAAAGCACAGGGACCAAGCCCCGAAATGCAGGGACAATCTAATGTCTCATACAGTAACGCCACCTAAGGCTGCATCTTAAAAGTACTTTTATACACATTCTCTTCCTGCCACAATAAATACAGAACCTGCCTGCGGATCGGCCCCATTCGGCCCCCGTCTAGTGGCCCGTTTCTCCTGCTGTAAAGACTTAAACTGTAATCGGTAGTCGGTTTCGTCTTAGATTCAGGAGCCGTATGTCTATCCCACGCGTGTTTAAACCCCCTCGCTGTTTGAGCCTCTATGCGAAGTACAGACCACCAGATTGTATCCCACTTCTGTGCAAGCAAATACATTTCTTACCAAAAAATATAAACAAAATAATTCAGGATACCAACTACACACAGCACCGTTCAAAGGTTTGGGGTAACAAGTTTCCTTGTTTTTGAAAGAAAAGCACATTTTGTCTATTAAAAAAACATGAAATGGATGAGAAATCCAGCGCAGACGGGGTTAATGTTGTAAATGACTATTGTAGCTGGAAACGGCTGATTTTTAATGGAATCTCTTCATCGGCGTACAGAGGCCCTTTATCACTCCCATCACTCCTGTGTTCCAATGGCCCTTTATCACTCCCATCACTCCTGTGTTCCAATGGCCCTTTATCACTCCCATCACTCCTGTGTCCCAATGGCCCTTTATCACTCCCATCACTCCTGTGTTCCAATTGCACGATGTGTTCACTGATCCAAGTTTAAGTTTAAAAGGCTATAACATAAAAGCCAGAAATGTCCTTGTTTTCCGTGAAAGTGACCCCAAACTCTTGAATGTGATGTATGAAGTGAAAAGGAAAAAAAAAAAGACAGTTGTTGAATCCATCCGGACCAGAAGAAAATAAACTGATAGTAAAGTAACAAGCATTTAGAACGGTTTGTCTACCAACATCTTAGCGACACGGTGGGTCTGTCCATACGGCACACGACACCCTACAACACCCAAGAGAAAGACGGGGTATTTATATAAAAATACAATGTTACGTTTTAAGTTATTTTGTGCATTGGATTTCCGCTAATCGACTGTTTGCACAAACTTGATGCTCATTAAAAACTCATTCAAACACGGCGTCTGCGCTACATTCCAAACACGGCGTCTGCGCTTCATTCCAAACACGGCGTCTGCGCTTCATTCCAAACACATTGTGACTAAAACCACTTTATGGATATTTACGAAAATTCGGCAGGGGTCTGGCCATTAAAAACCAAATTTCCTTGGTCCATGGCCATATATCCCGTCGGCATTACCGGCTTCCGGCGACCGGTTCCCAGAACGCCCCGACGATTGTTTAGAACATAACATATGTATGTAATCGGTAAATCGGGGAGGATTTCTAGACGCTCGGGGAACGGGGATTTATTTATGCTGAACACCTGTTTTAGTAGCTTCTGGTTTTGTCTCTGCTGACCTCAGTACTTTAAGGGCTCTGGAAATGAAATCGGATAAATATCTGTGTGCGATTTGGAGGGCAGGCACGCCGGGCAGATAACAGGACAGGTGGCACATAAAGTAAAAACAGATAAAATAAAAGCAGATCCAAGCCAAAGATAATCGGCCAATTACAAAATCAGCGTACACCGCAAGGAGCTTAAAGGGACCGGACGCTTCAACTGGGAAGAATGCATATTTAATAACTTTACGAGTACTTTAAAAAGTTTTTTAAAGATTGCCTGCCTTGGGTAGAAGCTGCAGCTTAA
Source organism: Sceloporus occidentalis (assembly GCA_023333645.1). Lineage (NCBI taxonomy): Eukaryota > Metazoa > Chordata > Lepidosauria > Squamata > Phrynosomatidae > Sceloporus > Sceloporus occidentalis. The sequence goes on along the minus strand of JALMGF010000129.1, from coordinate 525,892 downwards.
GGGCTGCATTTCTGCTGGATGTAACCAGTGTTTGGCTATTTGAAGCAGATAATACATAATCTTTGCAATTAATGGGATTGGCTTTATGCTCACGGTGGAGTCTCATTAGAAAACATGTGTCGAGGCAGCGTATGGCGGCTGGAGTGTCCCTTTCAATGGGACGGAACATCACATTTTTTTAACCATCTGGGGGGGGGAACAGCGATGAGGCTTGGGGCAGCCGTTAGTTTCAAACGGTGATCTTTTACTCCTACATTAGGTAAAGAGGGACCCTCTCATCAGCTTATAGGCTTATATCCCCCCTTGTTAACTTTTTCCTCTGTTATGTCAAAATATCAGACCGGTTTCCACGACTTCCAGGAGCGAAATCCAAGAAAATATTTTCAAGTCTTTTAAAAAAAAAAATTAAACCCTAAAAATATATGAAAATAGTGCACCGTACCGTACTGTGTAGATACGGCAGTAGGAAGCGGACATCATGTCTGCCGTACTGGCACAACACGAGCAAAACAGGGTGGAACCAATTTAATCAGCTCTCGTTTCCGAGGGATGACATTGCCGACGGACCGCGCTACAGGAAGTGCTTCGTTTCATCAAGCTTTGTCAGTCTGCGCAAACAAGACGGCACAGGAAATTAAAACTAAAAAAAAAAAAAAATGTAAGCCTCAAATTGCTTCGTGAATCCGCCCGGGGCGTAAGACCCTCTCTGCGCCTTTTAAAAAGAAAGAGGCGAGCGATACGCAGGTAAAAGCCAAATATATTTAGAGTTTGCTACAAAACATGTTCTATAGCTCTAATTAACTCACACGCAGACGGAGAGCAAGTTTGAGCGAGGATATAAAAGAAAGATCAGAAAAAATGTGATTCTGTTTTAGCCGATCTTTGATTGTTACAGATCTTCAATGAAACTGCTTCATTGGTGGTTGGTAAATGGAACAGCCTCCCAGCAGAAGTGGTAGAGGGTAATACAGTGAGGGTATTAAACATGCATGGGACAGACGTACGGCTCCTGAATCTAAGACGAGACCAACGACTGATTAAGCTTTGAGTCTTTACAGCAGGAGAAACGGACGACTAGATGACGGCTTCTACAGCTCTCAGTACGGAAAGAATTATAAAATAAAAATAAAAAGTTGTGGTAAAGAAGAGGTTAAAAACCCCACTTAATTTCAGACGTTTCCTCGGTTACTACCTCGTTTCCAATGATATCGATGTTCTGCTGGACTTGAGGGACCCACTGCCTTAAGATGGCGAAAAGCTCTGGAATGGAAGTGTTGGGGTCATGTAGAATATCCTGGCACGAGGCATCGTTGGGGTCAAAAAAGGAGAATTCTGTCAAGATAAGAGAAAAAAAAAAAAGTAATAAATTACTAATCAAAAAAGTAAAGAAAAGTGAGCCTGGAAATGACATCACTTCTCGGAGCGCAGTGTCAGGGAGGGAGGATGAGTGAAGCGCATCGCGGGACCCGATCGGATCACATGGTGACATACTTACAAACACACCAACATACTTACACACACACACACAGCGTGACCCACGGTAACATACTTACACAGACACACCCACCGTAACATACTTACACACACACAGAGCGTGATCCACGGTAACATACTTACACAGACACACACGGCAACATACTTACACACAGAGTGTGACACACACACACACAGTAACATACATACAGAGTGTGACACACACAGCAACATACTTACACACATACTTACACTCAGACACAGAGACACACACCCGAACATACTTACACACATACTTACACTCAGACACAGAGACACACACCCGAACATACTTACACACACAGAGTGTGACACACACAGTAACATACTTACACACACACACGGCAAACAGTTGCTCCCTTCAGCTCACCGTAGTCCAGAGGCATTGGTGCAGCGGCCACACAAAACGTTACCGGAGCGCCGGAGCCGGGGTAATAACAGCGGGCGAAGCGGAGGGAGTCTTCTTCAGGACGGCCAACTGCCCAGTCCCCAACGGTCATTTTCCAGGAAGCCGCCTGCGAGGACGGGAAACAGAAAGAACCCGAGCGTGAGAACCGGAACACGAGACCAATGAGCCCCCCAACACACCCGCGCGCCACATGAACCACCCCCAGCCAGAGACTCCATGGGACTCGGCCAAAAGGATTGCCCCTGATCGCTGGGGCCGCTGGAGATCGAGGAGGACTTTGGAAGCTCCACTAGACTGGAAACAAACCGGGATCTGCATGATTATTCCTCCCCTTGTCTTATCTCCACCATATTGTTAAATTGCTGGCAGCTTTTTTAAGGGTGGAGGAAGGAGAGGAAATGTATATTATCTGTACAGACACCCTTTAAAGGATCCAGACATGGTGTAAATGCCTCCATTGTTACACTAAACACCCTGGTGGCTCGACATGGAACTGCAAGTAGAGAAAGAAAAAAACAAAAACAAAAAACACAGAAATCTTTATATCAAGGTTACTCCGCAGAAGATAAACGGAGCAGCCTCCCAGCAGAAGTGGTAATGGTTAATACAGCGAGGGAATTTAAACATACATGGGACAGATCACACGGCTCATTATTCACGCCTCTGATAAAGACTATGACATCATCACCCAGATGGATGGAAAATTACTGACACAAAACAAGCAGGGAGTCGGCGTGGATTCGCTTAACTGGGAGTTTAGATTCCTGCCCTTTCAGCTCCCTGACTTCACTCTGCATTCAAAGAGACAACAACAACAGGGAGGGGCCGGGCCGGCCCTGTATAATGTATACTTCAATACATGAATTCCTTTGATCCATCCACTGCACAGGGCTGGCGAGATTAAACAGCGTCTTTAGTTGAAGTTGAGATTATTTTTTATTGGGCCAACAGAGAAAAAAGAGTCCATCTGAAGAAGAGACCTCTGAGGTCCCAAAGGCTTACGTAACCTCCTTTACCGGTTCAATAAAAGGTATCAACTAAGGACTCCATTTTCTCCTGGGCTACTACTGCATGTTCAAATTACCCTCAATGTTTTCGCCTCCACCACTTCCGCTGGAAGGCTGTTCCCTTCACCTACCACCATCTCAAAACAAAAAGTATCATATAAACCGAGTGAGACGTGTGGTCAGCCTTGTGACGCAATCCTTTTTTATCGAAGAAGAGCCCTTTCAACGGGCGATCCCCGAGTACAGAAAGGTTTAAAAACCCTCGCTAAATGCCACCACTGACACGCATGCGTGTCAAGCGTCAACTACTCCGTCAGTGGCCTGTTTAAAACTGAAATCAGAGCAAACCGTAAACTTTAAACAAAGTAACCAAATACGACAACATCCTCCACGAAGGCTCAATACCCTATTGCATGCTGCAGGTAGCACCGCTCCGGCGTGTAAAGTGTTAAATCTCCCCCCCTCTCATAAATTGCACCTTAACATGCTACGCATGCTAATAATTCCTGCTTCCCACCCATCCAGCCGCGCAGCGCCCTAAACCCCACCCCCGCGCACAATGACCCCCCCCAGAAAACAGCAAATAAGATCATTTTAACCCCTTCACTGCCAGCAAGCTTCAAAACACAAAATATTTTCGAAACTTTAAACTAACAAATTATTTTGGGGGTAAAAAAAAAAAAAAAAAAAAGGTTACTTTTTGACAACTTAGTTACTATGATAACCAAAAGACAGAAGAGCCGAGACGGTGACCGCAGAGCAAACACATCTACACGGTAACCGTACGCGGCACCCTCTACGCCGCCCACCGGCGGCCAGACCCGCGCGAAAGAGGCGAAAAAACACAGAAAAACAGCATTTTATATTTCTTACAATAAACGAGGATTTAGACTGCAAGAATGCTAGAAAAACACATTGCTGCAGATAACTATATATATATATATATATACACACACACACACACACACACTACCATTCAGAAGTTTGGGTTCACTGAGCTGCATACTAGCAAAAGAGTTAAAAAGACATCAATTATCCTTTTAACCTTAAACTTGGATCAGCGAACACAACGTGCCATTGGGACACAGGAGTGATGGGAGTGATAAAGGGCCACTGGAACACAGGAGTGATGGGAGTGATAAAGGGCCATTGGAACACAGGAGTGATGGGAGTGATAAAGGGCCTCTGTACACCTATAAAGAAATTCCATTAAAAATCAGCCATTTCCAGCTACAATAGTAATTTACAGCATTAACCCTGTCTGCGCTGGATTTGACCCATTTCATGTTATTTTAATGAACAAAATTTGATTTTCTGTCAAAAACAAGGACATACAAACATAGACTTTGCCGGCACCCTCTCAGTGTATATTTTATATATAATGCACAGATTATATATCCAGCACAAGATTTTCTTGTTGCATAAGTAAAGGTCCCAAATCCATCCTAAGATCTGAGCAAGAGGTTCAGCAGCAACTGAGGTGCTGGTGATTGACAAGCTGCTGGTGGACAAATACCAATACCCAGAATTACCGTACTAGCGTAATTACCACCAGCACTGCTTTTATAGTGCATTGCTATGAGCCCACAGCGGAAGGGTTAATCATATTAGGACACCCGAGGCAGACAGCACCTGCCATTTACCCCATTTACACACACACACCCCCTCCAGTAAGGATGCTCAGACAGTGCGGAGGGGCCCCGCTTTTGCTTTGGGGCCCAGTGCACCCCCCGCTCCCCGCTCCCCGCTCTGCTCCCCCGGTTTTACCGTCAGCACCGAACATACAGCAGGAAGCCATCCATCCAGCGAGCAGGAGGTTAAATGCACTGACAGGCTGACAGCCCAAGCGCTGCGTCCCGCCCACCTCGGGAGGGGCGACTCTGTCACGGGGGAGGGCGCACGCCAGTGACGTCACGGGTCTTGGAGAAGCAAGAGGGGGCGGGGACGTTGTCTGTAGTCAGGATGAGTGACAGGCACTCTCTCTCTTTGGGCCCCAAATATCTCTCGCCCCTCTTTTCTAGGAGTCAGAATGTTTGCTGGGTATGAGGGCATCGCAGGGTTCTACAGCCCTAAAAGCCCCGATAATGTGTATAGAAACAGCAGGAAATGGCTTTATAAATGAAACTGTAAATAAAATGAATAGTTCTAAATGATGGTTGGGCGTTATGAGCTCTGATGGCTCTTATACCCCCGGCGACTGGATCTGCCCTGTGGGGTGTTACATAAATATTACTTTATTGAGAGTCTGAAGCCTCCGCAGATCTATTTTTGTTAAGAAGTTTGCTTTATAATTTTCTTAAAGATAAAGAAAACATTTGTCTTTAAAGGATCTTTACATTATATTCCAGCCACATGATGACCGCTCTAAGTGTATGGTTTTTAAACCGTATTCCCCGTGTAATAGCTTGCTAGCCTAAGGGTATCGGTATACCAGTCTAGCTTACACGCTTCTATGTCAGGGTCACAAGCATGATGCCGCTGGGTTAATTACCAAACAGCGGCAAAGGGTTAAAGTGCTCGGTGTGTACGCAAAATGAGCGGTCCCAAAACCCATTGAAAACAATGCATTTTGAGCCTGTACATGTACGGGCTTTGTCATTAAGGGGTTAAACACGTTTAGATACTGAGTGCTTTCGAAGTCTATTTATTAAACCCATTATGCCTGAAGCCTGCCGAGGAGTCACGCTGTAACTGTACGTCTCCGCATCAGACTTGCTTAGTTAAAGGGACGCTCCTGTGTCTCTGGCAGCCTTACCAGCAAACAAGGCATATACGTTTAGGAGAAGCTGCAGCCTCACAGATGCAGTGCTAATGCTTCTACTGCTACATATAGAACATATATCAAAGCGGAGCAGTGGGAAGGCATGCTATGAAAAGACCGCATTAAAAATCTCCGAGATATGTAGTCATATCCCCGATGTTGAGTAGTGTGCTGCGCGCTCATGTCCCCCGTTCCCTTACATTATTATGGGAGTCTGCAAAACCTGCCGGCCGCCGGCGGAAGACAGCTTTAGAGGAGAAAATATGTTTAACTTGCTGGTATTTTCACTAGCGTAGTTCCTTATGTGAAGCAAAACCTGTTACGCATAAATGTGATGATAAAGTCGATAAAAGGTCCGCTTTAATCAGTTAAAGGGACAGTTTAATGTCACTGGGCAGCCCTACTATAGAAGAATGCTTATTTAAGGGGACCCCATGGCTCTAATTTGCATTAAAGTGCTTAAGATGGGTGAAAGTATCCCTTTAAAGAGATTCTTTAAGTTATATATATTTATCACTAATAAATACATTATTTATATATATATATATATATATATATATACATTTGGCTAAATTTCATTTGTCCCTCCAAAAATAGCCCAGGATTCCGATTTGAATAAGTTGTCAGGTTGTTTCCAGAGATGAAATTCTGCTCCTCACCAGATAAAGGATGGTTAATCTGGTAAATCCTTAAAGCCTATTTGCACTTGACATCTGTCAATGGAAGAGGCAGACGCAGAGTATCTCTGTATAACACGAAGCTATCTTATCGGTCGGCCAATGAAGAAAGATCTTTAGAAACAGCCCGAAAAAAACAAAAACTTTTAGGAGCGGGTGGTCCAGACAACAAGAAAATAATGTTCTTCTGCATCTCTCAAGCTTGGGGAAGTGGACAGCATGGAGACTTTACTGGATACGTCACATTCCGCTGGACAGAAAAACTGTAAGGATAAGCTGTTTATTTGCTGAATCCGTTCGGTTGAAGTTTTTTTTCGCGTTACGGAATGGGTTGTTCACCTTCTCACAGTGGAATTATCCAAAGTATTGCCAAAAATGCAGCAAAACCTTTAAAGAGAAATAAAGCCATTCTCCCACCTGACCAGAACGGAATTACAATCCCCTTGGTGGGCATCCAGAACTCAAGCTCTGAAGAAACCGGTGGAAAGCTCGGTTCTGAAACCTCCAAGGAGGGGGATGAAAGTGATCCATACGTCTGTCGCCAGGAGAAGGGTTCTGCGCGGGGCCACCGTTGCACTGCTGAAGATGTATCTTTACCAGATGGCCAGGAGGAAGCACAAGGTTCTGCAGATGAATCAATGGTTAATTTACGCTACCAAAAAGGTGAGAGACCTTGTATGAGGAAACATAGCTCCACAGGATCAGAACTTGAGTTGGCTTCTGATGTGCAGCGCGGGACTAGCATTAGGAGAAGCAGAAAGTCAAAGAGGTCCAACAAACAGGGTCGACGTTCAAAAGCAAAGGAGAAGCCAATTCTTCTTAGCGAGACGGAGAAGAAAGTGGACTTTCCTGAACCGCTTGTCAAGGCACATCAGAGTGCCTATTCTTATCTGAGCCCAAACATTTCGAAATACGAAGCTGTCATTTCAATGGCGAATCAAGCGACTCAGACGCAACTAATAATGCAGCAGATGACAAGCTTCATGGTTATGCGCTTCGATGAGATCAACCAATGCCTCAAAGAAATCGCAGACGACGGAGAAAAACTTCTAAAAGACGTGGGGAATAATTTAATTTGGCCGCTTGGAAAGGGGAACCCGGACGATCACCCCGATCTCTTACAACAGTTGTTACAGTACACGGTTAACAGAATGCAAACGTTGAACAGTACCGTGGCTTCGTTGACTTCAAACACGTTGCAGGAAACCTGTAGTTACCTACAATCGGCCGCCGCCAGCATGCAAGAAAAACTCAAAGTTAAGCAAATGTGTGATGAACGCCTTTCCAGGATGATTAAATTACTGGAAGATTCAGCAGCTGGTTCAGTACAATCCCATCCAAATGACCTGACTCTGTATTCGGAAGACAGTGGAATTGGAGGGGATAACGAGTCCCTCAAGGAGTGTAGATCGCCTGACAAACAAGAAAGACGGACAAGTCAAGATTCATCGGGAAATCAAGGTGAAAATCAATCTCAGCAAGAGGCAGCCAATAAGAATATTAAAGGTATGACTGGCCAAACCATTCTTCGCAATCATAGAGTTGGTAAACAATCCAGTATGGCTACCAGTCTTTCAATGAACTCGCTTGATTCCAGTACAACTCTAGAACAAGACAGCAACAATGACCAAGAATCCGAAGATTCTACAATCAGTGACGATAGTGATGATGGTGAAGGAGACAACGCGAGTATATCTAGTCAGATCACCTTACATCAAAGGCCTATGACGTCCCCAGCTGGAGCAGGTGCATTCAAGCACTCGCCAAAATGGTTAGAAAACCCCGAGAATGAAGAAATGACGTTGAAAATGAAAGAGGCTATCAGTGAAAAAATTAAATTTGTCCCAGAAAAATCAAACAGTAATGTCTGGATCAGAGAAGAAGAGGTCCTGGCGAGACCTAGTACAGCTGATGGAAGCAACAGGAGAACCTCCAGACACAGGAGAACAAGGTCTGCAGAGTCGCTCAGAAGCCAGACAGAAGATCCAACTCTGATAGAACTTCAAAGGACACAAAAAGAACTCGACAAAAAGCTGCAGCTGTTATATAAGACGGGCAAAAGTACAACCAAAGAAAAGCTAAAAAATTTCGACGTCAAATCTTTTTTGCATACAAAATGTATTGTATCAGGAAATAATACTTCTACCGGCAAATTAAAGTCATGCCTCGACAAAAGTTTTAACATTTTGCCCAGTCAAGAAAGACTAACATTGGTGGGATATGAAAAGAGCGCAGAGAAGAACTTGCCTCTCCGCGCAAAAACCACAGGAATGGGAGAGACAGTCCAACCTGAACGTGAAAAGACAGAAGAAAAAATTACTTTCATGGAACGAAATTTAGATAATGTAAATGTTTCTCCTCAAAAATCGGTCCGTAAACTAATTGAAACGTTTAGTCCGGCGGATAACCTTCCTAAGATTTTAAGTGTAAGTTGTTTGGGGCCACTTAGATGTGTTCGGAAGTTTGGTGTCCCAGTACTCCCACCAACCATTCCAGCCTGTAGGACATTAGAACCCTTGGACCATAAGTGCCACATGTCATCTAGAGACGATAGAGATTGTGGGTCTACCTGTAAACTTGTCACTAACTTTACATGTAAAGTATGGGATGAAATGGTCAGACATGATACAAATGAAACTGGCATGGAAGACCTAGAAAACCTGCCCCCTCCTCCTCCTGAAATCCTCATGGATGATTCATTCAATGTTCTCCAAACCAAGGAACCCGAGGAGGATACTCAGAAATCCACCCTAGAATTTGTATCATCTGATTCACCCTGTATTCTGAAGAAGATGGGAGCTTTTCAAAAAATGAAAGCTTCAGTAAAAGTAAAAGATTTGTTACCAAGTAAGAATGGAACTTCTATGGATAAAGCATTCAAAGGTCAGGAGGACAAGATCGTGCTTCGAACAAATAGGACGGAGTCTGGTCAACAACTTATAGCTCACAGGGAACAAGAAAGAGTCTTTGAAATGCAGCGCAAACATGAAATAGAACAGGCTGCACATCTGTATAAGCAATCACACAAAATAATACCTTTGCAAAATCCAGGTGAAATGGGTAAACCAAGCAATGATGAAGAAAATAAAGAGGTTTCTACTGATGTACGACGTCTGTATCAACAAAAACAGTCATTTCCTACGTCACACAAGGGAAGTGAGAAGTCTCCAACCTCAAATAGAAAAGCTTCACCAACAAGAGTTGCGGTTTCATCTGCATCATCTGAAAAAATACCAAACAGCCCGCCGACACACAGGGCTATAATAAAAACACATTACAATGTACAATCCAGTCCTCCTCCAGTGCATAGAAATCCCAATACAGTAAATTCTCCGAAAGTTCCAAGTCCTCCAGCTCAGAGAAGGCTTCCAAGTCCGCCATTCCAGCGAAAGATACAGAGCCCTCCACATATACGAAGACAAGGAAGTCCACCAAGTCAGCATAGACAAACAAACCCACAAAGTCAACAAAAGCCTGCAAGTCCACCAAGTCAGCATAAACAAACAAGCCCACAAAGTCAACAAAAGCCTGCAAGTCCACCAAGTCAACAAAAGCCTGCAAGTCCACCAAGTCAGCATAGGCAAACAAGTCCACAGGGTCTACAAAAGCCTGCAAGTCAACCAAGTCAACGTCGGCTACCAAGTCCTCCAAGTCAACAAAGACTACAAAGTCCACCAAAAGGACACCGACTACCAAGCCCTCCAAGTCAGCCTACACCACCAGGTCTACGTAGGCTACCAAGTCCACCAAGTACTCAACTAGGACCTACTACTTCCTCCCATTATGCAACGTCCCCACCAGCTTCTCCATCGCACAAGGATCTAAGAAGAAATTCCGATGAGCCACTGCCTTCTTCTAAGATATTTGGAAATGCTCAATCGATATTTTGCCCATCGTCTACTTCTTTGTTTGAAGCCAAAGTACTGTCACCACCAAACATTTCTGGTACGGATGTTGCCTCCACTCCATCTTCAGCTCCTCAACCCAGGCACAGTTTTTCTGGACGTCACAGAGTGGCAACAAGTGCTGCCAACCCTCAACCTTTTGTCCGTCGGTGCTATTCTGATAGGAGGCCTAGAGTCCAGCTTCGACTTCCTGCACCAATCTCACCTTCGTCTCCTAGCAAATCCTCTCCTCAAAATCCAGAGTAAGATTGTTTAAGAACTGTTATTTATCATACGTATTGTTTTTTTTATTAAGGTTTGTTAGAATATCATTCCATGGGTGAGAAATGAGAATCGCAAGGCAATGAGACGTTTTCATTAGAAAGGATGACATTTTGAGCGTTTTGTCTAATACAGCTAAAAAATAAATGTTTGTGGGATCACATCAAAAGGTTTCAGATAGAGTTGCCATATCAGCATTTTTTTCCTGGACACATAACTTTCAGAGAATGCTCTTCACCACCTATAATGTTGCCCAGGAGATTGGCCCGGAGTCTCCGGGGTCCCTTTCATCTTTCTCTGGGTGGGAGGAGCGATGCTAGGCCATGCCTATACTCCCCACCCACTTTCCCACCTGGGGCTAGCCCTGCACAGCGAAGGGTTAGACCCGCCTCCTTGGCTGGCTAGCCTCGCCCCACACAAGGCTAGCCCCGCCCCTCACTAGCCCACTTCCGCAAAAGAGAGAGCGCTCCGGGTAGCTTCCCCAGGGGAAATTCCTAGGTATGGCCCCTATGTTAACTATACATTACACAGGGCCAGCTCAGCTCTTCTGGCAGGACAATCTCAACAGAGTTGCTCCATCATAATTAAAATGAAAATGATGTCATCTCTATCGTTGGATTACCCAAAGTGATAATCTGCAGAACGTATTAAAGCGTTGGGTGACGACAGGCTTTAACATTTCTGATGGTCACGTCGTTAATGTGAAAGAGCCTTTTTACAACCAAGAACATTGATTGGGGGCAAGTGGGTGACGCCGACAGGAAAATGTTATAACGAAGGTCATCAGAAATTGAATTGAAATTATATTGTTCAGACATACCGTGGTGTACACATTTTACTTTAGAGAGTAGTAGATAAGCGGAACAACCTCCCAGCAGAAGTGGTAGAGGCTTATATGGAATTTAAACATGCATGGGATAGTCATATGGCTCCTGAATCTAAGACGAGACCAACGACTGATTAAGGTCTTGAGAGCAAGAGAAACGGGCGACTAGACGGAGGGCCGAATGGGGCCAATCTGACTGCAGATTCTATGTTTCTATCTATATTTAGTTTACTTTGTGGAAACTAAAGGCGCTGGCAGTCTGTGGCAAGATAACCTAATAGGGAGGAATAACCATGCAGATTCTGAGAACAGGTAGTTAAGATACCATTCTTCATAGTGAAATAGATCAGAGATCCAGCGCAGACGGGGTTAATGCTGTAAATGACTATTGTAGCTGGAAACGGCTGATTTTTAATGGACTCTCTTCATAGGCGTACAGAGGCCCTTTATCACTCCCATCACTCCTGTGTTCCAATGGCCCTTTATCACTCCCATCACTCCTGTGTTCCAATGGCCCTTTATCACTCCCATCACTCCTGTGTCCCAATGCCCCTTTATCACTCCCATCACTCCTGTGTTCCAATGGCCCTTTATCACTCCCATCACTCCTGTGTTCCAATGGCACGTTGAGTTTGCTGATCCAAGTTTAAGTTTTAAAGGCTAATTGATGGTTAGAAACCCTTTTGTAATTATGTTACAGCCAGAAATTTCCTTGTTTTCCATGAAAACAGCTGAGTGACCCCAAACGTTTATTTTTCGGTTTATGTTTGGTGTGTTTTGCATCGTTTAGCTGTTGCCGCGCGGTATATATGAATTATATATTAAAGCACGCAGTAAGCAGACGCTCCCATGTAAAGCAGTTTCATGTTTAAACGTGTTTGTCCTTCCCCAAAGTGATGCTCACCCTGCCCAGCATCAGGAGAAGCAACACCCAGCAAACAGGATTTTTCTGTTTTTGTTGTTTTAAGATTTAAAAACACAGAACCTGTCGGCAGATCGGCCCCATTCGGCGCCCGTCTAGTCGCCCGTTTGTCCTTCTGTACAGACTTAAACCTTAATCAGTCGTTGGTCTCGTCTTAGATTCAGGAGCCGTATGTCTGTCCCATGCATGTTTAATACCCTCACTGTATTACCCTCTACCACTTCTGCTGGGAGCCTGTTCCATTTGCCCACTGCCCTCTCAGTAAAGTAATGCTAGGTTTCCACTTGGTTTCTTTTTGCTAAAAACGCCCATAATAACGCCAATTCAGCCACACGGCGTTTTTTTTGTGAAAAAACGCTGCGTCCAGATGTTAGCTGTTCTTCAATAGGAAATCGCACAATGCAAGATCCACTTGGCGTTTTTTTGTTTGGCGTTTTTTTCAGTCCTCTTTGGCGTTTTTCTGCTTTTTTGGGCTCTGTTTTCAGAATCGCAGCATGCTGACGCTCTGGCGTTTTTTGCAAGGAAATCTTGGCGTTTTTCTCCAATAGAAGTCTATGGGAGAGAAAAAACGCCATGAAAAAGCCAGGTGGGTTTATTGCCTTGGCGTTTTTTATGGCGTTTTTTTCCACAGTTACAATGCAGAGGATGGACCCGGTATCTGTGTGTCCTACGAGAAATAGGCGGGAAACAAACAGTTTCACACAAAACAAAGTTCATATTGAATTCTACACCATTTGGAACAAACATCCATTACAAACAAACCAACGGGATCCTGCCTGCCAAAAGCAACAGCAAACAATTTGCACCCTCATTTGGGGCCAATCTTCCTAGAGGAGCAGACATCCGGAATAAAGCAGGCCTTACAAACCACAGAAAAGAGACAGAAGGGTCCGCCGGGGCGTAGAACTCTACCAAGGAAATGACATCAGGGGGCAGATACTCGCCATTTATCCGAATCCCTTTTAGCTGGGGGAAATCCCAACGTGTAAAGGCTGGAAAAACTGCCTAAGGTCAAAAAAGCAATTTCCACAGAAAGGCTAAAACTCCAGAAAAAAAAACGCCAAAACGCAGGAGAATGCAGTGGGAGTTTTCTTGGCGTTTTTCTTGGCGTTTGTCATCAAGAAAAAAACGCAGGACAAAAACCCAAGTGGAAACCTAGCCTAAAACTGAGAAATATTTTGACTGATGTTACTTGTCTTTAAAATATTTAAAACATCAACAAACTATTCCTTATCATTGAACCATTTTACCAAGGATGCCCCATTGCCCCTGGCCTCCTCTGCCTAGCTCCCTATTTATTTGTAGTACTTTTAATTATTAATACCTCTAATGGGGAGAGAGTCCTTTCTGTGAATGTGCTGTGTGGGCCACATAGTTACAAACTGTCCCAATATGGCCAGGACAGTCCTAATAGCACCTCTACAAGCTATGGTAGCTGGCTGTGTGGCCCAAGGTCTTGTTAGGTAGCCATGTGACCATGCGCAAGGAGACTTCACTAAGCGAATGCAATGTGGGTGGCGAAGGGCACATAAAGTGTGCAGAGAGAGAGACAGAGAGGAGAGAACTAGAGAGACAGGGAGGAGAGAAACAGGAGAGAGACAGAGAGGAGAGAAGCAGGAGGGAGACAGAGAGGAGAGAAGCAGGAGGGAGACAGAGAGGAGAGAAGCAGGAGAGAGACAGAGAGGAGACTAGCTAGAGAGAGACAGAGAGGAAAGAAGCTAGAGAGACAGAGAGGAGAGAAGCAGGAGAGAGACAGAGAGGAGAGACGCTAGAGAGACAGAGAGGAGAAAATAGAGAAAATGTAAAAAAAAAAAACTATTCTCTTCACACATTCATAACCGCGGTCAGCAGTTTGCAGACATGAATATAAAACACAGGACCTTTACCAAAAATTGTGTAGCCCAAAAAGTCTCCAAATGTTGCTGTCTGTCTACAGCCCCTCTTGTGACACTCCCTCTAGCACCGTACACTGACACACACTCCCTCTAGCACCGTACACTGACACACACTCCCTCTAGCACCGTACACTGACACACACTCCCTCTAGCACCGTACACTGACACACACTCCCTCTAGCACCGTACACTGACACACACACTCTCTAGTACCATACATAGTTATATAGGCTGAAAAAAGACCTGCGTCCATCAAGTTCAGCCTTTCCTATATCTGTTAATTTGTTGCTGTTGATCCAAAAGAAGGCAAAATCCCAGTTTGGCTCTTTCCAATTTTGCACTAACACTAACTTGGGCCTGCTAGGGGGCAATTGCCTGTTGAATAATGTGTTTTATTTATACAGTTCAATTTATAAACCCACTCCCTGCTGTTTCTATACAAATTATTGGGGCTTTTAGGACCGTAGAACCCTGCGATACCCTCATACCCAACAAACAAAAATAGGGGCATCAGGGGAGGAAAAATGGGACACAGGGACCAGAATACCCATAAGGATTATTATAAATTTTTTTTTGTGATCGTGTAAATGTTTTTGTATCTACAAGTTCTGATGTTTTCTCTTCAGTGCGTCATTTCTGCAGCAGCGGGATTACAGATGTCCCCGGCCGTGTCTAGTAATGCGATTTACGCTGTCCGCTTAGCATCGTAAAGTCACTTCTCATCAATCTTTCTGGCTAAGCCTCTTTTCTCATTTCAGGGCTGAGGAATCCAACCAGAAAGAAAGTGATCACGGAAGCGACCGGTGCTTACCAGACCCCAAAGCTCCCAGTCCAACGTCTTCTCCTCCGGCGTTCTGCGTCGTGGGCCAGGGCTTCCAAAAAGAGCAACCACAAGATCATCGGCAACTCTGTTCCTGAGAAGAACTCTTCCAGACGTATCGATGGTGTAACATTCTGCGAGTGATACATTCATTCAATCAGTTCCAGGGCGCAGAAGAACATTTCGTTACTGACCGTTGTAAGAGAATAAAGACATAACGAGGCAAATGCCCAATGGGCTGCTGGCTGACTGCTAGCCCACTGACGTCAATCGGTGACAGCAGGCCTTAAAGCGGCAGAGTCACCTCATCATAACCAGTAGGGTTCTCCATTATATTTTTTAGGGTTTGCTACAGGGTTTCAGGGCCAGAAGGCTTCAGACAGCGTGAAGGGGGTCCTAAATTTGTCCGTCCCTATTATAACCCCCCCCCATGGATATGACGCAATCCACTTTTGCGCGCGCCTTAATCTTGTTCAAACCGATATTTCCTAATGGGCTCAGCAGACAGTAATTATCTCCAGGACGTGCCTTTAAAAAGCTTCACTTTTAATGTTTTTTTTAGAATTTAGCCGTAATCGAGGTGCGGTGTAATTATTGCAGTATTTACTTTATTATTTTATTGGATTGCAGTATTTATTATTAATGCCCACAGCCATTCTGTGATAACCGGAATATACCAGCCTTTATACACCAGAGATAGGAATTTTTTCAGACATCTAATATTAGTTATTATTATTACTATAATATTTATAGATATTTCTGTGTAGAGAGAAAACCTATTTTTATTGGCCCATAGCTCATTCCCATTGTGAAGCTTCAAACGGCTCTAATACCTTGACTTGTCATCATTTAAAGATGCACTTAGTTAAGTCACCTGCATTCAAGCAGGAATATTAACCATAACATACTGGGAGCAAAAGCACCAACTGGAAACCTTATATATGATATACTATACAATTTGTTAAACCCCTTAAAATATGTGAGATATATATATATATATATATATATATATATACAGTATATCTTTATATAGAGTATATCTATCTATATATATAAATAATATCTGTTTTTCTTTGTAATAAACTTTCTGGTTATAAATAATATATATATTTATATATTAGCAGATTACGTTGGGCAATGTAAGGATAATGTATGTAGTATGCATGTACAGTGATCTTATAACAGGAAATAATTTAATTTGTAAAAAAAAAAATTATCACCCGTAGGTTACATTTTTTTTGGCAAATTTTAAACACAAAAATGGCCCTCCTGGCTGCCTGTAGTTGAGAGCAAATTTACACCCCTGCTAGAAATGGCTGTTTAATTTAGATTATATTGTCTTTTTAATACAAGTAGTAATTTAAAGTGTAACAACGTAACATTCGAGTGTTCGTATCCAGCTCTATTCACTAAACAGGTCATTTCACAACGTACTACCACCACTGACCCCTAGAGGGCGAGAGAGGGGCTCTATTATTATTATTATCTTTTATTTATATAGCGCAAGCAATCTATGCAGCGCAATTACAATACATAAATTCAAGGGGTCTGACGAGATGAGAATTGACAGACTAAGACAAACAGATACATTAGGTGGAGAGGCTCGGCTCGCAAGCTTACAATCTAGAGGGAAATGGGGTGACAAACATAACCGCCCACTGAGCCCCCCACTTCTAAATAAGATCGGATTAATACCATAATACAAACACAGTTATCGTTTCTTTTTTAAACAAAATATTTTTTACTAAATTTGTATTAAAGTATTTTAAAAAATGGAATTTCCCATAAACTGTAAGTTTTTGTGTTATTATATCAGTTTCCTGTTTTTATTTATTTATTGCCACCTAAATGAAACATATTTTTCCGTGGCGGCTCTTTTCAGCCTCCGGCCCCATAAACAATTGTAAACCTTTTTTTTTAATTAAACAGGGAAAGCGATTTCATTAAAACTGGATTTTTATTGCCGTTCTTCCGCCCCGTATCGCCGGTCCTGATCTTTCTGTCTCCCGACGGCATCTCTTTCTTTACGTACAAACTCGGTATTAAATTTTACTGCCGGCCGCGGGCTAAAAATAAATCGTCGGCGATCCTTCCAGCTGCCGGCTGATGAAGGGCTTCCTCGCTTTTGAATTCTTTACAGGAGTAAAACACAAAGAGAAGTCACCGTATAAATATTGGAAAATTCCGGTAAATCTGTTCTTCTAACATACATTTAACGCGATGCTGAAGGTGGAGGTAAACGAGACGCATCGGCTAAAGTAAATATTTATTACTATGCATTCATTTATCCCGTAGGAAAGAAATATATATAGCAATAATTGCTTTTAGGAGAAGCTGCAGCTCCAACCCTTCCTTTGTCACATTCACGGTGAGCGCTTTATGTTCTGAAATCCCTTCTGTGAATCTTTTTCTGTTTCTGAGTAACGTGTTTCACCAAGGACTGTATCAAGTTTGGTACTTACACACACACACACACACACACACAGTACCATACTAACATATTAACACATACTAACACACACATGAACTAACATTCTTACACACACACACATACTAACACACACATGAACTAACATGATTACACACATACTAACATAGACACACACCAACATACTTACAGTAACATCCCTACAGACACACATTATCATACTTACATACCCATAGTGACATACTTACACACAGTTATATACTTACACACATATACTAACATACACACCCATACAGTTACATACTTACACACACTGACATCCTTACTTACACACACATACATACATACAAGCATGCATACATACATACAGTAACATACTTTCACACACTAACAGCCTTACTTACACACACACACACACACACATACATACGTACAAGCATGCATACATACAGTAACATCCTTACTTATACATACAAGCATGCACACATACACTAAAACACTTATTGACACTTACACACATACAACCTGCCTTTGTTGGCCAAGGAGGGGTGCCAGCTCTTCTGCGCTGGGAAATGGTGTCAAGGAAGGGTCTGAACATCCAACAGCTCAAGGAATGAGGTTTCTATGTTGTTGTGTTTAGTAATTCCCAGTATGGCGTGACGTTCTTTCACCACCTTGTGTCTGACGCTTAAAGGGCAATTCCCATAGAAGAAAGAAATAATTTTGAGAATTAAACCCAGCGCTGTATACACTGATATGGAGTAGCACTGAAAAAATAGATTTTTATTTAATT
Organism: Sceloporus occidentalis; assembly: GCA_023333645.1. NCBI lineage: Eukaryota > Metazoa > Chordata > Lepidosauria > Squamata > Phrynosomatidae > Sceloporus > Sceloporus occidentalis. The sequence goes on along the minus strand of JALMGF010000129.1, from coordinate 507,676 downwards.
TCTTTATCTGCAGATCTGGAGCCGCCGTTGCTGTCGGTCATGTGATATTTTGGGTGACTTTCCCGGCTCAAACACCACACTGAGCTGATGCTTTATGACAATGATAGTGAAGTCCGTTCCTCCATAGATTTCATTGGTCAGAATGTCAGACTGGGTGATTAAGACTGAGCCATTCAATTGAATCCCAGAAACCAGTGTGTATTTTAAAATATATTGTTTTTCAGTGTTATGTTAGGGCCTCTGTCCAACATGCTCCACACACCCCCAAACTGCCTGAAAGTGCCAGGGACGCCTCATCTAAACCAGCCCGGTTTCTGCTGCTCTTTAACTTAATACCCTTCGACTTAATGCTAATCTCTTAGACCTCATCAGATATTTCACAGAGTAACATAAGCTCTCCTGCTAGAACCAGAGTCTCAATTTACCTTCAGTAATCCAAGCTTCACCGCTGTATATATAACGGGATAGATTTACACTACCATTCACAAGTTTGGGGTCATTAGACATTTTCTTGTTTTTGAAAGAAAAGCACATTCTGTCCATTAAAATAACATGAAATGGATCAGAAATCCAGCGCAGACGGGGTTAATGTTGTAAATGACTATTGTAGCTGGAAACAGCTGATTTTTAATGGAATCTCTGCATAGGCGTACAGAGGCCCTTTATCACTCCCATCACTCCTGTGTTCCAATGGCCCTTTATCACTCCCATCACTCCTGTGTTCCAATGGCCCTTTATCACTCCCATCACTCCTGTGTTCCAATGGCCCTTTATCACTCCCATCACTCCTGTGTTCCAATGGCATGTTGTGTTCGCTGAACCAAGTTTAAAAGGCTAATTGATTGTTAAAAAAACCTTTTTCCAATTATGTTACAGCCAGAAATGTCTTTGTTTAACATGAAAGCAGCTGAGTGACCCCAAACTTTTATATAGACACCAGTATGATGTTAGCCCATGTGTGTCAGCATAAGTATGTGTATGTTAGTCCGGGGACTGGCTGGTGGTCCACCGGATATTCGCCAGGTGTGCCAGATGGCCCTTCCAGACCTGATGTTAGTGCGTGTGTAAGCGTGAGTGTGTGTATTAGTTTATAGTGTTAGAGTGAGCCTAGGGTTAGTGGACACTGGGAGAAGAGGAGAGACTGAGTCACTGAGCCACGCTTCTACGTATCACACATCCACATATATCAGTTTTACATTTTATTATGGTTTCTAATCCCCACAGTATTACTAAATACCCTCGTTCTTGGTTACGACACCCAGAACCATAAGGGTTCTACCTGTTAACGGATACTCGTTATTAGCATTCAAAGTGTTGAAAGAATAAATACAAACATAGAAAAATATTGCTTTAATGCTAATACAGTGTACAGTATTTACACGCCTCTCGGGAAGCAGGATTTATCAGATGATTTGCTCAATCCCTACTCTTGGCAGCTTCATATTTATAAAAATGTATACATCCTCAGCAAAAAACTATTTTTTATAAGCATTTTTATGCCTGTTAGAAATTTGACACGATGGGGTATATTTTTAGCCCTGCCTATTCTTTGCTATATTTTATACACTTTCTTCCCTATTCCGCTTTCTTTTTTTTTATACGTTTCTGCCAACTTTTGCTCTAATGTCCTAAAGAAGATATTTTACTAAAAAAAAAAACATATAATATTCCATATCTTTCAATCTAAAGAATGGTTTGTAAATGCATCACTTTGTCCTTATTACTCATCTACAAATATTCTGTTTTCTAAAGAAAAAACATCTTGTCTTTTGTCTTTTGTTATTTTAAATACAAAATTTTTACTTGCCAAAGAAAAAATAACTTATTTTATTAAAAATTAAAATAAAATATGCTAAATCTTGTATTTTAGTGATTCCACCCAAATCTAGTATCTATTTCGGATAAATTTAGAATGTAGGGAATAAAAAAGGAGTTTCTCCTTTTAAACTATCATCCTTAACATGCTTTATACACACATTATATATATATATATATATATATATATATATATATATATGCACAAATAATGTATTTATGGGTCTTTGCACTGCAACAAACCCATGTCCTGATGTCCCCAAAACCTCAGCTTCTGCTCTCGTTTAGCCTACCTGTCCAACAACCGTCTACTTGGTGAGTGATTAGGAAACTTCAAAAAATATGTTGTTTTTCCTTTAGAAAAAGAAAAAAAAAGAGAAAGAATCCATTTATGAGAAGTGTGAATTAGTATGAAATTTAAACATTCTGAAGCCCCTTCTATAAGAGGAATGACTGTTCACTGATTGGCTGTCGAACTTCCGCATGCTGTTTGGTGGGTCAGTCTTCTAATGCTCATGGTGGATACATTGTAGCTTATTAAATGCTGTTTTTCCCTTCTCTTGCCCAATCAGGTGGCCTCTTCAAATTTTGATCATGTTTGTTCCCGCCAGTGAAGCCTTTTCCCAAGGCATCCTTATTTTATTATCAGATAAGAGTTTTTTGGGGGCCAGTTCTATTGAACTGGACTAAACGTTTTAAAAACATAAACTAGGCTTTTTTTAAGATGCCAATTGGCTGACCAATAGGGCTAACGAGGTCTTCACATACATCCTACGACAAGCTACACGTATCTATTAGTGTTTAATGCCGAGAAGGTCACGCAGCATTTTTACGGCATGTTGCGGTTGCCCAGCCGCGTACTCCTCAAGGCTGGGTCCCATTACGTTATGTAGGTTTTTGGCCAGCTTGCTGACCACGTCCTTGAAGTTCCCGTTCCGTCCTGGCATGACTCCATTCCCTGTCATATTACTCAAGAAGTACCAGAGAACTGGAAGAACGTGGCGTTCCACGGCTTGAGGTTTCCGAGGGTAGACCGAGGACACAAGAACTACGGGAGACAAAAATAATAATACAGTATTCGCTACATATTATTTAAGAGTTATACAGTCCTTAGGGTAATGTCCTATCACTATGGGCCCTCCTGGACTCCTCCACGTTAAGCAGGCAGTCTAGTCCCCATTCTTTATGCATATTGCAGTCATCAAATTAGACTTATGTCTTATTTTCCTCCTTCCCAATCTGAAATGTTAGCATGCTTCTAACATGCGCATGAATGCCTGCTGCTACTCCCATTGACTTCAATGGAACCACTACAGCACATGTGCAGGAAGCATACTTAAGTACACTTCCTGATTTCAATGGAAGCAGCCGGTGCTTTAAAGTTTCACGACTACAATAAATGGTATTTAGGGGCCCCAATTTATAATGATTAATTATATGCAAACTGAAAAACACGATGTATGTAGTATTTTTTTTTTTGCTACATTTTGGTAATTTAACTTTTTGAAATGTTGCACTCGCACAAGTCTTGTTTCTGTATCTCCATCTGGGGGTCCCTTGGGTTGTTGATGACTAAGCAGCTGCTTAATTTGCTTATATATGAGAGTCATCTCTGCCAAGGAGACCAAAATAATTAATGCACTGAATGTACACCAATAGAAAAATAATTCATGCACTGAATGTCCACCAATAGAGAAATTATTCATGCACTGAATTTACACCAATATAAAAGTTATTCATGCACTAAACATACACCAATAGAAAAATAATTCATGCACTGAACGTACACCAATAGAAAAATAATTCATGCACTGAATGCACACCAATAAAAAAATATTATTCATGCACTGAACGTACACCAATAGAAAATAATAATGCATGAAATATACACCAACAGAAAAAATATTATTCATGCACTGAACGTACACCAATAGAAAATAATAATGCATGAAATGTACACCAACAGAAAAAATATTTCATGTTAAAGCCGGTGACGGCACCTCAATCATTCAAATAATCTCTGTGCCTATTCAGATAGGATGAAGACAGTGTGGGGTATATGTACAACGAGCAGTTCTGAAGTCATTAAGCTGGAGCAATCAAAGACAATGGTCCGTTGGTTGTCATGGTTATTTCACCGCTTTTCTGCAGAACTACTCTTTAAAAATAACCACCACGAAAAGCCTGAAACTGTTTGATTTTGTAAGCAGGGAATGCTTCATGTTCTAGAATCTCATGATCTTGCAAACTGTCTCGTTTAGATGCACATCCTTGGAGGTATTACCCAAACCTCAGCCGGCCCGTCCTCTCTGGATTATTTATTTCCTCGTTGTGATGATTGAGGACTCGCTGCCCGGGACATTGCGAATTGCTTTAGGGACCAGCATTTTTTTTTTAGAATTCTGTTCCTGATCTTAAAGTTCTATCTGGTAATTCATCGGCTTACCGGACAGTCGTTCTGTCACGTCATTCATGGACCGTCCGCTGGTGAAACGCACCCTGCTTGCAAACGGTTGTAACAGCCACAAATGGTCTACAACAAAAAAAAATGGGGTTAAAGTGGGACATCAAGCTTTAACCATTTCATGCCCAGAAGGATAGAAGTAAAAGGTGATGTGAAGATATGGAAATGTCCATTATATCTGTATGGTTATGGTAGAAACAATGGCATTCATGCCGGTACTAGGAGTTTCTTTCATAAGGTTACACAATAACTCTTTGCTGTTGTTGCAAAACCAGATGTCCATCTGAACAGCCTGAACTAGACCTTCTCAATGTATTTGGTACAAAATGATATTAAGGTTTAAATGCATTAGCTGATTTTTAGATGCTGGGGGCCCTATCCAATAAAACCCCAGTCCTAGCTGCAGAGTCGAGTAGGTAATCCCAAAATGAAATCCTTAGTGAAAGATGGTATTGGTCTCTGGTGACTAAGATGTAGAGTTTCTTACGCTTTGGGGACCTTAGAGGTCTCTTATTCTGATGGAATGCATTCAACTCGAAAAGAGACTGAGAGGTCCCAAAAACCTATGTGCCAAATAAATGTATCATCGTCAACCAAACACTCTAATTTCTGTTTATTAAAATTCATAGTCACTATTGTCTGCAAGAGTATTCACTCCACTTAAAGGAAGTTGATGAGTGCCCCCTTCTTCATCCTCTTCTATCCCCATTGGGAATGGGAGGGGGGCATTGGAGGGCTCCATCCCCTCCCATGTTCTTTATTACACATCACCCCACTACACATGGAGTGGGGAAAGATGGGGGGACTGGGAGACTCTTGTTTTTAATGTTAATGAATTTATTTTATTGTTTCTTTTTTAAGTTTACATTCTAGCTAAAGTTTGTTTGTTGCAGGCGAGGACATGCATTGGAGTCGTATGGCCTCACCAGCAATTCACAAACTTTAAAGTTTTAAGCACCCGCATTTGCATGAATCTGGTATTGCCCACAAACCCCAGACGTGTCTTGATTTTTAAATACATTCATGAACTTGTTACTTTTGAAATGCAAATGAATTTCATTTATTGCCATTGTAGACGACAAAACAGAAATACCTATGTGAGTAAATAGCCGGTCTACGACTATCACAGCCGCAGAATAGATGCCGCGATTCTTTGAATTCAAATTGTCTGTAACTACGGTGATCATCGGGACCAGAACATGATGCAAGCTGTCCTTCAGCAGGGGGATCATGACAGCTGCCGACTCCAGAGCATGCTGGTTGACTTTTTTGTTGGCATCCTGTAGTCTTGGATTAAATGAATCAAAAATCTTAAATGAAAAAAGGAAAAGAAAAATGTAAATTTAAACCATTCATACATTTTAGAATACACAGCAGAATTCTAATCTTCTGTATTCTAATTATTCTAACTGGATTAAAACTCTCATGATGCTCAGCCACATAGCCGGGCGTTCATTATTAAGCGTGTTGGGATGAGTAAAACCGTGTTTTAGTTATTTCATAATTGTTATAATATTTACAAAAAGTGTATAAAATAAATCCATCTTGTAACCTGATGATTAATCCCACACCTCTTGGCCTCAACAGGTGTGGGATTGTCTGTGCATGATGAGATTTGTAGTCCATGAAAAGTAACAGGTGAATTACTGCCAAGACCCCTGAAAATAACAGGGATGTGGCAGAATCCAGAAGGTTGCTTACCATATAGTGAATTTGGGGCTTAAGGGCTTAACGCAGCGCAGGAAGAATGCTAGAGAAATGGCCGTGACTCCCGATGACTGACCTGGGTAATATTTGAGGAGACAAACTTCACATTGTTTTTGCAGTGATCTAGAAGCAGGGTTATTCCTTCCATCTTGCTCTGATACTCCTTGGCTGTTAGTAATTTATTGAGTTCTTTCAGCTGCTCCGTCACTTCTGCCGCGCGAACTGGCTGCCGGCGTGGACCCGGGGACTCCTGGGGTCCGGGTTCCACCTCGACTTCTCTGCTTGGTCTAAATGACAAAAGGATATGGACATCATCAGGGAAGCTTTACTTTATTGAGAGCGTGGTAGATACATGTAACAGCCTCCCAGCAGAGGTGATAGAGGCTAACACAGTGAGGGATGTAAACATACATGGGATATATGGCTCCTGAATTTAAGACGAGATTGTGATGGGGACGAACGGGTCTGATCTGCCGGCAAGTTCTATCTAAGTTTGGTCTTGGGTAAAGGTGGTCAACGTAATAGAAAGTGGGCAGGGTGAATTGAGGAGTGGGTGTGACTATAATTAAATCCCTCCCCTTTGCCTAGACTGACCCTGAATTTTTCTTACCCCTGGTCCGGCTCCTGGCTGTCCTGCGTGGGCGGCGCGCTGCTCTTTTGAATTGGTCTGTGCTTCTTCGCAGAGGGTAGTTCCGACAGACTGTTGCCGATTTCCTAAAACAATGAGATTTAACGGAAATAACGATCGCGTTACAAATTAAACGCTTATAGGAGATTTCAGGAGATGGAACTACTAGGCACAAAGAGGTTTATTCACTAAATGGAGAGTTGACGGAAGAACTGGAGTTTCAAAACCCTCACTTCCCTATTCATTATGAAGGGCCGAGCAGGGCCTGTATAATGGAATTCATTTAACTATACATTCTACAGGGCCAGCCAAGCTTTTCCTGCAGCAGACGCTCACTGGGTTGGCCCTTCTTAATGTATGGTTAAGTCATGGAGCTGAAACCACAACTCTCCTGCAAACTCTCCATTTAGTGAATAAACCCCAAAGTCTTAGCTGTGTCAGACTGCAATCTGTAGGATCTATTAAACAGCGGAGGACACTTACTTTCTGTTTAATGGTGGCTATTATGTCCCGCAGGTCGTGTGAAGGTATCAAACGCTCCATGTGTCCTTCAAATTTAGGGTGAGTCATAACCAAGCTGAACATCCTGCGCCCATAGAACCTACAGAGACATTTGAACTTATTTTACTAAATGACATTTTTTTTTTATGTCCAACCAGTTCAACTTTTAAATATTCCCAAATTCAAAGGTTTTATAGGTTTTCCCTTTGGAAATTACGTAGCTTGGGTTGTCTGGAAAGAGTAAAGAAAACATGGTGGACCCAGCATTACTTATTTTGTCCACCCTGACCTGTATTTCTTATGAGAATGGACCATCTGTCGTGGTTACCTGGTGTCCTGCTGTCCATCTTGGGCCAGCTTCACCAGGGTCCTCAGAAAGGTGTCTGTGTTTTCACGGCTTCCGGAAAGAAGTCTCTCCGATCCAAGGAGTTCCACCACGTCCAGGAGGTGCTTGGCAGAGCACTTTCTCACGGAGCTGTTCCGATGGCTGGAAACGAGAGGGACAACGATGGAAGCGGGTTATCATCCAGCGAGTATCATCAGAATTAAGTGTAGCGAGACGGCGAATGCTATAAACCGCTGGTGGAGACATTGACTACATTATAAGAAAATCCGATACGTTGTTTCTCTGGTGGTCCATGCATACGCCGAGTTAGTTTTGACCACAAACTATACTAAAAATTGCCATATAGGTCACAAACGGGCATACGCAAACCGGGCCAAACATGGCCGCCTCTTCATTAAAAGGTTTACTGAATACGCTGAAAGAGATGACCGCACCAACCTGGCTCCGCTGGCAATCAGAGCTGTCAGAACGCGGGAAGGGCTGACGTTTTCTACCATGATCCCCAAAGCTCTGTCGGATTCCTCCCGAATGAAGTCATTGGAGTCCCCAATCTTGTGGAGCAGCACGCGAGTGATCTCTTCCACTTCTTGGTCCATGCTCTTTTTTAGGGCTTTGAAGAGGTCTCCAAGAGCCTTGATGGCGTGGCGAGACACTTTGGAGCGAAGGTTGCTCACCTGAGATCAAACGTAGGAGTCATTTCTGGTAACATTGCTTTAGTACAGCTCTCAGGGACACACATATCAGGAGAAATGGTAACTCACACTCATACTCTGCTTTGGCGCTAGACTAAGGGATCTCCAATGGGCACTTATGGTTTGACCGACATCTGTCATTGTCCCCCATTAATGCATCCGGTGGCAGGTTAATCATACCTATTAATTCTGTCCGTAATGAAGACAGTTTTGCTCTTTTAATTCATGTTTAGATGCGTGGAAAGGACATACCTCTCTAGTAACCGCTACGGAAACATCATGGAGTCTGGTGAAGAGGACGTCGGGGTGACAGGTAGCCAGACATCTCACACTGAGCAAACCCTTCTCCTTTTGTTCCCTTTTTAAAGAGACAGCGGTAAGATTTTTACCCTAATCGCAGCACCACAGTAACTCTCATTCTGGGGTAAATATAAACACCACACATGAAAAAACTTAAATAAATTGTTCCTAACGGCTGGAGAAATGTGTGAGACGGCGTAGCGTGACGGAGACTCCCAGCGATCAGCCAACAAAGGTAGATGTGTGTGTGTGTGTTACTATATATATATATATATGCGTTAGTGTGTGTATGTTAGTATGTGTGTGTATGTTACTGTACGTGTGTGTATGCAGGTATGCTACCATATGTCTGTAAGTATGTTAGTGGGTGGGAAAATATATGTTACTGTGTGTAAGAACATATGTTAGCGTGTGTGTTAGTATGTGTGTGTAAGTATATTAGAATGTGGTTTTTTTTTTACTGTGTATGTATAAGTATGTTGGTGTGTGTGTGTGTAACTATATTAGAATGTGTGTGTGTGTGTGTAGGATGTGCTCACATTAACAATGCATTATACAGGGCCAACTCTGCCCTTGCAACAGAGGCTCACCAGGGTTGGACCTTCATCGTGTATAGTGAAGTCAGGGAGACGGAATGTTTAGTAACGGCAGGTTTTGGGGGGGGGGTTCTATAGGTGCTGCAGCCATTGATGTAAACCCCCTTAAAATTTAATTATTATTTTAGACATACCGCCATCAAACGCACACAAATCCCGTAGCTACAGATCCAGTAGCCCATTTTGTCTGGTAACCTAATCACAGAAGTTCCATTGGATTTATTTCATTGTAATATTTAGTAATAATTGGTATTGGTTCACGTGAATCAGAAAAGTTAAATAACTTCACTACTTTATAACATTGTATAAGATTTCAAGGGTTCCTGACTATATCAGAGTCTAGAATACTCTAGAACAGAGTCTCACCAATCCTTGTGGTTGAGCCACTTTAAAGCTTCAATCATGCCTTGCTCGGGATGAGACATCGGGCCGATCCCCGGCCCCCCGTTCTCCGAGTCAGAGTCCCACTCTGCGTTCTCCAGAAACTGCGCCGGCAAGGAGTACGCTGAACAGACAAGGGAATAAAAATCCTCATTTCCTTATAAAATTTAAATTCCAGACTTATTACTTGAATTATTAATCACGCAATGAATTGTCTTTGTTCAATAATTACACCGCTCTTTGTGGTAACAACGCTACGGAATCTGCCGGCGCTATATAAGTAAAAATAATGTAATAAATGTAATTTGACGTTTTATTTAGGAGAGCAGAAAAGTTATCTGCGTTTGAGAAATGAGAATATGAGATTATTGAAAAAACAATATCACTAATCCCGCGTCTTTTCAGCCGTACCTGAGGAATGTCGGAGATCGTTTGCGGCGGAGTCCTGGCCTGCGGTGGGAATACTGGGGAGGGAGGTCCGGCTCACCCATTTATTTAGGGTATTATTGGCACCGGCCCTCCGTGCGTCATTAATCACCGGGACGGTGGAAACACCACTGAGCCGGAATGATGTGATTCCTGCAGGATCTGTAAGATTAAACGGAGCTCGTTACGGCTGGACATACAATAAATGGCTAATATATATATATATAATATATATATATACCGTATACATACTGTATATACATTGTATCTGTATACCAAACTGTTCTAGATTACAGTTCATGACAACTCTTTTACCTACCTAGAGCCAGAATCCCTTTCCATAACCCCCAGCGCTGTATACAGCAATATAACCCCCAGCGCTGTACACAGTAATATAACCCCCAGCGCTGTATACAGTAATATAACCCCTAGCGCTGTATACAGTAATATAACCCCCAGCGCGGTATACAGTAATATAACCCCCCAGCGCTGTATACAGTAATAACCCCCCAGCACTGTATACAGTAATATAACCCCTCAGCGCTGTATACAGTAATATAACCCCCAGCGCTGTATACAGTAATAACCCCCAGCACTGTATACAGTAATATAACCCCCAGCACTGTATACAGTAATATAACCCCCCAGCGCTGTATACAGTAATATAACCCCCCAGCGCTGTATACAGTAATATAACCCCCAGCGCTGTATACAGTAATATAACACCCAGCGCTGTATACAGTAATATAACCCCAGCGCTGTATACAGTAATATAACCCCAGCGCTGTATACAGTAATATACCCCCAGCGCTGTATACAGTAATATAACCCCCAGCACTGTATACAGTAATATAACCCCCAGCGCTGTATACAGTAATATAACCCCCAGCGCTGTATACAGTAATATAACCCCCAGCGCTGTATACAGTAATATAACACCCAGCGCTGTATACAGTAATAACCCCTCAGCGCTGTATACAGTAATATAACCCCCAGCGCTGTATACAGTAATATAACCCCCAGCGCTGTATACAGTAATATAACCCCCAGCGCTGTATACAGTAATATAACCCCCAGCGCTGTATACAGTAATATAACCCCAGCGCTGTATACAGTAATAAAACCCCCAGCGCTGTATACAGTAATATAACACCCAGCACTGTATACAGTAATATAACCCCCAGCGCTGTATACAGTAATATAACCCCCAGCGCTGTATACAGTAATATAACCCCTGATCGCTGTATACAGTAATATAACCCCAGCGCTGTATACAGTAATATAACCCCCAGCACTGTATACAGTAATATAACACCCAGCGCTGTATACAGTAATATAACCCCCAGCGCTGTATACATAATGCCCCATCACCAGTGACCTGAAGCTTCCCAGTAGTGACCCGGAGAAGTTCCCAGGTATGCAGATAACACAGCAAAAAATATATAGGATAAAAAGCTCAGCTCAGCAGCATTAACTTTTTAACTTCATGTATGATGGAAGATTTGAATTCCTCAAACTTTATTCATCTATCGTCCCGAATTACAGGGCCAGACAGCGACAAAACAAAGACACCACGCGTTTCACACCATTAAAAAACCCTGATTATTAATGCTGCAGACGGCTGCTTTCCCCCTCCGTGTGTTTCGGGTCTCTCTCTCTCTCTCTTTTAGGTGCCTTCCTTACCGGCGATGCTTATTATTATTATTATTATTATCTTTTATTTATATAGCGCCAACAGTTTACGCAGCGCTTAATACAATACATAAATTCAAGGGATATGACAAGACAAGAATTGACAGACTAAGACAAACCGATACATTTGGTGGAGAGAGCCCTGCTCGCAAGCTTACAATCTAGAGGGAAATGGGGTGACAAACATAAGGCATAGAGAAAGGGTGAGAGGTAGTGTGGGGGGGTATCAGTGACGGGGTGAGAGGTATTGTGGGGGGGTATCAGTGACGGGTGAGAGGTATTGTGGGGGGTATCAGTGACGGGGTGAGTATCAGTGACGGGTGAGAGGTATTGTGGGGGGTATCAGTGACGGGTGAGAGGTATTGTGGGGGGTATCAGTGACGGGGTGAGAGGTATTGTGGGGGGTATCAGTGACGGATGAGAGGTATTGTGGGGGGGTATCAGTGACGGGGTGAGAGGTATTGTGGGGGGGTATCAGTGACGGGGTGAGAGGTATTGTGGGGGGGTATCAGTGACGGGTGAGAGGTAGTGTGGGGGGGTATCAGTGACGGGTGAGAGGTAGTGTGGGGGGTATCAGTGACGGGTGAGAGGTATTGTGGGGGGGTATCAGTGACGGGTGAGAGGTATTGTGGGGGGTATCAGTGACGGGGTGAGAGGTATTGTGGGGGGTATCAGTGACGGGGTGAGAGGTATTGTGGGGGGGTATCAGTGACGGGGTGAGAGGTATTGTGGGGGGGGATCAGTGACGGGTGAGAGGTATTGTGGGGGGGGTATCAGTGACGGGTGAGAGGTATTGTGGGGGGTATCAGTGACGGGGTGAGAGGTATTGTGGGGGGGTATCAGTGACGGGTGAGAGGTATTGTGGGGGGGTATCAGTGACGGGGTGAGAGGTATTGTGGGGGGGTATCAGTGACGGGTGAGAGGTATTGTGGGGGGGTATCAGTGACGGGTGAGAGGTATTGTGGGGGGGTATCAGTGACGGGTGAGAGGTATTGTGGGGGGGTATCAGTGACGGGTGAGAGGTATTGTGGGGGGGTATCAGTGACGGGGTGAGAGGTATTGTGGGGGGGTATCAGTGACGGGGTGAGAGGTAGTGTGGGGGTCGTATCGATGACAAGGATGTTCTAGCAGCTAAGATGGTTGTGGCTTCTCTGAAGAAGTGGGTTTTTAGATGTTTCTTGAATGTTGGGAGGGAGGGAGAAGCTGAAGGTTCCTTGGGAGAAGATTCCAGAGATATGGGGCAGCTCGAGTGAAATCTTGTAGACGGGAAAAGGAAGAGGTGATGAGTGAGGAGGAGAGCCTCAGCCCATGGGAGGAACGTAGGGATCGAGTAGGAGAGTATTTGCTAATGAGAAACTTATGCTTATAGAAACTTATCAATGTTAATTTTTATGTTGCTCCAGGGCAAACGTTTAATATCCAAATAAAAAAAAAACATTTTTTCACCGGATCGTTCTGTAAAACTGAAGACAAAGTCACGATGTTACAGCGGATTCCTGGGAGAGTAACCAACCCCCAAATTAGCTTTATTATAGGGCTTAGACATACTCTGGGGGGCCGGGGGGGTCATTCTAGCACTCCGTATAGGGCTCTAGAAATACTACACGGACAGATTTGTAATAGTCTTCAGCCGGACTCATTACGCACTTCGCTTTTTCATTTCCTCGAGCTCAATGGAGGAGAACTAACGATTACTGTAATTAAGGCTCCTCCAGGAAACTTAAATAGCCTAATAAATGACGGCTAAACTGGTTTATAGCCTATTTTGGGGGAGATCTGAGGTCTAGAAACTCTCCTTGTCGTTCCTACATCTCTCACTCGTTCAAAAAGCATCCCGTGATAATTATTTTTAACTTAAAAACATATATATTTTCTGGAATGTTGCTATTAATTACAGATAGGTTTGAAACAGAGCTTTTATTCTCCTTTTTATTTTTAAATTAATTTAGAAATATTATTTTTCCGTTTTATTTTTAAAGTTTCCACAATTTTATCGATTTGCCAAAAAATAAAAGTTAAAAAATTGACAGTGTAACAGTTATTACAATATTGCAGTCAACGGCATCGCATACGGCTCACATTGAATCCACACCGTTTCTTTGGTGAGGAACTGCGGCCCCTCTACACCGAAACATACTTTATTGTATTTTTTAATATTTTGAAAAAAAATGAATATACTTTTTAATGGACCGATGTAAGATTATGACGGGACCTTTGTGGTCGGAGAAGTCCTCCCAGCGCAGTCCCGTTAGGTCTTAATACACAACCCAAGTAAATGATCTACTATTTCATCTGCGACTGACCTCCAGAATCCATACGCTGTAACCTTTCCCAAATCTGCTGTTCGCTCCTCCTCTTCTCCTGGCGCATCGTCTCCATTTCCAACTGTTTTTGGCGCATCTTGTCTTGTGCGGACTTGGATATGGTAAAATTAATCTAGAATTAAAAAAAAATAAGGATTAAATTAAAAGATAGTATGTATCGAGCGCACAGACTAGAGTCTAGAGCAGGAGCTCCCAACCTTCGTAGTCTCCTCCGCTGATCTAGAACATGGAAAGGTATAGGTGAATCGTAGGGACCCATATGGAATTTACATTCCCTTTTGCCCTATCGTGGTAGTTAATTTTGCATCTGGAATTGCTACATGGCAGGGCTGGCAAATTTCAGCCCAGGTGCAAGCCCAGCCATAGGACCTGATAATATACTGACCAAGAAGACGTAGAGACCGCCGTCATCCCAACGCAAAGGAAAGTTGATCTTGTTATAGAACACTTTAAGACGGCCAACAGAAAGAATCCAGTCATGATGGAAACACTGCTTAAAGAAGTCCATCTTGGTCTACATACTATTAAAGAGCATCCCTGAGGAATTCCTAGGGCCGGTCCCCCAGAGATCTCCCTCTTCTGCTCCTAATGAGACGGAGTGATAGCCCCAAAAAGACTCATATGATTGCAGGGTATAGGATCAAACTGACTCGAGATCAAACTTTTTCCAAGGGTCCTAGTAATTTGTTCTCATCCCCAGAACCTCCAGGCCAAACCTACCAATAGTTTTTGGGGATAAGAGTAGAATTCCACCGGCTCCTCCGGCCAGTAAAGCTTTGAGGACACGCATACATTTTTTTTACACCACTGCTCACCAATTTTTGTGGTTATTGCCCCTTGAACCAGAGTGGGCCACAGTGTAAGGACCTACCCGCCCAGTGTTTTCTTTCCCTTCTTCGCTAAGTTCTGAGAGTTCCGTGTCTTTTCCCGAGTTGGGAATGTTGGCCATCAATGGTCTGTCTTCCAAAGAGTATTCTGGGTTCTTCGTGCCGATTTCAAAAGATGGTTCTTTATCATCAGCGCCCTCCAAATCCCGTCTCTCTAAACATGGAAAAATAACAACAATTACTTACGCCAAGACATAGTTTTTCTCTCTTATCACATAAATGTAAAAATATTAAGCCTTGGCCTTGATACTTTTAAAGTGATTTCTGCATTAATGTAGGAAACCTTAAAATTGAAGAATTATGCTAATTTTAATTGATGGGGTCAACGGTCCCAAAGGTACATACTTTTTAAATGGAATTATATGTTATAACAGCGGCGGCTTTAGGTTTGGAAGCAACATTGAGAAAATAACTCTAAAATGTAACAAGATATGGTTAATTTTTTAACCATTTTTTCAGATTCTGTTTGCTGTGGATGCTCACCAAATGTTTTATGCCAAACCGGTGGAAACGCCACCAATTGGTGTCTTTCCAAAATGGACTCACGTGTCCGCGTCTGTGTGTTTAAACCACCTGGTAGTCGGTAGAAACAAAATGTTACTTTGAAACTTGATACTTTTCTAAGAAAATACTTGTAAAGGTATCTCGCTGGAAATGTCTCCAGCCATTGTGATATTATTTTGGATACAGTCTGGTCATTGTCACGGTGGACATAGCTACAATGTTTCCATTATTGTAATCAGCAAAGCATTTGTGGGATTACCAACTAGCAATTGTTCCGCAGAAGGAACGTGTAATTACCCGGCTATTCATGTCGCGTTACGAGGGAGAAGGGAGGTTGACGGGCTGCGTTTCTGGAAGGATGAGAGGTCAGCTCCTGCGGGGGGGGGTGACGAGTGTCATTTCATACATGCGACCGACGGCATGCGTTGCAGATTTGTGGAATGAGCTCTACAAAGAATATAGTTTTGCTTTATCTGGTTCTATAAATTAAAAGCCATTGGCATACTCTGGTCCAGGCCGACTGGGTCTAGGGTGGCAGTTCCAGTGGGTGGCAGCCCCTCTGCCACAGATCTGCCTGTTGGGTGATTGGTCAATGGGCCGTTTGAGGGAGATCAGAGCT
Organism: Sceloporus occidentalis; assembly: GCA_023333645.1. Lineage (NCBI taxonomy): Eukaryota > Metazoa > Chordata > Lepidosauria > Squamata > Phrynosomatidae > Sceloporus > Sceloporus occidentalis. The sequence continues at coordinate 491,794 of JALMGF010000129.1, read as the reverse complement.
CTCCCTTGTAACTGGCCCATAAACACTATGGAGGAGCCTACATAGTGAGCTCACCAATGTCACGTGCCGTGCGCTGGCATATGACATCATACACCGGCACATGACATCATACACCGGCACTCATCAGAGAAAGTGAGTGGTGGGGAACGGTTGGGCTGCTGCTCTTGGTCAGATATATGAGACATGTTGATAGGACGGTTCAAGAGTGAAATCTTTTTGGGATGAGGTCTTCAGGTTCTCACAAACTATTCTCTGTCCTATGCTTTCGATAGCATTGTTATTATTATTATTTATTATTTGTATGGGGCCATCATATTCCGCAGTGTTGTACAATGGACCCATTGTCTAAAGAGCCAAAAAATAAATGCAAGCAAGATATTAATGCATTTCAAGGAGGCAGCAAAGATTCGGATGGCCGGACACGGGCGGCCCCAAACATCATTATTATTATTCTCCAGAACCGACACAACACATAATTAATTGACGACGTTACAACTTTTAGCCCCAGAACGAAAGGTAATAAGAACCCTGCTGAAGGACGATACAAACAGTTTTAACTGGAAAAAAAGAAAACATTAAAAGTAAAGCGAAAATATATATTTTTTTAAATAATTATTTTACGAAACAGATGATAAGAACACTCACCAAAAGATGAATGAACTTTCTCTTCAGTGCTGTCTGGATCTGAGCTAAAAATGACAAAAATACGCAAAAGTTTATCCTCTCTTTGAGTAAAGGCAAAGGATGATATTATTTTTAAATGTCTAATATGGATTTTTTTTACATTATTTCTTTATTTTCTGTGTTTAAAAATATACAAAGCCATTGGGGAAAAATATAACAACTTCTTGAGCATTTTATATATTGTAAAACATTAGAAACGGACGAAAATGTTATGAGCACATTTCTGACTGCAGCGGACTGGGGATGAAAATACAGCGTGGCACTTTAAGACCAGCGGCCGATTAATCGTGTGCTGTAACAACGCTTGTATCCCGCAAGTGGGAGCCGAAGGACTTATGGCCAGTCCAGACTTGTCTATTTGTAGCGTCCTTCATGGTCCAGCAGAAGAAGAAGGAGAGATACGCCTCGGTTGGCACAGATCTCTCTTTGAATGCTGCTTCATGTAGAAAGTTTAAGGTTGAGGACTAGTAGATAACTACTAAATGATCTGAACAATTCACACATACACAGACTGGTGGGAACCTGAGAAGAGGGATCTGTGCTCATGGATGTACTTAGCTACCCTACTAGACCACCTGGTACATGAGCGGGGTGGATGGACCCTTGAAAAATCACAGCCTGGTCACAAATGCCCCCATTATGCAGTTGGGCGCCGTGATCCACGTATGCTCTACTGATTTAGATTTTTGCCGTTATATGACTTGGTAGAATTACCATAGATGGGGCAGAGTGGGGATGGGATTGGGTAGAGAGCGGGCAGGACCAGGTTCCACTCTCCTCTACCTCAAAAATCAAGAGCGGCCTCAAAAACCTGGGATTATCAGCCATAAACCCCAAGTATACTAGAAAACGGCATTTACTGTAAGGTATCTATTTGTAAATGATTTTAAGGGAATGAGATTTACCTTCTTTGTGAAGTCCCCTGCTTGGCGTCTGGTGAGTGTCTTCTCAGCAGGGTCATGGAAGAGCTCACCGTTGGATCTTTGGGATTTATTTCAGGTGTAATCGCAGATGATTTCGGAATCGGAGGGATTAATAAACCCCTCTTCTTCTCCGCACTGTTGCGTACATGCTTCAGCTGCAAAGGAGGGTAACGTCCGAATAAGGTGGATGGGATAACGTTCTATGAGAAGCTTTAAAAGTTACATAGAAGACAAACCCAAGAGCCTCAGGAAAACGGTCTAGAACGTTCAAATATCTCGTATCTGCTTTAATTTTGTTCTCATCCCCATTTACCTATCCTCTTACTCTTCCCGATGGAGGTCAACAATGTTCTACTGGATACAGAGAAGCAAATCTTTGCAACAAAGTACAATATAGAAAAAAGTGAAGGTTAAGAAATGGAATGATAAAAATTAACTGAGCAAGAAAAATCACAGGTCATTAACTAAAATAGAAACATAGAACCTGCCTGCAGATCGGCCCCATTCGGCCCCCGTCTACTCGCCGTTTTTTTCCTGCTGTAAAGACTCAAACCTTAATCAGTCGTTGGTCTCGTCTTAGATTCAGGAGCCGTATGTCTATCCCACTCACTATTATCCTCAACCAACATCCCCATGATGTCAGTATCAACAGACGTCTTCTCTTATTACTGGTGGACATTATTGTTTAGTCTGATGTTTGTATGGTTTTGTCTTTATTTGGGGATTATCGACAGCTGACATTATTGTGCCCGCACCTCTGAGGACGCCACAGCTTGGTCCTGCTGTTCGTCTACGGCCTCCGTCGTCTCCTGTCCGTTCTCCAATGGCCGGAAGGATTGGACTGACGGGGTGCTCTGTGGACTCCGTTGTATCGGTGGGAAAGGTTTTGTGGCATTTAGTGACCTTTGTGAGGCACTTTTTGACACAGCAGGTTTCAGGGGAAGGCTTGTTGGACTAAATAAGTCAGTTGGAGCTGTAAATACAGAGACATATTGTAAAGAACCTATACACACATTGCCATGGGTCCATCACACGTAGATAAGGCAGGGTGTCCGTCACACTCCACTTTGCCTTAAAGGTCTCTCCCCTTAAACATCTTTCACCCCCTCTGTACTCAACCCAATAGTCTCATGAAGGCACAATGATTAGACACAAATCACTCTAAACATAAAAACTACCCCAAAATATACAGCTTTTACCCCATATGTTTTCAGGCAGCTGAATATTAACCATTTGTATGAGTTCTCACTCTGTTATCCCAATCTACTAAACACCCGACTCCTTATCATACTGCCTGTGGGAAACAATAGAATGGCTTAGTCTTAACCACATAGTCAGAAACTCTGACTAATTAAATGGAGTTTTTAAATGGAGTTTATGGAGGAACGGACTTCATTAGCATTGCCATAAAGCATCAGCTTTGAGCAAGTAAATCCACCCAAAATGACACATGACTGACAGCAATGGCGGCTCCAGGTTTGCAGATAAAGGGAGTTTATTGGGAAAAAAATTAGATAAAACCAGGTTTACTGTATACAGCGCTGGGGGTTATATTACTGTATACAGCGCTGGGGGTTATATTACTGTATACAGCGCTGGGGGTTATATTACTGTATACAGCGCTGGGGGTTATATTACTGTATACAGCGCTGGGGGGTTATATTACTGTATACAGCGCTGGGGGTTATATTACTGTATACAGTGCTGGGGGTTATATTACTGTATACGGCGCTGGGGGTTATATTACTGTATACAGCGCTGGGGGTTATATTACTGTATACAGCGCTGGGGGTTATATTACTGTATACAGCGCTGGGGGTTATATTACTGTATACAGCGCTGGGGGGTATTACTGTATACAGCGCTGGGGGGTTATATTACTGTATACAGCGCCGGGGGTTATTTCAATATACAGTTATTATGGAACCTCCACCACCCTGGAACCCTGCACTCCCAAAATGATCTTCCTTGGTATAATGGTTGCTACTCTACTCACCACCCTTAGTCCCAGAGCCTTCCGACATCTTTCTTTTTAGCTTATCCTTGAGGCGGGCAGTTTCTAAAGCCGCACTGTCCACCTCTTGCTCCCTCTGGTTTCTTGAACTGTTTTCCTCCGTGGAAAAATAATCCTTCTTTCCCTCTAAATCCAAAGGTGGGAACAGGATGTCAGCTTGATGCTCGTCTCCGTTTCCACCCCACAAGTAGGACCTCTTCATCTGGATGCTTAGAGTTGACTGAATTGCGGCTGCTGGAAAATATTGCAGTAATGCCAGTAATTCCTGAGCGTTCACTCACACTCAACAGCAGCGGCTTTTGTGAAGTTGCCTGAAGACCTTGTCGAGATCCTCTGGGATCCAGACGCCTTCATGAAAAACTTTTATGACTAGTGATGTAATGACTCCAAGACCGGCTCCAGCACTATGGCGTCCCACCTGCTTTAGCTGTTTTAGGGCAATCTGTATAGCGCCCCCTGTCGTCCTAATATTTATTGTCACGTACATACCTGTATCAGCCGCTCCCCATCGGTTCCCGCAAAGCTGCAGACCCGGATCGACGCTCCCGTTTCTTAGAGACATGTATCCTGGTTTCATTTTGGGGACACTTCCACAATAAACAGTAACCGGAGCTCTGTATTTAGCTTTAAAAAAAAAATGACGGTCAACCGGTGTTAAAATGATAGCAGTCATTAAACGTAAATTTAAAGTGTAACAAACATAAATGGTGACATGAGGTGGTCTGTTAACCTATATTGTCATAATCTCCTAGGAACAGAATGTAATCAACGAATACCCTGATTCTGGAAGTTAATATCGGGGATTTTAGGGTTAAGTTCCTCCTTCCTAGAATAAGTTAGTAAGTAACGTTTATGTAAAATGCTATTTCATCGTTTAAAAATAAAAATATTTTAATTTTCAACTCACCAAGTACAGAGAAAGGGGAAAAGTGAATGGAAAATAGGAGAAAAAAAGAAAACAGATTGTTACTATTAGTCGCGTGTATTCCACAAATAAGGAAAATTAGTATTTAATATATAATATGAGGAATATACAGGGATATAACGGGTTATAAGGACGGGATTAGTTATACGGCCGGAGAGTATATAATCTATAATATGAGGAATATACAGGATATAACGGGTTATAAGGACGGGATTAGTTATACGGCCGGAGAGTATATAATCTATAATATGAGGAATATACAGGGATATAACGGGTTATAAGGACGGGATTAGTTATACGGCCGGAGAGTATATGATATATAATATGAGGAATATACAGGATATAACGGGTTATAAGGACGGGATTAGTTATACGGGGGGAGAGTATATAATATATAATATGAGGAATATACAGGGATATAACGGGTTATAAGGACGGGATTAGTTATACGGCCGGAGAGTATATAATCTATAATATGAGGAATATACAGGATATAACGGGTTATAAGGACGGGATTAGTTATACGGCCGGAGAGTATATAATATATAATATGAGGAATATACAGGATATAACGGGTTATAAGAACGGGATTAGTTATACGGCCGGAGAGTATATAATATATAATATGAGGAATATACAGGGATATAAAGGGTTATAGGGACGGGATTAGTTATACGGCCGGAGAGTATATAATATATAAAATGAGGAATATACAGGATATAACGGGTTATAAGGACGGGATTAGTTATACGGCCGGAGAGTATATAATATATAATATGAGGAATATACAGGATATAACGGGTTATAAGGACGGGATTAGTTATACGGCCGGAGAGTATATAATCTATAATATGAGGAATATACAGGGATATAACGGGTTATAAGGACGGGATTAGTTATACGGCCGGAGAGTATATGATATATAATATGAGGAATATACAGGATATAACGGGTTATAAGGACGGGATTAGTTATACGGGGGGAGAGTATATAATATATAATATGAGGAATATACAGGGATATAACGGGTTATAAGGACGGGATTAGTTATACGGCCGGAGAGTATATAATCTATAATATGAGGAATATACAGGATATAACGGGTTATAAGGACGGGATTAGTTATACGGCCGGAGAGTATATAATATATAATATGAGGAATATACAGGATATAACGGGTTATAAGAACGGGATTAGTTATACGGCCGGAGAGTATATAATATATAATATGAGGAATATACAGGGATATAAAGGGTTATAGGGACGGGATTAGTTATACGGCCGGAGAGTATATAATATATAAAATGAGGAATATACAGGATATAACGGGTTATAAGGACGGGATTAGTTATACGGCCGGAGAGTATATAATATATAATATGAGGAATATACAGGATATAACGGGTTATAAGGACGGGATTAGTTATACGGCCGGAGAGTATATAATATATAATATGAGGAATATACAGGGATATAACGGGTTATAAGGACGGGATTAGTTATACGGCCGGAGAGTATATAATATATAATATGAGGAATATACAGGATATAACGGGTTATAAGGACGGGATTAGTTATATGGAGAGTATATAATATATAGTTGGCGCAGAGTTTTCTGGCTCGCTGACCCAATGATTTACTCACCTGTAGTATAGTCGCTATGAGCCATTATCCAGCCCCAATTTTTTGGTTTAGGTTGAATTACTGGATCTTGCTGAGCTGGACATATGTATGGTGACTTCCATAAAAACCTAAAGATGACAGAGCAGTGGGCTAGTGAGGAGGATGAGTGAAAACCAAGTCTCGTGGATACCTTGTTTAACCATATTTATCATAAATTAACTAAATATAGAAATCAAATCACACATTGGGAATTGACAGCATTTGTGGAGCTGAGAAGTGGCCACCCAACCTCATCCACCGTGCAGAGAACCCCAGGGTCTCCCAGTTAATGATGTAAGGAAGTTTTACTCGACGGAGAGAATGGTAGATAAATGGAGCAGCCTCCCAGCAGAAGTGGCAGAGGCAAATATAGTGAGGGAATTTAAACATGCATGGGATAGGTGGTTAGGTGGTCCTGAATCCACCAAGCTCAACCTCTGTCCTAAAAAACAGGACTGTTTCACACAAAGCGGGACAGTTAGGAGTCATGCGATCTGTAGTCGCAAGGCTGTAACCGAGCAGCACATCTGTAAGACGGATCGTTCACTTTCTCACGCATGGGATAGGCATGTAAATTATTATAGGGATGTTAAGCTTTTAAACTATGGCTCTGTGGCTTTTATTGGTGATATATGGATATTGTAAAAGAGGAGTGCAGCCCCTGAGCTGCTTTATTGGGTTCAGATCACCGTATTTGGACCAAGATCTCTTACCCTCTCTGTCCCCCATTTTTCCTCCCCTGATGCCCCTCTTTTCTAGGAGGTCGGAATGTTTGCTGGGTATGAGGGGATCGCAGGGTTCTACAGCCCTAAAAGCCCCGAAAATGTATACAGAATTAGAAACACAATAATTGTGTAAAAACATAAAGCTTTGTCAAATAATTATTTTTATATATATATATAAAAAATAATTTGGGGATAAAGAGTAGTTTTGCCTGGCGTTCCATTTAATTCAGGCCCGAGCCTGTGGTCCCCTCTGCCAATATTGACAATCGCTCTTTCTCCAATTTCCCAAAACACTCAGTTATTCTTTTTTTATTTTATTTCTTTCCTCTTATTTTCTCTCTCTTCTCTCCTTCCCCTCCCGACTTCCAGATAATCCCCAATAATACCCCAAATGAGGGCAGACTGTCTCGTTAGACACGTGGCCTGGAATGCTGCTATCAAATACCCTTTACTTATTTATACCCGTCTTCCGTGTCCAACTTTCCGAAACAGATGCAAATTCCGCACTTGAAGCAGTTGTTGTAGGCGTAACATTCCTCATTTTGCCTCATTCTACCCTTTCCTTTCCCTTTCCTTTAACCTTTTATCGAACCCCAAAAAATCCAATAAACGATGAATCTCATAAGGAAAAGGGACAATTGGTAGCCAGCGCCTGCTCGTGGGTAATGAGTAAGGGGTGCCGCGTGTCCATTTGTAATTCTTTTTTTAAACGTCGTCCATGTTCTGGTGAAAAAGCTATTGAAAATATTTGGACCAAACAATCTCTACCCTTTAACAGTTTGCTCTCCTATATTATTCGCACCGGAGAGAAACTTGCCCCCCATTAACCACACTCCAGGGAACAGGTGGAAGAAAAAGTGGGTCACACGTTGTGAGATCCATGTTTTCATACTTCCCAAGTGTCCCCCTTTACTCTGTGCCCTTCTTTCCTCCCCTGATGCCCCTCTTTCCTCCCCTGATGCCCCCTCCTTCCCAGGAGCTTTGTTTGCTGGGTTTGAGGGTATCACAGGGTTCTACAGCCCTAAATGCCACAATAATAAAATCCATTCTTCTTCTTCTTCTGAATATACTCAGTACTAAAAAGAATTATCAGAAAGTAACATAAACTGTATTGCGAAGCCCCGCCTCCTGGTCACACCTCTAACCACACCCCCAAAAGTCAAACGTATCACTCTACGGCCGTTTGAAAAGGTGGGAGCTCTTTACATAATATCATCGCTATACAAACACAAGGGTGCGGGTAACCCCCGAGATAACACTCAATAGGCGAACATTATTTGTCAAACTGTGTAAGCAAATATTTTGACACAACAATCTAATTAAAGCGTGAAAGCAGCCTATCCAGTTTCTGGAAACTTGTCACGCCAAGGAGCGTTCCGAGCCGTGACTCCGCACCTACCTCTCCGTCCTCAGAGCCACGGCGTGCACACACACACACACAATACACATCTCCACAGATACCACGGCTCACAAATGGACAACAACGTACTCCAGCGATAGTGCCTCCATTCATCAGGTATGGCGACATCTTGGACGTAGCAAGAAAAGCGTGCTATCAAAGCCAAAGAAAATATGCGTTTTACGGGAAGTCCTTCACCAAGCTCTGCGAAATTGCGAAACTCGCCAAGAATAATAAAAACTGCTGTTCCTTTTTTTATTTAATCTATTTTTTTTGTATGTTATGGACATTTAGGCCATCGTTGTTCCAAAAGGACTGAGAATTTTTTTTAGCTTCACAGAAAGAGCTGCCTAGGATTTATGATTAAAAAAAAAAAAAAAAAAAATCTAAATTTTATATTCGAGGTTTTATAATCCGACCTCAAATAGAGGTCTGACTACAAGCCTAAAATCCAGATTCCCCGCAGCGCTGCAGGCAACCTGGATCCTCCTCTCTGGCAGCCGGTGGACATCTGCACGATGCGCGCAGACAACCTCCGCTGCTGCCCGCCACTTCCGCTGGGGCTTCTATGACCGAGCACCGGCATGATATGACCTTCTGGTGCTCCACCATAGAAGCCCCGGCGGAAGTGCCGGGCATACGCGGAGGTTGTCTGCGTGCATCGTGCAAACGGCCAACGGGTGCCCCCACCAGGGAGTCTGGAGCACGGGGGACAAGCCTGGGGCAGATTTGCATAACTGGGGGGCAGGTCGGCAAATAAAAGGACATAAAAACAAGAAATGCATTTTTTCTCAAATATGGTTTTGATTAAATATGAAAAAAATAGCTTAAGGGTTAATTAATATTTACTAGTAAAACCTTTTTCCTATAAGGTAGTCTAATATTCAGGATTTTTCTTTTATTCCTAAATGAATATGCAAATTTTTGGGGGGGTCGTCTTATAATCAAGCAAACCGGGTATATATAATGTGACCGCAAACATATGAATAGTAGTATATTGTTTAAATTTGACGGCGCTATATAAAACAATAAAAAATTATATATATTAAAAGTAGACTTGTTAGACCCCCCAATGGTATTTAAACCATCAAATTTTTTTTTGGCAAAATAATAATAAATTACACGCTTACATTAAGCTGCAAAAAAAAACAAACACATATAGACCCAATTTTTGAAGTTTCATCATTAAAATTTTTTTTATATGCCAGCTAAGGATATGAAGAGACCTCACGGTATATTCATTTTGCTTTTTTTTGTCCATTCTGTTACAATTTGTGCCAAAATGATCAAAGTATCACCTCCGGCAGATCGTTCGCGAATCTTTTTGCCTCCATTCCGAGATACGGGCAGCGAGGTAAAAAAAAAAAAAAAAAAAGTATGTCTTGGCCGCAGTTAAAGCTCTGGGACTAGTAACGCCACCTGGGCATATATACCTGCGTCCTGTTCGAACACAATAAACAATTAGCGGTAAATAAATAACACAACAGTTGGGGATAAATTTAGAACACTTAAATACGTCGACTCGGGAGGAGCGGCCAATCACAGCTCGGCATAAACAACATGTTTACAAACACCGGCAAGCCGAGATCTGCCGGCCCGACCACGAGAAGAAACATCAATTAATCTCCCGATGTCTTAAATAATGATTATCGATGAATACTAACAATTTATTCATTTGGAACTTTACGTTAAAACTTTCTCAAAGTTTCCCAAACTGTTCAGCTGTTACTCTTGAGGATCCGTTTCCACTCAGGTCCTCGGGGGAGGGTTTAACTCCGCCGAGCTTACACTCATTTTTCCGATTATTTCCCAGCATGCACCCCTTTCTTGGCTGCTCCATTTGCTTATTTTTTTTTAATCATTCCAATTAATGTTATAATTAGACTGTCCCAGACCGACAATAATGTCACGTCGCGCAAGCAAAATACTGAGCGTGTGTATTGTATTCCTGAATTTGCCTAAAAATAACTTCTTTCCTCCAAAATATAATAAATAAATCTTAAATCTTTTTTTCCTTATGGCCCCCAGAAACCTAGAGCCCCCCAGATTGGAACACAAATACCTCTATATGCTTTAAAAATATTTTTTACAAATCTTATTTTAAATACTTGAATGATTAATAATAATAATAATAATATGTTAACTTTAATTCATTATTTTTTTATTTATTATGACTAATGATTATTTTATTAATTTTTATTAATATTTTATGGGGAAAAGCTTGAATGCTTCAGATATTTGGGTTTCTCAATGCTTTGCAAGAAAATTGTACTCAACCGTCTTGGTCCTTCTCTTGTTGAAGGCGATACTTTTTACTCGGCTGACATAGAACATTTTTTAACACAAAAACACAGAATTTGGTGGCAGATCAGACCTATTCAGCCCCATTGGGGTCTCCGGTCACGATATTCTTCCCTCTGCTGACCAGCGACGTATCTCCCCCATCCGTGTTCGGCGTCCGACGTACAATAAATGAAGCCTGTAGAGCCCGCGCTGAGTCTCCGCATCGTAAATAGACCGCTTGGGATCAAAGATGCCCCCTTTTACCGGCCCGTTGTGCAGCGGGACACTGGGGGGGGCTTGATCGTCGGAGTGGGTGATCCCCCCCCCCAGTACATGCATGCATAGAATCATTACAAACACATATGATGATTTGTCCCGTAGAATATGTGTGCCAACTAGAGATGCCAGGGGAGTATATGAAAAGTCACGGGCCGGTTAATAGAGGCATACGGCTCCTGAATCTAAGACGAGACCAACGACTGATTAAGGTTTTACAGCAGGAGAAACGGGCGACTAGACCAATATTTAAATTCCCTCACTGCATTAGCCTCTGCCACCTCTGCTGGGAGTCTGCTCTACTGCCAACTACCATCTTAGAAAACATTTGTACCAGGTACAGAAGGTCTCAAGAAGAGATTACGGAGGTTATTGGTCAATACGTGCAGTCCTTGCGTGAGTTACAGCAATAAACTAGAATTTGGAAGTGGTTGCTTTACGCGTGATGCGGTCTACAGCCGGGATTACCGTCGGGGGGAATTCGGTAAAGGGATCCCTCTATTTCCTAACCAAAGTTTGGGTCCATTATACCCTCGGAAGGTGTTAATTATGGAAACGACAACCCCACCCCCACCCCCACCCCGGGCGGCGATGCAAAGGCTCCTGGAGAGCTGCGGGATTCCCTGGCTGCCGAGATCGTCGTAACTGCGTAACGCAAACGCCTGGATCCTATAGCCCTGTTATTAAAGAATTTCCACGCATCCCGTCGAGCTCATCGAGCCCTCCGAGAAATCATTTCTATAAAAAAAAGGTATTCCTGTCAAGTATCTTTATTTAAAAAAAATAAAATAATAAAAATAAATATATATTCAAAATTCATTATTTATCCTCAAAAAAAGATTTTGTAGAAGGGGCAGACAGGACCTGTCCAAGGAAAATCTCTAGAAACACGCAACATAGAACTTGCCCGCAGGTCATATTTGCATCTACCACTTCTGCTTGTAGGCTGTGCCACTTATCTACCACCATCTCAGTAAAGTAAAATGTCCTTATTGTTACAAAGTAACACTCATTATAAGCATGAAAGCCGGAGGTCACCTGAAATGTTTTGTATGGAAGTGGAAGAGATTTTAGTAAAAGGAATTAGGAATCCCGGCCAATTACCAGATTTACCTTTCAGAGGCGGAATAATTAATCGGTCTGTAAAATGGAAGGAGCATTATGTGCTTTCAGTATCGCTGCTCATTAAATCACTTTATGGACGTAACATGAAATATATACAAAGGCTGCTAATTCCGCTAATATATATTTATTCATTAAAATTTTGGGGTTTTCATGGAAAACAAGAACATAATTACAAAAAGGGTTTCTAACCATCAATTAGCCTTTTAAACTTAAACTTGGATCAGCGAACACAACGAACACAGGAGTGATGGGAGTGATAAAGGGCCATTGGAACACAGGAGTGATGGGAGTGATAAAGGGCCATTGACACACAGGAGTGATAAAGGGCCGTTGGAACACAGGAGTGATGGGAGTGATAAAGGGCCATTGACACACAGGAGTGATAAAGGGCCATGGGAACACAGGAGTGATGGGAGTGATAAAGGGCCGTTGGAACCCAGGAGTGATGGGAGTGATAAAAGGCCATTGGAACACAGGAGTGATGGGAGTGATAAAGGGCCATTGGAACACAGGAGTGATGGGAGTGATAAAGGGCCATTGGAACACATGAGTGATGGGAGTGATAAAGGGCCGTTGGAGCACAGGAGTGATGGGAGTGATAAAGGGCCGTTGGAGCACAGGAGTGATGGGAGTGATAAAGGGCCGTTGGAACACAGGAGTGATGGGAGTGATAAAGGGCCGTTGGAACACAGGAGTGATGGGAGTGATAAAGGGCCGTTGGAACACAGGAGTGATGGGAGTGATAAAGGGCCGTTGGAACACAAGAGTGATGGGAGTGATAAAGGGCCGTTGGAACACAGGAGTGATGGGAGTGATAAAGGGCCGTTGGAACACAGGAGTGATGGGAGTGATAAAGCGCCGTTGGGACACAGGAGTGATGGGAGTGATAAAGGGCCGTTGACACACAGGAGTGGTGGGAATGATAAAGGGCCGTTGGAACACAGGAGTGATGGGAGTGATAAAGGGCCGTTGGAACACAGGAGTGATGGGAGTGATAAAGGGCCGTTGGAACACAGGAGTGATGGGAGTGATAAAGGGCCGTTGGAACACAGGAGTGATGGGAGTGATAAAGGGCCTTTGGAACACAGGAGTGATGGGAGTGATAAAGGGCCTTTGGAACACAGCAGTGATGGGAGTGATAAAGGGCCATTGGAACACAGGAGTGATGGGAGTGATAAAGGGCCATTGACACACAGGAGTAATAAAGGGCCATTAGAACACAGGAGTGATGGGAGTGATAAAGTGCCGTTGGAGCACAGGAGTGATGGGAGTGATAAAGGGCCGTTGGAGCACAGGAGTGATGGGAGTGATAAAGGTCCGTTGGAACACAGGAGTGATGGGAGTGATAAAGGGCCGTTGGAACACAGGAGTGATGGGAGTGATAAAGGGCCGTTGGAACACAGGAGTGATGGGAGTGATGGGAGTGATAAAGGGCCGTTGGAACACAGGAGTGATGGGAGTGATAAAGCGCCGTTGGGACACAGGAGTGATGGGAGTGATAAAGGGCCGTTGGAACACAGGAGTGATGGGAGTGATAAAGGGCCGTTGGAACACAGGAGTGAAGGGAGTGATAAAGGGCCGTTGGAACACAGGAGTGAAGGGAGTGATAAAGGGCCGTTGGAGCACAGGAGTGATGGGAGTGATAAAAGGCCATTGGAACACAGGAGTGATGGGAGTGATAAAGGGCCATTGGAACACAGGAGTGATGGGAGTGATAAAGGGCCATTGGAACACAGGAGTGATGGGAGTGATAAAGGGACGTTGGAACACAGGAGTGATGGGAGTGATAAAGGGACGTTGGAACACAGGAGTGATGGGAGTGATAAAGGGCCGTTGGAACACAGGAGTGATGGGAGTGGTAAAGGGCCGTTGGAACACAGGAGTGATGGGAGTGATAAAGGGCCGTTGGAACACAGGAGTGATGGGAGTGATAAAGGGCCGTTGGAACACAGGAGTGATGGGAGTGATAAAGGGCCGTTGGAACACAGGAGTGATGGGAGTGATAAAGGGCCGTTGGAACACAGGAGTGATGGGAGTGATAAAGGGCCGTTGGAACACAGGAGTGATGGGAGTGATAAAGGGCCGTTGGAACACAGGAGTGATGGGAGTGATAAAGGGACGTTGGAGCACAGGAGTGATGGGAGTGATAAAGGGCCGTTGGAGCACAGGAGTGATGGGAGTGATAAAGGGCAGTTGGAACACAGGAGTGATGGGAGTGATAAAGGGCCGTTGGAACACAGGAGTGATGGGAGTGATAAAGGGCCGTTGGAACACAGGAGTGATGGGAGTGATAAAGGGCCGTTGGAACACAGGAGTGATGGGAGTGATAAAGGGCCTTTGGAACACAGGAGTGATGGGAGTGATAAAGGGCCGTTGGAACACAGGAGTGATGGGAGTGATAAAGGGCCATTGGAACACAGGAGTGATGGGAGTGATAAAGGGCCATTGGAACACAGGAGTGATGGGAGTGATAAAGGGCCATTGGAACACAGGAGTGATGGGAGTGATAAAGGGCCACTGGAACACAGGAGTGATGGGAGTGATAAAGGGCCACTGGAACACAGGAGTGATGGGAGTGATAAAGGGACGTTGGAACACAGGAGTGATGGGAGTGATAAAGGGCCGTTGGAACACAGGAGTGATGGGAGTGATAAAGGGCCGTTGGAACACAGGAGTGATGGGAGTGATAAAGGGCCGTTGGAACACAGGAGTGATGGGCGTGATAAAGGGCCGTTGGAGCACAGGAGTGATGGGAGTGATAAAGGGCCGTTGGAGCACAGGAGTGATGGGAGTGATAAAGGGCCGTTGGAACACAGGAGTGATGGGAGTGATAAAGGGCCGTTGGAACACAGGAGTGATGGGAGTGATAAAGGGCCGTTGGAACACAGGAGTGATGGGAGTGATAAAGGGCCGTTGGAACACAGGAGTGATGGGAGTGATAAAGGGCCGTTGGAACACAGGAGTGATGGGAGTGATAAAGGGCCATTGGAACACAGGAGTGATGGGAGTGATAAAGGGCCGTTGGAACACAGGAGTGATGGGAGTGATAAAGGGCCGTTGGAACACAGGAGTGATGGGAGTGATAAAAGAACGTTGGAACACAGGAGTGATGGGAGTGATAAAGGGCCGTTGGAACACAGGAGTGATGGGAGTGATAAAGGGCCGTTGGAACACAGGAGTGATGGGAGTGATAAAGGGCCGTTGGAGCACAGGAGTGATGGGAGTGATAAAGGGCCGTTGGAACACAGGAGTGATGGGAGTGATAAAGGGCCGTTGGAACACAGGAGTGATGGGAGTGATAAAGGGCCGTTGGAACACAGGAGTGATGGGAGTGATAAAGGGACGTTGGAACACAGGAGTGATGGGAGTGATAAAGGGCCGTTGGAACACAGGAGTGATGGGAGTGGTAAAGAGCCGTTGGAACACAGGAGTGATGGGAGTGATAAAGGGCCGTTGGAACACAGGAGTGATGGGAGTGATAAAGGGCCGTTGGAACACAGGAGTGATGGGAGTGATAAAGGGCCGTTGGAACACAGGAGTGATGGGAGTGATAAAGGGCCGTTGGAACACAGGAGTGATGGGAGTGATAAAGGGCCGTTGGAACACAGGAGTGATGGGAGTGATAAAGGGACGTTGGAGCACAGGAGTGATGGGAGTGATAAAGGGCCGTTGGAGCACAGGAGTGATGGGAGTGATAAAGGGCAGTTGGAACACAGGAGTGATGGGAGTGATAAAGGGCCGTTGGAACACAGGAGTGATGGGAGTGATAAAGGGCCGTTGGAACACAGGAGTGATGGGAGTGATAAAGGGCCGTTGGAACACAGGAGTGATGGGAGTGATAAAGGGCCTTTGGAACACAGGAGTGATGGGAGTGATAAAGGGCCGTTGGAACACAGGAGTGATGGGAGTGATAAAGGGCCATTGGAACACAGGAGTGATGGGAGTGATAAAGGGCCATTGGAACACAGGAGTGATGGGAGTGATAAAGGGCCATTGGAACACAGGAGTGATGGGAGTGATAAAGGGCCGTTGGAACACAGGAGTGATGGGAGTGATAAAGGGCCACTGGAACACAGGAGTGATGGGAGTGATAAAGGGACGTTGGAACACAGGAGTGATGGGAGTGATAAAGGGACGTTGGAACACAGGAGTGATGGGAGTGATAAAGGGCCGTTGGAACACAGGAGTGATGGGAGTGATAAAGGGCCGTTGGAACACAGGAGTGATGGGCGTGATAAAGGGCCGTTGGAGCACAGGAGTGATGGGAGTGATAAAGGGCCGTTGGAACACAGGAGTGATGGGAGTGATAAAGGGCCGTTGGAACACAGGAGTGATGGGAGTGATAAAGGGCCGTTGGAACACAGGAGTGATGGGAGTGATAAAGGGCCGTTGGAACACAGGAGTGATGGGAGTGATAAAGGGACGTTGGAACACAGGAGTGATGGGAGTGATAAAGGGACGTTGGAACACAGGAGTGATGGGAGTGATAAAGGGCCGTTGGAACACAGGAGTGATGGGAGTGGTAAAGAGCCGTTGGAACACAGGAGTGATGGGAGTGATAAAGGGCCGTTGGAACACAGGAGTGATGGGAGTGATAAAGGGCCGTTGGAACACAGGAGTGATGGGAGTGATAAAGGGCCGTTGGAACACAGGAGTGATGGGAGTGATAAAGGGCCGTTGGAACACAGGAGTGATGGGAGTGATAAAGGGCCGTTGGAACACAGGAGTGATGGGAGTGATAAAGGGCCGTTGGAACACAGGAGTGATGGGAGTGATAAAGGGACGTTGGAGCACAGGAGTGATGGGAGTGATAAAGGGCCGTTGGAGCACAGGAGTGATGGGAGTGATAAAGGGCAGTTGGAACACAGGAGTGATGGGAGTGATAAAGGGCCGTTGGAACACAGGAGTGATGGGAGTGATAAAGGGCCGTTGGAACACAGGAGTGATGGGAGTGATAAAGGGCCGTTGGAACACAGGAGTGATGGGAGTGATAAAGGGCCTTTGGAACACAGGAGTGATGGGAGTGATAAAGGGCCGTTGGAACACAGGAGTGATGGGAGTGATAAAGGGCCATTGGAACACAGGAGTGATGGGAGTGATAAAGGGCCATTGGAACACAGGAGTGATGGGAGTGATAAAGGGCCATTGGAACACAGGAGTGATGGGAGTGATAAAGGGCCGTTGGAACACAGGAGTGATGGGAGTGATAAAGGGCCACTGGAACACAGGAGTGATGGGAGTGATAAAGGGACGTTGGAACACAGGAGTGATGGGAGTGATAAAGGGCCGTTGGAACACAGGAGTGATGGGAGTGATAAAGGGCCGTTGGAACACAGGAGTGATGGGAGTGATAAAGGGCCGTTGGAACACAGGAGTGATGGGCGTGATAAAGGGCCGTTGGAGCACAGGAGTGATGGGAGTGATAAAGGGCCGTTGGAACACAGGAGTGATGGGAGTGATAAAGGGCCGTTGGAACACAGGAGTGATGGGAGTGATAAAGGGCCGTTGGAACACAGGAGTGATGGGAGTGATAAAGGGCCGTTGGAACACAGGAGTGATGGGAGTGATAAAGGGCCTTTGGAACACAGGAGTGATGGGAGTGATAAAGGGCCGTTGGAACACAGGAGTGATGGGAGTGATAAAGGGCCGTTGGAACACAGGAGTGATGGGAGTGATAAAGGGCCGTTGGAACACAGGAGTGATGGGAGTGATAAAGGGCCGTTGGAACACAGGAGTGATGGGAGTGATAAAGGGCCGTTGGAACACAGGAGTGATGGGAGTGATAAAGGGCCGTTGGAACACAGGAGTGATGGGAGTGATAAAGGACGTTGGAACACAGGAGTGATGGGAGTGATAAAGGGCCGTTGGAACACAGGAGTGATGGGAGTGATAAAGGGCCGTTGGAACACAGGAGTGATGGGAGTGATAAAGGGCCGTTGGAACACAGGAGTGATGGGAGTGATAAAGGGCCATTGGAACACAGGAGTGATGGGAGTGATAAAGGGCCATTGGAACACAGGAGTGATGGGAGTGATAAAGGGCCATTGGAACACAGGAGTGATGGGAGTGATAAAGGGCCATTGGAACACAGGAGTGTTCCATCAATGCGGAACAATTCTTCATTTTATACGAAAAACATGAAATACAAATTTCAAACATTTTACAAACCTGATCAGGCTGGCTTAGTAACCCGTGGCCACCCAACAGCGTAATACATCTGTGTCCCCCGTTACAAATAGCTTAGTAGATCAGACACTAATGTAACCCCTTCTTCTACGCCAAGCCTTCTGCTTAACCCTTCGAGAGCCAGAGATATAGGACATTTACCTCTTCGCGAGGTGGCCCGTCTCCCCCGGCTCTCGAGAGGTTAAACCGTTCTAAATAATGAAAAATTGAAACAATAACAGAAAATATTTGGATTTTTTCCACCAAATTTCAATGAGAAATCCGCCCCGTAGCAAAGGACTCAGATCTTCAAACTGATCGATTTTGTAAGAACTTGTGTTTTGTGCCATTATTGATTAATTCATCAAATTGAAAAACACTCAAAATAATCAGTGGTATTGAGTATTACATACAGTATATACCCACGTATACACAATATATATATATATACACACACACACGATATACATATATATATATACACACACACACACGATATACATATATATATATACACACACACACACGATATATATATATATCCTGTCTAACACACAGAAAGGACTGCAGAGAAACCCCACAGAAGAAGCACAGAAATGATCCCATCACAGGCTAAAGACCCATGGAGATTATAATCACTCTATAAAGAAACACAGAATCTGCCAGCAGATCGGCCCCATCCGGCCCCGTCTAGTCGCCCGGTTCTCCTGCTGTAACGAGTCGTTGGTCTTAGATTCAGGAGCCGTATGTCTATCCCATGCATATTTAAATCCCCTCACTGTATTACCCTCTACCACTTCTGCTGGGAGGCTGTTCCACTTATCTACCACCCTCTCAGTAAAGTAAAACTTCCTTACATTCCATCTAAGACTCCGACCCTTTGAAATAAATGTTCCTCCTGGACTATAGCTGCCAACAGATCAAACACGTCTAACTCTCCCCATCAAGGTTACAGCCTTTCCAACAGCTTCAGTGTTACTCTATGGATCTTATGTGCCGGGATTACCTGATAGATCGGGATCATAGAGAACCCTATGCAGCATATCAAAAGAAGCCTTCCAGCAGAGGTGGTAGAGGCTGTTTAAACATGCATGGCATAGGCATGTGGCTCCTGAATCTAAGACAAGACCAACGGCTGCGTTTATCTCAGTATAAAACCCGCAGAGATTATTGCGGTACCTGGGATGCTGTCTGACCAAGAGATCGATGAGTCCTCTCTCTCCCGGCCGGTGGGATCCCAGGTAGCTTATGGGATCAGTGTCAGCATTTTGCTTGCCGTCTCACTGTTCATACTGCAGGTAAACACACGCAGCGCAGGTAAACAGACTGCTTAGCAACCGAGTGTGAGCTCTCACTCGCCGGCCCCACCTGCCCATTGTTATGTTAATGGAGTGGGGGGGGGGGTCACTTGGGTGTCTTGGCAGGTCTGAGACGCTCTGCAGGAGAGCGCAGCGAGTAACTCCTTCACTGCCACATGGGGGTCTACAGGTAAGTGAAAACCCAGCAGGGCATTTAATTCCAGCCCCGTGCCGTGTATGATGTCATAACTCACCTGCAGAAGGGAAGTTAGATGTCCGGGGCCGGCGCAGAAAGTGAACGATCCGTCATACAGATTCGCTGCTCGTTTACAGCCTTTCAACTACAGATTGCACACCTCCCAACTGTCCCGCTTTGTGTAGGACAGTCCTGCTTTTTAGGACAGAGGTAGAGGTTGGTGGATTCAGGACCACCTATCCGCCTATCCCATGCATGTTTAAATCCCCTCACTATATTAGCCTCTACCACTTGTGCTGGGAGGCTGTTCCACTTATCTACCACCCTCTCAGTAATGTAACATTTCCTTGCATTAAATCGAAGGATGTTTTATATGGGGGGGATGGTGGAGCCCGCCGGAATGAGGACATTCTCTCTCTCACACACCCCGCGGGGCAAAAGACACAGCGAATACCCCCTGTCCAGAGTGCAATGTGGTGGCCACCCCGGTCATCAAATGCCCTTTAATGCATCCGATACCCGAGAGGTCCCTTTAAGAAATTTTGCAGAATCCCCCTCATCCATTTGCCCATCGCCTGCTCTTTGCCCTGCCTTAGATATCTCCTGGCACACGACGAGCGCCAGTCAGCCTAATGAAACCTCGGGGGGGGGCATTCGTCGGGGTCTCTTTCCTGCCACTGATTGGTTCAAAGCATCGGACCGCAAAGGTCGTGGAGCTGCAGCTTCTCACCAAGGTATCATTTCCCTTACATTACAAAGTACTTTGGGGACCCCGTTAAAGAGTCCCGTCACCCTCCTGTGCGTGGGGGGGTATCCGTCAGGGGGCCGGGGGTAACTATCTGGAGCTTATGGATATATATTTATGAGAAACCCGCCTGATGTGGAGCAGCCGAGTAACTTTCCTGTTCCCAGGGGCCTCATCCTTCCTCATCCCCATTTACCAAGATGAGTTAAGTGACTTTGGTGGCAGCTGCTCGGTTCAAGCAGCCGTTTTCGAGGGTGGGGAGGAAAAAATAAAAGGGATATAATTTCAGGCTAAGCACAGCAAAGTTTTCTAACTTATTTAATATATAAAATCACTTAAGAATAAGCTACAGCTCTGGAGCTGCAGCTTCCCACCGAGTTTGCTGATGCTTGAAGCAGCCAATCAGTGACAGGAAACTCAGAAAATAGCAAAGGGGCAAATGCACATGGGGGGGTTAAAGGGACCTCTTAGCTGTCATGTGCAGAGATTCGTGTGGCGGGGGGGGTTGAGGAAATCCTCGGCTCTAATCACTCACCTGACTGGCGGAGGTCACCTTGCAGGTTGGACACTCAGCTCTGGATCGTATGCGTTGACTCGCGGGAATCTGGCTTTGCGCCCGGCGTGGAACCCGAGACGCCCTCGCTGGACGGCTGCTCTCTATCAGCCGCTTCTGTTTTCTTTGTCGCAGTATAGTGAGCGGCACGCGACTCCCAGGTAACCTTCGCCGGCGTCTCACCCGTCCCCACACGGGACCCGGACAGTGTCTCCATGACAACCGCGGAGCTGCGGCACGGGTGTCATTAGCGTGTCATGGGCCCGCGCCCGGGGGCGATAGCGGCACAGAGGTGCAATTATTCAGGTGTCTCCGCAGAGATGTGTATAGCGGGGGCCGCACAGTAACAATGCGCTCCGTCACACCCGATTCCGGGCTACAATTCCTGACATTCCTAGCAAACAGAAGAATGATTGTGCTGGTTCCGTTCCATAATACGGAAGAATGAGAACAACAAGAACCAGGTCCGGACCGGCCAACCGGCAAACGCTCCAGCGGCAGATCAGCAGACATGGTTTGCCCCGGAGTCTCAGGGCTTTTGCTCCAATCTCAGGGTGACGGGGCAGATTCTGCGGGTGACACAGTCTGACTCCTTCCTATCCCCCCGCTGTGATCATATAAAAGACTCCCAGTTGGTGCCTTTGCTCCCGGTATGTTATGGTTGATATCCCTGCTTGAATTCAGGTGACTCAATTAAGTGTATCTTTAAATAATGACACGTCAGGGTTTCCATGACGATCGGTATTAGAGCCATTGATGTCTCAGCTCCCTGGAAAGGTCAGGTGAGGTCAAATGATCTCCTCAACCGACCCATGATCCCCGATCCACTGGCAGCAGGGTGGCTGATGGGCTTTGTGGAAAAGAAATATGTAGAATGCTAAAGGTTATGTTCAAAATCACCAATAAGAGCCATGCTGACTGTATTTTTCTTTGGGTATTAAATACGGTGCTATAAAAAAACTGCTTTTATCTCATTTTGGCCCAATAAACTCCCTTTATCTGCATTGTTGTCAGTCATGTGATATTTGGGGTGACTTTCCCGGCTCAAACACCACACGGAGCTGATGCTTTATGGCAATGCTAATGAAGTCTGTTCCTCCATAGACTTTCATTAGTTGGAGAGTCCGCTGGGTGATTAAGACTGAGCCATTCTATTGTTCCCCACAGGCAGTATGATAAGGGGTCAGGGTGTTTGTCTAGTAGATTGTATCAGATAACAGAGCGAGAACCTCATACAAATGGCTGATATGCAGCGGCCTGAAAAAGTTATATTATGGGGCAAAAACTACAACTATTTAAAAAGGAAACCGTGCAATATTTTTAAAAATGATTTTTTGATCTGAAACTTTAAGGTTAAACACCAAGCGCCTTCACAGGGCCTTTAAATTCATTCCATCGGCTGCAATATCTCCTTATTTATTAATTTAAGGTAAATTAATGGGGTTTCTGTTGTTTGTCAATATTGTTTTTCGTTCAATTATTCACTATTAACCCCTTGTGTGCCGGGGAAGAAGCCAAGCATTACTTATCAGACCGGCAGCTTTCGTGTTAACGAGTGGAGGTAATTAGCGCTAACGAGCGGCTTATGCTTTGCACGGTGCGGCTGTCAGACCCGGGCTTCTGATGCAGCAGCTGTGATTATTGCCCCAACCTATCTGCACCAGCTGCACAAGATGACCCCGTGTCAATCATCCGTGCAGAAATTCAGCCCCCGCATTGGCAGCAACAGCTGGGTTCTGGTTAACCATTTAGGTTCTTGATCGTTGCTCATCCTGCTATACTAATCAATAAAGCGAGTCAGGAGCAGGCAGTCCCGGAGTCAGGAGCAGGCAGTCCCGGAGCCAGGAGCAGGCAGTCACGGAGTCAGGAGCAGGCAGTCCCGGAGTCAGGAGCAGCCAGTCCCGACGGTAGTGGCCCTGGTTCCAGTCCAAAATTCTTCAAACAGGGACAATCCGAGTTGGACCTGCGGAAATGTGGCAGGGTAACAAGGTGTTACATGCCCTTGTGGTAATAGAGGTGACACGAGGGACCTACGGCCCTTCGGGGCCTGAACCTGGTCGGACCTCTTTAGAACGTACCGGTACTAAGCTGTCCGCCGGTCTGACCAAAATCCTGCAGATACCCGACACTCGCGCCAACCGAGTGGAGACTCCGTCCCGAACAGGGATGTTCAAGTTAACTTGTTGTACAGCGCTGCAGTATATGACGGCGATATAAAAAACAATAAATAATAATAATGGTCTTGTCAGTCAGCGCTAGGCGTCTGTCTCCAGGACTATTAGAGCGTAGCGGTGCGTATAGATATTACCGCGCCATCAGAGCTGCGAAGAGACGGAGATTAAGGGTTCAGATAACACTCCGGGCTCCGCACGTCTCGCTGGCCCAAGAAAAGGAACGCGATATCCGAGGGCAAGCGGCCGGCCGGCAGAATACGCAATGATCAGAGATACCACCAGGGCCTGGGGCAGGATCGTTCCTACCCCCTACCGATGTCACATCTGCCTCAGCTGCCTAAGCTCAGCTCCTGGGGCCACGTGAGCCGAGCTGAATGTTCTGTACGGATGCTAGCGGAGACCAAAAGAGTAAACCTGAAGAGGCTTAGTTTGAGCCCAACATGAACCAAAGATCTCTCAGTTACAACAGAAAAACGAGAAAGAGACTGATGAGGATTACCTAAAAAAAAAAATAATAATAATAAATAATAAATAATAATAAAGTGTCCAGAGCTAAATATATAATATCCTCCATACCATATAAATATATATGAATAAAATATAAATACAATGTAAATAAAAGTAATTGTGTCTAAATAGAAGTGGGCAGTTTGTGACATCATAAATACCTTTTATAAATAGCGTATAATTGGTTATAAATACCTAGAAATCAATACTCAGAATGTATAAATGTATCAATCGACGTGTAAATGAATGAATGAATGTCTAAAGCGTGATATATAGCGGCTGCGATGCAGAGCGAGGAGCGCACAGGGATCTCTCGCTGGTTACAGGTTAGATGTCTTTCAACCGCAGCCCTTGCCAGGCTGTCCTGGCATCGCCCTGCATCGCCCACCCGTCTCTAATGGTTCCCACGTGTGGTTAACCCATTCAATGCTGGAGTCCAAAAATGTAACCTTTTCAATATTTAAAAAAAAATTGTGAAAAAAAGTGAATTAATAATTCCAGCGGGTCAAAACAAGATGACACACGCCAAGCCGACTGTGTCTGTTGAAACAGTCCTGAAGATTGTGGAAATTGATGTAATGACTTTTTAGGATCTTCTGACATAATTAGGAGTTAAATGGCCCCTGGGGCTGTATTTAAGGGCCTACCTGTAGGACCAGGGGCTCTCTTTCTTTCTTTATTTCTCTCTTTCTTTCCCTTCTTTTCTTTCCCTTTCTTTACTTCTCTCCTTTTATTTTTCTCTCTCTCTCTCTCTCTCTCTCGCGAGGGGGGCCAAAACAAGCAGGGGGACCCTCCCCTGATCTGTCCTGGACCCCCTCGCTACCCAGGACCAGGCTCCCAAAATAATCGAGCATAAGGGACGGCAGCGTGAAGATTTGTGGGAGGTTTGGACTGGGCCCCCAAGATTTCTGATGGCGGAACCTGTTTTATTATAATATGGGGACAGAACATTGTAGGGAAACGTATTTGCGCTTCAAGGTGCAATTTATCACGGCCTTAATGGAATTAACCCGGGGCAAATAACTCGAAAGATTTGTTACAGGAAAAAAAAATTACATTTAAAAATAAAAATATCCCGCAGGGTGTCGTGATAAACAAGCCGCGTCTGCGCTTTACTGCTGCCGCTATTATTCTTCTATGAATTAATTTTATAAAAAATCTCTTTCATTAATTAAAGGCTACAGGGTCGGGTTTTTGTTTTTTGGCAATGACTGGGCTTTTAGTTAACTATTTAATACAAAAACCCCTGCGTCGTTTACAAGATGGTCCCGGCGCACCAACAATTCACATCCAATTTATAAAGCAATACACAGGGGCTGCGCATGTTGAATGGCTGCAGTGCCAGGGGGGCACTTAGAAAACTACTGGAGGTTACTGCCATCTGGTGGCTGTCTGTGGTACTGATCGCTGTTTACTTCTTCATCGGGATTTGTCAGTCATGTGAAATTTGGGGTGACTTTCCCGGCACAAACACCACACTGAGCTAACGCTTTATGGCAATGCTAATGAAGTCCGTTCCTTCATAGACTTTCATTAAGCAGGGTGTCCAGGTGGGTGATTAAGACTGAGCCATTCTACTGTTCCCCACAGGCAGTATGATAAGGAGTCGGGGGGTTTAGTAGATTGGGGATCAGATAACAGAGCGAGAACCTCATAAAAACGGCTGAAATGCAGCTATGGGGCAAAAATTAGAACAGTTTAAAAAATAAAACAGCAAATATTTATGAAAATTTTTTTTTAATCTGTTATTAATAATAATAAAAAAACATTAGTGGGAGATACCCTTTAAACAAATTGATCTTATTATGGTAAGGAACGTCTTATGATCATATATTCCATAGTGCCCTGGAGCATCTGACTAAATTTTATATCGAATTCTTTTAATCACTGGTGCAGGACTCAAAGAGAAAAAAGTGGTTTCATGAATAAATGTTCTACAATTTAAGGTCTTAAGTTGTAGATCATTTTATGCTCTTTTGAATTAATATACATTTTTGGTGACGGGCCGCTCAAAACAGTAGAGCCATAAGACGTAAAATTTGACAGAAATAGTCGTTTTTCATGCGCAATCTCAGTGGGAAACAGAACACCGGCCGGCTTTACAGAAACACAATACGTGCACAATGTATCCGGTGATGACTAACGTGCATCGTTCCAAGACGGCCGACGCGTAATAAAATATTTTAATGATCTGCCGAAAAGTCGCTTTCACTGGTAAACAAATCATTAAGATCTCCGTGCGAGATGCTCGCCCGCTCCCTTTGGGGAGATTACAGGGGCAGGAAGAGATCCGGCGTGGCAGCTCATCTCTGAATACTCGGTGTGGGTGTAACAGACAAGAAAGAAGACAGAAGAACAAGAAGAGGCAAGAGAAGACGCGGGAAAGGAGGCGGTCGGCGGAGAAGGAGACATTGAGATAGAATATGACATCTAGGTCGGAAGTTCTAAACTATTTTGAAGGGGAGACAGGAGCACATCGTGGCGTAACATGACCCCGCGGTGTAAATGTGTTTGTTTATATGTATGTGTAAGTGAGGTGAAATGAGGTGCCAGAGTGTATGTTGGAAGGGACAAAGAAGGCACAGACAAGTTGTAAAGTTGGGTGGCCCCGGGAGAATATTTGCACCATGGCCATGTGGTTTCCAGTTACGCCCCTAAAAATGTGTCTGATTCACACACATTTTGGTCCATTTGCACAAGTCTAGAGGACCCGCCTGGTGTTGAGGAGCGAGAAGGTCACAGTCCACAGCTTGGACAGTCTAGAAGAGGTGGACTAGTCTTGTCCCACTCCTGACCCACTCTCCTCAAACCCCTTATTTTACCCCTCACCTTGCCCCAAGCACCCCTGCACCCACCCCAGTCACACCACAACCTCACTTCCCACCGCCTTTCCAATATGACTTGCCCCGTGCTGCTTCGCATGACTAATATATCTGATATTCCATAGTTTTTATTAAAATTATTATTCAATCATTTAGCCTTTTGGCAGAGATCTAATGGGTGGGGAGCCTGGCCCTCTGGCCTTAAGGTTGGGAATCCAAGGACCCCCAAGGTTCCTTTATGGAGGCCCCTGATTAGGGTGAGCGTGGCGCTCATCACTTGTGTGGGGTGGGGATGCAGGTAAGCGCAGAGTAAGCCCCCAGACCCTTGCTTTGCACTTGCCAAGGGCTTTCGACCTTTGTTCTTTACATGTTTTTTCCCTGCTTGATTGAGTCGATCTTCCTTCCCTCCCAGGTAGAAGCCACGCTAGGGCTCGATCTTCTAGGTCTCTTTCTTCATAAGAAGCAGAAACCGTGACACCTCTGGCTTTGAAGACCGAATGACACCTTTAGTTTTTTGCTCTTAGTTTGTCAGTACGTGTATTTGTTTTATTGAGCCGACTTCCGTGGCAAAAAGTGGCAAAACCAACACATCCATTGGTTACCTGCCTGACCATCTTTCTTCTGTTCAGGTTTAATTGATTTCTTTGTGAACACAATAAACTTCACTCCTGCTGAAGGGACGCCTCTCTTGACATATTAATTGTTCGATACGTTTATACCGGCTGAGGGGTTCAGATTAATAGACGGCCGTTTCCTTCTTAGAGACGGAACGCCAACGCCGTCTATCTGTCTCGGCAAAGAGAGGCTCGTTAAATCTTATCTTACTGAATGGATATAAAGAACGGGACGCCTGGCTTTATTCTGACGCGGGAAATTAGATACATATTTTCTCAGCCACGGAGTTCTATCACAAAAGACAGGAAGAATAAACTCACCATTTTTTTTAATTAAGTTTGAGGACATTTTTTTTACTTTTTGTTTCACAAAATATGTGAGTCCAATAAACATAAACTGTATTTGGTGGAACGGAAAAAAATGTATTCGCCCCAAAGTAAGCATCATCTGGGATAAACTTGTCTGCTTTATATATATATTTTTTAGACGTTCAATATCAAGTGTCCCAGTTTCCCCCCGATCAGTCGTGGGTCTGGTCTTAGATTCAGGAGCCGTATGCCTATCCTATACGTGTTTAAATCCCCTCACTGTATTAGCTGTTACCACCTCTGCTGGGAGGCTGTGCCATTTATCTACCACCATCAGTTGGGAGTTATGCTATAAGTAACGTAGTAACATAACTTGCCAGCAGATCATACCCTTTCAGCCCATCCAGTCTGCCATTTTTGTCCCAGTTTAAAGACATAGACCTTAAACAGAACTGGGCCTCATCTTAGATTCCATTGGTTGCTATGGTGATAAGACCAGATATAAAACTTTGCACAAGATTCATATAGAACCCCACATTGGTACAAAAGTCGAGCTTGGACAATGATGTCTTCCGGTTTATCTTTACATTCAACTGATCAAGAGATGACGGCAAAGTGATCAGTCGTCATCGGTGAATCCAGATTCAGTTTAAATTTAACCCGACCGGTGCCAGAGCCCTGTGGGCTGCTCACTATTGCACACAGGGTTAAAAATTAGTCTTAAGGGGGGAAACTTTTTAATTTAAAAAAAAAAAAAATTCTGGTGATTTTTTAGGATTTTCAGTGGAAATTAACAACTAACCAGCCAAAAAAGAAAGTCAACAGCGGCTTCTCATGTCCCATAAAGGCAATACAAAAAAAAAGACAATAGACAAAGCAATAAATCCTAACCTTGCAGGAGACCCACTTAAGGCGTCCGGAGAGCATCTTCCTCCATTTGGCCACCGACAAAGGACTTGGCTTCAAGCAGCCCTGCCAGACCCGGCCGTCATCTGGCCCTCTAGGATGATGTATTTAAAACACAATCGGATCTGTTCTTTGAGACATGCGTGGAAAATAAATTTGTTTTCTTTGGTCGCCCCTGGCAACGGTTCCCATGGCTGTAAATCATTTTGAGCCGATGCCCCCCTCGGCTGGTAGCCGAACAAATTAGTTTTTATATTAACAGATTCCCAGTGAGTCAACAGACCAGGCGGATGGGGCGATGTGTTCAAAAGCATTATGGCAGACGGCGGATCGGCCCCATTCGGCCCCCGTCTAGTCTCCCGTTTATCCTGCTGTAAAGACTCAAACCTTAATCAGCCGTGGGTCTTGTCTTAGATTCAGGAGCCGTATATCTATCCCATGTATGTTTATATCCCCTCGCTGTGTTATTACAATATGCATTCTTCATCTTAAAAAATATATATATATAAAAATATGTTTTGGAGAAGCTACAGCTCCAGAGCTGCATTGTACCCGTCTGTAGTCCCATTTTGGGTTATTTTGTTATTGTTGTGAGGTGAAGTCACGGAGGGGGGATCGCATGAGACCTCCTGGAACGCTTCAGGACTCCGAACACGCAGGAGCCGACCTCCTGCCGAGTGTGACTTACATGGTGACAAGCCTTCTGCGGTGGTCGGTACCGGTCATAAGTGATCCAAGGAAGGGAAAGAAGTGAACCGGCGACAGGGTGATGGGGGGCCGAGGTTCATTGATGCACGTGGGGGGGGGCAAAAAATGCCTACAATGGGCATGTGAGTATAAGAACCGGGCCGTGGAGCGATGGAAGAAGGCGGACAGTCTGATAAATGATGATTTCTTTTACATCATGTGGATGGCCGGGTGCGTCCTTACGTGGAGATAGGGTTGCCACCTGGCCGGTATATCGTTATATTAAAAATAACGGCAACGTAGGGCAGACTGGCAGGGTGATTGGCAAGAGGGGGAGCACCCATTAGAGCAGATTGGCAGAGGCTGAGGGGAAGTGATGTTTAATTTCATGACGTCACTTCCTCCAGTGCTCTGGAGTCTGGCAGCATCCGCAGACCGGCCGGCCTGTGCAAGCTCACTGCCTGTGGACTCGGAGGAAAAAGCCTTATGTCCCAACTCCTGCCTGCCTGATAAAAGTAAAATGTAGGTGCACATTATGTTTCTGTGACAGGAAATATTGGGGGGGGGGGGGTAGGTGCACATTATGTTTGTGTGACAGGAAATATTGGGGGGAGGTAGGTGCACATTATGTTTCTGTGACAGGAAATATTGGGGGGTAGGTGCACATTATGTTTCTGTGACAGGAAATATTGGGGGGGAAGGTAGGTGCACATTATGTTTCTGTGTCAGGAAATATTGGGGGGGTAGGTGCACATTATGTTTGTGTGACAGGAAATATTGGGGGGGTAGGTGCACATTATGTTTGTGTGACAGGAAATATTGGGGGGGTAGGTGCACATTATGTTTGTGTGACAGGAAATATTGGGGGGTAGGTGCACATTATGTTTGTGTGACAGAAAATATTGGGGGGGTAGGTGCACATTATGTTTCTGTGACAGGAAATATTGGGGGGAGGGAAGGTAGGTGCACATTATGTTTCTGTGACAGGAAATATTGATGGGTAGGCGCACATTATGTTTCTGTGACAGGAAATATTGGGGGGGTAGGTGCACATTATGTTTCTGTGACAGGAAATATTGTGGGGGATAGGTGCACATTATGTTTGTGTGACAGGAAATATTGGGGGGGTAGGTGCACATTATGTTTGTGTGACAGGAAATATTGGGGGGGTAGGTGCACATTATGTTTGTGTGACAGGAAATATTGGGGGGTAGGTGCACATTATGTTTCTGTGACAGAAAATATTGGGGGGGTAGGTGCACATTATGTTTCTGTGACAGGAAATATTGGGGGGAGGGAAGGTAGGTGCACATTATGTTTCTGTGACAGGAAATATTGATGGGTAGGCGCACATTATGTTTCTGTGACAGGAAATATTGTGGGGGATAGGTGCACATTATGTTTCTGTGACAGGAAATATTGAGGGGGGATAGGTGCACATTATGTTTCTGTGACAGGAAATATTGTGGGGGATAGGTGCACATTATGTTTCTGTGACAGGAAATATTGAGGGGGTAGGTGCACATTATGTTTCTGTGACAGGAAATATTGTGGGGGATAGGTGCACATTATGTTTCTGTGACAGGAAATATTTTTTTGGGGGGGTAGGTGCACATTATGTTTCTGTGACAGGAAATATTGGGGGGGGATAGGTGCACATTATGTTTCTGTGACAGGAAATATTGAGGGGGGTAGGTGCACATTATGTTTCTGTGACAGGAAATTTTTTTTGGGGGGGAAGGTGCACATTAATGTTTCTGTGACAGGAAATATTGTGGGGGGACATTTTTTTTTTGTGATGGTAATTTTTTGCAAGAAAGGTGGTAACCCTACATGTTTAGAAAATCATCTCATTGATTTCAAGCAGCCAATCAGTGGCAGGGATCTAGCACCGGTAAGTGCTTTTTTTTACATTTTTTGGGAAAAATACATATTAGAGAGTTAACAGCTGGTTAGAATTACTCTCCGTTCTTCACTAGCGGGGCTGTCAGGGATCAGCATTGGGGCAAATACACAATGGAGAGGCACAATAGTTTGGCTGGTTAAAGGAGAACTATATTTTATTCACTTTACAAAGGAGGCAATATTTCCATTAACAGCTCCGTTTAATAGACAAATATACTGTACATTATACCGTGATTATTTAAAGCACTGCAGCCCACTCTGGGGAGGACAAAAGAAAACCAATTATAAAGCGTTCAAAATCATCCTTTTTTATCCACTTTTTTTTTTTAATACAAAACAAAAAAAGGTAACCACAGATTTTCTGTGACAAAGGGGAAAAAAAGTCAATATTTTAGATATGTTTTTAGGTTGTACTTAAGGGCACTGGGAATTTATTTATTTTTGCAGAAAAAAGGTATTTACAGGCTTCGTTAAAAAAAAAAAACTATCAGATTTCATTATGAAATTGGAGACGAACCCACGTGTAATAAAAATCAGAGTAAAATTACAGTCTTTGTTTATAGCTGAGATGGGATCATGGGAAAGGTTTGGAACAGAAATGGTTTTGCACACACAGGACTCAAACCTTCCAATGGACGAACTTGCATATACTTGAGTCTCCCCTCCGCTGAGTGTAGAACTGGTGCAGTGACCTCTAACTTAGCCAAAATAAACCGATGGCGCATTAAGTAATCAATGATTCTTTGTAAAGAACCCCTGACGCATCTCTAAGATGGAGCATGACAGTCGGGGGTGGGGGGTGTTTAGTGGAATGTCCCCTTAAACAGAGGTGACATTCAAGCACTGATTTGGGTTTATGAAGATGGCAGAATCATGAACCGGAAACAACGGCAAGATCAGATCTTTCCTCAGACTCCCCGAGCCCGTTCTGATGGGTCTTCTAAACGCGTGAATCTCACATCGCGTTAACGTAACGAGGCCGTTTCTCCCGCGGTCAAACTCCAAAACGGTAAAATAATAAAAAAATTACCATTCAATGGTAGCGGCAATTTAATCTAAACACAAATCGTATGTCCGCAGCCGGACACGGGTAGTTGGTCAGAATAAAGAGGATCGGGCCCTCAGAAAAGGTAGGAAAGGCAGACAACGGTTGACATTCTGGAGGTTGAAATGCGTGGCGCTGGGAGAAGCCACCCTTCGGCGTGGCGACAGTTCAGAGCTCCCGAGAGCGTCCTCCTTCCGATGGAAGTCGTCATTCTTCTTCACTTTCGTTTCCCGGGTCCCCGTCGGAATCCCCGTTCACTTTATCCACGCTCATATCCGCATCATCTTCCTCGGACTCGTCTTCTGAAGACCGGGCTTCGGCTCCGCTCCCCGTCTCCTCCTCTTCCTCCCAGTTGTCCTGAGAAGAAAGAACGGCAGCGTCACGTATAATACGCAGAAACCCGGATAAAGCATTAAAAACACGGAAGCCGGGCAAGGAACGCTAACACCCAACGATAAAATAAAACAAAGCCATCCAGAGACGCAGCCGGGTTATAGTACCTTGTCAAAAAACCCAACACATGTCACGAAATGTCATGAAACAAAAAAGCAATTCTTACATCTGACTCGTGATCCGCCATTAGCTCCTCCGAAGACTCCTCTTCTGAAGACTCTACAAGATTAATAAAAAGTGATTAATCGAGGTGCTTTTCACACATGCAAGCATTCTGTGACCCGCATGCCAGTCCTTCAACCGCCCAGGAAGACATGGCCGACAGAGGTCACGGCGGGGCTTTCATCAATACAGAAAACAAGAAAAAAGCGGGCGCTTAGACTGTGCGTTGGGAAACCCCGATGAGAAGCATTTACCTTGAGGCTGCGCACATTAATAAAGTCATTATGTCTCATGGAAGCCGGTCTCAAATGCGAGCCAGCTGTGTGAAGTGCAAGCAGCGAGTGAAGCCCCACAGGTCCGGCTCAAATACACAAGGACTACCAGAGGGGCCGGGAAATGTCTGCTAAATACAGCGCACTATAGAGCTCGCTAAAGCTGGAAAACACGCAACTTAAAAGTGGGGAAGGACCCCCAATTATCAGCTTCTACAGAGAACCTAAATGGGCCAACAAACCGTAAGGCGCCGGCTCCCACGCATACAAAGGGTTAACCATTAACCTAGGAGTTTGCGGGAGAGCCGAACACATCAACCCCCCCCCCCCCACGTCACTCTGTACAGCGAGGGGTCAAATCCAGAGTCAGAGCCATATAATGCATAGATAAATCAGAGTAAAGGCATAGGGGGCTTTCACACGCATCATGCGTCACAAACCCAGACCCAAGGCTCTCGGCTGCAGACTGACATCTCCGCTTTCCTTACCTTCTTCGTACACCAGCTTCGCCTCTTGGCTCACGTGCGTCCTTTGGGCTTTTTCATAAGCAGCAACCTTTAAAGAAAAACAAAAAATAAACGGCGCGTTCCTGGGGAGAATCGCTGCAACCCCCACAACGCCCAGCCGCCGGGACCACTCACCTGCGTGACCAGAAGATAAAGCTTCCCGTTCAGCCGGGACAGTTTATGTAACGTCTTCACTCTGCTTTCAACGAGCTGATACAGCGTCCCCAGCTGGGGAACCAGGTCGGGCAACTGCAGGGGAGAAAAAAAAAATAAAAAAAATAACGGTCCTGTTTTTACCAACAACCCGCAGGCTACAGGGGTTGGGTTTGGGTGGGTTTTCTGCGGCCGGATATAGCTTTTAAAAACTGTCAATTTGTACAGCGACGCAGAATATGACGGAGCCATATGAATAAATAAAGGCCTTTCCACTTCATGTGCAATACATACTGGCGTGAGCAGCACACGTTAGCGACACGTTAAGACATACTCACCGTAGAAAGATAAGAGGCGTGGGAGACAAACACAGCTTTCAACCATTTCACCATCAGCAGGGCACTGGGGAGAAATCAACAAAAATGACTTTAAAAAGCTGAAGTGCCGACGTGACATTAAGGCAGGACACTCGGCAGATAAAGGTGTTAGGGGTTTATCTACTAAACACAGCTAGAGACCTTAAAAGTCAGGCCCTTCCATTAACACGTTGGTCTACAGACAACGGGCTTCTGAGATAGAAGCATAGTACTTACTTTGTGGGGTTCCCGTGGAGTCTCTTCGTAATCTGCATTAGATTAGAAATAAATTAATGAAATCCGCAGACCGGCAGGGCAGGTTCATCGCTGAACGCGCAACAGTGTTTAGGTAACAAGCCCTTACCTCGTTCACTAGTGGTATGACTGCGTAGACGGGGATCCGGGCCACCGTCTTCCTTATCATGCTTTCGTTTTTTGAAAGGAAGACTTTCTGTGTCGGAAAGCAGTGAAGGAGAAGACGTTAATCGCCGCGGGGAGGAAAAAAACTTAGAGAACGAGCGAATGAACAAGATGAAGGGGCGACGGCGTCTTACGTTTAAGAAGTTTGCGTCGTTGCTCTCCAAGCCCTGCACGAGGAGCACGGCGAGGCTGTCCATCTGCGGAAGGCCGCCTTTACTCTGCGCTGCGGAGGAGTCGATGTCCATCGCGTCGAGACGATCTTCAATGCTGGCCTGGAACGTGCAGGAGAAGAAAGTGAGACGCGGCGACACAGAACACCCGACGTGGCGTATTTCACACATACACGCGGTCCATTGGGTGCCAATAACCGGGGGAAACGTTCAGCTACAGTTTCGGATACATTGTAACATTTCCAGCAAGCCCACGTCCCGCTCAGACAGCCAAGAGAAGAGATCGTCACAGACATCGGAAACATGCGAAACCGTGGTCAAATCATCACGGCGGGGACGTGGCATCGCGCTAAACGGCAACCGCTAGCAACGCGAAACAAGTGGAGTAACCATTTCCAAGCGAAGTCAGAGGCGTCACTGAAACAAAGGCTCTCCGACAAGTAACGCGGTAACGGGTAAAAGGCGGTCACCTCTTTGTCTCTTGGTTTTCTCTTGCCGTCCAACTTGATGGAGAGCGCAGCTGCCGCCGGTAACGCCGAGCTGTGACCGGCAATTCCCGGAACCAGGACCTTGGAGTCTGAATTCACAACTGGAGTCTTCACCTGCGGAACACAACGCTTTGTATAAATCACATCACCCCGATCTCCCACCGCACACAATGCCCAGCTTCAGGAAAGAGAAAGTCGTGGATGTGGACTTTTTGGCCAAACAACCTTAAAATAAAAATGCGCCTCGCAGCGACAAAGCAAAGCTCTTCCTGAAATCCAGTTAGATTGTTAGCTCACAAGATCAGGATGCGCTTCACCTCCGGTACCAGCATGCCTTAATGTATGGATCTTTTTGTCAGTTTTGTATATATATATATATATATATATATATATATATATATATATATTGTAATAGCTGGCGCTCTATAAAGATATAAAGGCTCTATAACTTCCCGACAGCGAAGTATAACCCAGAACTACACGGCGATCGCCCCCCCCCCCCCCCCCCATCCAGGTACTTTTGTCTCTGCTTTGGAGAACCCGCGCATGCTCAGACAGCCAAGAGATTCAATCGTCACAAAATATCAGGAGTTTGCGAAACCGTTCTCTCCGTATCATCACCGCATGCGTTCGGCCGACCGCCGGATCACGGAACGGAGATGCCTACCAGCAACCGGATAAGGAACAGCAACTTACTTTAGTGACAGGCATGTCTTTTCGGAGCGTGACAGTCTTTTGGAGATCCCTGATTAGACATATGTGAGGCTCGTCCGTCTTCAGCTCCTAGAAAGGCAATAAATAAATATATATATTTAACACATCTAAAAAAAAAAAAACTGGCGAATCGCGTGAAAGAACGCATCCAGTATTTTACTCGAGCGCGAGAACGATGTTAGAGCTCCTCAAGAAGACCGAGTGTGAGTGAGCTTTAGACTACACGTGTTTGAGTGTCCGCTCAGACAGCCAAGAGAGTCGCTCCTCACGAGATATCAGAAGTTTGCGAAACCATTCTCTTGATATCATCACAGCGAGAGTCCGATCAAACACCACGAAACCACAAGGCGTCCGAGACATCTAAATCCCGTCAGGGGTCTCAGGATGGAACATTCTGTACAGTTATAAGGTTATACTACAACTCCCATCATTCCCGGACACGGTCAGCAGGTAGGGGGTCGCACCAGTTCACGGTTTTGTCTTTGTGATGTTATGGTGGCGAGGCGTTGTGTTTATCGCTGATTTAGCCCTGAACAATGTATTTTTGCCCTCGGGGTATCGGCCACTCACCACTCTCTCGATGAACGGCTGCATGGTGCTCCCGTAGTACAGCAGGATGGACTGCTTGTCGGGGCAGAAGTTGGCAGCCAGGATGGGGACGGGTTTCGGGGTGGAGTCCTTATCGCTGCCGGACGTGGCGATCTGTACGGTGCAGGTGGGCTGCAGGGGCTTCTTGTGGTTTCTGAAAAACAGCAAAGCAGAGTATTTTAGGAGGTCCTCACCCAAAACAAAGTTTTTTGGCCTCAACTCATTTTGAACGCCCAAACCGGGGGGGGGGCGCTGGGGAAGGGTAACGTACCCGTTTAACACATGTTCGAATAAGTGCAACTGGCCATCTCTGCAAACAACTGCCAACTTCAACGGCTGCAAGAGAACAAGAAGAAAAAACATTTGAGAAATGACAGGGGCCGGGGGGCCAAAAGCAGATACGGAAAGGTGACCCCAATAGCCGCGCGCCCCACGTGTAGCAGACACCTGAACACGCGCTCTTATAGTAAGGTTATCGCTGGCAGGGAAAGGGTTAGACGCCACGGAGCGTATTTGCCAGCAAAACATGTGAAAACAGAAGGGAGCTTGTAACCTGAAGGGGCAATTACAATGCACGACCCCAGCGTTATATGCCCCTCACCGGGAAGACACACTGCCAGGGGCGAGCGTAGGAATGAGCCAGTGACCCAAGAGACGGGAACAGCGACAGCTTCATTCACTAAGCTGAGAGAGGCGGATGAATGACTGCCCCTTTACAGCTATGGGGCATGTAGTGGGGCATTTGATATCAGAGTACCACGGAGAGATACGCCAACTCAGTAGAGCCCACCAGTAATATAGCTATCTAAGAGACATGCAGGGACTACACGTGACAGCAGCCCTGAGAAGGCAGATAGCGGCAGAGGGTACAAAACACTGAGCGCCAAGCGGGGTCAAATAGCGTGAAGCCTACCGCACCAGCTGGGCGCATAAGCTATCAAACACTACTACATACAGCCGAACCGGCTCGGAATAGGAACGACTGAGAATCTAGAATCCTTCCACTCACTAATCTGAGATTTAATAGCAAACTAATAGGCTCAGCATGCATGCGGAAAAGCCCCAGCCCTCGGCCAATTACCCCGGACACCGCCATATTTGCCCCGAGCCCTGCGGTCCCATTCACCTTTTCTTTGCTGTCAGATGGAGCCAGGTCCATGCACACCGGGCTTTCGGTGAGCGAGAAGGACAGGACAGCACTTTTTTCTTTCTTCTCCGATCTGACTTGCCTGAAAAATAAAAACGTGCGCTGGTGAGGAGAGAGGGCCTCGAGTTCACGGCGTAAAAGGAGTTACCGGGCACCACATCAGCTGGCAGACTGGCCCCATTCGGCCCCCGTTTCTCCTGCTGTTAAAACTCAGATCTTAATCAGTCGTTGGTCTTGTCTTAGATTCAGAAGCTGTATGCCCATCCCATGCATGTTTAAGATCCCTCACTGTATTACCCTCTACCACTTTGGCTGGGAGGCTGCTCCAAGGACAGACAGGTTTTTAAGGAGTCTTTTAATCTGACCTGAAACTAAAGCTGTAGGGAAATCATTAAGCGCGTGGATGGAGCTGCTCCTAATCACTGCAGTCCCAACACCCTGCGCCGTTTAGGAGATAACACCTTCGTTGGTGACCCAGCCTGCTCACCATAGAACCCGGGCTCAGTCATAAACGCATGCTTTCTATCCCTGTGTATGCGCGCACACACGCAGTAGCGCAGCACTGCACCCTAAATGTAATCAGGAAAACTAAAATGAAGTTATAAAGTGGCTTTTTAAGCAAGGGGGTTTATGAGCGGCCAACAGCCGACATCCCTCCGGCACTCACCAAACACTGATCAGTCGGTCATGCAGGGCGCCAGACAAGAAATACAGCCCCATCGGGTCGTGTGACGGCAGAGACTCGCTGGAAGACGGCGTCGGCATGAACATCAGGGACGTGACAGCCGCAGAGTGTCCTGTGAATTGCTAAAGGTCCAGAACGGTTAAATTACTAAAAACCCAACATTCCATAATCTCTACCATTAAAACGTAATTATGACGTCATTAAGGTCACATTCTGACCCATTGCTGTGGCTTTAAAGGCATTTGAAACATTTTAAGAGCAGAAATCACTTGTGATGGGCTCTTCTGTGTAGCCGTTCCAAGTTATTATGGTTTATATAGCGCCCTTATATTCTGTAGCGCTGTACAATGGATAGACAGGACATAAAGTAGTAAACTAAACTATGATGTCATTGACCATCTACATACCCTGAAGACTTCTTTGGTCTCCAGATCCCAGAGTTTGATGGTCCGACCGGCCGACAGCAGCATCTTTCCATCCGGGCCGATACACAAACTGCTGACGCTGCTGTTGTCGCCTTTCCATTTGCTGCAAAGAAAGAAGCGCTGTCAGTAAACGCCGTCGGTGAAACCCCGGGAGAAAGAGAAAGCCAACCAGTGCATACAGGACTAAAGAACCCACCAGCCATATAATAACCCTCCCCGAAACCACCGCCAGCGACTGGAAATGCAGACAGAATTCAATTAAATTCACTCATTAAGTCAAATGTTTTAAGAACGAACACCAAGTGAAGAGTAAAACACCTTTGGGGGGGGTGTATATATATATATATACACACACACACACACACACATACACACTGCAGTTCAAAGGTTTGGGGTCACTCAGCTGTTTTCATGGAAAACAAGGACATTTCTGGCTGCAACATAATTACAAAAAGGGTTTTCTAACCATCAATTAGCCTTTTACACTTAAACTTGGATCAGCAAACAACGTGTCATTGGAACACAGGAGTGATGGGAGTGATAAAGGGCCGTTGGAACACAGGAGTGATGGGAGTGATAAAGGGCCGTTGGAAAACAGGAGTGATGGGAGTGATGAAGGGCCATTGGAACACAGGAGTGATGGGAGTGATAAAGGGCCGTTGGAACACAGGAGTGATGGGAGTGATAAAGGGCCATTGGAAAACAGGAGTGATGGGAGTGATAAAGGGCCATTGGAAAACAGGAGTGATGGGAGTGATGAAGGGCCATTGGGACACAGGAGTGATGGGAGTGATGAAGGGCCATTGGGACACAGGAGTGATGGGAGTGATAAAGGGCCATTGGGACACAGGAGTGATGGGAGTGATAAAGGGCCATTGGGACACAGGAGTGATGGGAGTGATAAAGGGCCATTGGGACACGGGAGTGATGGGAGTGATAAAGGGCCATTGGGACATGGGAGTGATAAAGGGCCATTGGGACACAGGAGTGATGGGAGTGATAAAGGGCCATTGGGACACAGGAGTGATGGGAGTGATAAAGGGCCATTGGGACACAGGAGTGATGGGAGTGATAAAGGGCCATTGGGACACAGGAGTGATGGGAGTGATAAAGGGCCATTGGGACACAGGAGTGATGGGAGTGATAAAGGGCCATTGGGACACAGGAGTGATGGGAGTGATAAAGGGCCATTGGGACACAGGAGTGATGGGAGTGATAAAGGGCCATTGGAACACAGGAGTGATGGGAGTGATAAAGGGCCATTGGAACACAGGAGTGAAAGAGAAAGTTTTGGATGTAGACTTTGAAATAAAAAGTTTTCTTCCTGAAATCCTTCAACATCCAGTTAGATTGTTAGCTCACAAGATCAGGGTGCGCTTCACCTCCGGTACCAGTATGCTATAACGTGTGGATCTTTTTGTCAGTTTTGTGTATAATGTATAATATATATATATGGATGGCGCTCTATAAATATATAAAGGCTCTATAACCACCCGACAGCTAAGCATACCCCAGAACTACACCCCCCGAGTCACACATCCAGGGACTTTTGTCTCCGCGTTGGAGATTCCACGCATGCTCAGACAGCCAAGAGATTCAATCGTCACAAAATATCAGGAGTTTGCGAAACCGTTCTCTTCGTATCATCACCGCATGCGTTCGGCCGACCGCCGGATCACGGAAAGGCTTTAACCACAGGTGAGAGCCCTGCTCACAGTTGCTTCAGTAACTGAATTTGCGGTCTGACGGCATTTAGTTCCAGGTTGATACCTTTATCGGCTCAGTAGAATTAGAGTGTAAGCTTTCAAGACCCTCTGATCTCTTCCACAGGCATATTATAAGTTTATGTAAGTATATGCCTGAGGAAGAGATCTGAGAAGTCCTGAAAGCTTGCACTCTAATCCTACTAAGTTAGCCAATAAAGGTCTCAACCCAACTCTACTTGTCTCCTGTTTTTGTACGGCTGCCCCCCTCTAATAAGACCCTCGGGGTGAGAGTGCGAGGACCCCTTGGGCAGCATCACTTACCATTTGACTTTGCAGGTCTGTGTGTTCCATTCCACGATGTGTTTGTCTTCTGAACAACTATACAGACAGCCGTTTCCCTGGTGCCATCGTATACAGTTCACTCGGCTATCGTGGCCACCAACCTGTCACACGCGGAAGAGATTAGGAGATCAGTCACGTGGCGATCCAAATTACTAACGAAGAACGCCGCAAGAACACGAGAAGCCGCTGCCGAGGGGGAAACGGATGCTGGAGAGGGCGCACTCACCAGCTTGCTCTGCAGTTCTCCTTTAACTATACTATATAATAAAATGGTTCCCGTGGCCGTGCCGATGGTCAGCAGGTCGTATTGTTCTTCCTGATCCGCAGCTTCAGCTTTCCGCTTCTTCTTCTGATGGCTTTCCTGATAAAACAAATCAGTAGAGTCACCTTCATATACGCAAATAAATAAATATATATATATATGTATAGTTCGGACCGGCGCGGATAAGAAACGGATCATTTCATTAAACGCAGTCAGTGTGGGACGGAGACAAAATCCCCCAGAGTCTATCCGAAGAGAACGCATCGCCTATACAAGCCCCCGGCTGCTTTGGAAAGGTTATTTTGTTCTGTAATCCCCTGAACCCCCCCAA
The DNA here is from genome assembly GCA_023333645.1 of Sceloporus occidentalis. Lineage (NCBI taxonomy): Eukaryota > Metazoa > Chordata > Lepidosauria > Squamata > Phrynosomatidae > Sceloporus > Sceloporus occidentalis. The sequence continues at coordinate 450,732 of JALMGF010000129.1, read as the reverse complement.
CCTAATATAATCGCCTATAGACTGGCACGTGGCCTATATAGAAACCCTCATTTTACGCTAAAAGAAAAAAAAATACACCTCCCGAGACAGACGAGATCACCAGAAGAGACAGACACTTCCACCATAACCGAGGACTCTCCTTCTCACCAACGATCTGCTCATAACTAAAAATACGGAATCTCCCCCGAAATGCTTCTACCTTTTTTATTTGGGAAGTAAAACTATCACCTCTAGTAGTTTCTCCGATAAAACTTTTCCGCGACCAGGGAAACCCAAAGCACTCGCAGAAACTTCAATATAAAATGAAAAAGACAGCATTTTCTGCACCGGTTCTTTTGGGACACGAAGCCCTAAACGTGAATCCGAAACCCTAAGAATTATTTTCCAGCGGACGGAGACTTTATGTACAACATCCCTGAAAAAAAAAAATCTACTACTTTCTATTCGCATGAATTTAATGTAAAATTATAAGAAATGCTGCCCACCGTCATCATCGAGATGTTTGAAGAGCGAACGCCCTCCGTAAATACAGAGCTTTATTTTATACAACCGGCGAGCGCCGTTTAATAGATAATTTCCTCTTGCAGAAGCCAAGCTAGATGAAATATTATTTAGTGTTTTATATAGCACCATCATATGCCACGGCGCTGTACAACAGGTATAGTGGGCATAATAAGCAATATAACAATTTGACTTACAGAAACAGGTGTGTGTGTGTGTATATTTATATATATATATATACATACACACACACACACTTATATATACACCTCCCCGTAGATATGAGATTAACGCACCCGTCAGAGCTTGCCGTCTAAACTACGCTGTAAAACGCTTGCTTTCGGTTATAATATTGAGGAAAGGAGTCTCTGTGACTTCACTCGCGGGTCTTCTCAATGAGAGCACAGCACTATCCTGAGACCCCCACAATCCACCCAACACACACCGCATATGGGGGGGAATAAGAAGAGCAAAGCTGCTAAAGAAAAAGTTCACTGGATAACAGAAGAATAGATTGCAAGCTTTTGGGACTGTCCAGGTTTATGTAGCCCTGCGCTCTAATACTTCAATAAGGGGCATCATCTTTATCCAACCGGCTCATACACGGGGCAGATCACCGATACCACCGGGTGGGGGCAGGGAGGAAGTGCGCTCCTCATGTCAGGAGCACATGTGATCAGCGAGGCCGCGACACGCATCGTGGCCATTCGGTAACCCCGATGGTAACATGTAAACGGGCCCGAGTAACACTTTCAGCGCCCCACGCACTATGGAGACCGCACAAAATATCATCGTAGTGACGAAAGTGTTAATAAAGCGGCTCACGGAGCCCGTAGATTTTCATCACGGGGCAGAGAGGATTTTTACTGCCGATTTAGTAGGGGCGACCCAGCTCATCCCTCTATAAACAACCGCAGCGTCGCCCAGAACGCCACGTGCCCCTGGTGGGGTAGTTAGACATTCTGGGCCTCTCTCCCGTGTGTAACCCCACGTGGGCCCCAGCTCTGGAATGCACCTCACTGCACGCGCGGGAGACCGGACCGCCTCATGCCCTCGACTTTACATCCCTTGCCCCTGCAACTCCCCAGTAAGCCTCACCTTATGTCCCCGGCCTGGGGCCCATGCCAGGCACGTACAGGTAGCGCTGAGGTGCGCAGAGGGCACGTACTCCCGCTTGAGGCCTCCGCCTTGCGTGTCCCACACTTGGATGGTGCCATCCGCCCCTGACAGAGCTAGAAGCCCCCGGAGCGGTGGGGAGAAGGCGCACGGAGGTGGCAGCAGCTCACACACGCCGCCCGCAGCCGCCATTGCTCGCTCTCCGGACCCGGCCACGTGTTTCAGGCGGGAGCATGCGCAGTGAGAACGGGGCGTGGCTTCCGGACACGATCACCTGGGGAGTGGCGTAACGCGCTCCGCCCACAACCACAGAGAAGTGTCATGGCAGCCGTCTGAGGAAGCACGTGGGGGGGGATCGCTCAGCGGAATTTATTCGCCTTACGGTGAATTGGAAAGCAGTTAAACATTCCATGCCGCTGAATTCTTTATGGGTTACATAGGCCGGCCCAGTGACCCTCTGCTGTCAACCCTGCGTTCATTATTGTTACATCAGAATACTTCCCTAATGTTGGCTCCAAAAGCCCCATACTTTTTCTCCCCTGATTTTTTTTCAAATGAGGAAAAAATGTTAGAACAAGGGGCCGTAATCTAAAATTAGAGGGCAATGGGCCTAGATGGAAGGGGATGTGGTTTTTCTTTACTAAGATAAAGGTAGATAAGTGTGAGGAACTCCCAGCAGAGGTGGTAGAGGGTGATACAGTGAGGGAATATAAACATGCATGGGATAGACATACGGCTCCTGAATCTAAGATGAGACCAACGACTGATTAAGGTTTGAGTCTTTACAGCAGGAGAAACGGGCAAGTAGATGGAGCTGATCTGCTGGCAGATTCAATGCTTCTACATGTTACGTGGCTGTTTCAGCGATAGCTTAGACAGCAGTCGTTAAATTAATGCATCAGGGAGGGCAATGATGCTCACCACCCTAAGAGCTCCCTTCCCTTCTCTAAAAAGATACAAGTCCACTGTAATAAATACATGTAAATAGGTCTCTTAAGCTATTTCTAAAGCCTGACTCCTAACAGCCTCAGCCTACCGGTGAAATGCACAATGTCTATCACGCTATTGGTACGGTGAGCCGTAACGTCTCGGACTGAGAAATGTCTTGTATGCGCCGGTCACATAAACCGTGGATAGGGGGATAGCATTTCTCCCCATCAGATACCTCTTTCCTCACTATCCCCCACCCCACTTTCTCCCCATCTCTTTTTTGCAAACAAGTTGAAACACTGGTACAAATAATGTGTGTTTAATACATTAAATATAGGGGGAAAAAACAGCTAATCTTTGTAACAAAAAAAATGGTTAAATATTGAAAAATTGGACCCCAGAAAGCATTTCCTTGGGCCCGGCTCCACGCTCCCTAGCATGCAATCACTCCCTCCGCTAACACACAACCGGAGATTAGGGGTAGACTGCAAGAGTGCAGGTATAAATCAACAGGAATTCAAATAAAAACTCAGCATTAAAAGGTAAAGATAAAACCCCCTAAATTACAGGCATAGATCACAGGTTACACACCCCAAGGGCCAGCCTTGGCATCCACATTCCTCACATAGAACCAGCACCCAAATTACATAAACAGATTACAGTCCAGAGAGAGCCAACTTTGTCCCCAAACAGCCCAACGTGAGACATCCTTGTCTATAAATATACCGATCTGTGCCATCTTTGTCCCATAAACACCCTGTCTGTGCCATCTTGGCCCCCAAGGCTCAAACACCCTGCTTGCGCCATCTTTGCCTTTCCCTAAATCACATCCATGATGCGCATATCCATTAATACATTCTCACAAATCACTCAAACAATTCATCCACACATCCATTCATTCTCTCATTAATTTACACAATTCATCTACACATTAATTCATATGTTATCTCTTTCGTTCACACAATTCAGTTGACCAATACCTGCAATGCTGTTTCCATGAGTTTATTTGATCTATACCCTCAGTGCTGAGTTTTCATGTGATTTCCAGTTGATCTTTACCTGCAATGCTGGATTTGTGCCAGAGTTGCATATAGGGGTGTAAGGCATTTCTGGATGCAGAGTGACATATAGGGGGTCAAAAGGCATATCTGGAGGCAGAGTGGCATAAACGGGGTTAAAAGGCAGAGGAGCATATAGGAGGGTATAAAGCATATTGGGGAGGCAGAGTGGCATATAGGGGGCATAAGGCTTTTCTGGAGGCAGAGTGCCCCATGATATGCCTTTTAACCCCCTTCATGCCACTCTGCCTCCAGAAATGCCTTATACCCCCTATATGCCACTCTGTCCCATGATATGCCTTTTAACCCTCTATATGGCAGAGTGGCATATAGGGGGTTAGAAGGCATATCATGGGACAGAGTGGCATATAGGGGTATAAGGCATTTCTGGATGCAGAGTGACATATAGGGGGTCAAAAGGCATATCTGGAGGTAGAGTGGCAAAAAAGGGTGTTAAAAGGCATATCACGGGGCAGAGGGGCATATAGGAGGGTTGAGGCATATCAGGGAGGCAGAGTGGCATATGGGGGGGTATAAGGCATTTCTGGAGGCAGAGTGACAGGGAGTAAAAGGCATTTCTGGAGGCAGAGTGGCATATAGGGTATTAAAAGGCATATTATGGGGCAGAGTGGCATATAGGAGGGTATAAAGCATATCGGGGAGGCAGAGTGGCATATAGGGGGGCATAAGGCTTTTCTGGAGGCAGAGTGCCCCATGATATGCCTTTTAACGCTCTTTATGCCACTCTGCCTCCAGAATGCCTTATACCCACTATATGCCACTCTGTCCCATGATATGCCTTTTAACCCCCTATGTGGCATATAGGGGGTTAGAAGGCATATCATGGGACAGAGTGGCATATAGGGGGTATAAGGCATTTCTGGAGGCAGAGTGGCATATAGGGGGTTAGAAGGCATATCAGGGGGGGCAGAGTGGCAAGCCTGGGGGCAGAGGTGCCTAACTCGGGGTTAGGTTCTCAAATGAAAGGAAATAAAAACCAAACATGTCTCAATCATAGCTTTTATTAAATATGGAAAAAAATAGTCTACATGAATTAATAAAGAAATAAAAGTTTCTTACCAGAATATCGTGAAGAATAATGTGATCAGTGTTTTGTTCCACTGAATAAAATGGAACTCTTTCATCTAAAAATGTTCGCAGTAGCAAATGTTTTGATCCATTCTGTGTAATGTATTTAATTTATTAGGGCCTTTTAACACTTTTGCTTTCTGGCATTTTAATACAAATAATGAGATAAAAAGAATGGCGAATAGTGTGACGCGGGTGTGTATAAGGGGTGCGTGTGGGTATAAGAGCTTCACCGTGAGATAAACTATATGGGGCTGGTCTCCAAATTTTTCCAGCGCTGCTTTTCAGTCCCAGTCCGGCCCTGGCGCTGTATACAGTAATATAACCCCCAGCGCTGTATACAGTAATACCCCCCCAGCGCTGTATACAGTAATATAACCCCCAGCGCTGCTTTTCAGTCCCAGTCCGGCCCTGGCGCTGTATACAGTAATATAACCCCCAGCGCTGTATACAGTAATACCCCCCCAGCGCTGTATACAGTAATATAACCCCCAGCGCTGCTTTTCAGTCCCAGTCCGGCCCTGGCGCTGTATACAGTAATAACCCCCCCCCCCCGGGCTGTATACAGTAATAATCCCCCCAGCGCTGTATACAGTAATATACCCCCCAGCGCTGTATACAGTAATATAACCCCCAGCGCTGTATACAGTAATACCCCCCCAGCGCTGTATACAGTAATATAACCCCCAGCGCTGCTTTTCAGTCCCAGTCCGGCCCTGGCGCTGTATACAGTAATATAACCCCCAGCGCTGTATACAGTAATATAACCCCCAGCGCTGTATACAGTAATACCCCCCCAGCGCTGTATACAGTAATATAACCCCCAGCGCTGTATACAGTAATATAACCCCCAGCGCTGTATACAGTAATATAACCCCCCAGCGCTGTATACAGTAATATAATCCCCAGCGCTGTATACAGTAATATAACCCCCAGCGCTGTATACAGTAATATAACCCCCCCAGCACTGTATACAGTAATATAACCCCCCAGCGCTGTATACAGTAATATAATCCCCAGCGCTGTATACAGTAATATAACCCCCAGCACTGTATACAGTAATATAACCCCCAGCGCTGTATACAGTAATATAACCCCCAGCGCTGTATACAGTAATATAACCCCCCAGCGCTGTATACAGTAATATAACCCCCAGCGCTGTATACAGTAATATAACCCCCCAGCGCTGTATACAGTAATATAACCCCCCCAGCGCTGTATACAGTAATATAATCCCCAGCGCTGTATACAGTAATATAACCCCCCAGCGCTGTATACAGTAATATAACCCCCCAGCGCTGTATACAGTAATATAACCCCCAGCGCTGTATACAGTAATATAACCCCCCAGCGCTGTATACAGTAATATAACCCCCCCAGCGCTGTATACAGTAATATAACCCCCCAGCGCTGTATAGAGTAATATAACCCCCCAGCGCTGTATACAGTAATATAACCCCCCAGCGCTTGATGGAGATTTTTTTTCTGTTCACTCACTGCATTTTTTTAAATAAAAATAAACTAACATGTCTATTTTTTTTAAAGAATTTTCCGTACCTGCACTGTATGTGCCAGATTATAGAAATCTTTTTGGAACTTTCAGATTTTTCCAGTACACTCTAAAAGTCCCTTTTAAGTTTGATCCTTACTAAATACTCCATAATCCTGGCACGGCTGCATTCTGAAGGTTCTCCACTAGATGTCACCAGAGGTTTTGCAGATCAAAGCTGTGTAAAAAAAAACGAATACATAAAAAAAAAAACTAAACATAAAAAAGTAAAGAAATTAATCCATAAAAGGACATTTTTAAATCCCTTAACAAGCCCATTCAAATCTTACCTAATTAAAAATGGAAAATATACAAAAATACCCATCTTAAAAACAATTCCATGGGGGCAATTTGATTTTTAGAGGTGCTAAAATAACTATTGCTGTAGCAAAAAAGTTTTTGTTTTTTTTCTTGAAGTTACCACAAACTTTGAAAGAGATTGGTGACAACATGGTGTTGTCTGGCTGGTTTGACACGTAACTCTACGCCATGTCCTGGCGGTATTGTGTTACTACAGCATGGGGTTCCTGCATTCGCTATCTAGATTTATTACTGCCCTCATTTATTGATATCAGTATGTATATATATATATATATATATATATATTATATAGCGCTCCCAATGTACGCAGTGCTTTTCACAAAAGATAGAGTATAACAAACCTGTATTAACAGAAAGACAATATATATATATATATTTAAATCATTTAGTGAATAGAGGGTATTTTTATGTTTTATCACCTAATTTTTATATATTATATCGGGGTTAATAGTTATAGTTAAGGTTACATACAAGAGGTATATTGCTTGTATATACTTTGAGTTATTAATTCAATACTGAAATATACCATAACAGGCTGCCTGCTCCAAGGAATGATCCCTGTTCAAAGGCAGATATCTTCTCCCCCGACATACTTCAATGAGCAGTTTACGTAAACTGCTCATTGGTCACTGACCAAACTATCAGCAGCACCAGAGATGTTAGAGCAGCCTTCCATTGGGTCCTCTTGAAGGCTTCTGCCCTTTCCTGAGAGGGTGGTAGATAAATAGAACAGCCTCCCAGTAGAAGTGGCAGAGGGTAATAGAGTGAGGGAATTTAAGCATGCATGGGATAGTCATATGGCTCCCAATGACGAGACCAACGACTGATTAAGTCAGAAATAAAGCGACTAGATGTAACCAAATGGGTTTCATCTGCCATTAAATTCTGTTTACAACTCCAATAAAACATAATCCAACAAAATATAAAATTTTAAATAAATAAATGGGGGCTGTTCATTTAACATGCAGACCTATTGACTTCACTAAGCATTAAGAAGGCTTCTAGACTGTAAGCTCTTTAAGCAGGGCCCTCCAAATTCCAAAATTGTGATGCGCTACTCATCCAACCATGTCTTTATGGACCTTGCTTTGTGCACCATTATACGGACAAAAATATTGGGACGCACCTCTATTATTTAAATCAGAGTTCTGGCCGCTTACTTCCAGTGGAGGAAAATCTTAATGCTTCAGCATTCATCTTGGACAATGCTCGGCTTCCAACTTTGTGGGAACAGTGTGGGGGAAGACCCTTTTCTGTTCCAGCGTGACTGTGCCCCAGCGCACAAAGCAAGGGCCATAAAGACATGGCAGGATTAGTTTGGGGTGGAAGAACTTGACCGGCCGCACAGAGCCCTGACCTCAACCCCATCGAACTCCTTTGGGATGAACTGGAACGGTTGACACTTGTATCAGATAACTAGAGTTGTAATCAAAGTATATAATAGGGTTTCCATCCGGATGCAAATTGTAGACATGGCCCCGAGCAGTTCCAATACCATGTCTGAAGGAAACCCCAAATATATCTTTAAGGGTATCTTTCATTCAGCCCGCTAAATAAACCAATGTGAAATGAAAGTGTGAATTAGTGAGTGACTGTAAAAGTGTTTGTGTGTATCATATGTATAATTGTGGAAAGGCAAAGATGGTGCAAGCAGGGTGTATATGGGACAAAGATGGCACAAGCAGGGTGTATATGGGACAAAGATGGCACAAGCAGGGTGTATATCGGACAAAGATGGCACAGGCCGGGCTGTTTGGGGACAAAGATGGCACGACCTATGTGTGTTATCTGGGTGCTGGTCAGGTTTTATGTGGGCAGTGTGGACGCCAGGGCTGGCTTTGGGGTGTGCAACCTGTGATCAATGCCTATAATTTAGGGAGGGGGGGGGTTACCTTTAATGCTAAGTTTTTATGCGAATTCCAATTTATCCATATCTGCTATGCTACGTTTCCATACGTTATTTATATATACCTGCAAATACAGGGTTTGTATGTCTTATTCAGTTTATCAATACCTGCAATTATGTTTCCATGTATTTGATCTATACCCTCAGTGCTGAGTTTACATGCGCGTTCCAGTTGATCTATACCTGTTACCATGGGCGTAGGAACCAGGGGGGGGGACAGATCACTCCCAGTAACTCATGCGGGGGGGGAGCGATAATTAAGAAATCCCCCCCAGGGCCGTAGGAACCCCCCAATAGGAACGCCACAAATGCGGCCCGCGTAAGATCGGCAGCCAGGGCAACCACAGAGGAACCGGAACCCAGCAGAGTTCACGTGACATTACATCACATCCTGCTTCCTCTGTGCAGTACCAGAGAACGCAGAGGGAGTCCGCGCCCTCTGCTGAAGCCTGTGAGCGGCATCGAGGAGCTGCAGTGCAGGTAAGGGGGTGGGGAGGGTGTTTGAATGAGTATTCGTGATTGAGGGAATGAATCTATGAATGAATGAGTGTATGTGTGTGTGTTATAGCATGGATGTGTAAGTGCTGGAACCTAGGCATGATGGGACTGTGATTGATGTTAGCAATCACACTCCTATCATGCCAAGTCAGCCAGTACATGCTGAAACCTAGCTAGCTGCCCCCCTTGTGTATTGATGCTGCCAGCAGTATGGGGTCTGCACATCACTTACAGCCACCCTGTACCAGCATGTACTGGCTGACTTGGCATGATAGGAGTGTGATTGCTAACAGCAATTACAGTCCCATCATACCTAAGTTACAGCATTTACTGGTTGGATGTGTAAGTGCTGGAACCTAGGCATGATGGGACTGTGATTGATGTTAGCAATCACACTCCTATCATGCCAAGTCAGCCAGTACATGCTGAAACATAGCTAGCTGCCCCCCTTGTGTATTGATGCTGCCAGCAGGGGTCTGCACATCACTTACAGCCACCCTGTACCAGCATGTACTGGCTGCCTGGGTATGATAGGAGTGTGATTGCTGTTAGCAATCACACTCCTATCATGCCAAGTCATATTGCTAATTTTTTTTGTCCAATTGTGGTGTGTTACCTACTTTAATTAAAAATGTGAGTTTTTATTATTATTTTTAAAGGTGGGGGGTCATTTTCGGTTTTGGCTAAGTGAACCGTGAATGTTTTGGTCCAGAATTTTCATTTCGGTGCATCCCTAGAATAAATAGAACTATTTCATTTTTAATTATCCTGATTCCTGAATTTGTAGTCACAAAACTTTCTAGGCCCAGAAATCAGTGAGAGGAAAAGTAAACGTTTTGTGTCATTTACTTTATTTTAATCTGCATATTTTATTTAAGGCCATATTTTCTCACAGTGAAAAATGAGTGCGGCCCGCGCACGTATACAATTCTGATGAAGTGGCCCACTGCAGAAAAAACTTGGACACCCCTGGGGTAGCTAGTGAGAAGGGGGGGGTAGGGAGAGGGTAGCTAGTGAGAAGGGGGGGTAGGGAGAGGGTAGCTAGTGAGAAGGGGGCGGTAGGGAGAGGGTAGCTAGTGAGAAGGGGGCGATAGTGAGAGGGTAGCTAGTGAGAAGGGAGGGTAGGGAGAGGGTAGCTAGTGAGAAGGGGGGGTAGGGAGAGGGTAGCTAGTGTGAGAAGGGAGGGTAGGGAGGGGGGTAGATAGTAAGAAAGTGTGAGAGGGGGTAGATAGTGTGAAAGTGGGGATCTGATGGGGGAAAATGCTGTCCCCCCCAGATTTTTAGGCGTTCCTACGCCCATGCCTGTTACATTTCCATACATTGCTATTGTATACCTGCAAATACAGGATTTGTATGTCTGATTCTGTTTATTTGATCTATACCTTCCATGCAGAGTTCATTGCTGTTTGTCTGTTTTTGGTTATTAGTGTGGCAGAGGAAGAGCGTGCGTGCGTGGTGTGCGAGCCTGTCCTGCCACTTAACTTACAGTAGGAACTATTTAATTTTTCTTCAGGGGACAAAACTTTCAAGGCCCTGAAATCATTTAGTGTAAAAGTTAAGGTATTGTGTTATTTACTCTATTTATTTCAAGGATTAGTGGCACTAAATTGTGGCTTCAGGCTTCCCATGTTGAATGATCAAGTATAATGTTAGTCCAGTAACAAAAAGTATCATTCCATAGCACATTACTTTTGGCAAATTATATATATATCGTTTCAGTGGTAGGATTTAACGGTGGAAATTATTAATTCCTCCCCAGTTTTGACTGTGGTATCTTATGTGTCCCCACTATATATTGTTTCTAGAGTCGCCGCTGTTCCTCCCCATTATGTTACTGTTTAAAACAGCCAATGTCATACTGACAGTGTATCAGGAGTCGACAATTCTCTGAATTCAGAGCATTTTTGCTTTTGATACATAAATATGATTTGTGCCCCCCCCCGGACGTTATCCGTTATCTCACTTAATGAAGATAGACACCCACAAATACATTTATATACATTCTTCATTTTTATAAGTATTACATATACTCTGACATTGCTGGCGTTTTTATTCAATTCTGAAAAAAAAAAAAAAAGATTCTTAAAATTAGAAAAATAACGATCGCATTACCCTAGAGAAAATTTACCAATTTTTTTTTTTTACATCCCCTCCCCCACCCCCTTTTCCCCCCTCCGCGAGAACTCTTAGCAGTCCAAAGTTTTCAACAGACGAATGATGGCAACAGAAATATTGCAATTTTATTTAATTTGCTCAAAAAAACAAAAAACTTAGAATGTACTAAATCTTAAAACAGAAAACAAACAATGGTTAAAAAAATACAGAGATGGGTTGTGGGGGGAGGGGAGGGGGAAAAAAGTGGCAAATCAAGAAGTTAACATTCATTAGTGTTTCTGAATTTCGCTTTAAATGTCACACATGGGGGGGAGGGAAAAAAATGGCGACGACGAGGACAGTGAAATCGTGATTAGAATGAGTAGAGATTTCAGCACCAGCACTCAGATTTGTACATTCAGTTTGGTTGTGATTGATTTCGGAACCACGCGGGTATAAACTCCTCACAACTCAAGGTCACAGTGTTGGAAAAGCAGAATGCTCCTCTGGAAATACCCCCCCAAAAGCCTTTGGCGCCCAAGGAAAAAAAAAAGAAAAATTATGGATCGCGAAGCCCCCCCCCTAATAAACCTGTACACAAAAAGGGGAAAAAAGTCAAGGCTAAGATACAATTGTGTGGGTTGTTTTTTTTTTATAGATGAAAGAAAATATAGACCTTCGGGATTTGAAACACTGAAATCTCTAATGAAAGCATTTATGGATCCAGCGGGTCTGGAGATATCAAACCAAAAGAAAAAAAAAAAAAAAAGCGATGGTGAGCGGGGGAGGGGAGACAAAAAAAAAAAAATGGGAACACACGGTGAAGACATTGGAATACTATAGAACTGAAGTCATGTTAAATTTCAGACCAAGGCACAAAACGTATAGTGCATAAACCAATTCCGCTCGAGACCCAGAACGCCCATTGTCTATTACTTTGGACTGTTTGCGGTCGTAACATTTAGCCTCGAACTTGTTCTAGAAACACAAAGAACTCTTTATACATGGCGGGAACGCTCGAACGACGGAAGCGTCTGCAGAAAAAGGTGGACGTTTACTGTAGAGAAGGATTTCTTTTTTTCCCCCGTTTGAGTAAAAGCGGGTCGGTGCGCGGAGCCGACGGCGATGCCCTCCCGTCTTCTGACCATGCACGACAGTTTATTTGGGAAAAGACAGAGTCCGCGCCTGTGTTGGAGACCGAAGTCCTTGTTCGGAATCTCCTTTAGACGTCATTTGCTTTGGTGACCAGCACTTTAGTGGGTTTGATTTTAATACGGTTCTGCCGATGGGGGAGAAAAAAGAAAAAGGAAAAAAAACGTAGAGGAGCCTTGTTCTCTTCCGGCAGACTCCGTGGTGAGTATGGCACTGTTCCGCCGGCAGTAACATTCCATGAGGATTCGCTTTAAACCATCGTGGACGTCTCCTCGAAGACCGTCGAGGTTCAAAGAGCAGCCTCCCGACGTGCCGAGCTGTGTCGTCGTGTACTACAGGCCCAACGGGGTGATCGCGTCCGCAGCCTTCGTGCCGTCGTGTAGGACGCATCCATCAGGCACGTCACGCCGTGACCTTATCCCAGAACCCGGATGGATCAAAAACCGGAAGCAAGAGGATACGGCCAGACGTTTATCGCGGCGGTTAGCGGATATCGCCTCCCTGTAGCTACACGCGTCTACCTATAGTAAATAGGACCGGAGAGAAATGAGGGGTACATGGAGGGTATTTAGTATGAATGGCGGCACGCTCTGGATCATCGGGGGGGGGGGGGGGGCAGATTCTTGGGTCGTGGTACCGATTACGTAAAATAAGAATTCCCGTGCAGAAAAGCGCTAGATCTTAGCATACCGAAGGAGATCAGATTCAACGCTATACCTTGCATTAGGAAAGTATTTGGCTAGGCACCTATTTATCATCTTTGCCTTTTCTCCCCTCTTTAAATTGAATCTATAAAGTTAAACAGAGGCATTCCGTCAATTTATATAACAAAACAAACAAAAAAAAATTAGCAAAACCGTCTATAGGCGATTCTCCCGAAACCGTGCCCGCGATCCCTCGCTTCCGGACGAGCGCACGGCCGGCGTATACAGAATGTCGATACCGTTATTGGGGGAATAATCAAATATTATAGGAAGACAGACCCGAGTTACGCCTGCAGTCCACGACCGTACGACCCGCTAGGACCGGTCTCTTAAAAAAAACATTTGCGCTCCTATATGTGCAATCTCATCGCGACGTGGTTTGCGTTCGCACTGCAAGCTCCGTATACCGGTGAAGAAGTAACTTCTGCTTAATCGTTACAGTAACATTAAGACTGGTTTTTTTTCCTGTTGCTCTCAAAGTGCAGAAAAAAAAAAAGCAGAAAAACCAGGAGATTTTCATATACATCCAGAGAGAAATCTGTAAAGTCCGATATATATATATTGAGTGAGAGATATATATATATATATATATATATATATATATATACTGTTCCCCGTTTGCTTAGAAAGTGAAGCGATCGTGTCCTGGCTGTCCGGAGGCCGCTCTATGAACTGTTGGATTTTCCAAGTTCGTGTCTGATGGCTGGGAAGAGAAAGAAAAGGGGGGAAAAAGTTAGAAATAATTTATAAAGTTAGAATGTTGAGCCCTAAACGGAGTGTAGTCTACAGTAATCGAGTAGCACCGAAGGAGCTCAGCTATTCCATATCGCTCCTAGAATGGAAGTTGCCAGCTGCGGTATTTAGGCGACATTCCCTACTCTTTATGGCGCGTTAACGGAGTTCTCCGTGGACTTTAATCAGAGGAGGCCTCTGGGTGATTAAGACTAAGGAATGCATTACTTATAAGGCAGCATGATAAAGGCTCAGTGTGTTTGAGCCGATAGGGTTGAGGAAAGTATTGGAACGTATATCTAATATGCCAACGCTATTATGTTGAGAAAAAAAATGTTTAGATATCATCATTATCCCTTTTTAAAGCCCCATTAAAGGGAGTTTGTTAATTAAATAAACTTTCAACTAAGGGATTTATTCACTAAAATAGTAGCTTGTAGGAGAGCCGCATTCATTATGCATTATGAAGGGACAACCTCGGTAAGCTTCTCCTGCATTTCTTCCAGAGAAGCTCACTGGGGTTGGTCCTTCATAATGCAGAGTGAAACTGCAACTCTCCTGCCAAATCCCACCAAAGAGACCTCTAAGATACAGCCCAGAACGTCCCCCCCCAAAAAAACAGAAGGACCATAAACGCAAGCTCTTTGGGTCAGTCTTCAACGGCTTAAGTCTGCAGCGCTTGTAGTCCATCTTTCAGACAAGGATGGTGTCCCTGTCCTTCAGACAAGTCCCTGTGTACTTTCCCACACCGTAAGAACATCCTTAAGAGACGTCCCAAGAAAACGTAATATTGGATTAAAAGAATAACTGGGCGGAAGGCAACCAGGATAATCCCGCTGGGCCAAAACTCCTTCAAACCAGGAGAAGTTGGCGAATAAACACGTCTGCGAAACCCGGTCACTGTACAGGATCCACAGTAACGCAGAGTATACTCACCATCGATGAGTTCCTCCTTAAGTTTTGATAATTCTTTCCTCATTTCTTCTAAAATGTCCTGAAGGGGCAAAGGGGAGATCATAAGCCAGGGTTTGACAAATGCCAGGTAGTCCGGGCCATTTTTAGATTGACCTCTCTGGGTCTCTGACTTGCGGCTTTTGTCGTCTGCGTTCATATATATTTTTATTGTTATTTTTTTTATTTATTTTTTTTTAACCGATTTTGGGTAACGTGGAGACTCAACTGAAGGGCTATGATGGCCCGGTGCAAAAAAGCCAAATCAGCCAAATGACACCAAAAAGGCTACATGTATTTTATACCTTTCTATAAAGGCATTACATGCATTGGTATCGTTACAAAGGATAGGCAGACATTGGGGTAGGTGGGGGGGGGGGGCATTCTCATTTGAAATGTGCGCTTCATGGGGGGCACCAACAGTACCTGCTTCAGTCTGTCATAGTCCAACGCCTCGGACTGCACTCCGTTGGCACTGGGCTGCCCAGACGGTGTAGACTTTGGTCTGCAGTTAAAAAACACGAGAATAACTTCCACGTTTCACTAATCACCCCCCGACTTGGAGAGTCCATACCGAACCCCGACATATTACACGGCAGCTTAATACCATCAAATATTGGGGAAGAAAACCAACTTGTAACCATGACAGAGTCCGATGAACCAAATATACTCACAGGGAACAGGTTATAAGGGTAAAGGATTATAAAATAACTTCTGTATAGTCGGATACGGATGCTTTCCCAGATGCATGATTCTTAGAGTTGAGTGCTAACAGTCTACTTAGATTGTATCTCTCGCAAGAATGTATCTCACAAAAACATGACAGACGTTTAACGTAGAGATCTTCGACGTTTGAAACGGACAGAAAACAAATCTATATAACAAGTATCTGCGCGATGATTCACCTGGAGATAACGGGGGACTTGCTGCCGTTTAACGTATTAGTCCTTTCCCAGGGCTTCCTAGTGGGCTCTGCAAGTAAAAATAAATACACGTCAATGCAGAACGTCACCCGGAAAAGTATTTTCTTATTCCCATCAGACATTCCCAGAGCACTCACCGGGTGTGCCGGCCGAGGGGACTCTCGCAGGAACGATCTCGGGCTCTTCCTGCACGCGAAAAAAGCGTATGATGTAAAACACATGAAACTGAGAAAAACTAAGCGTGGACTCAGTGGAACGAATCTGCAGACCTGGGGGCTGCTAGTGAAGTCTGTTCATCCATAGACTTTTAGTAGTCAGATTGCCTGGCTGGGTAATTAAGACCGAGTCATTCTATTGTTCCCCACAGGCGGTATCATAAGGAGTCGGGGTGTTTAGTAGATTGGGTACCAGATAGAGCAGGAACTCATAGAAATGGTTAAATATGCAGCGGCCTGAAAACATTGCCCCCCCTCCCCCCTCCAAAGCAGCGTCACATTTATATATGGCTTAAATAAGCAAGATTAATGACAGACATCACGAGCACGTTTCGTCAGTGGAGATGGGGTCTCCAATGTATGAAAAGGTTTGGGGCAAACTTGGACGTGCGGCCCATGGGCTCAGCGCAACGTATTCGTGTAGCGCGGTTCCATTTTACTTACCGGCTTCTCCTCTTTCGGCTCGGACTCCACCGTTGGTCCTTTTTCGGCAATCCGCCTCCTGTTGGAAACGAGAGCGGTGGTTAAATCAGCTCTTACGCCCCGCGGCGTTTCTGCTCAGGGGTCGCACCGGACAGTACCTTCGTGCCAGCAGGGCGCTCATTTCTTCCATGAGTCCTCCGCCTCCCATGGGGAGAGGTCCATTTCCGCGACTAGGTTCAGTTTTGGCAGCCGACGAGCCCGCTCCTGCGGCGACTGCGACCCCTGGGCCAGAGGAATCCTCGCTCTAATGGAAAATAGAACAGAATTATTAAATTCTGAACAAACGCTGAATGGAACGCGATTACGAGCTTTATCCAGGAGACAAGCAAAAGGCGAAGGTTCTCCTTTCTACGTAAAATAGCGGACGTTAAGGGTACCAAAAATGTTCTCGTGCTTCAACAAAACTCTAGTATTTGACACTATTTCTCAAAACCTTAGCTAACTCTGTGAAAACCTTGAAGAACTGGTAAAAAACGCCCTAAACGTTTATAAATATAAATAATAAACCATTGTGCTTGGTGTAAATGAGGAAGATAACATGGAAGTAAGAAGAGCTCCTTACCCTGGACACCTTTCTCAGTCTGGCTCCGGCAAGCGCGGCAGCCAAGCCCGCCAAAGGACGGTTTTCTTCTGAGCCAATGGAAGCCCCCGCCGACGGAAGAGGAGGAGCTGGAGGCGGCGGCGGAGCCGGGGGAGGAGCCTGGCTAGTTTTGGGTGGAGGTCCAGGAGGAGGCGGTGGCCCCGGCGGTGGTGGCGGCCCCGGCGGCGGTGGGACGTGAGCTGAAGGAGGAAGTGGAGGGGGTATTGGGGGAGGTGGGGGTCCAGCTGCTGCCGGTAAACTCTGGCCCGGTGGCAAAGGGGGAGGCGGAGGAGGTGCAGGAGGTCCGGGGATGACACCTACATAGAAGAAACAGGGGCAATTAAACTTATATGCAAACAAAACAGTATAGAAGGACAATCTTACAGATAATGGAACGTAAACGGACGCGCGGTCACCGGCCTCTAACGGGGGACTGGTGTTAAAATGTTAAGATCTACATTAAAAAGTTAGAGTCAAAACTTTTCACAACAAGTTTTAAAAATAATAATAATAACCCCCTCTACATGCAAAGGGAGATCAAATAATACGAGGGGGCAGTTATAGAAATCAGAGAGCAAAAGGTATCATTGTTAAGATTACGGAAGGTTAAGCTGTGTCTGGGGGGGGGCAGTGGTAAAATAAGATGTTTATGAGCATTTTAAAACATGCGCCATTTATGGGGGTGGGGCCTCAAACGTAAACATTTCTAATTATGACCCAAAAGCTGAAGATCTAACTGCGCTGCTCTTAAAATGGAAGGTACCGGGCAAAATGGTAATAAAACTTGCTTTTCTACTTCAAATAGAAGAAAAACAAACAAAAACAAAACAAAACTGTATAGTTGGGGGGGGGGTCATAAAAAAAAATAAAATCTAAGTATATATAGGAGGCAGAAAGGGATTTCCGGAGCAGGGGGAGGGGGAGGGGGTCATATGCGAATGCGGCATTCGGTTATGTGGCCCGTGTGAACGAAGCCATTATGTAAGGAAAATGAGAATTTATTACCACGTTTTTGGTTCATCGGGGCTGCCAACGAGATCTCGGGCTCGGGTTTAAGCTTTAGGTCGCAATACCCCACGTTAAATGTTTGCAGCCCACCCAACAAACCTGCGGACAGCCCTGATTCACATAGTAGTATGGAGTATGGAGAAGGCTCAATGTTCACTTTTTTTTTTTTTGTAGACCAACCTTCATTACACACAAGCTTGATGAACACAAGCGCAGGTTAGTCGAGTAAGTCGCGGTGACAGAAAGCCTTACCCGGGTGGGTCGTAGGGTCAGTCAGCTGAGAGGTGGTGATCAAGTCTGGCTGAGAAGCACGGGGGTCTCCCAGCACAGAGTTTAAAGAGTTCTCAACAGATGCGGGGGAAGCTGCAGAGGGAGAAGGGAGAACACCAGGCTGGGATGAGGGTGCCGAGACAACAGAGGTGCCGGGAGAAGGGCTGACGGCTGGAGGTGAAGACAAAGAGAATGGTGGGAATGATGGGAGTGGAGGTGGAGCGGGTGGTGCAGGATGAGGGAGCGAAGTGGGAGATGCGTCGTAAGAAGAGCTATCGGCGTGCCCGTTTGGAGCGGTGGGTATGAGGGCCAGCTGAGCCAAATGGCCGGACGTGGAGACTAGATGGACCGCCCTGGGACCGGTGGCTTTCCCGGGAGGGCTGCTGATCATGACCGGAGGAGAGGGAGGGAGCGGCGCAAAGTTAGAAGCAGACCAGGAGATGGGCTTTGCGGGAGGTGGCGGCGGCAGGGGAGCAGGATTCACCGGAGAAGGGGGTCGGGAGATTTTATTGAGGGGTCGAGGAACTGTGGCATAATGGGGAAGAACAGGATGGAAAGCTGAGCCTAAAGAAGTAGCAAAACGTGACGCGGAGTGCCGCAGGGGAGGCGTCGGCGGCGTGGAGTTAATGGATGAGGAGTTCACGACTACAAAGTCAGCCATGGAGTCTGTACAGAGAGAGGCTGCCGGGACAGAAATGGCTTTAGCGTAAGATATGGGAGATGGCGAATGAGGCTGGCAGCCGGAGAAGTCATGGTGGGGGGGGTTATATAATGAATTGTCGAAAGAGGACTCTGGAGAGGACAGCAGCCACAGACAGGACGGAAAACAAAACAGAAGGGGGAGAGAGAGAGAGAAAAAAAGGAGCGAATGAAGCAACCAAACCAGCATTCAAATGAAAAAAAAAAAAAAAGTACAAACAAAAACGGTTAGTATCGGGAGATTAGGCAAAAGAGGACGTTATCGCATGAAATTAATCTCAGCGTAGTTGGTAAATAATTCAACAATCAAAAAGTAATGTTACAAAGAATAAGAAAATAATTGTGAGCAAAGGCTGCCCCGCGGGCACTAACGGAATTTTCAAAATATTAATGTATTAAACGATGGAGCCGGTGCCAGGGACCTCATCGCCAAGACTAAATGAAGAGATTCAAACACAACCTACAAAGGAAAATCGCAGACATTCCAAGCAACTGTACCCATAAAACAAATAAAAAAAAAATATATATATTTTTTTATTATTATTTTTATTTCGTTCACATATTTTCTCTGAATTCCTCGGAAAGTCTCCACTAAATTCTCCCCTTGGAAGGTCTTTATAATGCGTGGAACCGCGCTTTTCTGAGTTTTGGATTCTTATTCTATTTGCTTTATGCGACTTCGTTGGGCTAACGAAAGGCCCCACAGAAACGGATACAATTAAGTAGCCCTTTGCGGTCACTTCTTGGTCACCGCTCGTTAAGGAAGGTAATTCTAGCCCGTAGTTAAACGGATAAATGCTTGGAAGGGGACATCATTGATTTACCATCAAGCAGTGGCAAGAAATGGCAGATCGTGGAGAGGGCAGCTGCTGCAGTCTCGTCTTAGATTCAGGAGCCGTATGTCTATCGCATGCATGTTTAATACCCTCACTGTATTACCCTCTACCACTTCTGCTGGGAGGCTGTTCCAATTATCTACCACCCGCTCAGTAAAGAAATAAATTTAAAAAAAAAAAAATTCAACCAATCGTGTGTTGCTGCAGGAGGGCTATTCTTACCAGCGTTGGACAGTCTCTGCTCCTCTTCCCATTCCAGCTGCTCCTTTTCCAGCTCTTCCTGCAGCTCTCTCTCTTTCCTCTCCTGCTCCAGTCTCTCCTGTTCTTGCAGCTCACGCTCTAACTGCTCTTTCCTCTCCCTCTCTAGCCGCTCTCTCTCGCGCTCCAGCTGTTCTTGCTCCAAACGTTCTCTCTCCAGTCTCTCTCGCTCCAATTGTTCCCGCTCCAGTCTCTCCCGCTCCAGACGCTCCCTTTCGGTTCTCTCCCGCTCCAGACGCTCCCTTTCGATTCTCTCCCGCTCCAGCCTCTCCCTTTCAATTCGCTCGCGCTCCATCCGTTCCCGCTCCAGCCTCTCGCGCTCCAGCTCCTTCTGTCGCTGCTGTTCCTGCAGCTGCCTGAAAAGTAACGGGGAGAGCGGTTATAAGAATAAAAGGAGCCATAGAAACCATCAAAGGCCTCGGATCAAATGCCATTAATATGAATATTTTAATGGAAACTAATCGTCCTCTCTGTCGTCAAACGAAACCCCAGCAAAAAAAAAAAACAAACAAAAAAAAAAAAAACGTTCCTCTGCGCATGAGAGGATTATTTGCCCTGACCAGGGGCAGGTATGTTAGCCGTTTGTGCTTATAAGCCGGCCAATGCCTAGAACAAACCAAATTTGACTCAAAAGTTTGGGGTCACCGGAAAACAAGGACATTTCTAGCTGTAGCATAATTACAAAAAGGTTTCTAACCATCAATTAGCCTTTTACGCTTGGATCAGTGAACACAACGTGCCATTGGAACACAGGAGTGATGGGAGTGATAAAGGGCCATTGGAACACAGGAGTGATGGGAGTGATAAAGGGCCTCTGTACGCCTATGAAGAGAATCCATTAAAAATCAGCCGTTTTCAGCTACAATAGTCATTTACAACATTAACCCCATCTGCGCTGGATTTCTGATCCATTTCATGTTATTTGCTTTTCTTTCAAAAACAAGGACATTTCTAAGTGACCCCAAACTTTTGAAAAGTTGTGTAAATACACACAGAGTTCTATAATGAGACATTAGTGAACAGAAAAAATACAAGCTGCGTATATACTGTATGTGTTATATATATATATATATATATATTAGAAGATAAATATAGGCACATGGCAAGGACTGTGGCTTATTTTATCTCACTGCGGTCGTGTATTTAGGAAGGGCACGGATTTCATCCAGAAGCTACAGTGAGGACGGAGCGAACGATTGATGTTCCGATGTATGGAGACGTCTGGAGTAAGTTACCCAACCATGGGCCACCCCAACCCTGACGGCAGCTACCGGCACAACTACTCCACCGACGCTCCCCCACTGCCGTCCGCAGGGCCCCGGGGTATCGCGTCACATTACGCCGGAGGAGGCGCACAGCGATAGAGAGCGGGCTGTAGGAAGCGCACGAACCTGCACCAGAGCAGCGTAAAACACACAAAGCCCCCCCTTAACCAACCTCCATCATACATAAAATAACTTAAAACGAGTCAAATTAATTATTACGTTACTTTTTAGGGGAAGCTTGCCCAGAGGTTTAGGGAACTACTTTATCATACATACATACATACAAAACTCTGCGGCGGAATCAAAGGAATATCGTGAATAAGAGCAACACATTCATGCACATTCATTCATGCACGCGCTATATGCTGCTCGGCGGGTAACACACTCTGTAATAGAATATCACACATTGTCCAGCCAAACAGAAATGTGACGGCGACAACATCTTACACCAGCGCGTTGTTTTTGTCTGTATCTCGAAGTATTTATTTAGGTTTAAAACATTAGAAAGCCGGTATTTGTATCAAAATGAGACAGAACTAGTGTAACGATGTCTTATTTTTTTTTACTTTACCGAGAGGGTGGTAGATAAGTGGAACAGCCTCTCAGCAGACGTAGTAGAGGGTAATACAGTGAGGGGGTATTAAACATGCATGGGATAGACATATTTTGTAGTCAGGGGCATGGGATCATTTTAAATGTTACCCGTATGCTGCCCTGGAACATGAATACACCATTTCTATGAAAGGATTTATATACATGAATACACTACTGGGGGCAACAAGCTAAGAGGAAGACCCAGCTTCCCGGTTCTGGGGCAAGTATTAAGTCCTCGAGTAAATCCGCCGCCCCTCTACGCAGGTACTTACAGCAGGAGCCGGTCCACCCGCGGCCCATTTCCCTTTTGAAGTACAATGTAGCAGCCGTGCGGCTTCATCCTCATTACACGCCGGGAGAGATCTCCCCGTGGGGCCACCGTCGGCTTTTTATAGGGCCGTAACAGTGACTTCCATGCTATAAATAAATGGTGTCGCCCCCCCCCCCCCAAGCCACCAGGCTGTGGTCGGTGAGTCACGATGATGTCATCCCCGACAGCGTATTCCTCCTCTAGGCTGGCATTAGAGGCAACTTCTTTTTGGTGGCTCCCGTAATAAAAAAGCATTTGCTGCGCTTTCAAGTTCGTGCTGGCACCGAGGAACACTCAACCGCATCAAACAACATACTAACCAAGTGCCCTAGGTTTGGGACAGCCAGTCCCTCTTTAGAATTCCTAATAACTTTGTTGGGTATAGAAACATAGAATCTGCCGGCAGATCGGCCCCAATGTGTAAAGACTCAAACCTTGGTCTCGTCTTAGATTCAGGAGCCATATGTCTATCCCATGCATGTTTAATCCCCTCACTGTATTAGCCTCTACCACTTCTGCTGGGAGGCTGCTCCACCTATCTACTACCTTCCATTGAGGCCTCTGACCCTCTAGTGTTAGGTTCTGGCCTCATGTTGTAACATTTCTCCTTCTCCGAGATAAACTTCTGTTACACAATTACACAGATATAGATGTCTGATACATAAACGGCTATTAATAGATGCCCCGGGCTGCCCCCTCCCAGCCGCGCATTAACCTCTTCCTCTCTTGCTAGATTTATAATAATTTTAAGCATAAATTGAGCAGAGTTTTGCTCTCTACATATTCGTGAATTAACCCTCCGAGTCCAGGATCCGTGACACTTGTGACAGCGGACAGCTGGAAGTGAAGGGGTTAATGTCCTCGCCCCCCTCGGGAATGACATCAGTAGCAAAACACAGATTCCAGCGCCGGCTCCAAATGGATAATCTGTCAGCTTCCAAGCCGAGGGAGCGCGAGGGGGGACAAGAGCTTTAAATACCGGTGACGGAGCAGAGCTATAAGTAGGCCCTTGCGGCCCCGGCTCATCAAAACAGACCCCACGGGCTAGTCCTCCCCAGCTGTTTCTCCTGTGTAAACAGTGGGTGTCTTCTGGCAGCAGCCACTAAGTCACTCGGAACGGCTTCTCTTTAGGTGCATTGGGATTTGTTTCTCCAACATTAATGACCTTGACATAACATCTGGGGACGGCCATATCATAATATATTTACATAACGTACACACACACACACACACTCCATGAAACTGCTTACTCAGCAACGTTCGCCCAAACACACCGTATAAAGTCTGTAGGAGTGCTGAGCGAAGCACACGGATTCTTACGCCTGCCAAATAAACGGCTCACTACGTTTTTAATAGGGGGCCTACGTTACCTTATGGGGGTCTCCAGAAGTGGGGGCGCAGCCACCCCAAGAGACCTCGGTCCGGAAGCTCCCCACACTCGACAGACGGACAGAAGCCTCAAACAAACAAGCGTGTACTGTGTGGGGCCCCTAAGCACTTCCATCTACAACATGGCTCATTCTCTCGGCTCCCAGCGCCTTACAAAACATTGCTTTTCAAGTTCCTCCGTCGCTTTACATTAACAGTTGTGGTACGTATACGTCAATATCTAAAATCGATTTACAAAAAAAAAAAAAAAAAAAAAAGGAGCAGATCCCTTCATTTGTAGATATTAAAAAAAAAATAAAAAAATTAAAAAACCCTGCCACGAAATAATTTCCATATATTTTTTGGTGGTCGCTCAGCCCAACCCTAATATTTACATATTACATTACATATCCCTCTATCCCGTTTCAGATAAAAAACACTCTCTTCCCTGCCCTAACCCTAAAGTATAAACTTTTACAGTCTGTTACGTCGACGACCACTCGGTAACAAAGCTAAAAAAATATAAATACAAAGTGACTTAATGAAAGCACACACAATCCTGCCGCTCACCCAGTCGGCAATACGTCGGTATTCCTTGCCGGGCAGACATGCAGCAAACCGCGTGCGATGAGAGACTTCCAGAGCGCTCCCCAGAAGACGTGTGTCGGGTTTAGATAGCGGCTCTGCTTTTTAAGAGATGCCCTCTCATATATCTGAAATGTTGAGTCACTTTTTACTAGGAGCAGCTGGGTGATATTCCTTTACACGCAGTCAATGGCCTCTCTAACATAAAAGCTTGGGGGAGAAGCGAGAATGATTTGGAAACATAGTAGAACTTCTAGATGTTCTAGAACACTGAGGATAGTTGGGGCGTCTGAAGCTGCAGGAGCCACAGAACATCTCCGGAATACACGGCTGCATGGAGTTAACCGACCAAAGCTACGTAATACGCGGAGATCTTTATCGCTTAACCAATTCATTCACATTCATTACCTTCGCTGGATCTCCAGCTCCTCCTGGGATGGGCCATTTTGCACTTGAGAAGGTATATGAGAATTCTGCCGAGATAACGTTGGACCTGGGAAGAGAAAAGTATCAATAAGAACAGGTTTCATGCAACGATTTCCTGACGTGGAAAGCACAAAGCAGAAAAGTTGAGGAAAAGCAGATGAAGCGTAAGAATTAAGAATGTGCGAGGAATGAAGCCTTCTATGGGTCAACTGCTGACACGACGTAAAGGAACACTCAGCCAACAGAGAAGAAGAAAAACCCACCAAAAGATAACACTGGAAATAAAAAAAATAAAAAAAAATCAGAAGCGATAAAAATAGCCATTATCTCCCAGACGAAAAATATGCATAAAGGCAACATATTTAGGAATAACCCATATCGCGAGCGGTTTCCACATTAGCCGAACAAGAGACTCTTCAAAATACGGGACCAAGGGTCCAACAATATGTATATCCAGCTGGTTCTGACCCCGTCCTCCACGTCACCCGTATGGAACTTCTTCAAAGTCGTCAATATGCCCCAGCTTTACACACAAATTACCCCGCAGCACAGACAGCGGTGGAATTAGCATAAGAACCAGCTGTGTCAGCAACAAAACCGATGGAAATGTTAAAAATCAGGTACGGGAACACCGAAGACGAAGATACATGCAGAGCTTCTTCACGCTCTGATGATTAATAGAGGCTGGTTCTTAGTTAACTGTCTACCTGACAGACAATCGAAGAAACAAATACGGGATGACTTTAGAGGGATTTAAGGTAATCTGAATACTACTGCAGTTAAACGCAACAAAAATAAAAAAAAAAGGCAGATAGGGAGATCCCTACTTGTGTTAAACCAGAAGATTTGGATTCCTGGAGTCCTAAATACTACGGTCAGATTAGCAGTTACTAGCGTACAGAGATACAGAAACCTTCTACGCAGGAGGCCGGATTCTCTTTTTTAATGTTCAAAATAATTAGGGAAATGAAACTCGATGGCTCAAACCGGCCCCCGTCTAGTCTGCCCGTTTCTCCCGTCGCAGAGACTTGGACCTTAATGAGCCGCTGGTCTCGTCTTCGATTCAGGAGCCGAATTCCTGTCCCATGCATTTGGCCAAAAGACCAGCCGCTGTGGAGACCAAACCTTGTAACAATCGCTACGATCCAAACAATAAAGTTTTATGCTTAAAACTCTTAAAGCTGCCGTCATCGGATCCGCCATATTTTATTAGAGCAAACCACCTCCAAGCACTTGGTTCACTTAGAAATGCTCCTGTGGTTGCCCATCTATAGGGCCACAGTTACTCTGGAGGGACAAGAACGTTCCTTCAACCAGCAAAACAAAGTTTCAGAAGGAAAATACTTTTGGAAGTGGCTTAGAAACAGAATGACTTCTGATGCTTGGAAGCCGCGAAGCCGAAGAGCGAGTACTCACAGCCGAAGATGCGGGCATGGTCCCGTTTGTGACAGCAGAGGTACCGCCAGACGCCGCTCTCCTCACTGCGATGGGAAGATTCGAACGCAGCCTCTCGGCGGCCATCGGCATGAAGGATAAGGACCATTTTCCTAACGACCGCTCATTCTCGAGCGCTTCACAGCCACAGCAAGCTCTCCTATTCCAGCTCTCGCTTCTTACATTAAAACTCACTGCAGTCTGCCCTTCCCGAAGCCCCTGAATTATTTATCATTCTATATCCATAAGTCTCAAACCACTACCTCGCTGCTAATGTAAACAGAGAGAGAAAAAAATAATAAAAGCATTTCTCTCTGCAAGCAAAAGACAGCGTTTCAGCATATTAACCATCGCTACTCAAAGATTGCAATTATTGATTCATTAACCTCCAGAAGAATGCCTTGTCCTCCAGACAGAGCCATTAAAAGAACGCTTTAGAATATGGTCAGCAGTACCGACGATCAGCCCGCCGGAAGATGCAAAAATAGATCGTCAATTTATTTGTTTTATGCAAAATAAAGCCATATTTTTGCCAAGATCTAAACAATATTGCTGGGTAAGTCATAGAAAACCAAGAGCTGGTGGTACTTTGTGTGATCGGGGACCACGTGCCGGCTTAGGCCAAAGCTTCACCGGATTCTATTCCGAGGAATTTTGGATTTCTCCCGGAGACCACCATTCACATCCGACGACGAGGTTTCCAGGAGACACAGAAGACACTCTGCTCATGTCTCATGAACAGATATTTACCCCAACAAGACGAAGGGTTTTTCAGGAAAGACGGGAGCCTTTCAGACTTTTCTGCTTCTCCAGATGGACAACAATGTAACAACTCTATCAGGTCCCGTCAGGTTTCAGTTGACCTCAAGTGGCAATTCAGAAACAAACCCAGCTCGTCCATGGTGTTAAAGGAACGTGGTGGCCGCGTATCCAACGAGACCAAAAAAAAAATAAAATATATAATACAAATTACATCTAAACACGAGGGCCACAAAAGTCACAAAGGGTACATAAAATAAACAGCCTGGTCCTTAAGGGGTTAAAACTCCCTTTGTTTTTGACTTTACAATAAACTTACTCCCGTCAGACATTTAATCATGATGGAGAGATGGATAAATATGCAGATCCTGAGCATGGCTGCTCCTTTGGCAAACACATTTTCATACGTAAACACCATTTCATTCGGATATTTAGTGATCTCGGCCTCCAGCTTCGCCATTGCTGTTGGTCTCCAATTATTTGGGCGTTTAAAGAAACCTTAATTTTCCAAACTAACATACGAATATAAAACTTAGACCCACTCCAGCAGAGTCACGTTTGTCACATGCTGTACCCATGATTGACCACAAGAGGGCAGTGTTTGAATAGGAAACCCATAGGGTGCCATTGGTTTCACTGGACATCATCCCACCCAATTTTAGCTTTAAGGGTCTATTTTTCTTTCTTGTCCTTAAATCCCCTCTCTAAGTACACAGTAAGCTTCAATTTCAACAAAAAAAAACCCCATTACTTAAACTTTTTCTCTATGTATACAGCGCCGCTCTTGTCAACTATTGAAATAAATATTACAAAGGAAGGACTGCAAACAATGTCAGGATCAACGGGAGCTCTCGGCTATTTCTCTGCCGCGGTCTCAACATACTGAGAATGACGCCAAGGAAAATCTATATTAAGATAGAATAACCAGAAGCCTCTTAACCCGGGAATTGTATATAAAATGTATACGGCTATCCTGTATAAGCCGATGAAGTAGCCGTCTGGTTACCCCAGGATGCTGACAAATTTGGTTTGGATCCAGCCAAAAGTTAGGAACGCTTTTTTTTTTTGTTTTTTTTGTTTTTTAATTCCCTGATTTTCTTCTTTCATAAAATACACAACCTAGTTAATCCCGGCGGGATCCTTACGACCCCCGATACACCGTGCCCCCCGCAGGAAAGCATAGGACGCAGCCCTGCGAAAGTTTTACGAGTCGCCGTAAGATGCTCTAGGCGTCAATAAAGTCATAGCTGAGACCCTGCAGACAATCCCCCGCAAAGCGTGGAAGGGCTCCAAACTAACGGAGGAAAGAGACAGCTATTTCACTTTAAAAAGTCTTTAGGCAACAAATGACTTCATTTTCCCCTAAAGATTTGATAATCCCGTCTGAGTACAGAGAAGATCGCCCCAAAGCCCGGGGGTCACGCGGAGACCGATACATCACACGACGACATTGGATCGTGCTGTCAGCGGTAGATTTACAGCGTGGATAAACAGGACTCCGGGCGGACTTCCATGTTGATGATGTGATTTTTATTTGAGATTCTAAACAAAGCGCTCGGTGATGTCACCGCTCTCTGGCCAAAGAACCAGCGATGAGGTAAACAAACAGATAAAGGGAGAGGAGAGAAAGAGGGGATATACAGAGGCTTAGGTGGAACGTAGGGAAGATTTACTTTAATGAGAGGGTGGTAAATAAGGGGAACAGATTCCCAGCGGAAGTGGTAGAGGCTAATGCATTAAAGCATAACAGTATGGGGATGTAACAAGGAGAGGATTGGACTGCGAGGTGAAAGCCATTTAGCAGACATGGCACTGGTTTACCATATTCACCAAATCTCAAACCGTCGTCTTACCGGAGTCCTGCGAGTTCAGCACTTCTAAGGCATGCATCATGGCGCTCGCGAAGACATTGGCATCCTCCTTGCTGCCGAAGTTCAGGCCGTAGACCTGCCGGGCGTCTCGCCACTGGTGGAAGGTCTGCGTCGCCTGATTGTATTTCAGTCCTTTAGGGATGGCGCAATTAATCACCACCTGGGGGCAACAAGAATAGTTTCACATTAGCTGTCACGAGAGCAGAGATGTATTAATTTTCAGGATTAAAAAGCAAAATATTGGGCGTGTGTATTACATATACACATATATACACATATATACACACACTCGCACAATTGACCGCCTTCTCGATCCCCACATCCATCGAATACACATTTATTTCGGGTCATAATGCTATTTGTGCCGATTCTCACGAACTTCTGATTTGCTGGATTCTGACAACTACCCCACCCCCCATCTCCCAATCCTGTAAACTGCTGGTTTACTGTAAAGTGCTAAATGGGGGGGACTGGCGAAAGAAAACCGTGTGCGATATAGATGGAGATACAGAGTGGGAACAGAAACTATAGAGGACAAAAGCATAAAAGGATAAAGCGAGAGAACGGCAAGGGAAAAGCGAAACAGCAGCGCAAGCGACAGCTGGAGTACGAAGCGGCAGACGGGAGGGCGAGCGCGGGAACATACGGCAAGGAGCGGTAACCTTAGCCCCGTCTCACCCGGCAGCTGGTCTCGGCAGATCAGAGACAGAATTAAAAAGGTCTGTACAAGCGACTCCGTTGGACTCCAATGGTCTCCCCAGGACAAGTTTCGGCGCCGGAATTTTAAAAGTCCATACTAGCGACTCTATTGGTCGCCGGCAGGGGGCTCGCCTGACAACCAACAAAGAGCAAAAACCTGTTTATTATCTCATTTTGTTCCAATAAACTCCCTTTACCTGCAGACCCGGAGGTTGCCATTGCTGTGACGGAGCAGATTTCTTACGGCATCGCTAATGAAGGCCTGCTTATCCAATGAAATCATTTCCTCCACAGAATTTGACTAGTGGGAGAGTCCCCCTGGGTGACTAGAACTGAGCCATTCTATTATTTCCCCACAGGCTGTATAAGGAGTTGGGGTGTTTAGTAGATTGGGGATCAGATAACAGAGCGAGAACCTCATACAAACGGCTGATAAGCAGCGGCCTGAAAACCATAAACTGTTTCACAAAAGCAAAACGCAATATTATTGAAAGTTTTTAATTGGATTCCAGTAATAAAAAGCAATAATGTTTCACGTGAAAGGGGGAACTTACAACATTTATTTTTTCTTCTACCAATGTGGATCTTTGGCCAAACCAACCAGAAGAACAGGTCTTTCATTCAGGAGGAAAGGGCTATTAGCAATGGGCAGAGGCAATTAACCCATATGCTTCTCCGCCTGGCAAAGCGACCACAAACCCACGGGGGGATTCTGAAGAAACCCCCCATATGCATTTGCCCCTATGCCCGTCTCCCAGCTAAATGCCATGGAGATGTGTTCTCATTACTTTTATATAGGTTCTTCTATAGCAGGGGTGTCAGGGGCAGATCTGCTAAGGAGAGCTTATTAGGGCATGATAAGCAACGCTAAAAAGATGCAAGTTTCCTTCGGAAAAAGCTCCTAGCCCTTTTCATTGTTCTGTAAATGCGTAACAGTTTGTAGGATCGGTCGGGAACCCTCGGTCCACCCGGGGTAAGCTGGTAAAACATAGTAAAGCTTTCAGCGCCAAGAATTAACATTTAACACCAACGCTTAGCGATTGCGCAACACGTTAATGTAAAGGTGGAGACGGTAGCCACGACGGGGCTGGAATTTAACAACGATCAGCATTTCAGCGCGTCAAGGTTAGCGGAGCCATCAAAACGCGACGATTAGACTCCACTTATCTGTGCGGTGATATTACTGGGACATTTAACCGTTAATTAAAGTATTAGATAAGCCATATAGGCCACTAATGGCAAATTTGGCCCTACAAAAAATAAATAAAATTACTAAAAATACTTCAAGCCTAAAACATTTCACCCTCTGACTAATGAAAGTCTATGGAGGGACGGACTTCATTAGCATCGCCATAAAGCATCAGCTCAGTGTGGTGTTTGAGCCGGGAAAGTCACCCAAAATATCACATGACTGACAGCGACGGCGGCTCCAGGTCTGCAGATAAAGGGGGTTTATTGGGAACCTGAAATAATTTCTACAATTCTAATCTACATTACTGTATTCAGCACTGGGTTTATTGCTCAAATAATTTTTTCCAATGGGACTACCGCATAATGTGTATTTATATATTTTAAACACGCGTTACTATGACTCATTTGAAACCAATAGTTCACCGATAGATGGCACCTGTCCTTTATTACCCAAAAGATGCCCATCGCTATGAATACCGCTGTATTATTTTGTAGGCAGCTCTTCAACCTTACATACCGTGTAAAGAGCAGTTTCTGCTGCTATATAAATGATCACCGATAATAATAATGACTTAATAATAATAAAGCTTCGGCATCTTAGGAGCTTCTGGACCCAAAGTACACGTCTCGAGGAGATACTGTGTACCCAGTCATCTTAACAGATATTAACACACGCCACTTACACGGTAACTATAAACACGGGCATTTCATAGATCAAAACGCATACAGGGACCATCCCAGACCCTCCCTGACGGACTGTTTCTTTAATAGGACTCCGCAAAGAACAAGACGTCATCCATTCAGACCAAATGACAGAACTTTCACTTCAAGTAACAAAAATATGTGGAATTCACGACCTACACAGACTGTCAGACTATATATGCCTTTAAATATGAGCCGGATGAGTTATTAATAAAGAGGAATATACAGAGATGTAAAGGGTTATACGGCCGGAGAATATATAATATGAGGAATATAACGGGTTATAAGGATGGGATTAGTTATACGGCCGGAGAGTATATAATATATAATATGAGGAATATACAGGATATAACGGGTTATAAGGATGGGATTAGTTATACGGCCTGAGAGTATATAATATATAATATGAGGAATATACAGGGATATAACCAGGGGAGGGCTGGCAGCCTAAGGCCTGGGGGGCAAGTCTAGTCAACTGGCCCGTTGCACCATCAAAGCGGCTGCGAGCGACATTGAAAGCGGCCGTCGTGCGGCAGTCACTCCACCAGCGCCTAATGAAATTAAAGTGGCCGGCGTGCACGCACCGCATGCCTCAGCTCTTCATCCCACCACTTTTAAGACGTGGGAAGAGGAGCTGAGGAATGGCCGTTGGGTCTGACAGCCGCATGATGCAGGGGGGTACCGAGAGTATTTGGCACCTGTGGCAGACCCTGTATGTGGCACCCCCCCCACACACTTTAAAACTGCATAGTTTCTATGGTTAGGCAAACATTGACAGGGGTACAGCATATTTGTTATCATTATATGCTTAGGGATTACGCGGTACCACCGTCAATGTGTGCCTATACATTGAGCCAGACACTGACAACCCCTATCACTATATACTAAGCCAAACATTGATGTGGTGTAGGCTTACCACTTTAGTGACTGGCATAGTATACAGTAGGGATGCACCGAAATGAAAATTCTGGACTGAAACTAAAAATTCAGCATTCACTTGGCCAAAACTGAAAAAAAAAACAAAAAAAAAAAAAACTTTAAAAATTAGACAAAAAAATCAACAACAATATTAACATATATATACACACAAACACACATATATATAACAACAATCACAATCCTATCATGCCCAGGTTCTAGCATGTGCTGGCTGACTTAGCATGATAGGAGTGTGATTGCTGTTTGCAATGATATATATATATATATTAATACTGTCATTGAATTATTCTGTCCAATAAAAGTGTTAACACACCGAAGTTGGACCAAAAAATAATTTATAACAGCAATCACACTCCTATCATGCCTAGGCAGCCACTACATGCTGGAATCTGGGCATGAAAGGAATGTGATTACGGACTCCCTATGCCAAGCTATCCCCCAACACTTACACATCCATGCTATCTGAAACCCTCATTCACAAACATTCAGCATAACACCCATCACTCTCACACACTTACATTCAGCATAACACCCATCACTCTCACACACTTACTAATCCACTCTTTCCTACCTTTTCTTCTTTCACTCTCACTTTTCCTCCTACTCCTCTTCTTCTTCTTCCTGTCCTTCCGGTGCACTGAGCGCGGAAGACGGTGGGCGTGGCTTCAATGTTGTGCCGCGCGCATCGTTTCTGAAGGCGTGCCGGCATGGTGGCACCCCTCAGATGAGCGGCAGCCGGGGCGGACCGCCCCCCTCCCCCCCACGCCAGGTACGCATGACGGCCGCATTCAATCCTGCTCGCGGCCGCTTAGTTTTTAACTTTGCGGCCGCAGCCGCATTGAATGCTCGTCAGTCCGGCCCACCGGCCCGGATTTAGGGCGGCCTGGGGGGCAATTGCCCCCCTGCCCCCCGGCCCAGTCCGCCCCTGGATATAACGGGTTATAAGGACGGGATTATTTATACGGCCGGAGAGTATATAATATATAATATGAGGAATATACAGGATATAACGGGTTATAAGGACGGGATTAGTTATACGGCCGGAGAGTATATAATATATAAAATGAGGAATATACAGGGAAATAACGGGTTATAAGAACGGGATTAGTTATACGGGGGAGAGTATATAATATATAATATGAGGAATATACAGGGAAATAACGGGTTATAAGGACGGGATTAGTTATACGGGGGAGAGTATATAATCTATAATATGAGGAATATACAGGATATAACGGGTTATAAGGACGGGATTAGTTATACGGAGAGTATATAATATATAATATGAGGAATATACAGGGATATAACGGGTTATAAGGACGGGATTAGTTATATGGCCGGAGAGTATATAATATGAGGAATATAACGGGTTATAAGGACTATATAGTCCAATGAGAATTCAGAGGCCACTTTGGCTTCAGGAGGAAATTATTTCCCATTCTGAGGCGTAATTGGAAGCGGTTTCAATGTGTACGCGCGTGTGTGTGTGGGGGGAGGGGGGGCGTTCTACCTTCTTCTGGATCAACAGCGAGGAGGAACTTGATGGACTTTTCTTCAACCTAAAAGCTGCCCAGGCACAGGCCGCGCCGATACATCCATAGGATGGACACGACTGTTTTGCAAAAGGTTTTTACTCATTAAAACCGACAAGGAAACAAACCCACCCATCACAGATCAATCTCATCGTGCAGAAACATAAATAAAACGGTTTGGGTTGCTCGATATCTGTAAGAACGTCAAGTATCGGGTAAAACAAGCAGATATTTGTAACGTAACAGAAGCCAAAGGAACCGTCCACGCGTCTGGCACAGGAGTTACTAATTAAACCCCAGCTCTGACCTGGTGATCCTGGATCTTTCGTCCCACCACCCTGAAGGTGTTGTTCCCTGTGTGATGATAAATGTGGACTCTGCTAAATCCCGTGGAACCTCCGGCCGGTACCCACTTCTTGTTGGCATCGTCATAAACCATCACGGCGGCCCGGGCCTGGCATATGCTCTGCTCACTGCAAAAGAGGGAAAAAAATAGATATTTTGTTTCACTTCAATGAACATACAAGCGACTCGGAATTCATCCGATAGTAAAGAGAACACGCAAGACGCTCGCCAGTCGGCTTATGGTCATGGATGAAGCTTCCAATATAACATCTACCGCAGGGCTGGCCTTAGGGGTGTGCGACCTGTGCAGGGTAGCAGGGGCGCCTGCCCGGGACTTAACTTAAAACATCGGGTTTGTTTGTTTTTTATTAAACTTTATTTAGCATCATTCATGTTAAAAAAGTTTTAAAAAAACAAACGATGCTTTAATCTAAGTCCCGGGCAGGGGCGCCGAGCGGTCGCTCGTGAAGTTCTCAGCAACCGCTCGACGCCCCTCACTCTCCGTGACTCCGTTGCGGTGCCGGCATCTCATGTTGAGCGCCAGACTATTCTGGCGCTCAACATGAAACGCCGGCACCGCGGCAGAGCGAGAAGACGGACGCCTCCCGCTCTCACCGCAGGACTCCGGCAACAAGGTAAGGGGGGGGTGTAGTTTGAAGGGGCAGAGGGGGGGTGGTGTAGTTTGAAGGGGCAGAGGGAGGGTTAGTTTGAAGGGGCAGAGGGGAGGGGTAGTTTGAAGAGGCAGAGAGGGGGGGGTAGTTTGAAGGGGCAGAGAGGGGGGGGCGCAAGAGGAGTAGTCCGCACAGGGCGCCACAACGCCTAAAGCCGCCTCTGATCTACCGTAAATGCTATCATTTTCATAGAAACTTTGTTTAAAATGAAAGTAAAGCCGTTCCTCTTTCTTCTCATCTTTGAATAAAGAGTGAATGAAAGCAATCATTGGAGGAGACGAAAGGCAATCATTGATGTTGGGATTAAATACGGAAGTCGCTGTACGGTGGACCATAAAACCTCCTGTTTCAATCTGATGACTAAATGCTTACAGCAGTTACCACTTCCTACAGATGTGGCCCTAAACCCAGGGGCTTTTTCAGAAAGAACACACCGACACACACACACCGACACACACACACACACACACCGACACACACACACACCATCTGTTCCTATATTTAGAGAATCAAAGTTCTTAAAATTGGTTACAAACACGGTAAAATCAGGGGAGTCTGAATTAATACGCGTTGTGAAAGCTGTGGGACCGATGATTCACGGGTGTGTGTGGGGTAACAGATGGGGTGTTTTGCCCACATCAGGGCAGTTCGCATAAATCATTATACAAACATTACAAACTAAATGGCTTCTGTACGCATTTTAATGTTCAGCGAGATCTTACAGCAAAAACTCAACTCCATTTATTTTTTTTATTTTTTTTTTTTAAATACAAAACATAAGTATTACGGCTTTCCACGCCAGGGTAATTTGTCTTGAATCGGATGAGAGATCTTTATCTGTATGTTTGTTGGAAGCCGAGTGGGCTTTTTGATCGGAACATTCCAATCAATGGCAATAAGACCACCCTACTGAACTTTACACCAGAATCACCCGGAACCCCAGTGAAATACGCAAGACAGAGCAGATCCAGTGTCACCAGACTGAAAGCGGACCACGTACCAGTTTAATGCCCAGAAAGAATCAAAGTAAGACTTTCTCCCCAAAAAAAAGATCCACCAGATGAAGTCTTTCCCTGCGGCAATAGCTGTCCTCTAGACGCCCCAAACCACGCAGCATAATAAAGCACCAAATAACCATTGCAGCAACCCCCGTCGCTCTTACCCTGCATCTCCGCTTACGGTAAGCCACGTGGTATTTCATCATGACACACAAAAATCTCTAAGTTAAGTTATCCCTCCCCTAATGTGACGTTGCTGATTGCTGTTGATTGGTAGAGGCAGACTTTGTGAAGGTGGGGGAGGAAACTAACTACAATAACCCCTCGTTACGGCCAAGGTACGCAGAATCCCACCTCTGGACGCACAACACGTCCAACCTTGAAGCAGGGGGTAAAAGGGGGTCCAACCCGGTACCAGCAAGGTGTACCTCATGAAGTGAGAGAGAGTATGTGTGTATATTTATAGATTTATATATATATATATATATAAAAAAATAATCACATATATACAATGGGTTATTCTTTCATATAATAGATATTTTCCATTCTATACCCCAATGCTGCTCCTGGTCAAATAAGTACTAGTCATTTTAGCGGTAGGGATATAAATAGCCACCGGTAATTTTAGAGTATTAAGCACAGAATAGAGTTCTCCTGAGGTTCATATCATTTTCAGAACATTCCGCTCAGGTATTCGGTATAATTAACTAGGTTCAGCGGGGAACCAAATTTGTAGTTACATGCGCCAGGCAAAAAAAAAAAAAAAAAAAGCTAAATAGGGATTTATACAATTCAGACGTACGGAAACCACTCTTAGACTTCTCTTTAATTATAAACTTGACCCATTTCATTTCTAAATAAAAGTGGTTAATGGCAAAGGGCTGAGGTTGGGGGGACAGACGGGAGGCTAAAAGAAAGCAAGGGCAGGAAGAAGAGCGGTCCGATGCTGTTAAACTTGTTGAGTAGTTCCTTATAAACACTAAGTCTAGTTGGGTGTATTGTATCTCCTATGGTACCGCGTGTCCGACGGAGCGTATGGTCCCCATAAGCAGGCACGGGTATGATTTAGTTGGGTTTTCTCAACTTTTAACCATTTATTTTCAAGTCGGGGGGGGGGGGGGGGTCATGCAGAATCTCTGAAAAGATACAAGCCCAGACATTTTGGTTGGGATTTTTCTGCTAGTAGACACATACACCAGATACAAGCGAGAAAAGTCAAGAAAAGTCTCGCTTCTCTTCAGGGAAGTCATACGATCTTTGTAGCTAAATCTTACCTGCCAGAGTTATATATATATATATATATATACACACACACATACATACATACACACACGCTACTCTCCTCTCTCCATACCGTATGCGTCTCCCATCTCAAGTGGGAGTCTCTGAGCTTAGCCCTAATATAACATATTGGGGCAGCTGCACGTTAGTCATTTGTATAAGTTCTCGCTCTGTTATCTGAGCCCCAGTCTACTAGACAAACCCCTCTATCACACTAGAAGTGGGGAACAATAGAATGGCTCAGTCTTAATCCCCCAGCTGGACACTGGAGGAAGGGACTTCATTAGCATTGCCATTAAGCATCAGCTCAGTGTGGTATTTGAGCCAGGAAAATCACAACTGACAACGCTGATACAGCACTGGAGGGGGGGGCTGTTATTACCGCATACAGCACTGGAGGGGGGCTGTTATTACCGCATACAGCACTGGAGGGGGGCTGTTATTACCGCATACAGCACTGGAGGGGGGCTGTTATTACCGCATACAGCACTGGAGGGGGGCTGTTATTACAGCATACAGCACTGGAGGGGGGGCTGTTATTACCGCATACAGCACTGGGGGTGTTAAGCTTAAGGATAAAATATTTTTTCAATGAAATGTCCCCTTCAGCTACACATAGCTATTCCTCCCCATGCAGTTGCCTTTCTTTATTAGACAGGCTACCGCAGCTATAATAAAAATGGGACGAAAAGGGAGATAACCGATAAGACAGGACATTTTCTTGCCAATTTTAGCATCTATTGGGGAAAAAAAAACACAACTCCTTATGTTTGAGCCAAATATCTCTAAACCTATTACATCATCAAGTGAAAAACCAAAAGGTCCGGTCTATAGGTAGACCCGAGGAATTCCGCCGGGGTAAGAGACGGCTTTGCGGTTATAAAGCGATGTCTTAGACCACAAAAAAGAAGGAAGACCGAGACAGTGTTTTGTAATCTTTTCATAATGACGAGGCAATTATCTGCTTTATGCTCGCAAATTCAGGCATGTCTATTCAAAGTAGTTAAATGTAGTATATACATCGTACGCAGGAGGTTTACAAAAAAAAAAGTTCCTGTTGCTTAGCAACAGAAAACTGCAGAAGTCAAGCCTTTCATTTTTATTGCTATAAATGGTGATTCAGAGGGAAAATCCTGGGAATACCACAAAGTTAACACTTTGTAACACCGGGTATCCGTCCATGAGGTGGAATGCATGAGGCTTTAAAGGGCCGCTCCTGCCATCCTATGCACTCAAATGTATACGATAGCTGTGTGGCCCTTTCAAATGTTTATGGTGTCCCCCTTGGAATTGCACAGGGGGGATTCTCCAGAATGCCCCCCGTACGCATTAGCTCTTTTTCAGCGGCTACAATAGTTTGACCGTATAGGAGGAGAGCAGAGGTACGGCTGCAGCTTCTCCTTAAGGCATGTACTTTTTCGTTTAAGTAATGCATATTATATTTATTTATTTCATATTTAATAAAAACTATGATTGTTTTTATTTACTTTTATTTGCCAACCTGCCCCCCGGTAATGCCTTATCTGCCACTCTACGCGCGTCCACCGGGGCAGACAACCTCTGCTGCTATCCGGCACTTCCGCCGGGGCTTCTATGGTTGATCACCGGACCGGAAGGTCATGTCACGCCGGCGCTCCGTCATAGAAGCGGAAGCCCCGGCAACAACAGAGATTGCCTGCATTTCTCGACCAACCGGCTGCCGGAGAGGATCCAGGTTGCATTATAAGACTACCTCGAATATAAGACAAGGGGCATTTTTCGGAGCATTTGCCGATATTAGAGCAAATACGGTACAATATGTGTCAGCGGCAGTAAACTATGTCTAACTAATTGATCATGTACAGAGCAGGCTCCATAAATTGCCCCAAAACAGAATAGTAAAACCCCACAGCGTGTATTACGGGCATACCGGGGAACTCTCCGTGTCCCGTCCCGAGACTTCAGGAGAAGCGGCGCTTCTCTAGGTCAACACCTGAATCCTCCGGGTCGCGGGAGCCGGAGCGGGGTCCTTACACACCCCACTAATTTCACCTTAAACGGGGACACTACAGTGGTAAGGATTACCGTAAACATGCAAAAAAAGGGGCAAACGGCTTGGTTTCCGCAGCTCGCGATACCCGCCAATGTATTAGAACAGCAAAGTATTGCGAGACGAGCCTTCTCAGCGTAAAAGGACCACATAGGGTCTTAATCCTATAGCACCCACGGATGGGGGGGGGTCTAGATTGTAGTCTGTATTCCATCATCAGGTGCCAAGGAGAACGAATATGATTCAAGACGAATACACAGAAGTAATGTAGGCGCAAAGTGAATATGTTTTTTGGCTTCTACCGTTACTAAGAACAGATTAAAATATGGCACAATTTTCCACGCATTAAAAAAATAATAAATCTAAAAATATCTTCGCTTTTTTTTGGTGCATATTTTTGCAACTCCAGCTGATCCGCTAATCTCTCGCCTGTCAGAAGGTCACGACCAACCCGCACGTCAAGCCATCAATTCCTTCTGATCCGAGGGAGACGCGGTACCAGAACCGAGCGCCGGACAGGTTTTATGCACAAAAACCCCATGAAGTCCCTTCATTACCATTCAGTGAAATCAATACCTGGCAGATTAAAATATCACCGACAGCTTTGCCTGAATATTTATGAAGCGGCAGGTACTATATAAAAACGGCAGAGGATGGTGGAGAAACGCAGGCGATCTTTCACTATGCTTTACATTAAACGAGGGATGTCCTTTTTTTTCTATTTAATAAACTTAAAAAAAAAAAAAAGTTACAAAAAAACAGCACAATTAACGGAAAGTTTGCGTGCATTTTTGTCCTTCTATAGCTTTTATTTTAGTAACCGCGGCTTTGCATGGAATGATCTGCTTTAACCCCGCGTAAGCCTCCTGGAACCCGGAACGCTGCGGTGATGACATCACCGGCGACATCGTAGTCATCACTTAAGCGTGGCAGACATTTTAGTAGCTGTGCCTTCTGGGATTTGGAAAACCCTATATTAAAATGAGGGTTATTTTTGCCCTATTTTATGCATCTTCCTGTGTTTGTTTTTTTTATGTATTTTATTTTTACATTTCATGTTTGTGTATGTGCCGAAGAGACTGCAAATCGTAACCTTATCAGTGGAAAAACACGTTCTCATGCAAGGGGTGTCTGACAATGTCAGAAGATGTCTCTTCCCCGTGTGGTCCGGCTGCGGGAAGCTAGAACACCAATGAAACACCTTTCCAACACACGGCTTCACCGATCGCTAGCTGAGCGGCAAAACCTAGAAAGAATTCCCATTTAAATCACCAGAACCACGTCAACAACTTTGGTTTCCTTTGTGCAAAGGAAATTTGCCACTCATTTTTGGCACAGATTGCCCCTTTTGGGTGGGATCAGGCTGATATGGAGATTTTTTTTCCTCCGTAATGGCACAAGAGACGCTCCCAAGAGGAGACGTAAAAGCGGCGGCCATAAAGCGGCTGCCTGTTCTCGGTGAGCATCAGAAGGCCAGATCTTTTTTTTAGCTTCTTCAATGGGCCACAGAGGCAGCGGCCATTCTAATCCAAGTGTAATAGAAGTTCTCAGAGTTCCCACGATTGATGGATCAACTTTGTGAACCTGGCAGATATAGATTTTTTTTTTAATAGATCTACCAGTCAGCAACTATGTTACAAAAAGCTTGACGTACAAAAAGCACCTTCGGCTTTCCGTCATTCCCAGAAAAAAGCAGATGATGTAACTTCGATCAAGCTGCGACTGGTTATATTAATTAGTCTCCCGATTTCCTCACCCAGAAAGTAGCAGGACGATGCAGAGACCTTGTAAGAGAAGGTCTTAGGCTCCGAGGTGGCTGAGCACAGGTGCGCCAATACCTTCTTCCCTTATGTTAGGTAGATCCTAAAGGGAAGTCCCTGGGAGAGGAGCCAGAGTGGACAGCTCTGGAATATGGCTAAGGAAACTTAACTCGAGACTGCGATACATAACTCCATACCTGACACTTCCCTGAATCTGAATACATGATGGGCATCATTGTATGGGGACGCTGTTGCGCATGCCTGGCATCCTGCTGTTATGGTAACAAGGGCCTTAACAGAAGTACCCCCGAGGCAGAGGGTAACCACAACCCACCCAAAAGCCCAGGACGTAGCCTGCCAAAGACTCCCAAACCCCAGGCAGGCAGAGGCAAAAGGCAAGGCTGGGTTGCCAGTTATAGTTTCCAATCTAAAGCCTGACCTCACTTCTCCCGCCAGGACGACCAATGATTTAATACGGCTACAGGCCGCCGACTCCTCTACGTCCAGACACCAAGCAGCACCAAGACCTGAGCAGAGCCGGCAACCGATCAGCGATAAAGGAGCGCCCAGGGGTGCCGGCAATGAAACGAGCCGTGCGAGTACAGTAAGCGATGGCCTGACCTACCAAGTCTCCGATCTCAGCTCTCATCAGTCACTTAACGCCAAGAAGACAGATTATATAGTTTCAGGTGGAGTTATATGGCAGAGGGATACAATGTTGCACTTTTTATACACAATTTTTGTTTAAAGTGTCATTGAGGGCGCCGCTGCCGCTTAACTCGCCTCCAGCGCACCGTCCTAGCGTGAAAAGGACACCCTTGTCTAGAAGCCGCTCTCCCGTGAACCTGTGGGCTGCCATGGCTTAGTCACCATGCCGATGCACGCGGTAATGAGGACAATTAAGTTATAATTACAATGCACACGCACAGCATAAATAACGCGTAGAAAACTCGGTAAAAGCAAAAACTATCCACTTTGAACAATTACTGGATTAAAGGGGAGTCGTTTTTAACAAGGAATTAACAAATTTGAGCAAAAAGAAATTCACGACCTTAGATGGCTGGACAGAAAGCGATCAAAAAATAAATAAATAAATTCAGACTCCAAAACATGCAAGAACAAAAACCTATACCGTTTTCTTTCCCCTTCTTAGATCTTCTAGATTGTAAGCTCTTTGAGCCGGGCCCTCGTCACCTGTTGCTTCTGTAAGTCTAATCGCTATGTTATATACTTGTTTACACATTGTACAGCGCTGCGGAATATGATGCCGCTATATATATAGTAAATAATAATAATAATAAAAATAATAAGATTCTGGGGCGAGTCGGTTCTCTCTACAGTTCCAAAGGGCAGCACCGTCACTGGATACGGGAGGATATCGGAAAGGCGATTACCATTATCGGTCACAAAGTACACTGAACGCTATAAAGAAATGACACATACGATAACCCACAACAGTCAGAAAACCAGATATAAAAGATATTAAGAGGGTCTGTAATTGGGACCACCGAGGTACCTTAGTACATGGGGAGTATTGCGCAAGCAGCATAAAGAAGCACTTTTCTTGCACGCACAAGGAAAAAAAGTGCAAATGTACTACATTAGACACAAACAGGGCAACAAAAGGACGGTTCAAGGTTAGTTGTTAAACTGTTTAGTAAACAGGCATTCACACAGGAAGCCGTAAAGCGTCAAGACCTCAGCGCTCTCTTTTTTAAGGGTTATCTGAAGCCAGCCATGATACGGTCAGCGGGAAATCTGCCTCGCAGGACCAAGGAACGGCTTTTGCAAGATTTCCAACCTAACGTCTTAATAATAAAATAAAAAAACACCGGCCGATGGACACTTGGATGGGTGAGAGAACAACAGTCTCTCCCGTGCGTGTGCGATCGGGCCATGACTTTAACCCTTATTGTTATTCAACCCAAAATCCATCAATGTACGGCCGAAGATATTGGGGAGGGGGGGGCTACCTCTAGGATGAGTAACTTGGTTGGTTCCGTTTATCATCAAGAGAACAGTTTAAGCAAAAGCTTTTAGAAATCAATTTAACAAAAATACATAAACCGGCCCTTCCTATAATGAGCTAAAATATTACTTTACATAAAAAAAAAAAAAATAGGCACTCTATTAGATCCTATTGTACAGCGCTACGGAATATGAAGGCGCTAATTACGGTAATTGAAATAATAGCTAGAGAAAAAAAATTTACACTAACATTTGTTTTTTGTTTTAGGAGGTTACCCAAAATATATCAAAGTTGTTCAGCATGAAGGCCAATGGCTACCAAGACCTAATGATATTTTAACGGGACTTGCATACCACATTGCCCCCCCCTCCCCAACTGTATGCATTATGGGTAAAAAAAAAAAACCAAAAAAAACGCATTCGGGAACTAACATTTATTTTACTGCGGGAGGGTATTAAAAAGGTCCTGCCCAGTAATAAAGTTATTTTTTATAGACCCGGCAACATGAAATTATACCGTTACCTACTGCCTAAAAC
The DNA here is from genome assembly GCA_023333645.1 of Sceloporus occidentalis. NCBI lineage: Eukaryota > Metazoa > Chordata > Lepidosauria > Squamata > Phrynosomatidae > Sceloporus > Sceloporus occidentalis. Next base: position 407,595 of record JALMGF010000129.1, on the reverse strand, counting down.
TAAAGCCTCTTCGCCGAGAAGTACCTTACGCAAACACCGCTAGAGCTGAAAAAGCGTACTTACTCCAGATTTTCCACTGCAGCTTCTGACACACAAGCTCTTTACACTGCACAATGTATAACAAATAACTCACCCTCACTAAGGGCTCACATTATATAGAGCGAGAGCCGCTGACTGGGTAAATAGGTATTCTGCAAGCATTCTGCAAGCCCTTTATCACTCCCATCACTCCTGTGTCCCAATGGGCCTCTCACTCCAATCACTCCTGTGTTCCAATGGCCCTTTATCACTCCCATCACTCCTGTGTCCCAAGGGCCCTTTATCACTCCCATCACTCCTGTGTCCCAAGGGCCCTTTATCACTCCCATCACTCCTGTGTCCCAATGGCCCTTTATCACTCCCATCACTCCTGTGTCCCAATGGCCCTTTATCACTCCCATCACTCCTGTGTCCCAATGGCCCTTTATCACTCCCATCACTCCTGTGTCCCAATGGCCCTTTATCACTCCCATCACTCCTGTGTCCCAAGGGCCCTTTATCACTCCCATCACTCCTGTGTCCCAAGGGCCCTTTATCACTCCCATCACTCCTGTGTCCCAAGGGCCCTTTATCACTCCCATCACTCCTGTGTCCCAAGGGCCCTTTATCACTCCCATCACTCCTGTGTCCCAAGGGCCCTTTATCACTCCCATCACTCCTGTGTCCCAAGGGCCCTTTATCACTCCCATCACTCCTGTGTCCCAATGGCCCTTTATCACTCCCATCACTCCTGTGTCCCAATGGCCCTTTATCACTCCCATCACAGCCTAGTGATATTTCTGTTTTAATATAATATCACACCGAAATCTGCTTGGAAACTCTAGAAAACATAGGAAATGATGGTCGTAAGGTTTTCATTTGAGATGCAAATAAAAATGTGACAGTTTCAGATGGAGCAGCAGGGCTATCGCGATGTGTTCAGTGTATGCGGAGCCTGAGAATTCCCTCTCGCGGAGCTCAAAGGCTGAACCCAGGGTATTATTCACTAAAGCGAGAGCTGACAATAGTTCGCAGGAGATCTCGGCTACAGCTCCTTGATGTCACTACACATAGGACCAGTCACGGAGAGCTTCTGCAAGAGCTTGGCTGTGTAGTGAAATCAGTGAGACTTGTTCAATGCATTTTGAACTATACATTATACTGGGCTAACTGAGCCCTTCACTACGATTAGGTTAAAAAAAAAAACACTACTCCCTTGTTTTGGGCAGATATTTTACCTTTATCATGAATACATATTACACAGCAGCACATATATTTACTTTATGGTTATACTATGCGCAGAATATCAATAAGACATTTAAGAGTTTTAAAACGCATAATTAAATCAAAATAAATAATTTTTTTTCTTTTCTTTTAAATATGACACCATAGCACAAGACGAATCCCAAGTGGAGTCCGTAAAGCACAGACTTGGAGGAGGTTTCTGGAGCTGCTGCTTTTTTGCTTGATCTCAGCACACAATAGCCCAAACAGACAAAGAAACCCCCGGCCTCTCCCTCCTACCAACTCCACGGGACCTCTCCGAAAAAGGGACGGGACGGAATCCTCAGAACAGGCCGGTTACAACAAATACCCCATAAAAATACCCCGCGGAGCAGGAACCACAAGATTCTGAAAATATCCACCGCTTTCTGGAATTCTTCATTTATTATTTTTTTTTTAAAGGCTTTTTTGTTTACTCGATCTGCACAACTTTTTACAGATTGTAAAAACAGATTGTTGTGCGACGAGCCCATTGGACAACAGAATAAGACGGTGATCAATGGAAATTCACCAATGAGAGAAGCTGCCTCTACTAGAGGCTTATTTTTGGTTTACTGACTTGTATAGCACCATCACATTCCACAGCGTCGTACAACGGGAGATGATCTAAAAGTGGGAATGTGTTAAATACATAAAAAAGGTGTTTAGACGTCTTGATGGCATCAGACCGGCTTCTCTACCATGACGTGGCAGGACCAGACTGGGCTTGGGTGGGCTAATGTACTCCCTGCTTAAATTTTTGTTAGCCAGTAATTTCAGTCAATACAGAACAAAAGCAACTTGGGAACCGCAGCCACGTTATTTGTGTACAGCTCCCTCATTGGCCTGCATTAGTAAACTGGCATCCCACATACAGGCTGCCTCTCTCTGCAGGAAACAGGGCGAACAGCCTGGCGCAGGAAGCACTCCTTGCTCACACCAGACAGGAAGTGCCCCTGGAACAATCCACATGCAGCAAGGGAGGGGGGGGGGTTGGTGAAATCTATTCTCAGTTTTACTTGACTCTAGTCGCACACTGACACTCTAAGGGCGAAGGGGCAGCTAGGAAAGTGCCCCTGAGGATTTCTGAGCCCAACTGCTCCTTTTGATGTATGGCGGGGCAGCCCTGACAGTGGATGACCAGCATCTCGTTGTTTTATTGTTACTGCGTTACATAAAATAAAACCCTTACCCCGCCGCATTAACGCAAACCATAACGGGACATCACCAACACGTAAAAATTGCAGGTCTCAGCAAATTATTGTGCCTGTGGTGTGCCCTATTTACCAAACTTATTATCCACATCTGATCGAGGATAATTTGGCTAAAGAGCTGGCAGAGCTTATTATTCTTTTATTTTTACTTCCCGTCTAAGTCCACACACAGTGACTGTCTCTGAAATATAGAATAGTATACGTCCCTTTAACTCCAACGACTCTCCCGCCTGCTAAGATGTGCGAAACCCAAAGACCTGTCCAATCGCTAGAATTAGAAACACAGAAACACAGTCCCATTCGGGCCCCCATCTAGTCGCCTGGTTCTCCTGCTGTAAAGACTCAAACCTTAATCAGTCGTTGGTCTCGTCTTAGATTGAGGAGCCGTATGCCTATCCCATGCATGTTTAAATCCCCTCACCGTATTAGCCTCTACCCCTTCCGCTGAGAGGCTGTTCCACTTATCTACCACCCGCTCAGTAAAATTCTTAAACCTCATTGGCTCATCCCGTGTTTCAGACTAAACAGCAAAACCAGCAACATCGCTAGGATTAAGTTAATTACAAAGTAAAAGGTGGGGATCCGAGGCTAGAAACACAAAATCTGCGCTTTCAAACAATCTGCCTGACGTGGTGTCAAAGTGGGATGGTGTATAATTTCGAGACAGTCTTCCAGGGTTCCATCTGGGGGCAGCAGCAACTGTTTGTCATTAATCTTTAACAAAGAGCAGCACGGCAACTGCATGTAAGGCAATATCTGCAACGAGGAACGCAACCCAAGCACTTTTGTTTTACTCAATTGTTTAACCGTAGAGTCCGGTAACGGGGGAGAGATCTGCACGCAGGTCTCGGTCTCCAAAACGCAACCCCCCCCCCCGGCCCAATACCCTCCCCTTTGTATATTTATACTATATATATACTATAGAAACAGAGAGGTTATAAAGCTGTAAGGGGGGGGGGTCCTTCAATGCTATAGACTGCACAGAGGGCAACGAGCAACGGCTGCATTGCAACAAATAAAACGCACACTTTCTGCATAAAGCCAATATCCCACGACAGTCACATACAGTGCGGGAGCGGTCACACACACGGTCATCTACACACGCTTACTACACATCTTTGCATTTATAAGAGAGGAGTTAAACATCAATAATTAACACAGATCTTTCCAAGACTACTGCGTTTTAATTGTTTGGAAAGAATAAAAACCCAGAGGTGGGAATCCCGATTCACAAAGGAATTCCCCATCGTCAGAACGGGTTACCCAGCTAAAAGGCAATTGCTTTATTGTACTGAAGCGTGCAAAAATGTGCGACAATGGCCCCACCGCATTAACGTAAAAAGATTCAGGGGAGATGCAAGGACTTCCCTCCAAAGATGGCATTTTAGACTATAAAGCCGTGGCTTCTCTCATACAGGGCCAAAGTAAAAGCCCAGACGCTGCACACACACACATACATACATACATACGATACATACGTACACACATGTAACTCCACTGCGGAGTACAGCAAACGGTTAAGTCCATGTGTTCAGGAGACCAGACAACCTAAGCACAAAGTGAAGCGAGTAGAAGGGAATAGCTGGGCTTATAGTCCCATAAGAACAACATCCCCCCCATTCATTATTTGGAGGCTCCTTTTGCCTTATACCGGTATTTCGTTTCATTTATACCCTTTGAGTTAATGCATCGCTCCGTCAATTCCAGTACAAAAATATCAAATAGTACCCTATCCTACGCAACACTTTATTATTAATCTAAACGGTATCCTTTTGTCTATTCGGTCCCGAAAACTATAGACCAAAAAGAATCAAAAATCTATTTATAGCGATACCCCGGTTTTTTTTTTTGGTTTGTTTTTTTTTGCAAAAGAACATTTTAGTCTCGGAGTCTAAAAGCTCCCATTAAATCCTAGGATTGAAGCGCAGATTAAAATACCCCAACGTCAGGGGATCTGCTCCAGACAAAAGCACGGGGTTGGGTATTTATAAAGAAATGAATAATAATGTAACTAAATGAATGGTGGATGAAAGCATCGTATAAAAATAGAATTCAATAACCTGAAGCAACGCCGCAGCGGTGAAGGCGAGGGTGAGACTTCATCTCTGCCACTAATGGGTTAAAGATAAGGGACTAAGACAACTGTTATTGTCCCGGCAGACAGACCAAGGGGTGTCAGTTTAATGCTTTGGGCCACCACCTGTCCGCTGCAGCTGCTACCAGCACCCACTGGGGCTGCAGATGTGTCTCGGTTATGTAGTTGAACTTTCAGCGTGACAGACGGCACAGCCTCCCACGGGGTTCTGCAGAAGCCGGTCTCCTGTCCAGTGGGCCAGCAGCACTGATTAGATTAGATTAGAATGCATAAGGCAATGGCCTCAACATACTCCCCGCACCCAGGGAGCAAGACTGATAACATACTCCAGCCCACCCCAGCCTCCTACCACACAGGAGGTACAATAGGCACACTGGCGGCAATGCTTCCCATGGCAGACTTTTCAGACCCTTCAGATGAAAACTACACCCCATCTGCCAGGCCGCTGGCAAACTCTTCACATATATATGTATATCTATAAGGCAACAAACCACCTGGCAGACGCCTTACATCAAGCACCTAAAGGAGGTCTCCCCAATCCCTTGGCCCTAGCAGACAGCGGGTCCCCCTCTCCAGGCCCTAGCAGACAGTGGGCCCCCCTCCCCAGGCCCTTGTCCCTAGCAGAAAGCGGGTCCCCCCAGGCCCCTTGGCAGACAGCACCCCCCCCCCCAGGCCCCGGCAGACAGCGGGCCCCCCCAGATAGCAGGCCCCCCCAGGCCCTGGCAGACAGCGGGCCCCCCCAGGCCCCTTGGCCCTGGCAGACAGCGTGCGCCCCCAGGCCCCGGCAGACAGCGGGCCCCCCCAAGCCCCTTGGCCCTGGCAGACAGCAGGCCCCCCTTGGCCCTGGCAGACAGTGGGGCCCCCTTGGCCCTGGCAGTAGGCACGAAGCCCCCATAGACAGTAACAGACACACAACAGCTCCAGCCTCAAGTAATCAGACAGCTGCCACCCGGGATCACAATGCCCCCTCCACCCAGTCACCCCAGCACGTCCCCGAGACACCGGGCCTTTCCCGGTCTCCTTACCTCATTGTGCCGGTCTATTCCTCGTCCTCCCACGCGGGGTCACTCCGTATGAATGGGAGTCCGTCCGCTCCTATAGCCTTCAGGCACCCACTTCTTCAGCCTTCACGCTCCCCCCCTCCACGGTTACCGGCGGAGGAGGCACCGAACCCCCTTATGTACCCTCACCGAAGTGCAGACAGGGAATGGCATCCGAGCGCTACACGCGAAAGGTACTCCTAATTATCCAGTAGCAGCAAGGCTGAGCCCTCCCCGCAAAGAGCAGTGATAATGAGGCGGAGGGAAACCTCTCCGGTGCCGCTGTGTCCGCAGCGCACAGCCCGTATCTCCACGGCCGCACAGCGCGCATGCGCGCTAAGACTCTGAGCAAAGGCACAAGCGCGCCCCCGCAGCAGGCTGACGTAGTGCGCGAGCCCACCGGCGCCAGGAATATAATAGAGAGCTCGCGGACAGGAATCATTTGCCACGCCCACCGCTCTCACTGGCTGGGATCAGGAGAAAAGGGAAACCTGTGCCTGCGGAGACTGGAGGGGGCGGACCGGTGACGTCATAGCACATTATTCCCATGCGAGCTGCCTTCTGTTCTGACCGGAGCTAGTGGCCGCTGGGAGTCGGCTCCCTGCCGCTCTGGCTGTGCATTGTGGGAGTGGGTGCCTCATGGATACAGTCCATAGTTTGGCATAAAGAGCCCAAACTGATACAAAGTAACCCGCAGTACTGTGGGGTTCATTAGATAGATTGGGTAGGCACAGGCCCAGACCGGTCATCTGGCACAGCGGGCCACTATGGCAGACCCAGTTCTTTAGTATGCAGCCACCAGCTGGATAAATAACCGGCCCACTGGCACCCCTGGCAGTTACACACAGGCCGCAGCACCCTATACTTGCTGCCCCTGGCTGGATTTAAACAGTCAATGTGAGATTGCCCATATCCAGCCAGTGGCCTCACATCGTTTGGTGGCCACTGGCCTAGTCATCCCGGACCGGCCCTAATACACATCTTATTATCCATACCAGGGGCCGTCTGGACCTAAGATTCAGCACCCCGTTCACGGAAGAGGAAAAAAATAAAGTCGAATACCCGCGAGATCTGTGATCTTTATTTGCCGACGTTTTGTCAAATAACAGCATCATCAAGAGACGAAGATCCATAAGATGTACAATTACTATACATTTCTCAGAGTGATAATGTAGATTTGTACGCGGCCAGTTATCGACGTTTAGATAAAGGCGTCATTGCACACACTGCCATTCAAAAAGTTTGGGGTCGCTCAGCTGTTTTTCATGGAAAACAAGGAAATTTCTGGTTGTACCATAATCAAAAGAGTTCAAAAACTATCAATTAGACTTTTAAACTTATGCTTGGATCAGCGAACACAACGTTCCATTGGAACACAGGAGTGATGGGAGTGATAAAGGGCCGTTGGAACACAGGAGTGATGGGAGTGATAAAGGGCCATTGGAACACAGGAGTGATGGGAGTGATAAAGGGCCATTGGAACACAGGAGTGATGGGAGGGATAAAGGGCCTCTGTACGCCTATGAAGAAATTCCATTAAAAATCAGCCGTTTCCGGCTTCAATAGTCATTTACAACATTAACCCCGTCTGCGCTGGATTTCTGATCCATTTCGTATTATTTTAATGGAAAAAAATCTGCTTTTCTTTCAAAAACAAGGAGATTTCTAAGTGACCCCAAACTTTTGAAAGGTTGTAAACAGGCTTAAAATAACACTCAAGGTGCCAATACGCAGAAGCTCCCGTAGATTAAATCGGCGCAGATAAAATATTCCTCTGATACATAAATTAGAAACACTCAGAGCAGTGAGTCATTGTTAACCCCTTGGGATCTGAAACGAGTATGTGATATACATGTTCCTGGTCTGGTTGGTAGTTACATCTGTTAATTTCTTTTGGAGGGGGCGGGTCCGTGAATTAAACAACCTTCAGTGGAACGTGACAGCGAGCAGGAGGTCACATGACAGTCGGGGACAGCAGGTGCACCTTGAAAGTAACAGAAAACACCTTGTAGAGGACGTAAAGTCAGCGGAGCTTAGCGGAGGAGGCCCTTACAGGGTAGATCATGCATCTCAACTCTTTTTGAGCCAAGATTCCAAGATTTCTAATCCGTATTCTGTTAAGAATCGGTTGCCTGCGGAGAATGAGAGTTACAGTTTAAATATAGGTTTGTAAAGAAACGCCAGGGGTGTTGTTACCTTCAGCCGCGCAGGGTACTGCCGCGTGACCGGCTAATTTGTTCTCTAGCTTGTAGCCAAAGCATTCAGAAACCAGCGCTTCAGATCCACGTAAAGACAATCATATTACAAATCACCAGCAAGCTCAGTTTGTTATGGTGTAAGACTGTTACAGCGCTACGGAATCTGCTGGCGCTATATAAATAAATGTAATGTACGCCTTGCAGGAGGGAAGATCGAGCGTTGGCGCATCCAGGGGGCAGCAGTGGGGAAATTGCTCTATTCCCCCGGGAAAGACAGCCGTCTTCTTTATTAGTAGGGAGAAAGAGCGAAGTCCCGATTCCCGGACCTTCCTCTGTAGGACCCTAATTTCAAAAAGCAGGCAGGGAACTGGGTTGTGTTACAAGCTGTATTGAAGACTGGTTATGTTAGTGTGAGTTTGTGTGTCTGGTTATGTTAGTGTGAGTGTATGTGTGTGTCTGACTGATTATGGTAGTGTGTGTCTGGTTATGTTAGCATGTGTGTGTGACTGGTTATGTTATTGTGTGTATGTTTGAGTCTGGTTATGTTAGAGTGAGTGTGTGTATGTGAGTGTCTGGTTATGTTAGTGTGTGTCTGGTTATGTAACCGTGAGTGTGTGAGTATGTGTGTTTGGTTATGTTAGTGTGTGTCTGGTTATGTAACCGTGAGTGTGTGAGTATGTGTGTTTGGTTATGTTAGTGTGGGTCTGGTTATGTAACCGTGAGTGTGTGAGTATGTGTGTTTGGTTATGTTAGTGTGGGTCTGGTTATGTAACCGTGAGTGTGTGAGTATGTGTGTTTGGTTCTGTTAGTGTGGGTCAGGTTGTGTAAGCGTGAGTGTGTGAGTATGTGTGTTTGGTTCTGTTAGTGTGGGTCTGGTTGTGTAAGCGTGAGTGTGTGAGTATGTGTGTTTGGTTATGTTAGTGTGGGTTTGTGTATCTTTGTGCGTGTCTGGTTATGTTAGTGCGTGTGTTTGCAGGCAGAAAGGCTCCATCTAGTTCCCTGTTTTTCCTGCCGTAAAGACTCGTCTTAGATTCAGGAGCCATATGCCTATCCCATGCATCTTTAAATTCCCTCACTGTACCAGCCTCCACTGGTAGGCTGTTCCATTTATTTAACACCCCCTTGGTAAAGTAAAAGTATACCGATGATTATACTCTAAACCAGACTCTTGAGCTATTATCAGATTAAGAGAATAAATTAGGCAGGGTTGCATTCGACGTGTCTTGACACTTCCATTCTTGCTTGAAATATCTCAGCTCCTGACTGTTCACCTTAGAGGTAACACAAATCCTGAAACACATCCTGGGAAATTAACTTGATATAACTAATAATAAATATAATTAATAATCAATATAATATTATAATAAATATATAATATTATAATAAATAACCAATAATATTAATAAAATAATATAATAATCAATATATGATAATATAATAAATAATCAATATAATATTATAATAAATAACTAATATAATTAATATAATAAATAATAGGTATAATAAATGCTTTCAGAACAATGAAGGGTGAGGCTGAGCTCTATATGATGTTTGAGAGCCTCCCGAGATCGTGCAGCGGGATTGACGAGGAAAAAGTGAGGAAAGAGCCCGGCATGACTTATATAACTTGCAGTAGAACTCTCATTGAGGAATACATCGCTGCCAACAGTCTAGAATTTATTAGGACAGTCCTGCCAAAAATAAACGATAAAAGTCATAGGGTAGAAGAAATTCGAAAGCAGGACAGAGGCATGAGGTTCGCAAGTGTGATGGCTACAATAACGGAAGTCAGAGGACAGTAACTGGACCTTCGGTGGTAGCAGGAAGGCTGGTGGTTCAAATGGAGGTTACAGACTGAAGCTTTATAGGGGGAATGGAGACAGAAGACACAGAGAATGGAGGCTTCTGGAGGAACAAGGAGCATCTGGCACTGGCAGGAATAAAGCCATCATTACAATATGTCACTAGGGGGACAGACGGGGATAGTGAGTGTCAATAGGTCTTCTGTAAGGGTATCATCTTACTATAGAGGAGAAGAGACTCTTTCTGGCTCCAGGAAGGTCCCTGTGCCAACGAATCACACTTACAAAAATACAGAAAAGCCATGAGCGCTAGATGATAAACTTAAGACAGCGATCAGTGTCTAATCTGCCCGTTTCTCCTGCTGTAAAGACTCAAACCTTAATCAGTCGTTGGTCTCGTCTTAGATTCAGGAGCCGTATGTCTATCCCATGCGTGTTTAAAATCCCTCGCTATATTACCCTCTACCACTTCTGCTGGGAAGCTGAAGGGGAAACATTCCATTGGTTGCTATGGTGAAAAGTATCTTTTCAAAGTTTGCTCCAGAATCACTTTTGATACATAACGTCCAAGAAGCTTTCAAGCAAATCTAGAAATCAAATAGTAGTTTATTAGGTAGCCAATCACTGGTAAGAATCGTAGGCCAGCTGCAGCTTCTACCTCAGGAAAAGGCTTTATGTTTTTGGGGAAAGCATACTTCTAGAGTGAAGACCCCCCATATTCTTCTTTACTGGGGCCATCAAAAACATTAAACCAGCCCTTCCTCTGCACAGGCACTGATCGAGTTGGTCAAGCGGTCGTATAATGTCTTGTTAAAAATAAAAAAAACAAAGGGACCCTGGGGGGGGGCTGTGTTACATTTACAAAATAATGGAGCTCAAAGCAGGGATTTCCTTAAAAATTGGGCTTGTTTTGGCCATTTGAGAGTCAAATTACAGACACACACTATGAAGGTTTAGAAGTTCCGCGCCCTCCAGTTGTCATAAAAAGACAAAGGGGTTAACGTGGCGTCGGGTCCCATGGGATGGCAGGTCACTCCGTCTTCTGCATTGTGTACGATTACCATGGCAACGGCTCGGCCCTGGGAGCAGAAGCTTTCAGCGAGATTCAAACATCATGGGGAGATTCCCTTACAGCGTAAGACACCGGCTGAGCGGATCGAGGTTTTATTGAATACGTATTCCGGAGCTCTGCTCTTCTTCATCCAGTAATGTCAGGCACATGCTTCAGAAGGCAGCCAATGCAGATCCAGTTGCTGTGAACTCTCGACTCCCATCATCCTGGAGCAACGGCAAAGGATCAACATTCTTCTATGATGTCATATTGAATCGTTTGCCAAAAACAGGAAATTAAAGGTGTACCGAAAGCTACATGGGGGAACTTTGACTCTTCATCAGGACACCCAGCAGCGCGTAATGTCATGATTCTAATCCATATACGTTGCTGACTTTAATCTGTAGACATCAACAAATACATTTTTTTAGAATATAGAACATCAGGGACTATTCATTTCAGCCCCATAAGGTGCAAGATCCAGACAAAGAGGCATCTGGGAGCCTCTGGGACAACAGATGGACTATTTGCCTCCTGTCCAGCTCCCCCACCATAGACTCCCTTCATTATAAATAGACAATGGCGCCGTTGATAACGACGTGTAAGATCATCCTCGTGCAAATGTCAATGTCCGTCCCGGAGATGGAATTCCCGACCGGTTGAAGGACTGTGATTGGTGCTAGGTTTAAATTCGACCCAACTTGATTGGCAGACTAATAGGAGAGAACAAACCAAACGCAAGTAAAAGCAGATATTTAGGAAGCCACAAAGTATCACATCTGGGCTACTCTGGGTATTAGGACTGGATTTAGACATGTGGCCAATGCTCTAATCAATTATAATGAATAATAAGGATTCGGGGTTAGTAAGAATTTTGGGCCGCCAGCTATATAAGGGAGACTTTCTAAACCCAAAAAACTAGGTGGGTTTGTGGTGTATTTAATATGCATTGACTACCTTCCTCTGGTGTCCCCTCCTTAGTTGAGCTCTGAGCAAGCAAAGCTACCCCACCAAATAAAATGTGCTTAATTACGGGCCAGGTCACCCCTTCTCGCAGCCTCAGCGTTAGCCCTTCATAATGTATAATTACGTATTACTTATTGTAACTATTGGCAGGTTATGGAGTAAAAACATGTTTGGGAGAATCTTGGTCCCAAGTCGACCGAGAGATACCGCAAAGCTTTGGTGCTCTTGAATTATATTTGAACCATGGTAAAGCTCCCCAGAGTTTTTGCTAATTGTAGGGCAATGGGGACAACCTGGCAAGGGTTGTAGTTGAAGAACACTTTGTCTTTCACTTTTAAGCTAGTTTGAGATTCCGGTGCGCTCCTCGGCCTGAATCAGACCTTCATGCACAGTAAGCAAGCGGGGAGCCTAACCCTGTGCGAGTGATGACCCAAAATAAGAGGCTCTGGTACTTTTTGGTTTGGAAAGTAACGCCTGCCATAACTGGTTCTCAAAGCCCACAGCTCAAATTATCCCTGGGCTGTTCTGTTACACGGGCTCCAAGAATAATGATCGCTAAGTAAAAATACTTTCATTGACCTATTCATGTTACAGCAGCAGCGGGACTTGAAATAGCTGTGAAATATTTAGTCACCGTACAATCTGTGAAAGGATGATGCTTTGCGCAGTAATTGCGATGCTGTGTTACATGCACACACAAAGCTTTAATAATACGATGACATCACTTCTGCAGGGATGGTTAAGCCTCTGTCTGTCCAGACAGGTACCGAGTCTCTACGAAACGTACAAATGGGAAAATAAATAAAATTGAATCCCTGGTTATTTCTGGACTCTCCTCCCCACCTGAGCCATGTCTCTGATGACGCACTTTAAAACAAAAGTGCCCCACTGGCACTCTTGAACTGTTGGGAGGTGTGGAGGTGTATATGTGTTGTTTACGGAACCTCCTCTTCTTCTTTTCCCTCTTCTTGTTCTCCTGTCTTCTTTTTTCGTCCACTTCTCCCAGTGTCTTCTTTCTTGTCCACTTTTCCCTGTGTCTTCTTTCTTCCACCACTTCTGCCAGTGTCTTCTTTATTGTCCACTTCTCCATGTGTCTTCTTTCTTCGTCCGCTTCTCCCTGTGTCCTCTTTCTTCTTTCACTTATCCCTATGTCTTCTTTCTTTGTCCGTTTCTCCATGAACCTGGCCTCTGGATGCACTGGACAGCTTCTTCAGCGTCCAACCACCCTATTGGGGGCAATAGGCCTCCATAGTGGGCCTGAGTGCTCAATGAGACAGTTTGTGAAATCAGAGATCTCTCTTGAATCCAGCCCAGTTATACCGCGGACAACATTGCAGATCTATGTAGCATCTTCTCTGTGTAAACTAATGCAGATGTGACCTCGTAGTAGGTCTGGGGGTAGCTGTTTTTTTGGGTCAGGGCTAGGGCAGCGACCTCCATATATCCACCACTGCAGCCTAGTAGTTAGAAGGACTGGTGCAATTTATTCTTTTGGGGATAGGTATCTTGAGTCTGAATTAGTCTTTTTGTGAACAATTGACGCGTGTGTCCCTGGGTCCAACTCAATGGCATGTGTGAAATGTCTCACTGCCCGGTGAACGGAGTATAACGTGACGCAGACTGTCCTTCCCGTAAACACCTTCTAAATTTACTGTATCTGTGCTTCCAGCATAACCCATAAATACTGTTATCCGCCTCAATCACTTCCCAAAATCCACTCCTTCCAACCGACCTCCGTCCTGACTTCACACTTTAAATTTTTGGTAATATACGAGTGCAAAAAAGAAAAAAAGGGGTTATTTACAAACACTTTGTTACCTGCTACTAAAATATCATTAAAAGAATGTTACCTAAACTCTTTTTATGCTTTATTGGCCAGCGTACGATATGGCAATGACTCCACAACGAGGACAATTAAGAAAGAGAAGCATTCTTCTTCACCAGATTTAGAAACACCTCCGGCCCCCGAGGGCAGTACCGAGAAGGACCCCATCTTCACGGAACAATCACTGCCCTGAAGTCATATTCAATGCGTTAAAATCTCAAATCATTTTGCATTGAAGCTGAAGACCAGAAATGGGGAGAAGAAGGCGGTATGAGTCCCCGGGGAGCATCGTGGTTACACGGTTACCTCACCTCTGCGTCTGAATATTGATGTTTTCCATATGGCGGTTGGACTCCAGGAATAAGAAATACTTTAAATTTAAAAATTAAATGTTCTCTGGGTCTCATGAATCAGACTTCAGCTTCACTTTCTCCGCAGTCTCTTCTGCAATATACTGAGCACAGGGTCGGAGATTCCAGAACACCAGGAATCTCTGGGGCGCAGGAGCTGCGTTGAGGCACGCCCCTTTCCCCGCCCACTTCCCCTCCTACCACTTTCTGTCAGCAGGACCCCCCCCCAATATTAGCAGGACCACCCATTAATGTCAGCGGGACAACCCACCAAAGTCAGCGGTACCCCCCCACCAATATCAGCGGGACCACCCACCAGCATCAGTGGGACCACCCACTGTCCTAAAGGGACCGCTTGCCGATGTCAGCAGACGACCCTCTGAAATCAGTCCACCTACACCCCAAAAAAGGAGGACTGTAGTCATGATGTCCCCATGGGTGCCTATGGTCGGTAACACAAACCTCACAACACTTTTCTTCTCAGACATTTTCAACTATAGATCGCTTTTTATGTAAAGTAAGTATTTTGTTTTTAACATGATTTCATTTATAAAGCCGTTTCCTGCTGTTTCTATACATATTATCGGGGCTTTTAGGGCTGTAGAACCCTGCGATACCCCCATACCCAGCAAACATTCCGAGCTCCTTCAGGGGAAGAAGGAGGGCCTGCCTCTACTAAATAGGTACATTTGGGAGGTATGCAAACAGACATAGCAGATAATCTCTAGTTTTTTTTACACCAAATTGGGTTCATATTTTTCCTTTTTTTTTGTTGTTGCGATATAAATGTTTTAAAAAAAGGAACGCGTAGAAAGCGAAGCGTATAATTGGACGGTGCCTCTACCCAAAAACAGGTGCGGTTTAAAGAAACGTTTTTTTCCGGAGAAACGATTCCACCTTATAAGATAAACCCAAAGCATTTAACCCTTTCAAAGCCAGATGGCTATATGGAGCTTTGTGTCTCTTGGAACTACTGTGATCGAAGGTGCTTTTCAGCACTGCAGTAAAGTGTGCCGCCCGCCGTCTGAGTCAGTACCCCCATTTGTGGCTTGTCGCCACCTTCAAATGCAAAGATAGAATTCATTTTGATCTTTGTCAGAGTACTACCGAAGGGTAACGTTAGAATAGACGAAGGAGAATAATATATATACAATTATATATATATATATATATACATTATAACGGGCTCTAAATGCACTCATATGTAAACTTTAACCCCCACACGCCAATTCATCACATGGTGTTAAGAATGACTTGTAGACTTGACTAATGTAATCAATGTAAAGCATTCGTGGGAATTCTTCTTATCAAGCAGAGGGGAAAGGAGAAGGTTAAACTGAAGTGCGGAGGCTAACTCTTTCCTTACCTGAACAACCCCCTCGTAAATAGTAATAAAGGGTATACGGAGCTAGTTATTAAAATATATTTACAGGTGTGGCATTTTATACTGTTAACAAAACCTGCCTTGAACAAGTAGTTTAGCATTTATTCCCTTTCTTTATTTCTTTCTAAATATTTATTTCCTTTTCTTCCTTTTTCTTCCTTTTTCTTTTTTCCTCTTTCTTTGTTTCTTTCTATCCATTTTTTCTCTTTCCTACTTTCTTTTGCTTTCCTGACTTTGCTCTCTTTCTTGGTCATTCTTTCTTTCATTCTTTCTCTTTTGTTCTTTCCCTTTCTTTCCCTTTTTATTTCCTTTCTGTTTTTTTACTTTTCTTCATTTCCCATCTTCATTTGTTCTCATTCTTTCTTTATTTTTCTTTCTCCTTTTCCTTTCTTTCTTTCTTTCTTTCTTTCTTTCTTTCTTCCTTTCTTTCTTTCTTTCTTTCTTTTTTCTCTTTCTTTCTTTCTTTCTTTCAAAGGTAACTATGAGCCATCATAGTGTAAATGGGCCGGTCTGGGAGATCAAAGATCTCCGTTGTAACCTGCTCATTGTGCAGTGGGACTCCAGCGATCTGCCCTTGATTTTGTAGCGGGGGATTGACGCCCTAGGCCTAGTCAGCCTAGGCCACAATATGTCACTGCGTGTAAGTAGTTGGAGCTCAACCCCCATTCACTAGAATTAGAGTCCTACCGAGCATGTGGAGGAAACGTACTGATGTATGCTTCCTGCTTTTAGTAGAGACAGGAAGGGGAGGAGTTGAAAGATACAGACACCTCAGTAAATAATGTTTGGGCCAAGTATGACAACCACAGTGTGAAAACATTGTTTACCCCTTAAGCTTTTTTCTGGGACAGGTTAATACCTTAATCCGATTCTCTCAGTAAATGCCATATCTCGCCGACTTAGACATAAATGCGTTATCATAAAAGTTCCCCAGATAAAAGCCACCACCCTTTGTTACAACCCTTAGCCTTTTTAAACTGACACAAAACCTGTTGGATTTGATTGTTTCCCTGTTAACATAATAATAGGATTACGGTCATTAATAAAGAGGGTGCTGAGGGCAGGATTGATGGGTTGGGCAGATTTTTAAGCTGTTTTCAATGTAGATAAAGTTCTAAAACTGGTATTTGGCCGTGGGAGCAGATTATCGTTCCCGTTGACGGCATGCAAACAAAAACAGGAATTACTCGTAAGAGCCTTAAAGAGATATAATCATCTATACTCTACGCCTATGCCAGCTAGGTTACGTGTCTAGCTAGCTCATTAGTTATTTCCCATGATGCCGCATTTTCACAATCCTTGTAGCGGGTCTCACTTTACAGCCTGTCGTTAACTGGGCGGAGCCTAAGTGCTGAGTGACGGCACATGATGTGAAAAGACACACCCACCCACTATTTGGTGTCTCCCGATTTTCACTCTAGAAGGGAAGGCTACTGGTTCATGGCGCCTGGGGCAAGATTGGAGGTCCTGCCCTGGGCATCACATTGGCTTCTGGAAGTGGAAGGGGATGCATTGTGAGCTCCTCACCTTGCAGCGCCTGGGGGAGCTGCCCCTCTTGCCATTATTCCGCCATTATTCCGCTACCAATGGGGCATAGATGGCTTCCATACTCCCCAACGATATTTTTTAAGATGGAGGCTTGGCATGGGCTCCTATGGGGTAAATATATTAACTATCCCGCAGCACATGGTGGAGGTAGTGGGGTATATTAGGGCCTTCGAGGTTACTTAATTACCCCCGCCTTACTCACATGGCTAATAGAGCACTGTTACATTTTAAAAATATATATATTTAATTCGAACATTTAAAAAAATTATTTTTAGGTTGGCTGGAATAATAAAACTGCACGAGTTGCAGATTGAGGACATGAAGAATTTTGGAGTTCCAAAGAGGGACTGGCCGAACTAAACAGGGACGGTTGGGATATATGTCAGCTTTTGATGTTTCTTAATGCTTTCGTTATATCCTTCTGGAAACACGAGAAATTAGCCAAGTTTTCTCAACTCAATCTCAAAAGAGTTTCCTGTTACAGAAACACACAGGCGATAATAGCAAAGAACGCCACGAAAAGGGGAAAAAAATTGTTTATCCATAATTATTCATCCTTTCTCGTGAAGAATATTCCTGCTCTTTGTTTCTTAACGCATAACGGGGAGAAAAAAGTTTCTTTAATGTTAACCAGATGTCTGTATGTAACAAAGTATTCATTTAGTATGTACAGAAGTTGAGATTACCCAAAGGAATAAGACGACGCTTCGGTTTATTTAAGTAGAGTTACATGTGTCTTGGGTTTTAGCTCCGCAGGGCAGTTGTTTAGAGTCTTGATAGGAATACGTGGTTTCAAATGTCCGAAGTCAGAAATATTTATTTCTCAAAGATTCCTGCGGTCGTCTCATTGCTCAGTACAGCTAAGGTGCGAGCGGCGCAGGAACCCCCGGATCTCTAAGCCTTCCTATTGGGTATGGAGTCTTCTGGAATCCGGAGAGACCACATCCAAAAAGATCATGTTAAAAGCAGAGGTCAATCGTTTTTTCGTTCCACCAATATTTATTTATTTATTTCCGCTCAGAATTCATACATTAGCTGTTTTATTCAATATTGTTGTTTTTTTTAATAGTTTTATAGAAAAGTACTTCTATCATTTCCCAGATGTGTGTAGCGGGATCTTTAATATGGTACCGATCCCTTGTACAAATGCGTATTTACTTATCATTAGACTTGTTCATTGGTATTCGGGAAAACATGAAAATAAACACGAATGTTACGTTTTCGTTGTTCAAAATGAATACCGAATAAAATAACATGACGGCGGAAAAAACGTACATGAAGAAGCAGAAGCACAACACGAAGAATCTTCGTTTCTTCGTGTTCGTAAATATCTCCTAGCTAATCTCCCTGGCCCCTTCTCCCCATACAAGTCACTGCCTCTAGCCTACCTTAAGTAGCATAGCAGGGGTTAACAGGAACTGGAATCCGTAGGATCGGTTGCCGGTAGTGAGCTCCTCTGGCATCAACCAATGAGGGCAGCTGCGGCCAATAGAGTTGCTCTTATGGACCTTTAACTCCTGACGCCGAAGCCATTGGTCTCCCAAGGCCAAGTTGCTCTGAGGTGTACCTTGCCTTGCCCTTTGCTAGAGGGACTAAAATCCCCGTTCCTCTCAAGCCAAGTTGCTCAGAGCGGCTGTCTGAGTCTGAGACAACTGCTCTGAACAACTTGGCCTCGGAGGAACAGGGATTTTAGTCCCCCCTGGCAAAGGTCAAGGCAAGGTACACCTCGGAGCAGCTTGGCCTGGGGAGACCAATGGCCTCGGCGTCAGGAGTTAAAGGTCCATAAGAGCAACTCTATTGGTCGCTACCAGGGGGCTCAACTGGCTTCAACCAATGAAGAGCAGGGTGGTCACATACGAGTTAAGCTTTGATCTGATGACTGCTTCATCCAATCTCCTTCCATAAAAGCCATCCTTCAGTCTCTTTTTCATCAAATTCCCATAAGCCAAATTATATGAAATATTTCATTTTAATCAAATGTGCATGTTTTGTAAAACAAAAAAACATTAGGTCACTAATTTGGATGATCCACGTTAGACTGTAGTCCAAATAGTTTGAGGATTACGGCGTCTTTCAGAAATTGCCTGTGTGGCGAATAGTAATAGAATACACTTAGTTTTAAGCCAAAAAAAATCATGTTATAGATCCCAAAACCTTCTATTTAAAGTCGTTATAGAAACAGTTTTAAAGGGACAGCACATAGAGCAGTGATGTCCATCCAGCTGGCTAAGTATCGTCTCAATCAAAGCCCACCGCGGGTCGAAATACCACAGAATCCTTTAAATATTCATAAAACGCCGTGAAATGTATTATTGGCATGGCTGGTAAGAAGAGCTTCAGCGGAAGTCTTGATGGGTCCTGGCAAAATGCGTTGAAATGCTTTGAAGACGCCCCATGCATTCCTCTAGCTTCAGATGGCCTTCCAGACGAGGATACCCACGCTTGAATTTAAATAGCCCATAGATTTATCCAAACTGTAGTACAAGAAGTCCAAGAAACTTCTTACATGGGCTGACAGTAGGGTTCCAAGGCAATCATGCACAAGCCAACGTAGACAACCGTGGGACCCCGGAGAGGGTTTGTATTTATAATACCCACTATGTGTGCATACATTGTGTCCTGTCCACAGCATACATAAATACATAGTATAAATAAATATATATTGATACATTACCGTTCAAAAGTTTGGTTATGAGAATTCTTTAATTACATATTTTTGTGTTTGCCTTTTCCTTGGGTATTGGGCAGGACTGTCAATGATGGGGCGTCTCTGGCACCAGATGGCTAGTCTGCGTCAGCAGCAGTATTTGTTATTATTATTATTACAATTATCTTTTTATTATTATTTATTATTATTATTTTATTATTATTTTTTATTTTTATTATTTTATTGTTATTTTTTATTATTATTTTTATTACTATTATTATTTATTATTATTATTTTATTATTATTTTTTATTTTTATTATTTTATTATTATTTTATTATTATTTTTTATTATTTTATTATTATTTATTATTATTTTTATTATTATTATTGCCATCTTATCATTACCCTTCCCTTGTTTCATAGCACAATAGGGCAGGGGTATTTAACCGGATGAAAAACTGACTTGGTCGTTCGATAGGAATGTTCTTTTAATGCTGTAATTATTAGCTGGGTAGGTGGAATCGCACCTATAGACGAGGACATTCTGCCACTCATCAGCTTGTGGGGTCTCGAAGCCGTAGCCCCCGCTGATGTTAACTGCCTGGCATCCTCATCAGTAATAAGTAACGTTACTCCGCAGGAGGGTTCTTTATTTTTAAACCCTGGATGTGCGGAATGGAATGTGCGATGCAGTTACTGGGACAGGCTGGATAAACATGGAAATATGCGGACGGCAGACTCGCGGACCACGATAGAATGAAATGTGGAATCGCTGCTAGAGATTCCTCTGCCGTGTGTAATGTGTCGCCTGGAATACAACACGCGTGGCAAAGTGTTTCTGAATGGTTATTTATTATCCTTGTATACATGTTGCGTGGTTTTGTTTGGTCACGGAAGAGAACGGCGAACCTTATCCTTTTGGCCAAATTTGGAAACAATCTGATCCTTCTGGACTTCTCGTATTCCATTGCATTAGTAACAGACACCTAAACTAGAGGGTCGGAGGCTTAGGAATATAAGGAAGTTTTCATTTACTGAGAGGGTGATAGATGAGTGGAACAGCCTCCCAGCAGAAGTGGTAGAGGGTAATACAGCGAGGGAATTTAAACATGCATGGGATAGGCATACGGCTCCTGAATCTAAGACGAGACCAACGACTGATTAAGGTTTGAGTCTTTACAGCAGAGACGGGTGACTAGACGGGGGCCAAATGGGGCCGATCTGCCGGCAGATTCTATGTTCACAATGTGGCCATGCTGTGGTTATTATGCTTATGATTTGCAAAAAAGTAGGAGTTAAAATGGAAATTGTGTAAAGGAGAACCCTTGGCAATAATTTACATAATTACTATCAGATTAAAAATGAGTTTTCAAATATATTGCGCTGTTTTCTTTCTAAACCAGTTGTAGTTTTTTGCCCCCATAATATAATGTTTTCAGGCAGCTGTGTATCAACCGTTTGTATGATTCTCGTTATCTGACCCCCAATCTACTAAACACCCCATTTTTTGTCACCAACATTACTGTATACAGCACTGGGGGTTATATTACTGTATACAGAGCTGGGGTTATATTACTGTATACAGCGCTGGGGGGGTATTACTGTATACAGCGCTGGGGGTTATATTACTGTATACAGCGCTGGGGGTTATATTACTGTATACAGAGCTGGGGTTATATTACTGTATACAGAGCTGGGGGTTATTACTCTATACAGAGCTGAGGGTTATATTACTGTATACAGCGCTGGGGGTTATTTTACTGTATACAGTGCTTGGGGTTATTACTGTATACAGCGCTGGGGGGTTATATTACTGTATACAGTGCTGGGGGTTATTACTGTATACAGCACTGGGGTTATATTACTGTATACAGTGCTGGGGGGTTATATTACTGTATCAAGCACTGGGGAGTTATAACTATACAGTGCTGGGGATTTATAACTATATAGTGCTGGGGGTATATTACTGTATACAGCTCTGGGGGGTTATATTACTGTATACAGCGCTGGGGTTATATTACTGTATACAGCGCTGGGGGTTATTACTGTATACAGTGCTGGGGGGTTATATTACTGTATACAGAGCTGGGGGTTATATTACTGTATACAGCGTGGGGGGTTATATTACTGTATACAGAGCTGGGGTTATATTACTGTATACAGCACGGGGGGTTATATTACTGTATACAGCGCTGGGGGTATATTACTGTATACAGCGCTGGGGGGTTATATTACTGTATACAGCGCTGGGGGGTTATATTATTGTATACAGTGCTGGGGGTTATATTACTGTATGCAGCGGGGGGGTAATGTTACTGTATACAGCGCGGGGGTTATATTACTGTATACAGCGTCTTCCCCTCTGTGGATCATGTTGCTGATTGAAGCCATAAAGGGAAGCTGAGCACGGCGCGTGTGACGGAGATAGAATTTCACCCAGGGCCGGCCCGACAATGGAGCCGAGTGGGGCAACCGCTCCAGGCGGCACTTTTGAAGGGGCGGCACTTTGCCACCCCAAGCCCTTTTTTTTTTGTAAAGCGAGAGAGAGAGAAAGGGGTGCCGAGTGGATTTCGCTTACCAAGCTGTCAGTACCCGCTCGGCGCCCCTCTCTCTCTCCTCTGCGGCGAGTCTCCCTGTTCGGTCTCGGATGATTTCCGGCGCTCAGCATTACAAGCCGGCACCGAGACCGAACAGGGAGACTCGCCGCAGGACTGCTGAAAGGTAAGTACGGGGGGGGGGGTAGATAAGGGGGGGGGCGGCATTTTAAAATTCGCCCCAGGCGGCATTTTGCCTTGGGTCGGCCTTGATGTCACTGGACTATTTGTGACACGAGACAGTTTTAGGCTCGGACTCCTCGATGAGACAGTTAGAATCCCAAGTGTTTATAGATTAGGGACATCCGGCTATCTCTGGAATGTCGATGAGTCACGTAAAGCATACATGTCACAGGAATATATAGATACCGAAGGATATTATTTATAATGCCGGGTCCTGCTGCCCAGGAGCCCCCTCTGCCTTGGCCTTGAAGTTTTGCGGTTTCCTCACAATCCTAACACAGCTTCACCATGCAGAGCGCAGGGCTATATTTACCAATATGATCGGTGTCCAGTGCATGCGCAGCTTTATATCACAGCACGCTTTGTCCATGTTGGTTGTGGCGCGATGGACTATTATGAGCACAGGTACCTGTCACCTTCCCCTGCATGCCAGATTTAGGCATTGTGCTAGGAGCCCAGAAGCCTCAGACTGTTGGCAGCTATGCCAGATATGATGATTAGGAGCTCACACTCCTCGACACATCAGGCCGCCACCATCGAGCTAAATCCTAAGGTTCACCGAACTTCTCTAGTGTTTGCTTCACTGATTCAAAGCCAGTCCTAGGGTTTTTGGTGTCTTTTACCCCCCGTCATTATTATTATTTATTGTTTTATATAGCGCCATCATATTCCGCAGCGCTGTACGATAGGCGTCCTTCCAGCCCCCCTCAGCTGTTTGGGGCAGCAGACCGAAGAGACTTCGATCGCTCTAACAATGCAAATATGTCACAGAAATAGGACGACTATCTGTGTTTCTTAAAAAAACTCAGAAGACGCCCGCCAGAAAAAAATCGGAACATTCTTTGGATGAGTTACGGCTGAAAATATGAGGTAATTCACATTCTTACATAAGAACGGAGCTGCAGGGGGTCTCCTTTATTATTTCCCGATGTGGAAGGCGTTCTAACCTCTGCGGCACTCAAAACCACTAAATACACGTTTAGAAGACAGTGCCCAGTGATAAACGGCCTATGGGTCAGGGTGATTTAGGCCTTCATTGCTGCGCTCCTGTCAGAATATCTGGGATCTCTCTGCCCAGAGATCCGGGTCAGGCGCTGCGTCTCCGGGGTCTCCGGTTCACTAAGGGGAAACTCCGGGTCGCAGGAGTGGCGTTGCAGGATGCCCCACCCCTCGCCCCAATTCCCCATTATAAATAGCACCTGTCCCACAACCTCGGCGGGACCACCCACTGACATCAGCGGTACCGCCCACTGACATCAGCGGGACTGCCCACCGACATCAGCGGGATCTCCTACCCACATCCCGAAAGGGGGGATTCCGGGTAGCCGGACCCAGAAGGTTCCCAGGTATGCCCGTCAGGTGTATCAAATTAATTGTTTTCTGATTGGCTGTAACTTTCTCCCTCTTTTTTTTAATCAACCAGTCAGTGGTTAGAATCATCAGACCACAGAGGAGGAGGGTAGCTGTGGAGCCCCGACATGGAGCATGGTGGATGGGGAAAGCTGAGCTTCTTTAACATGAGGGCCGTGGGGTATATCCCACATGCATAGGTTTTTTTTTTATAGATGTATAGTGTGCGTGTTAGTGTGTGGTGTTAGCATGAGTGTGTGTGTTAGTATTTACTTTCAGCATGTGTGTGTGGGTGGGTGTTAGTATGTGTGTGTATGTACTGTACATGAGTATAGATACATGAGTGCATGAGCATGAATGTTAATGTAGAGTGTTAGCAGGAGTGTGTGTTACCATATGTTGCTGTGGGGTGAGCCTAGGGTTAGTGGTGGAAGAGAGATAGCCTGTGTGTATGTGTTAGTGGAGTGAGTGTGTATTAGTACGTGCATCTGTATGGGGGGACCACTTTGAACTTTTCATTTATTTATTTTTTACTCGTTTTTTTCTTTTTACTTTTTTTAAGTATTTTTTTTGAATTTTGTTTGGAATTTTGGCTGTTTGGAACCGCAATGTCCCTTTCACGTGACCTCACTGCTGGATTATTTGAGTTCCGCTGACATGTTTTTAATCCCATATCAGAGATTACACAGGAACAAGCGATTAATCTCCTGACCTCGTGACTCGTTGGTTTCAGTCTCACTTCCTGATGTTGTCAGATACACTTTTAGCTCCTTGTTTAAGTGACGAGCTCATCAGAATTTAGGTGTCGCAGGGAAGGATTTATCCCGAGTCCCGTGTCGCCCTTTGTAATGCTGACATTTCTTCATCCACATTCTCAGCCCTGAGCCCGTTAAGGTTTCATTATATTTTAAGCAGTTGGACGTTATAATGTATGAGGGATCTAAGGGATTGCAATATGTCCGGCTTGGAGGAGAGGGGAGAGGGGGGAAGGAGAGAGAAAAGGGGTTTAACAAAGTACAGGAGAGGTGGTAATCTGAAACTAGACGGCCCAAGGCTTAGATGGAATGTAAGGAAGTTTTAGATTGTACATAAGTGGAACAGCCTCCCAGCAGAAGTGGTAGAGGGTAATACAGTGAGGGGGATTTAAACATGCATTGGATAGGGAATCTAAGACAAGACCAACGACTGATTAAGGTTTGAGTCTTTACAGCAGGAGAAACGGGCAACTAGACGGGGGCCGAATGGGGCCGATCTGCTGTCAATATCTATGATAACAATATTGTCTTTCCTGGGATCCGGGATCCGTTTCTTTTTTTGCCACACAAGGCACAAGAAGTCTCAAGGCGGAATTACAATTTGTATTTTCTAAATTGTTATAAAATATTGCAAACTAAGATCGTGGTATTTGGGCAACACCCCCTGCTCTCAGTCCCCGCTGTGCTCATCGCTTTACGGCAGAGTTAATGAAGTCCCTGTTGAGTCCTTTCGCTGTATTTCGTTGTAAGCCTGCGAGCCGGGCCCTCGTTACTCCATGTATCCGTCTGCCTTGGTCTGTCAGTTCTAGTTTTATCAGACCCTCTGAACGTAGGGATAAAATAATAATAATAATGATAAAAATACAATATTATCTGCTTTCCAAACCATCTAATTTTAACAAGGCATCTGTTTTTTTTTAACTCACGCCTAATGATAGAACAATATGTTCTCCCCACACTTTCCCTTTATAGGGGGAGGAATAAATTTTCTCCGCGGATCTGTCTGGTTCTTGTCTGCTGTCAGATGTAACTTCGCTAAGTCACCTTTCCGGCCAGCAGCGAACACTAAACATCCTCCATCAGCTGCATTGGACTCGCCCCCCCCCCCCGTCATTGTGTCTGTCCTGACGCATCTGTCCTTTCTTCATTTATGTGTTTTTTTAAGTGAATTTCCTCCGCTTTCGCCAACTCTCAGAAATGGCTTCATTTGTCCGTCACATAAATCACACAAGCGAGCTGCTAATTTACCGTTTCTTTTTTATACTTATTTTGTTGAATGTCACAGGGCTGCGATGAGTTTGTACCCAGATCCCCCCCCCCCCGTATAAACACCTCGTATAGACCATCATTTCAATTCAGGAGTGGGCTAGCGGTGACGAGGTGGCCCTGGCGTTTTTCCTGATAGCCCATCGAGAATATTCTATGTAGTGACTCACCAAATGGTTGGGAGACCTTGACTTGTCATTATTTAAAGATATACGTAATTGAGTCACCTGCATTTAAGCAGGAATATCAACCATAACATACAGGTAGCAAAACTACACCGTTTAGTAGCCTTTTATATGATCACAGCTGGTTTTATATGATCACAGCAAGGAGTCAGATCTAGACGGTGCGACCCCGAGAATCTGCCCCTTCACCCTCAGATTGGGGCAAAAACCCTGAGACTCTGGGTTAAACCATGATTATGCATATAGGGTGCCCTGTCTTTGCCACATATACAGCCCGGGGGTTATTACTGTATACAGCGCTGAGGGTTATATTACTGTATACAGCGCTGGGGGGTTATATTACTGTATACAGTGCTGGAGGTTATATTACTGTATACAGCACTGGGGTTATATTACTGTATACAGCGCTGGGGGTTATATTACTGTATACAGTGCTGGGGGTTATATTACTGTATACAGCGCTGGGGGGTTATTACTGTATACAGCGCTGGGGGTTATATTACTGTATACAGTGCTGGGGGTTATATTACTGTATACAGCGCTGAGGGTTATATTACTGTATACAGTGCTGGGGGTTATATTACTGTATACAGTGCTGGGGGTTATATTACTGTATACAGCGCTGGGTATATTACTGTATACAGTGCTGGGGGTTATATTACTGTATACAGCGCTGGGGGGTTATATTACTGTATACAGCGCTGGGGGTATATTACTGTATACAGCACTGGGGGTTATATTACTGTATACAGCACTGGGGGTTATATTACTGTATACAGCACTGGGGGTTATATTACTGTATACAGCGCTGGGGGTTATATTACTGTATACAGCGCTGGGGGTTATATTACTGTATACAGTGCTGGGGGTTATATTACTGTATACAGTGCTGGGGGTTATATTACTGTATACAGCGCTGGGGGTTATATTACTGTATACAGCGCTGGGGGTATATTACTGTATACAGCACTGGGGGTTATATTACTGTATACAGCACTGGGGGTTATATTACTGTATACAGCGCTGGGGGTTATATTACTGTATACAGCGCTGGGGGTTATATTACTGTAAACAGAGCTGAGGGTTATATTACTGTATACAGCACTGGGGGTTATATTACTGTATACAGCACTGGGGGTTATATTACTGTATACAGTGCTGGGGGTTATATTACTGTATACAGCGCTGGGAGTTATATTACTGTATACAGTGCTGGGGGGGTTATTACTGTATACAGCGCTGGGGGTTATATTACTGTATACAGCGCTGGGGGTTATATTACTGTATACAGCGCTGGGGGTTATATTACTGTATACAGTGCTGGGGGTTATATTACTGTATACAGTGCTGGGGGTTATATTACTGTATACAGCGCTGGGGGTTATATTACTGTATACAGCGCTGGGGGTATATTACTGTATACAGCACTGGGGGTTATATTACTGTATACAGCACTGGGGGTTATATTACTGTATACAGCGCTGGGGGTTATATTACTGTATACAGCGCTGGGGGTTATATTACTGTAAACAGAGCTGAGGGTTATATTACTGTATACAGCACTGGGGGTTATATTACTGTATACAGCACTGGGGGTTATATTACTGTATACAGTGCTGGGGGTTATATTACTGTATACAGCGCTGGGAGTTATATTACTGTATACAGTGCTGGGGGGGTTATTACTGTATACAGCGCTGGGGGTTATATTACTGTATACAGCGCTGGGGGGTTATATTACTGTATACAGCGCTGGGGATTATATTACTGTATACAGTGCTGGGGGTTATATTACTGTATACAGCGCTGGGGGCGTTATATTACTGTATACAGCGCTGGGGGTTATATTACTGTATACAGCGCTGGGGGTTATATTACTGTATACAGTGCTGGGGGTTATATTACTGTATACAGCGCTGGGGGTTATATTACTGTATACAGTGCTGGGGGTTATATTACTGTAAACAGAGCTGAGGGTTATATTACTGTATACAGCACTGGGGGTTATATTACTGTATACAGTGCTGGGGGTTATATTACTGTATACAGTGCTGGGGGTTATATTACTGTATACAGCGCTGGGGGTTATATTACTGTATACAGTGCTGGGGGTTATATTACTGTATACAGTGCTGGGGGTTATATTACTGTATACAGCGCTGGGGGTTATATTACTGTATACAGCGCTGGGGTTATGTTACTGCATACAGTGCTGGGGGTTATATTACTGTATACAGCGCTGGGGGTTATATTACTGTATACAGCGCTGGGGGTTATATTACTGTATACAGCGCTGGGGATATATTACTGTATACAGCGCTGGGGGTTATATTACTGTATACAGTGCTGGGGGTTATATTACTGTATACAGTGCTGGGGGTTATATTACTGTATACAGCGCTGGGGGTTATATTACTGTATACAGTGCTGGGGGTTATATTACTGTATACAGTGCTGGGGGTTATATTACTGTATACAGCGCTGGGGGTTATATTACTGTATACAGCGCTGGGGGTTATATTACTGGGGGTTATGCACAAGGAGGGAAATATTTTTTTATACGGGGATCCTGATCGCTATTCTTTTCATAAAGCGTATAAAGGTTTAAAGCGATCTGTAAAATATCTTTCTCATCCACGATCCGCTGAAAGGTTGCTGTATTTCACGGATGAGCTTTAATTAGAGTCTGTGAGTCATCTGTATATCCCAGACTTCCATATGACCCGGTATTATAAATATTAATATCTCTGCAATCTCTGGATCATTGCCGTTGCTGATTATCTGGATCTGGAAGATTCCTTTTCTATGTTCCTTGGAAAACCAAACTAATGCCGGCTTTGGGCAGATTAAACAACAAATAACCGCACTATATAGAATTTTGGGGGGAAAAATGAGTATATTAGGGTTACAACGAACTACAGACACTACAGACATTGCCGGAATTTACTACCAAGTTATCATTAAAAGTAACATTGTAGCGGCCGAGATATTAAAACTTCCTCTTCAGTCTCATGGCCATTTAATTGTGGAGAAACACATCTACTTCGAGCAGCCAATCAGTGGCAAGAAACATAGACCCACAGTGTAAGAGGGAAGCTACAGCTCTGCAGTTGCAGTTTCTCCCAAAGCTTTGCACCTTTTTTCTCAGTTCGTACAATTGATATATTTAGGTATTTACAAAGCACTTTGACGTGAATCGTTCATTTAGCGAGCTGTGACCCCGGAGTGTCCCTTTAGAACCGGATATTTAGTCTTTCAGCATCTGGATTGGTGAGATGCGCATCCTGAACGTAACCCGGCGGAGAACTGATTATCCGCTCTGATTACTCACGTAATTCAATAGAACTCGGTTCCGGGAAGCAATACATAAAGATGAGTGCGCAAAGGTCTCTTGTTGGATACAATGTATACTTTGTGTCTAAAAGCCATTTGCACAACACAAAAGCTGCAATTAAGCCTGGATTTACCCGCAGCCTGCCGGCATCTGAATGCAAAGACGTCGGCCGACATCCAGAACTTCTCTGAAAGACAGCATTTATGTAAATCAAATCCGACACAAACGGAGCGTTTTCAGATATAATTTTATTTTCATTTTTAAAATTTAATTTTTTTAAACTTAAATTTGGTCATTTGGTCGTCTTCCATTATTTAGCCAGCGCTACCGAGAGCCAATCAATATTACAGCAAGAGAATTGAAAGTTGTGTGGAGAAGCTGCAGCTCCAGACTCAGTCTCCCTTCAATAGAGGCCAATGTTTCTTTCAAAATGTGTTCATTTTATAGATTGCACGCACATATATATATATATATATATATATATATATATATAGATAGATATATATCTATATATATATATATCTATATATATAGATATATTATGGATATAATCGATAGTCAATACAATATCTTTTGATCGTTTCTCCTGATGCATATATTCTTCATTCTTCACCAATAAGGATAGCCTTTCAATTTTATTCAATTCTTCAAAAGCTTGAGTTAAGGTTGTTGGGGGGGGTACACGTTTTTCATTTATTTAAAACCTTTATGGCCTTGAAAGATATTACATGAGCAATTTCCTTAAAGTTGACCATTCAGAATATTCTATCGGTTATAATCCTTAAAAAAAATATATATATATATATAAATACTTTCAGAAGAACTAGTCTCCAAAGTTAATATTAATCATTAGAGCTAAAAAAATCACTTAAACAGAAATCATTTATGTAATGGTGATCGGTCATCAGATTGGATCTGCATCCATGTGCGGAATAAATATATTTATAAATATATTTTAGAACCGAAATAAATTATAATTTAAAATTCATTCTATTCTGTTAACTATAAAATCTACTTGAATTCAAGCAAAAGTAACTCCCTTATGTTCTGATGTCACATATTACCAAAATGTAATTATTTTTCCACTTAAAAGATTAAAATATCCGTTGAATCCCTTAGGTATGATTTAGTTTTGGTTAATGATAGTTTGTAACATTTTGTAATAAATTAAATGATATAAAACCGACTCCACAGACTGCTGGTAAGGTTCCTAAGAATTTTAGTAAAAATATAAAAATTACCGATTTTATGATATTAATATATTACGATAATAATACTCCCCTTTGTTTAAAATATCTGTTAAATATCCCTTATCAAAATACTGTATATTTTTTGTGTCCTATCAAATATTGGATTTTATTCCGTTTTTTTTATCTATTTTTCAGTAACACTATATTTTTTTAAGTATAGGCCTTTATATATAATGCCCTCACGCCTTGTATACAGGATTCATAACCAATTATGAGTTGGGTTGTAGGTCTCTTAAATCATCAGCTTCTTTATGGCTTAAATTATCAAAATATTTATTTCTAATTTTTTCCCCCCAAAATACTTAGGATGCTACCAGAGACATATGAATAGGATTTTTTTTATAAAATATTTTGTTTATAAATATCTCATAAATATCATAAAAATCAATTTGTGCTGAAAATGATTAAAACATGTTTGTATTTTTTTTAATCCCTTATTTAAAAGATTTATATGATCATTTTTGAAAATTTTTGAAAAATAAAAACCTAAGCTTGTTACTTTAAGCCTTTCTTTCTGAATGTTCGTCATCTTCCCCTGTTTCCACTTCCTATACAATTTGTATTCCACTGGTGGGTAGTAGATGAAAACAATTGTAGAACAGAGATTACATTTAAATTTCTGTTTTGTTGCAAATCCATCTGCTTACATAGTTTAAATGTGTTGTAAAGTGAATGTGGCGGCCAGAGGGACCTAACTGGGTTCTCAGAGGAGGAACATGTTAGAGAACCAGATCTTTGAGGAACCTTAAGGACAGTGTAATATATAACAGATAAGTCTCCCCCATGATGGAGAGTAGGGGTATTTTTAAGGACTTGGAAGGGAACAGCCAAAAACAACCCAGGGTAGTGGGATTGTGACCGAAATTAGGACTGTCCTGAGAAAACAAGGACGTTTTATGTTTAGGAAGATACTGTTGGTAGTCTTAGGGGCAATGGGGAGGGTCAGGCGAGAGCAGAGGAACCAAAAACATAGACAGACTCAACAGCCCCCCAAGTGTGGTCATCAAAAGCGTAGTATAAACACAGGTGCGTAACTAGTGAGGTGGCTAACCAAGGGTCAAAGGGCTGGTTCCTCAACCAACCACCAAAGAGTTAACTTCTCTCCTGACAAATATATTCACAAAATCCTGAGTTGGTCCAAGTGCATCCCACGGGCCAGAGATCATTGTGAAATCATTAAGCCCTTTTACCCAGGTGGGGGCCAGGTGCACCCATAACCAACGATTCTCCATAATATCTCCTCGACAAAAACCCCAATGCTTATACATCTCAAAATAAAAATTCACTTATTCATGCAGAGCTCACAATGAAAGTATTAAGTACGTAGAAGTCTTTGTTCACCCCCCTCTTCCTCTCTTACCCTCTTAGAGATCTGCCTCCCTTCCCTCTCTTGCCTTCCTCTCTTTCATCTGCTCTCAGAACCCTTATTCTTGCCCGCAAGAGTCAGGACCTCTAGGCTAGAATTTAATTGTGAAGTGGAGTCCTGCAGCTCATTAGATAGTCTGCGAATGCCTAATTAGATGGGACTCTGCTCGTTTGCATAAAACATTTGCATAGCATGCCAGCTCACGGAGCCCAACGCACACTTTGGAGCGTTTGGGCGCTCTGGGAACGCGTGCTGACAAGTAGGGAGTCCTAAGGGGCCGCCGACATCTGTTAAAAAAAAATGAATTGGGAATAAATCGGGAATAATTTCAGATAAAATGCAGATTACTAAATATAATCAACGGACTGAGGAATGATATAAATAAAGTTGAAATGTAAAAGTCTTTGGCAGGTTACTCACCAATGGCACTCCGTAACACATACCCCAACATTTCAAAGGGTCAAAGGTGTGTGGTTAGGGGTGTGGCTAATATTTCTTGGGTGGAGTCATGATGCCAGTGGCCATTCTGTCCATGAAGCTGCAGCACCCCAGGGAATCGACCAGTAGGGTGTTAGGTCCCCAGCTATGCCCCCCTGGTTTTGCCACCCTACGCCTGAATATTCCACTGCAGTCAGGACATAAGGCTGCTTGTTGGGACTCTCCAAGTAAATTGAGTACTGTTGGTTACTATGCGCTCTCACTTGTCGCATTTTACACCAAAGTAAATGGGAACTTCCCAGGGCAGGCCACCCGGAGCTCTCCATCTTCTGAGGGAGCAGCTTTGTGCGGAGAGGGGTTAGCCACATATGAAGGCTGGGCAATAAACACAAGGGATGTGGCTACAGTGTGAGGGCAGTTTTAGTCTAAAATAGCAATAAATTAGTTGGGAGTGGAATTGGCATTCCTGGTAACGTCTCAGGAAAAGGCGCCAGGAACATTTTTGGGGAGTAGCTTCTGTAGGGGTGGGATTGACCCCATGTGAAGGCAGGGCTAGGCCTGGACACCCTTGAATTAAGTAGGAGCAAACAGGGAAGTGGACATGGTCAAACACCACTACTCTACCAGAGAAAGGGGAACGTGACCCGGAGACCCATGAAGGCAGCGCTCCACCCGGAGACTCCGAGTTAAACTCAGAGTTCCCAAGTATATCATAGACTCAGAGTAGAGAAACCTTGAGTTGTGTCAAAGGGGACCCCCAAATCTGAAATATAACCCCAAACATATAAGTGCCTCTTTAAATGCTGCTAAATATTTAGAAGTAGTCTTGGAATATGTCTCTGATTCAGTACATTTTGTTCCAAACCTTTAGGCTAAATGGTTTAATATTGGTATAAACTACAAAAAGATATAATATTTTCAGATGAAACATTTTGATCTTAGAGTGTATACTTTGGGCAATCTGGAAATTCGTATTTTGCAGGAAAAAATAAAGCAGTTGTCTCTTTTTTTTTCTCCTTTTTCTTTCCTCCCCTTTTGCTCTTAAGGCTTGTTACTTAAGTTACTTATTTCTTCCATCTTTTCTCTGTTCTTTCTTCTATTTCTTGACACCCATTTTTATTCTCCTCTCTCTATTTTTCTTTTATTTCTTCATCCCTTCCTCTCTTCTCCTTTCTTCTCTCTCTCTCCTTTTGGTTTTCTTTTTTTCTTTATTCTTTTTCTTCACTCCCCTTTTCTCGCTTGTGTGTTAGTTTCTCATGTTTGTGTTAGTGTGTGGTGTTAGAGTGTGTGCCAGTGTACAGTGTTAGCGTGTTAGAATATGCTTCGGGGGGGGGGGCTGAAGATACACTGCACCCAAGGACCACTAACCGTAGGTTCACTCCTTCAAAGGGACTGTTATTTAAACCGAGTATACTCACTTTTAGTTCCTTGTTGGTCCCTATAATAGGAAAGATACACAGACTAATTTAGGACTTCAAGATAACAGGTATCTTGTGAAACGTGGACAATGCCTTTTTGTTTTTCTAACATTTAGCTTCCAAGAGCAAAAATAAAAGTTTGTGATAGGAAAGAAGAAAGGAGGGCATGTCGGAAGATAGCGGCTCTGACATTAGCATTGTAATCTCTGGAAACCAGAACCCCCTCAGGCCTGGATCGTGTCACCCGTCACCTAAGCAAAATGCTTAACATTTTTAGTTTATTATTATAGGTCATAATAATTATTTATTTAATGCTCACCCATTTCAAAAGTGACTATTTGTGTTAGACCTCCTATATATTGAACCTTTCTTTAAGATCCTCTATCTCTCGCCTCTTTTTTTCCTCTCTCTTCTCTTCCTCTTTTTTTTCCTGTCCTCTCTTTTCTTTCTCTCTTCTGCCTACCACTTCCACATCTTCTTCTTTTTTCTTCTTCTGTCTTCTACCTTCTCTTCTACCTTCAATCATCTATCTTGTCTGCATTTCCACGGACATAACCTAACCTGAACTTCTGCCAAAATGGCGGTTCTTGCAGTGATGTTGTCTCCACCGATTGGCGGATCATGGGGAGGACTTCACCAGTTTACGCCTGGTTATGTCTGTGGAGATTCGGATGAAGATAGAAGACAGCAGATAGACGAGAAGAGATGGGAGAATTTAGAAGATGCAGAATTGGTCGGCATAGAAAGTAGGAAGAGAGTGAACGAGAGTGAGTTTGAGTGTGAGGGAGTTTTTTTCCTCCATTTTCCTCGGCTTGGTGGGCTTCTAGCCTTGTTTTCAGGGCTTCATACGAATCTTGGGTACGTTTGCAATTAGTACAAATCTGAAATCTAGTACCCATACCTGAAAAGCTACCCTGAGTCCTCGCTCTTTGGGGTGCCTGGTGACATTTTTGGGGTGTGCTAATTATTTAAATTTGTATGTGGTGATAGGGAAAAGGGGTGATAAGCGGGAGATTTTGCACCGTGACCCGGAGATTGGTACATCATCGGTCAAGAAGGGTTTTTTTTATACCTGTGAAAAAGAATAAGGATATAAGACGAACCGCGATACATTGGGATCAGCGCCATTGCATAACACACGGTTCTGTTTTTCATCACAGGCTGTGTTAATCTCCCTCCCAAAAGAATCTAGAATCGTTTACAGGCCGCATACTGTGCAAAACGCAAACCACATTTTCCATATTTACTTTCCTGGTAAGGGACAGTAAATAGAAAAAAAAATACTAGGAAAATGCAAGAAACCAAAGTGTATGACAAAGGGTGTAATTTTTATATTTCCGTCCTTGGATACGTCCAAACAACGCAATCAATTTAAAAAAAAAAAATCAGCTGCGTATAATCACCGATCGACAAAGCAATGTACTTTCCTAAGCATTTAAAAACGTTTTAAGCAAATAAACCTTCATACCCAAAAAAATGTACTGAAAACGGGAAAAAATATTTTACTTTTGTTTTTGTTAAATCTTTATAGTTGTTATAAATCTATCTGGAAAGTCTCAGGGTTTGAGCCCCAACCTCAGGGTCTCGGGGTGAACCGGCACATTCTCAGGGTCACGGCTCTTATTACTCTACACCGTCGTAGACAATATATAAGACTCACAGTTGGGGCTTTTGCACCCACTTTCTTATGGTTGATATTCCTGCTTGAATGCAGGTGACTTAATGACAAGTCAAGGTTTCCATGAGGACCCGTGGTGAGTCACTTCACAGAATCTTCATCATTGGCTGAGATAATATTTCAAGAGTGTCAGGGTCATCTCATTTAGCAACCAGGTATCATGAAATAAGTTAATATACCAGATTAATTATTATTATTATTGTTGTTGTTATTATTCTATTTCACTCTGCAATAAGTAATCTGCAGCCAGCTCGGGTAAGAAACGCACTGTGTGTGTCTGACTGCGTTTGTTTGTGTGACTGTGTGTGTCTGACTGCGTTTGTTTGTGTGACTGTGTGTGTCTGACTGCGTTTGTTTGTGTGACTGTGTGTGTCTGACTGCGTTTGTTTGTGTGACTATGTGTGTGTGACTGTGTGTGTGTGTGTGCGTAATGTCATGTAATAGAGGAGTTCATTCTCTGAAACTCCTCATGTCTGAAAAATATCTCCCAAATTTGCCCCTTTTTTCACACAAGAAACAATTAAATTACTAATTCACTCCCTTGTGAAATCCCGTCTGGTTTATTGCAACTCCTTACTGGCTGATCTCCTCCTCTCCCTCCTTTCCCCGCTATAACACTGCAGCTAGCTTAATCTTTATCACCGTTCCTCAACTGCTGCTCCTCTGTGCCAATCGCTCCATTGGCTCCCCATACCCTTCAGAATCAAATTTAAACTTCTGACCCTGACCTACAGAGCCCTTAACAACTTTGCACCCCCTTATATCTCTACCCTCCTATCCAAATACACCACTAAGCGTCCCCTGGTTCCTCTTAACGGCCTTCATCTCTCTTCTACCCTCATCACCTCTTTCCAATCCCATATTCAGGATTTCACCCGTGCTGCACCGCTACTCTGGAATTCCCTTCCGCGTTCCGTCAGACGTTCTCCCTCAAATGGAGCTTTCAAAAGCTGTCTGAAACCCCACCTTTTTGGAGAAGCATACAACCTTTCTTCCCAGTACTCTCAGCCAGCATCCTAATCAAGCCATCTGAACGACCAACAACCTCTACAGATCACCCTGACCCGACCAACTCATCCCCATCCAAGCCGTCCTCTCCTATTCTCCTTTTGTACCAGTTTGTTATTGTTTGTGATTTTAAAATATTCTGCTGACTCTGTCGAAAGAGCTCTACAGAATATGCTGGAGCTATAAAAATAAATGTAATGTAACGTCTGGTAATAGAGGGGTTAATTCTCTGAAACTGTTCATATGTCATTATATATAAATATAAACAGGGGAGGGCTGGCAGCCTAAGGCCTGGGGGGCAAGTCAAGTGAAGTGGCTCCGCCCCCTCGCACTCACCTTTCACCCCTCACGCTGCTCCCATCACTATGCGGCCATCAGACTGCTGGAAAACTGATCTAAGCGGCCGCTGGGTGCTGATGCCACCGGCCGGAGCTACTTTGATCCTTTTTTTTTATTTATTTTATATGCCGGATCGGCTTGCCATAATAAAAATGAATAAATAAAGTATTAAAGTAGCGCCGGCCGGCAGCATCAGCACCCAGCGGCCGTTTAGATTCGATTTCCAGCAGTCTGATGGCCGCATAGTGATGGGAGCAGCGTGAGGGGTGAAAGGTGAGTGCGAGGGGGCGGAGCTTTCACCCCTCACGCTGCTCCCATCACTTGGCGGCCATCGCATACGGCCGCTGGGTGCTGATGCCGCCGGCCGGCGCTGCTTTAATACTATTTTTTTTTCATTTAATAGCCGATCCGGCTTGCCATATTACATTTTTAAAAAAAGTATTAAAGTAGCGCCGGCCGGCGGCATCAGCACCCAGCGGCCGTTTAGATTAGATTTCGGGCGGCCTGGGGGGGCAATTGCCCCCCGGCCCAGCCCGCCCCTGAATATAAAGTCTTACATACACTACCGTTCGAATGTTTGGGGTCACTTAGCAGTTTTCATTGAAAACAGGGAAATGTCTAATTTTTAATGGGTAAGATTTGCTTTTCTTTCAAAAACAAGGACCTTTCTAAGTGACCCCAAACTTTTGAAAGGTAGTGCAAATCAATATGGTTTACAAAAAAAACTCCTTGTCCCGAAAAAAAAATAAAAAATATATATATATATATACGGTATATAAATATATTTATATAATTCATGTGGGTGCACAAAATGAGATTTAATGGCTGAAGAAAATCATGGCAAAAAAAACAAACATGAAAAATGCTCTGGTCCTATAGCGTAAAAATAGCCCTTAAAGGGTTAAAGAGACTCACAAACCGGTGAGTACAGTTCTAATGACTCCGGACTCCTGTAACTGGCATCTTTCCCAGAATGTCTACTTTCCGATGCGACGTGACGTTCGGTTCGCAGGAATTAATCTAGAACAACGGCCCCCTTTGTGAGCGAGATCTGGGTCTCCTGCGCGGTTTCTAAGAGCGTTCCCTTAGGTAGCCATTTCCAAAACTTGCTGTTTATTTGGTCTTTGTTCCTGTGCAATCCCCTAACAAAAGCGCAGCGACTGAGCGCTGGAAAAGTGGCATTTGGCATCTCGTGATGTGGCATCTGAGGTTCAGGCATGAAAAGACTTTAGCAGTCTGGGTGGGGTGGGGTGGGGTGGGGGGGATGAAAGACCTCTGTTAGTTCTTTCCTAGACAGGAATGGCAGCTTTGTACTAAATATCTGTAGACTAATCTTAACCCTTCATATGCCAGGTAACATTGCAAGACATTGTTCAGAGAGTAGATCTCAATATGCTTATTCCTCATGCAATGGAATATTTAATCTTATGAACTGGTTAGAATTCAATTTATAACATGAATTATATTAATGGAAATATTTACATTCCATATGATACAGACTGCCTTTATATACCGGTATATATATATATATATATATATATATATATATATATAAACAGTATGTGTGTATCATATATATCCAGTGATCCGGAGATCGGCCAGGTATGATAATTATTATATGGCCATATATTTCCCGTTACGTTACATGGCTATATTGCTTCCTGGGGACTCGGTACCCTCATACCCAGCAAACTGAAGCTGAAGCTCCTATAAGAGAGGGGCATCAGGGGAGGAAAAAGAGGGACGAGGAAGCAGGAGGATTTTGGGTCTTTAGTCATTTTGTTGATCTCCCCATTCAACCCGTTATCCCCACTGCCTGCAAAATTAGGGCAGCTACATGGGACAACAGGGCAATGCCTGAAAGTCAAATCAGCCAGATTAGGATCACATCAACCGTTTATTCCAGGATATATATAAATATCTACACCTGGGCTGGGGCGGTGTTTGGAGGTAAAGTGTCGTTGAAAATGGCAGCGCTACTGTGCATGCACACCATTCTGCACATCCCCATAATGCATTATTTTTGGGGGTGAACGCAGAAGTTAAGTTAAAAGTCAAGTCCAAAGGGGCCAGCAGCAGAGGTTTATATAAAAGATGGGAAGCCAAAGGTCAACTGCGCTGCAGAATACGATGGAGCTATATAAACCAAATAATAATTATACAGCGCTGCGGAATATGATGGCGCTATATAAACCAAATAATAATTATACAGCGCTGCGGAATATGATGGCGCTATATAAACCAAATAATAATTATACAGCGCTGCGGAATATGATGGCGCTATATAAACCAAATAATAATTATACAGCGCTGCGGAATATGATGGCGCTATATAAA
Source organism: Sceloporus occidentalis (assembly GCA_023333645.1). Taxonomy (NCBI): domain Eukaryota; kingdom Metazoa; phylum Chordata; class Lepidosauria; order Squamata; family Phrynosomatidae; genus Sceloporus; species Sceloporus occidentalis. The sequence continues at coordinate 368,692 of JALMGF010000129.1, read as the reverse complement.
CCAAATAATAATTATACAGCGCTGCGGAATATGATGGCGCTATATAAACCAAATAATAATTATACAGCGCTGCGGAATATGATGGCGCTATATAAACCAAATAATAATTATACAGCGCTGCGGAATATGATGGCGCTATATAAACCAAATAATAATTATACAGCGCCGCGGAATATGATGGCGCTATATAAACCAAATAATAATTATACAGCGCCGCGGAATATGATGGCGCTATATAAACCAAATAATAATTATACAGCGCCGCGGAATATGATGGCGCTATATAAACCAAATAATAATTATACAGCGCCGCAGAATATGAGGGCGCTATATAAACCAAATAATAATTATACAGCGCTGCGGAATATGATAGCGCTATATAAACCAAATAATAATTATACAGCGCTGCGGAATATGATGGCGCTATATAAACCAAATAATAATTATACAGCGCTGCGGAATATGATAGCGCTATATAAACCAAATAATAATTTCCCATTATACAATGCTGCGGAATATGATGGCACTAAAGAAATCAATAATAATGATAGATTATATTACCAATAATAATAATTTCTGTGGAATACGAAATCAATAAATTACATTTTATTTACGATTTTTATCTTACTATACTAACATCTGAATTTTAAACACAGCGCAACTGGAGCCAGACTCAAGAAAGGAGGCCTTGCATCCACCCGGCATGATCCGCAAGAAACTAGAATGTATTTTTAAAATATCTTAAAAACTTCTTATTTGTTACAAATCCCACAACATCCAGACAGTTCCAATAATTAACCCGGAAGTGTTTGTTTCTCAGGTGAAACGTTCAAACTGGTATCGTAAAAACACTATTTCCCATAAGCCAATGCGCCAGCTGTACTCCTCCTGTCAGGAGAGGGCGCTGAGCAATTAAACCATAGACCCAGGCTGGAGCGACCGTCTATGCTATCATCGAGTATAGAATGTGTCTTCCGGGGAACCCGGAAGCACTTGTCGCTTAATGCTGAATTGGAGCTTACAATTGGTCGGAGGTCAGGGCGGCAGCCAATGAGTTCGCTGTTTAGTGGCGGAGCTCAGTGCTGATGTGTATAACCGGTTTCTTGGGCTTCAGTGTTACAGAGCGTGCGGCCTCGCCATGCCTTACCACCGCACATGGGAAGAATTCGCCCGGGCCGCCGAGAAACTCTACCAGGCAGATCCCATGAAGGTTAGCGTTGACCGCTGGTGGCAAGTATGCCGAACCGGGCGCAGGGTCAGGCCTCCCAGTGCTAACAATGAGGGAGCGAGGGATGGGGCGGCGGCGGCGGCGTCGTCGTCCCGTAGGCCTCCGTATCCTTACCTGAGGATAACGGATCTGGTTTTATGCTTTGCTCTCCACCACCAGCCAGCTGCTGCTTGCACACAAAATCCAGGGGGGTCTGAGAGGACCCCCAGTGCGCTTTCCTTCCTGTTATCTGCTCCACACTGCAGCTTCTCCTTAAGCCTTTTTTTCTTATTACAGCTAAATAATGCATTGTACAGTACAGCTCGCAGAGTACTTTAATACGGGTGTACGGCTAGTGGGGCCGTGGTGGGCCGTCCCTGTTAAGGGTGGGCGTACTTTTTCTATGAATGTTATAGAATCCCATCTCTCTTCCTGTAAAGCTTAAAATAGTAGAATGTGTTGGTTGGCATGGAGACTGATTGTTTTGGACCAAGTGAGATATCTATACATTAACCGCTATCAATGCAAGTTCAGAGGGTTGTAATGCGGGGCCACCCAAGCTCCTCTCCTTTGCTGGGGTTAGGTCTTAATATGTGTATAGCAGACTTGTGACTTTAGACCCCCAAAAAACCCTCAAATTAGTCATTTCTTGTAGCCTTCTGTATCGCTGAGTGTTGGCCATACCTTGAAGATGTTAATGATTAACTATTTAGGGGTAGGATTTAGATTGTAAGCTTGTTTGAGCAGGGCCCTCCTCACCTGTAGTAACTCAGATTGTTATATATTACTAATGTCCTGTCTACCCATTGTACAGTGCTGCGGAATATGATGGCGCTATATAAAACAATAAATAAGCTACCTTTCTTGTGTGTACAGAAAAAATAGTCGCTGGTTTGGTACAGGTAAGAATTGATCAAACTTTGGGCATTTAAAGTCCTGAATCTGTAGGAAAAAAAAATGGTTTCTATGGCTTTTGGTCGCTTCGTTAATTTTCAGCAGGAGCAGAACGTGGAGTGTAATTTAGTGACGATCTGTGGCAGGTTTGCGGAAAGCTCCTGTGATTCTGTACATTTTGGTGGTATTGGGGTCCGGAGTCTCGAAGAGTCGCTGGTTCTTCGTAGTCTCCTAATTCTTTAGCAGAAACAGTAATTGGAGACTAATCTGCTCTGTATATATGTTAGTGCGTGACGTGCCTGAACCGTCAATTGTCATCAAGGTGTTAAGTAAAATATTTGGATGATTTGAAGGTGGCCAGACCCATAAACCTTTCTCTCCAGTGAAATGAATCGTTTGGCCGAGAGCTGTTGGTCTTTATTGTGGGCTGTTTATTGTGAATTTACATATTAAAATAATGATCATACCTGAGAACAGTCTAAAGTTCTGTCCATGCCTCAGACTCTTGAGTTAGTAACCTTTAAAAGCCCACCGTGAAGATTCTATGTATTGACTCGCCATACGTGTCCAAACGGCTCTAATACGGATCCTCATGGAAACCTTGACTTGCTGTCATTTAAAGATACGCTTAATTGAGTCACCTGCATTCAAGCAGGGATATCAGCCGTGACATACTGGAAGCAAAAGCGTTAATTGGGAGTCTTTTTGATCACAGATGGAGAGAATAGGAAGGAGACTTGGGGCCGAACCCTGAGAGTTCCCCGCTATAGTAATGGTACTTATTGTGTAAATGTAAGGTATAGAAACCTGGAATTTGATGGCAGATCAGACCCATTTGACTGATCTCATTTCTCCTGCCGTAACGACTCAGACCTTAATCAGTCGTCGGTCTCGTCTTAGATTCAGGAGCCGGATGCTCCTTTGCTGAAAGAAAGGAAAACATAATTTTTTTAAAATTAAATATATATCTATGAATCTAATATTTCAAAATGCGCCACGCGTTTAAAGGCTGGTCTGGAAGGCTTGGAAGCCGCTGTTACTGAGCTCTGGTGCCATTTGTTGGGGTTCTTGAATGGGGCGTCAGTCTAACAGGAATGCGGGTGAGAGGCTGAAGACAGTGGGGTACTTTTACTCCACCAACTGGAAGGCCGCAGGTTACCCCCCACACACACACACACACACTGTCGGTTGTGCCACAGGTTTCCCCCACACGCACATTCGCGCACGCACACACGCTGTCGGTCGTGCCACGGGTCTGTTAATTTTTAATGATTTATCTCTTGTACTTTCTCCTAATCCCGCTCGTTGTCTTTCTGCCCCGCAGGTGCGCGTGGTGCTAAAATACAGACACTGCGATGGGAGTTTGTGCATAAAAGTAACAGACGATGTTGTGGTAAGGAGATATGTATAAAAACTACTTTATTATTAAAAACGCTGAAGCACTGGCCATTTATATATATATATATATATATATATATATATATATATATATATGTGCCCGCTCTCCTCTGATTGCATGGCTCTGTGCCACATAGACTGCCCCGGGTGCATGTACAGCCCCAGTGTCTGTCCACACGTTCCCCGCCTGACAAACGTCACTATTAAGTAAAGGAGTAGTACTTCCAGGGAGTCGCTGCTCGACTGCGGCGAACTAAGAACCTCATGGAAATGCTTTTGTGAACAAATCATCTGAAAAGGAATTAGTTACGGCTAACTCTTTTTTAAGGTTGTGTTCCCGGCCCTTTTACCTCGCTGTTTCATATGTTGCCAATCAAACGTTTTTCAGATGCCCCCTTTCTTGCTTTAGCTGCGCATGTCCAAACGCTAGACCTCAGCCGGCAATCTGAGACAAAACCCTGTGCTTTTGGGAAAATAAAAACGATGAAATTTGACCCTTTGTTTTTTGGAACGAGCAATCCAAATTTCTGATTGGCTGTTGCTGTGTCTCATATATGTTCTGCTTCCAGTGTTTGCTGTACAGGACGGACCAGGCTCAGGACGTCAAGAAGATTGAGAAATTCCACAGTCAGCTGATGCGGCTAATGGTTGCCCGGGAATCCCGCAGCGCTGCCATGGAAACCGACTGAATGTCTGAAAACGCTGACAAACGGGCTCCGATATTTCACAGAGAGAAGATGGGGGGGGGGGGGGGAAGACTTTGAGAAAACAAGACAGTGAGCTGCCTGGAAGGAGAGAGATTGCTAAGAAAAGGCAGTTTTGTGTTTATTACAACAGTTAGGAAAGTTTTTATATGCTTTCAGTTGAAAGCTTCTATTTATTTTTGAATTTGAAGCGAGAAATCTAAAAATAAATCCTTAAGTGGACATCATTCTTCCGTACAGCACCGTTAGACCAGATGTAAATACGTATTATTTTTTTTTTCCCAATTTTTGCATTTTCACAAATTCACATTCTAGAAATGAGTGGGAAAGATGTCTCATGCAGCATTTAATTATTATTTTTAATTTTATTCCCCAATTCCAACCGTGGGGATCAGAAGCTTGCAGGACGCGTCGTTCTTTTCTTTTTACATTTTTTTTTCCTTTTCTTTTTTATGGCATGCCTTTTTTCTTTTCTTTTAACCGATTTGTATACATTATCAACTGCATACAACCTCCAAAAAATAAACAACCTATTACTTCTGGAGTAAAAGCTAGAGCTTATTTTTGTGATAAAAAGCCAGATTTTTCTTTTCTTCTGTATTTTTCTTGGGGCAGGAGGATCTGTACCTTCATCGGCACCGATCTCTCGCCTGCTGGTAAAAGTTTGCTAGTAACTCAGGGCAGAAGATGAGGACATCTTGTCTCAGTAACTTAATGTACCACCAATTGGGACTGAATTAAAAGTTCTTGGGTACATCTATTCTTGAAGGTTGTGTGTTTCTAATTATGTAGAATGAGTTCCAATTGATGTTTATCTTCCGTAAAAGGTAAAACTTGCTGTCTGGGTTCAGATTTGAGAACAAGGACTGTGGTGCGAGGTAGACGACGGTATCCGACATGTTCTGCGTATGACAGAGAAGTTGATAATGTGGTCGGGAAGACCGTTTCCCTTATTATTCGTTGCAAAGGTGGCGGCGGATGCAGCCCTGGCCCCTCTCTCAGCTGACTGTCCTAGCCGTGACAAAAATACCAGCGGAATACAATCAATATATTGTGTTATTGATCCAAAATTATAGGCGTTAAAAAGTAAACTAATTCTGGAGGCGGAAATGCTTCCACCCTGCTCTGTTGTGGATGTAGCCCCCCCCCCCCCTATACGTAACTACTCAGCAGCTGGGCTGTATATTTTGTGTGATTCATTTCATGTATTCCTAGGATTCCAGAACAAAAATGCATAAAACGATGTTTGAAAATCATTTTTATTGAATTTTTTTCATTTTTTTTACCAAAAATGTTCTAAATACACTTTTTTGGTGATGAATGGACCCCCTCCTAATCTGAAAGAGTAAAAAAAAAAAAAGTTTTTTTTTTTTTTTTTTTTTTTTTTTGAGGATTTATAATGTCCAAGAAAGTTGGGTTCAATGTTTTCTCTCTAGTCGGTTCCTGTTATAAATATAAAACGTGTCTGTATCTTACTGTGATTACTGAATAACATTTAATGTATGAATATATATATATATATACACTGTTATGCTATCAATAACCACTAACTATTGAGTGTAAAGTCAGAGTCCACACTCCTTGTTTTCTGCAATTAACAATATTTATTAAGAGAGGCTAAACAAACTAACAATACATATACAAATTACTATAAATTAGTATATGCTGTTACCAAACTATCTATTCATTGATTGAATGGAAATAACAAAGAAACAGCAGGATAAGCCTGTAAACACGTGATACAATTACCACTCCCTTGTGATCATCTCCACGCAGACTCAGAGAGAGAGAGAGAGAGTTGGCAGGACTTTATAAACACAGTAAGTCCTCCTTCTGCTGGACACTCCCCTGGTTACCTATCTTCTCCAGTGACCCTTAGAGACCAAGGTGATAGAAAAGGGAAAGGACATTGCACTGGGGGAGGGAGTGGAAGGTGACCAAATGTCCTAACTGATTTGCCATGTGCTCTGCAGAGAAGAATCTCCATTAATGTTTGAGACCATTTTAAGGTCTTGTATAGAGAGGCTTTGCCCATTGGATCTCTGCATCAGAACACCATTTCACTTCATTGGCATACAGTTGGTTGTCAATCATGCCCTCCTTTTTACATCCCTCCTTTTGACAATGAAGTGGATGAGACCCCTGGACTCTATAAAACCCACTGGAGACAAGAGGGAGAGCGTACCTCGCAGCGTATCTACTATGTATGCATGCCCAGCCCGCTATTCACAGAGTTCTTTCCATTTGCATTCCATAATGGAGGTGATATACTCTGGCAATCAATGACTTCAGGTAACAACACATACAAACTTGAATAACAATACATACTACAGAAACACACAATATAAGAAGTATCAGTTAACAATTATAATGCTGCTGTCATACTGGCTATGTCTACTGCATTCACTAACCCAACCCAGGCCCTACACCTCCCAGAACTGTGTCCACAATCCCTCTTCTATATCTACTTTTACCCATTCTGCCCACCTTATTAAAGCTCTTTTTATAGTATAGGTAATTCTGGAACAATTTAGAAAATGTGTAGAAATTTGAAATGTGTAGACACTAACCAATCAGTCAGTTTTACATGCCTACCACTTAAAACTACAGTACATTTTCCCCAAACCGACCCTTTACATTCCCAATCATCTTGATTGCCCTTGTTATCCACCCATAATCCCAGAATATAATTATTTCCCCAAAAATGTCCCCATCAATTTTTAACAACACCCCACACCCGCACTGAGTATTACATATAAACACACATCATATACATTGTCACCACTCCATATTTTAGTCCATCCTTCTATTCCATTGGCATAATTCCCTCTGCGGTCTCGAGAGGGCGGAGTGATGCCCAGATCAGTCCAAGAGCTGTTTCTAGTATAATTGCCTTCAGGATGTTGGTCAAATGAGTTTGTGTTAAGTTCAAGTATTGGAAGATTCATTTTTGGTATCTGTATAACTTCCATTATGTTGCTGAGTGGATGGAGTTGCATTCAGTTCCAATAGGGAATTATTATCGGATTCACATGTCCTGAATTGTTTAAGGAAATGCAACATGACTGGAAAGATGTTGAGCTTCATTCTTCTTAGAATATTATTTCACGTTGTCATACTTCAAGCACCTAAAAAGATCAAGCAGAAGCATCAATCCTTAGCAGTTAACTCTGTATCTGGAGCACAAGTCCCTTTATATAATTTACACTGATCTACATGCACCCACTTATATCCAGGCTGCCTTCTGGCCTTTTTGGGGTTAGACCTCTGTACATGTAGAACTGTTGTGCCCGGTGTGTCTCAAATTACATAGGGCCCTTCCCAATTTGCATCCCAGGGAGAATTTTTCTGAAAATGTTTAATCATTACCAATCCCCCCTTTTCAAACAGAGTTTGAGGTATGGATAAAATTTTGCAATCTGTTGGGGCCATATTGGAAGCAGCAAAGTGAAGCAATGAGTTTAATTGCTCCTGAATTTGGGAGAGATACTGGTCTCTAGATACAGATTCTCTCAGTGGAGTTGAAAGTTGTGGTTCACCTGGATGGCCTAGTGCCATTTTTCTCCCTGTCATTAATTCATATGGAGAGCACCTAGTGGCATTAGAGGGTGTAGCTCTGATAGCCATGAGTACTGCTGGGAGATTGTTAACCCATGATTTGCCATATTGTACCAGCATTTTAGATAACCTGGACTTCAGAGTACGATTCATTCTTTCCACTATACCGGATGACTGGGGATGATATGGTATATGAAATCTCTGCTGTATTCCTAATAGAGAACACAGGTTTTGCATAACTCTCCACAAAACATTATTGCAAAGGTCTACCAGCATTCCTTCTGTTCTCATTACATCTGCACCCAGTATGGTACCTTCAGTGTTTTTACTTTGCCAGATCAGTATTTCTTTACTCCACTGAGCACTTAAAGTCAAGGTGACTTGTGGAATAAGAAATGCCTGAGACTGGGAGCCACCAAGTCCTACGAGAAATGTCTTTTTCGCCCCAGAAGGAGGACTTAATGGTAGATCGGTTAATGTCACTGAAGCTCCTGTATCAATCAGAATCTTAGTGTGATGTCCTGCCATAATACCATGCACGTATGAACGTCCGGAATGGTCCCTAAATGTTTTACAAATAGGAACCATATCGTCCAGTGCTAGTCAATCTGAAAATAAAATTAGATGAGCCTCATCCCCTGGTTTCAGTTTGTGGTCATTAGTAACCGCCCCCTGTACTGCCATCATTCTCAGAGCCTCCCGCGCCGGACCATACAGATTGGTCCTAGGCAGAGGGTTAGAATGATGTTCCTGACCTGCCTTTTCAGGACTGTTATTTCTTTTCATCTTTACAGATCCTCTTTGATCACTTTCTTTGAAAGACCAAGAGGGGGATGGACTAACATGCCATCCCTCAGTCACCCTTTGGTCTCTCTTGGCCTTCCTACATTCTTTCTGTCTATGACCATGTTTATTGCAATAATAACAAATACCTCTGAAGGGAATCTCAGGTAGAGATTGCTTCCCTTCATTGGTAGTTACAATCGCAACCTTGCTCTGTCCTATGACTCCTTTCCTCATTAAATTCTGCCTGGCCTTCCCTATGATGGTCAATACCCCTTCCAAAGTATCTTTTTCCTCGGCCATCATTTGCACTCCAGGGTCTAAGTAAGTGAATTTTTTTACCAGGTATTGTAGTAGATCAGGAGGCGTTTGATCTGGTGGAATGCGGTGGGTTAGCCGATAGACTTGCTCAAATTTGGAAGCAAAAACCCACGGATCATCTTGTAAATTCACCTTCATCTCAGCAAGTGAATGACTATCTAAATCTCTGTCTCCTGTTACAAATTTGGAGACAGCTCTAAGTCTGTCTCCCTCTGTACCCCATTTATCATCTTTAAACCAATCGTGGTCTCGATTAATAGGGCCATTTATGGGTGGATTCAATCTACATGCAATGCTGCTTGGGGCCCACATTTTAAGAATCATACATGCCTCTTTAGGAGAGAGCATATATTGTTTAACTGCTGATTCGAAATTGGACATATTTGAAAGGACATCTGTTTTGCAGTCATATGGGGGAAAGAGGGGTTTTAACTTCATCAGCTGTTTCATCACCTTATCTCTATCCTGCTGCTGTAGAATTTTAGCAGTTTGCAGGGTGGCAGATGTCCTGCTTTTAACACTAGGTGAAACAGATAAAGGGTCCATAAAATGTGGTATTGTTGGCTTTGTTACAAGAGGGGTTAATACAGGAATACCACCATTATCTAGCTCATCCAGTATACGGTTTCCTATGTTTGTTCCTGGGTTCTCATTCTCTACAATACTTTGTGCCTCTTCTTCTTCTGCACATGTTTTCCCCTGGCTGCATACAGCAACTGGGGTTTGCGTGGCTAAACATGTTCTAAGGGATGATATCAACTCTCCTCTCGCTTCGTAATTGTCCTCTAATGTGTTTACATAATCTCCATTTAATCCACAGGTTGGACAATCACTATATTTACTTGTGTTGTTTATTATGGAGGCCACAGGAGTGTGCCCCACAAGTATACGGTTCAACTGATTCCTCAATAACTTCAGCAACTTCATACAGTTCTGGATTTTCAGTCTATCTTTATTCAGGCACCACTTCTTATTGTCTACTCTGCAATTCTCTTTCTCACATTGCAACCACAAACTATGCATTTGTTTAAATTCATTTTCATTTTCCATCATTAATGGGTCAAAAGTGCTAGCTTCTGCATACTGTGCTACAATTTCCATTCTTATATATCAAAAAACAAATTATAATTTACTCACACGACTTGTGTCTTCAGACTGCAGGCAATCAAATGGTGTGCACCCCACTTTGAATCCTCGGTCTGGATAAAACACGATCCTCCAGAAATGATGTCCGGCTTACTAATTGCGTCTCACTCTGGTTGCCTCTTAGGATCTCTCACGTCTTGGCCCGAGACGTATTGCAGAAAACGCTTCCAGCAAGTAAAACAAAATCGGTTCGGTTATTTTGTCCCTTTTAGCTCACTTGTATCTGGAGAAAACTGGATTGTCCCCCCTTGCAAGTGAGCAAAAAGTGGTAAAAAATAATTACCTGGCTCGCCAAATGTTATAAATATAAAACGTGTCTGTATCTTACTGTGATTACTGAATAACATTTAATGTATGAATATATATATATATATACACTGTTATGCTATCAATAACCACTAACTATTGAGTGTAAAGTCAGAGTCCACACTCCTTGTTTTCTGCAATTAACAATATTTATTAAGAGAGGCTAAACAAACTAACAATACATATACAAATTACTATAAATTAGTATATGCTGTTACCAAACTATCTATTCATTGATTGAATGGAAATAACAAAGAAACAGCAGGATAAGCCTGTAAACACGTGATACAATTACCACTCCCTTGTGATCATCTCCACGCAGACTCAGAGAGAGAGAGAGAGAGAGAGAGTTGGCAGGACTTTATAAACACAATAAGTCCTCCTTCTGCTGGACACTCCCCTGGTTACCTATCTTCTCCAGTGACCCTTAGAGACCAAGGTGATAGAAAAGGGAAAGGACATTGCACTGGGGGAGGGAGTGGAAGGTGACCAAATGTCCTAACTGATTTGCCATGTGCTCTGCAGAGAAGAATCTCCATTAATGTTTGAGACCATTTTAAGGTCTTGTATAGAGAGGCTTTGCCCATTGGATCTCTGCATCAGAACACCATTTCACTTCATTGGCATACAGTTGGTTGTCAATCATGCCCTCCTTTTTACAGTTCCCATCTTTAGTCTTGGCCCACCATCAATGAATTGGGACCAGCTAATAAATACTGCTGCCTCCAGGCAAGGACCACCGGCATCTCCTGCAAGACCACCAGCGCCATCGAATACCTGAATATGCGCACACAGGGAGTACGTGGAATAGCATGAAAGCCAGACAGCGAGTGTATGCTGTGCCTCTGTTTACGCTTCTTCTGTCTTCAATTCTTGAGTGCTTCTCAAAACAAACATTAACGTATTCTACTCGTAATTCTACTGAAGCGGGGATGTCGGCAGTCTTAGCATAATGAGAATGGAACGGAAAAGATTGGCGTTACTGCAGCGGGGGAAGTCAGGGGAGGATCAATTTGTGCTTTTGTCTGTAAAATTGAAATCGCGTTTTGTTTACTCCGGCGTAGTCAATATGCACAGGAAACAGACAAGTAAGAAATTCAAGACAAATTAACCAGCGATTGACCTACACTTGTTAAGCCGACTCTAAAATCTTGGAAGTGATCGGCTGCCTACAGCGGGAATACATTCTGGATGAGCAGGGACGTAACAACCATGGTTGCAACTGCGACCAAGCATGCATTCTAGGTAGCCTGGGCCACTCCTGCGACCACTTGTCTGCCCCCTTTAAAGCTGATCTCCCTCCACAGCAGGGGCCTGTAGGTTTTTAGTCCAGGTCAGACTAGCACTTTATGAACAGTTGTGGACCTACCCAGGGGAAGCAGGAAAGCTGTGGGGTCAAGTAATGTGGCTGTACGGTAAAAGCAAGGTTGCTAAAGGTGTGAGCATGAAGGTGTACGTAAACATTTGTATGTGTGAGCATGAATGTGTATGATGGGGGGATGGGGGGAGGGGGGGGGGGGGCAAAGATAGCGCTGTGCGACATGTTGCTTGTGAAGTCATTGGGCCCTGGGGGAATTTTCCTACCAGGCCCTGTAGTTTATAGTCACGGAGTTTTGGTTGAGGACATCATTTATGCTTTATTTATCTGTACTTTAAATGCATTTAAAATGCATACCGGGTGATAAAAAAATAAAACAAAATAAAAGCTTGCCTGTTGTAGAAGCTGCAGCACGCTGCCCCCTGAGTGGTCCAGTTTTTAGGTTGCTTTGTTTAAAGTAGCCAACCAGCATCAAGAAAGCTCTCCATTTAGATGTGAATGCTTTCTGCGTGTGTACGTGTGGGTCTCGGGAGATGAGTTATAGTGTATATACACTTGTTAGCCACTTTATGAGGTACACCTCGCTAGTGCCAGGTTGGACCCCTTTTACCTTCAGAACTGCCTTCATTCTCCGTGGCAGACATTCTACAAGGTGCTGGAAACATTCCTCTGAGATTTTGGTCCATATGGACATGATGACATCACGCAGTTGCTGCAGGTTTGTCAGCTGCGCATCCATGATGTGAATCTCCCGTTCCACCTCATCTCAATCCAATAGTTTACCTTTGGGATCCGGTGACTGTGGAGGCCATTGGAGTTCAGTGAGCTCATTGTCATCTTCAAGAAACCGGTTTGAGATGACATTTGTGACGCGATGCGTTATCCTGCTGGAAGACGGGTGCACTGTGATCATAAAGGGATGGACACGGTCAGCAACAATACTCAGGTAGGCTGTCGTGTTTAAACGATGTTCAATTGGTACTAAGGGGCCCAAAGTGTGCCAAGAAAATGCCCCCCCCCCACCATTATACCACCAGCAGTCTGAACCACTGATACGAGGCAGGATGGATCTATGCTTTCATGTTGTTTACACCAAATTCTGACCCCGCCATCTGAATGTCACAGCTGGAATCGAGACTCATCAGACCAGGCAACGTCCTTCCAGTCTTCCATTGTCCAACTTTGGTGATTCTGTGCGAATTGTAGCCTCGTTCTCCTCTGACCCCCCAAAAATCTGGTCCATAGGTCATAAAAAACCCGCTGGCCTCAAGGGGTTAAACAAATAACAAAAATACATCCATAAAGCCGAGTACATGAAAATATGTGTAACGCTTGCCAATAAAGATAATAATTTGCAGCACACCCGCGGGATTCCGTCTCTCAGTAAGTGTAGCGTTCCTCCCCCCCCCCCCCCCCCCCCCCCCACCGGCTTTTTTCTCTATCTTATATCCGTTGTCTTGTGTTAAAGTTGCCATCGCAGCTGGGCCTGACCTTGATCAATGTTGTTTACTACAAAACTTATATGAAAAAGACCTTGAACGTGACACATAATGTATTTATGTATATTAAGCAAATCAGTGCCCCCTACAAATATTGGCACCATTGGTAAATATGAGCAAAAAAGACTGAGAAAATTTGTCTTTATTCTTTAAACTTTTCTTACAAAAATCTAGGGTTATCCAAAAAACAAAATTGTTAAATATATGTGTGTGGCACAGTTATTGGCACCCATTTAGTCAATACTTTGTGCCGCTTTCCTTTGCTACGATAACCGTCTGTTCCTATATTGCCTGACTAGGCCGGTATGGCCCGCTGAGCCGCAGCACGCCAGGGGCCTGACTGTCCACCCCGTCGGGTCTCGGCTTAGGCCAGAACACGTTGCTGTCTGGCATCACAACCTCCATCGACGCACATCTTATACTCTCCGGATTTATTGCTGAGCTCCTCTTTTTCCTTTCGAATTGCTCCTGGAGATCACCCCGCCGGCTCCTCTCCCACACGCACCTCCCCCGCCGGCTCCTCTCACACACGCACCTCCCCCGCCGGCTCCTCTCTTTTTGGAAAACAAAGTTCAACTGGTTTACCGGATGCCAAACGAAAAAAGAGAAGACTTGGAGTAAAAAGATACCGTTTTCCGTTAACTTCCCTGCAAAGAGCTGCGCGTTTATCTGCGGGAAGCTTATAAAAAGGGCCACAAACATAACACAACAGAGCAGAACGTATGCCTCACACGTGGAATACTGTGACATCATCACTACAACCCAGACAGAACGTACGCATCACACGCGTGGAACGCTGTGACATCAACACCATAACCCAGACAGAACGTACGCATCACACACGTGGAATGCTGTGACATCATCACCATAACCCAGACAGAACGTACGCATCACACACGTGGAATGCTGTGACATCATCACCATAACCCAGACAGAACGTACGCATCACGCGCATGGAATGCTGTGACATTAGCACCATAACCATTATATTCAGATATAGTATGTCCACGGCCAAAAATAAAAGCAATAGTCCCAAAACATCCTCCTCTGTAGTAATGTAAATTAATGTAAAGTAGCGTAGAAAGGTGGGGCAGGGAAAAGGGTCACCACAACAGTACAAGGGCTGAGGGGGGCTGATTTTTTAGTCGCTTCGTCTGAACTCTTTCCAGAATCTCAATAATCCTGGAGATTTATTTATTTATCATTTAGTTGATTTCCAAACGACTGCTCCCTAAATGCTTCAAATAATGTGCAAATCCTAGCAATTATACCTCCTCTTCCGATACAAGGTTCGTATATTAGGGTTAATCCCTCTTTTTAAAACCTCTATTGCAAGTTTTGTGAGTAATTATTAATTACAGTATTATTTATCCAGCTGGGTACAAAAAAAAAGGAAAAAACTTGCAATAAAGGAAAAAGTAGCGCCACAGGTCAACCACCCCTCACTGCTACCTGCACTTCAACCTTTGTAACACAACAAGTCGCTACTTGCCTCTTGCCACAGAATCCACGCTCAGAACTACAAGTCCCATAATGCACCGCGCCTGTCCTTTATCTTTAAGTGTGGGAAGCTGTGTAATGCTTTACAGTTATAGGGCATTTAACCTCCTTGTTGCATTCTAAAGCCCGGGTGGGGTATAGGAGCAAAGGTAAGCGCCAACAGAGGCTGTTCGAGGCGTTATAATGCGTTTGGCGTGCTGGTATGACCCCCGCGGTGACCCGTACATCCCTTCCCCTTATAGTCAGCGCGGGGAGGATTGCTCCACAGACGGCGTGCGGCGGTGACAGCGCAGGGATCTGACCAGGTGAAAGCATTCATTAGTCTAATTAGCGCCCCATTTAACCCCCGGGGTCCCGGAAGATTTCCTCCATTAGATCCCTCTGCCAGATCCCAATTACGGATTGCGTTTGCATTTGGTGCATTAAAATTGTAAACAGACTGAGTTTGCTTTGTAAAAAAAAAAAAAAAGTGAATGCTACGTTTAGTTGCGAATTCTAGCAAATCTTGACTCAGTTTTTGCACCTGTCTTAGATTCAGGAGCCGTATACCCATCCCATGCATGTTTAAACACTATTACCCTCTACCACCTCTGCTGGGTGGTGGCTCCTCATCTACCACTCTCTTACATAATATATTTAAAAGTATCTCTAGTGTCCTTTTTGTTGTTTATTGAATCTGTAAAACTGCAGATTCTATTTAAATTGCCTGTAACAAGGATATTATTGGCCTCTTCTGCAATAGAAGGGTTAATCTGGTGCAGTGTGTTTGGGATGGTAGGCTTGCTGTGATGGGAGTGTGGGGGGGGGGGAAATGCACACAATGCTTTGGCGAGGGATTATTGCGGGAGATCAGGTTGTAGAATAGAGTGGGCGTCTTTTTTTTTTTTTTTTTATTATTTTATGAGTTTTTCCTTAAATAATTTCTCGTATAAATTCACTTTTTAATATGTTTTTATTAGTGTGAAAACTAAGATTTAATTACCATAGAAACATCCTAAAATATTGACTTTTTTTTCCTTTTTTTTTTTTATGGCGATATCGTGGCCGCCCGTGACCTCTGTGACTATATTATTATAAAACCTGATCTCCGGGCTCTGATTATTTATATACCGGATTAGTATTTGTTCTTTAAAACCTCAGGGAACCGGGGCATAGCAGCTGTTGGGTTGCAACTCCCGTCACCCTCAGTCAGAGCTGATGTGTTTTTTTTTTCTGTCCCGTATGTACCCACAGGACTGTTTGTTTAGGGTGAGAAGGGCTTTAGGTGGCTTATAAACCCTGACTTGATAATTTCTGTTTCCGTTTAATGGAACGTTGTGCTTTGGGAGATATATTATATACGTATATATTATATATGTAATACTTGGTAGTTGGGTGTCATGAGACGTAGTTAATGTATCCGTGGGCTACGTGATTTAGGCTAGTGACTACCTATTCATAATCTAAATGGAGACGGTCAGAAGTTTATATGGCATGTAAGCAAGACTTACTTTACTGTATTGAGAGGGTGGTAGGTAAGTGGAACAGCCTCCCAGCAGAAGTGGTAGAGGGTTATTTAAACATGGATGGGACAGGCATACGGCTCCTGAATCTAAGACGAGACCAACGACTGATTAAGGTTTGAGTCTTTACAGCGGGAGAAACGGGCAGACTAGACGGGGGCCGAATGGGGCCAATCTGCTTTTCTAATGGGTTGAAGGCTGCCAGCCTCCGCCTGGTTGATTCTATCGGCTTCCTAACATTGTTTGGGTGGGATGCAGACCCCTTCCTGCTGCGTCGTGTGTGCGGCTTTTCTCGTGTATTAATAGGGCATGCAGGTTCCGGGGCGCTATTATAATCAGAGAGAATCAGAATACGCAATTCACATTAAACGCGAGCCACATTAACTCACGCCGGTCCGGGGCCCGCTGCTGTGAGTGTCCGGTATATCGGCCAATCGAAGCGCGGCTGGAATTTCTCTGGGATGCAGGAAAGCTGATTATTTTAATCCTTAAAGAAGAAAAAAACGGGTTTTTTCCGCTCTTTTACTTCCGTGCCGGCCCCCCCGGCCCGTAGAATGTCTATCTAGGAAGGTTTGGAATTATTATTTGTCTTCTATAGCGCCGCCATATTCCGCGGTGCAGTACAACGGGAAATATTTCATATATCATCGGGAGGGCTGGTAACTGGTTAGACGGTCATCCCTATAAAGTATTCCAAGATGACGTAAACATTTAAATTGGGAATTATTAGGATTTTTCCCATTACTGCCACGTCCTAAAAGGTCATGGGGGGCCAATGAATCGGTAGCCATAGCGAAGCCTTGTTTTTACGCTTCCCAGAAAATAATACCTTAACGGAGCTTATTGGGCCGACAGATGTGATGAGTGTGCGGTGGTGATGAGAGGGCGCTGTGCGAGTTTTATCGTTCCGTTGTTAGAATCAAAGTATAATTGGACATAAAAGAGAGAAACATTGACCTTTGCGCTCAGTTAAGGCAGCCCCCCCCACACACTCGCGCATGCACACACACACACACACACACACACACACATACTCGCACGCATACACACCCTTTCCCCTCTGTTTATTATCACTGGCAGCACAAGTCAGCTCAGTTTCCTAATCGCGGCCCTGATAACAGGCGGAATGGTATTCTCGAGAACAATAAAACCAGGAGCTGCTTTACTGCAACCCAACCGCTCTCTCTGTCTCTGTCTGTCTGTCTCTGTCTGTCTGTCTGTCTCTCTCTCTGTCTGTCTCTCTCTCTGTCTGTCTCTCTCTCTGTCTGTCTCTCTCTCTGTCTGTCTCTCTCTCTGTCTCTCAAACCTCCTCGCAATCCGATTAACAAAAAGAATAAGAATGCAAGGTGATCTTCGCAGGTGCAGAGACTCCTTTTTTCTGGGTTCTGCCAACCTGGTAATTTAACCCCCGTTGCTTTGTGGATCGGCTCAATGGCTAGGGTTACAGTGGGGTTACAGTGTTTTTAAGGGTGGGGGAGGGGTAGGAGGGGGTCATCGGATTTGGAAGTTTCTGGAATTAAAGTTCTGCAAGACAGGAGATGACGGCGCTTTAAGGCCAGCAGCCCATAAATTGTGTGTTTGTGTGTGTGTTACACAGAAGCCACAAACCGCCGCACACGCTAGGGTTTCGGCCCTGTCTGTCCCTGTGCCGGGGATGTCTCGCAGCAGTCTGATCGCTGACGGCCTCTCTCTGCTTTGCTGCCGGTGCAGATTCTCTGAATGGCGCCTTTCGCTGACGTTCGTCGTTTTTTGTTTGTTTGGGACGCGTTTTGTTGGATTGGGGGCTTGTTTTGGGGTTTATTAACCACTTATTTTGTGTCCTGCAATAAAACATCTGGGTTTAGGTCCCAGAAGAAGGAAAAAAGGTAAATTACGCGCAGGAATGTGTCTTTTTGATGAGGTCCGGTCGTGTGAATGTCTGTGGATTATTCCGCCAAAGTTACCCTGGGGGTCTGGGGTGGCAGCGCGGGTGGAACCCCCCCCCCCGGATATATACAAGCGTGGTATTTGATCCATACGTTTCCCAGCTTAATGTATAGATAGAGTTTCTCGCAGTTTACAGCAGAACTGCCGTCGTCTCGGCTTTTAGGCATAAAAAGGAATTTTAGTAAAGCTGCCTGTACCGCCTGCCTCTTCGCTGTCGATTATTTTCTTTAAATGGGTGAATTTACTTATTTCCCAGAAAAGCTGAAATCTGTGGCAGAGCTACCTTTCTTGGCGTCTCGTCTGGGTGGACGGCTGCCATGTTTTTTCTTAGATTGGGCCACATTCCCTTTGCCAATGAGCGAAGGCCGGGGCTGTTGCAATACCCCTTAACCCTTTCAAGCCCCTGCCCCTTTGTGTGTAATCCTTTCAATCCCTCCTGGTCCGGCGGCAGGAAAAGTCTCCTATTGAAACCAATGGGAGCACGGCAGTTTCTATGGTAATGGGGTTTTTGGGACCCCCGTTAAAAAAAAAAAACAAACAAAAAAAACCTGTTTTCTGCACCAGTAAATATTAACCCTTTCAGTCTTTGAATCTGACAGCCATTTTTCTTTTTCTCCTTTAGTCGGAGTTGCGATGCTGCTTGAGATCGGGTTAACGCTGCTCGCCGCGGCGCTGCTCTACCGATTGTTTTTCCGTCGAAAAGATGAAACGTTGCCCATGGGCGATGGGTGGTGGGGAGCGGGCCCCAGACCGGAGAGCGAGGAGGATGAAAGTATCCGGCCCTTCAAGGTCGAAACGACTGAGGAAGAGTTAAAGGTACGAGGAGTGTGGTAAGCGGGGCTGGCGATGGTGGCACTCGGGGGGGAAAAGCTCTTCATGGCGGGTCTCTAATCTAAAATCATCCAATGATTACATTCAGAATAATTCAAATCCAATCATTCCGATCTTTTTCCCTTGAAAATAGCTAATTTTGGGTGGAAACCGCTAGATACAAAGCCTTGACTTGGGATGATGGGCTGTATGCTGAGGTACTTTTGTTGGAATGGGCGCCATACTCTTCCCTGGGATCTTCTGGGTAGTTTGATGTTGGGGGCGATGACTCCGCAGGTGGGACTCACCTCGAACATATGGAAGGGAGCGAATGTCTAAACGCTGCTTCCGAGGTTTCGGGTTGTGACCCAGAGATTTGGTGCTTCAGTTGGGGTCTCTGGGCAAAGAGACCTGCTAGTCAACGAACGTTCGGAGAACCGTCAGTGAAGCGGGAACTTGAAGCGATTTGATTTTGTTTTTATTTAATCTTTTTTACACATCGGTCTGTATCTTGGCGCTGATGGTCGCTCACCGCTCCGCGCAGGTTTCTTTGTGAGACGCTTTGAGGAGCGGCTTGACCTCCGTAATATAGAGAAAATGGTAAAAGAGTAAACTGATCGGAACTCTGGATATTGGGCCGTATTGTGGATATATTGAGGTGGTCTCTTGGTCTCTCTCTTGTAGGATTTGTTCCAGCGCATCGATCAGACCCGTTACACCGAGCCCCTGGAGGGGAGCCGCTTTAATTACGGCTTCAATTCCACTCACCTCCGCAAAGTGGTCTCGTACTGGAGGAACGCGTTCAGCTGGGAAAAACAACTGGAAGTCATCAACAAATATCCGCATTACAAAACCAAAATCGAAGGTCGGTGGAAACAATCACCGGACGGAATTCTGAATTTGTTTAAAAAGACAAAAAATAGATTACATACAATAAAAACATTACAAGTCCCCCCCTCTCTCTCTCCCTCTCTCTCCCCCCTCTCTCTCCCCCCCCCTCTCTCCCCCCCCTCTCTCCCCCTCTCTCTCTCCCCCCCCTCTCTCCCCCCTCTCTCTCTCCCCCTCTCTCCTCTCTCTCTCTCTCCCCCCTCTCTCTCTCTCCCCCACTCTCTCTCCCCCCCTCTCTCTCTCTCCCCCCCTCTCTCTCCCCCCCTCTCTCTCCCCCTCCCCCCTCTCTCTCTGCCCCCTCCCCCCCTCTCTCTCTCTCCCCCTCCCCCCCCCTCTCTCTCCCCCTCCCCCCCTCTCTCTCTCTCTCTCTCCCCCCCCTCTCTCTCTCTCTCCCCCCTCTCTCTCTCCCCCCTCTCTCCCCCCTCCCCCCTCTCTCCCCCCCTCCCCCCTCTCTCTCTCTCTCCCCCCTCTCTCTCTCTCTCTCTCTCCCCCCTCTCTCTCTCCCCCCCCTCTCTCCTCTCTCCCCCCCCTCTCTCTCCCCTCCCCTCCCCCCCCCTCTCTCTCTCTCCCCTTTATTCTTTGCTGATAATTTTTATCCCGCAAACCATTCCCTGTTTTAGTCGCCCTCCTCTGACCTCTCTCTCCGGATAATATCCTCCGGAACTATATGACTATATGTTGTAATGTGATGTCATTTAGGATAAAATGTAACGAAGTATCAGCTGTTGATGTGACCGGCTTTTATGTGACACACGGGGGACATGAGGGAAAATTAGGATTTTATATTGAGTAATCAGACCGTATCATTTAACACTTTGAGTGCCAGGAGAGCGTGAATGAATTGTGAATGGATGCAGGGATTTTCCTTTGGCGTCCGATGAGTTAAACCCATTTTATTTCTTTATTCTTTCTTTTTTTTTGGCAGTCTGGACACAAAGACCGATTCTTCTATTTAAGGGAATGATCTGTGTTGGTTTTGGTTTAGTTTTTTTCCCTTTTGTAAACATTAACTGGCAGAATTCAGGAATTTTCAATAAGTCAATCCGTCTAGAGAGGCGTCTAGTGGATCATTTGGGGAATTTACTACTAAAGAAAAGAAAAACACGCAAAATGTAAAAAAAAAAAAAAAATAAACCTCCTGTGTTACCTCCATGGTCCATAAATCTTAAATTTTTTTTTACATAAAATGGATGTCTCTTGCTGCCACAAATGTAATTTTTTTGCCCCGATGCACATGCAGGGTTAATTTATGTGCACTTTTTCTTACCAAAGCATATAAATTCAGATTCCTGGGTTCTGCTGAAATGACCAACCTGTACGAACAACAAAACGAGATCAGTGCACACCCAGCAAATACGATTTAAAAGCCCCTATACGAGTTCATATTGGGGGGTCCGGTCACACTATACGGCCATATATCGCTTCGCCCTCCACTAAGTCCCCCAAGTTTGGCGAGTCCTGTGTAGTTTTAATGGCTATGTAGCGTACCGTGGATCTGAATCAGTGGGACTGCACCACGTTTTAACCCATAGGAGACTCAAGAGACACTCGGCTGTCGCACGCATTAAAGTGCATGAGATGCTTATCCGCAGCTCCCTGTGAGACCTCCATGCCGGTCCCGGGGAAAAAAAGGTGAAAAGCAAACTTATTCCGAGTTTTCATATCCAGGTAACCCCCCCGTCTTCCACCTGCAGGTATCGATATCCATTACATTCACGTGAAGCCGGCCAACGTCCCCGCCGGCCGCGCCGTACGCCCCATTATCTTGGTGCACGGCTGGCCGGGGTCCTTCTACGAGTTTTACCGGATCATCCCTTTGCTGACGGACCCCGGGAGCCACGGGCTGAGCGACGAACGCGTCTTCGAGGTGATCTGCCCCTCCATCCCCGGATACGGCTTCTCGGAAGCGGCTCACAAGCAAGGTGAAACTTTGCGGTCTTGGCAAAAAAAAAATCAGTAAGATTTCTGTGCTTTTTAGTAAAATCCTCCTGGATGCATTCCCAGTGCCTCATTAACATGGGTAGGTGGGTTTTTGGACTACAAATCCCATCATTCATAGCAGAATTAGAGATTAAAATCCTCATAGTCATCTGAAATGAGCAGTTTAATATTTTCTCAGAATTTCCATATTGGGTATTAGTAGTAGTAAGAATAATGATATAGTAAGTCATTAATTAGTAGTAATATTTTGTTGTCTCGTTACTAACCGGTGTTAATTCCCCGACGGTTAGGCTGCGATTCTGTGGCCGTCGCTCGGATTTTTTACCACCTGATGCGGAGATTGGGGTTCCGTGAATTCTACGCTCATGGCGGAGATTGGGGATCCATTGTCTGTACAAACCTCGCTCAGATTGCCCCCAGGTAAAACCAAAAAAATCCCCGAATTCGGCAACCGCATCACTAAGGAATTTTAATGCAAAAATAATAATAATAAAAAAAACACATTTTTTAGTGCATTAAATAATGCGACGTCTTCTTTTTTTCTTAGCAACGTCAAGGGACTTCACCTCACCATGGTGCCCGTCTCCAGTTCGGGGTTGTCCCAGATGCTCTCCGTCGTCCTCGGCAAACGTTTCCCCGGAATGTTTGGCTTCCAAGACGAAGATGTCCGACGGCTGTTTCCTTTCTTAAAGAAAGTCTTCTATCATCTTGTGAAGGAGAGCGGATACATGCACATCCAAGCGACCAAGCCTGACACGGCAGGTGAGGCAATAACTGCCCTAGGGGTGCGTGGACGGGACCCACAGACCGCTGGGTCCCCTCTTGGAGAACACAAAACAAAGGACCGGGCGACCATCCAAAAAAAAAATTGTAACGTTCTCGCCTATAATCTGATTGCTGACCAAGAGCCAATCATTATACGGAAGTACCCCCAATTACCTGCTGGCGACCGATTGGTTGCATCTCCCTACATTTTTTTGCGGTGGGGGGGGGGGGGAATTCTATCTAAAGTACAAATTTATATAAAATCGGGATGAGATCCCGGTCTGCAGACACACAGCTCTCCGTTTCATGGTCTTTGTGGACCTTCTCAGATATCTTCTCAAACGCCGGACCCCCGCTCTCTAGATGTCGAGGAACTATAACGTCCTTGATGTATTTTGGGCGGATTTTACTACTGAATAGTAAGAACCGTAGGAATGTTTCCCCGATGATTGCAAAAATTTACCGGCTGGCCAAAAAAAATAAAAAAAAAAAATACGGAAATACAAGGATTTTTATGGTTCTTACAGTATTTTACCCGTTGATGTGATTGGTTAGCAATCATCGACCCACTTTCTCTCCCAGAATGCTGGATTCTACATCATTTCACAAGTTTTTTTTTTTGTTTTTTTTTTTGTGGTTCTTTTTCTTGCAATTTTATATTTTTACAGAAGCTACGGATAGCTGCGTAAAACAAAACGCCGCCCTACTTTCCGAATAAGCCGAAGAGCTCTCCCGACTCTTTAAGAATTCCTCCCAGTTTTGTTCTCCTTTTTATAATTCTAGGTTCTATTTTTTATTTTTTTTTATTATTTTTTTTTAAGCTCATTTT
Organism: Sceloporus occidentalis; assembly: GCA_023333645.1. NCBI lineage: Eukaryota > Metazoa > Chordata > Lepidosauria > Squamata > Phrynosomatidae > Sceloporus > Sceloporus occidentalis. The sequence goes on along the minus strand of JALMGF010000129.1, from coordinate 345,397 downwards.
CTTACCGAACGGGGCTTTTTGATCTTTATCGAGCATCTGCTCTCGTTCAAAGCCAAATATTAATGAAATAACAGGGCGAAAAGCCAACTTGTTTGATGGCTGCTGCATACATCGTACCTTTTCCGTGTGCGTAAGTCTTGCCTACACATAATCTGCTTCAGGCGCTGCCATCAAATAGAAACGTTATTTTAGAAATCTGTATTTCATTTAACTGATTTGCATGAATGGGGGGGGTCATTTAACCCCTTGTGCTCAGGGAAGGCAATGCTAATGTTTAAACCGTTACTTTGTGAATTCCGTTCTTGTGTCGTAAAAGGGGGGGGTTAATGCTTTTAAAGTTTTTACTGCATGCGAATCAATGATTTATTTCTCCTCTTTGTGTGTTGTGGTGAGTTGCTGGTGCCGGAGGATAGGAGATGTCGGATTATAGTGATATGAGCAATAACTCTTAACGTTTCAAATGCAAAACATGGTCTCCTTTGTTTCGGGGGGGGGGGGGGGGGTACGGCTTTCCGAAGAATATTTGAGACCTTTGGATAGAAATCTCTATGTTTGACTTTAAACGTACCCATTTCCTGCTGTTTCTATAGCGTTTTTGTTGCGGGGCCTTGTAATATCCTCCTTTGAGCTCCTAGAAAAGAGGGACATCAATGAAGAAAGAGGGATTTGGGACCAAAAGCAGGGACACTTGTGAGGTATGGTGACCCAGGGCCACCATTAGGAGGGTAAAACCAGGACTGGTGTACAGGGTCCCAGCCGACCAGCTATCTAATAGGCCCCTAATTGTTCGAAAACACAATCTGTCATCCGCTCCAGCCCTGTAATTGGTTGAGGAGCATAGGGTTGGACAGTAGGAGGAGCATAAAGTAAGATTATAAGAGGAGCGGGCGCTGGCGTAACAAAGGCCCAAACTCCCCGCCAAACTTCCTTCCACCCCACCTCATGAATACCGCTGGGCCGGAGAGCCTTGCTCCCTCGGTCTTGGCGCGCTGGGATATGATATCATTTCCTGGCGCCCAGATGTATCCAGCATGTGAGGAGCTTTAGGGAGCAGAAGAGCTCAGGCTGGCCGGTGGAAAACACAGGTAGGAGATCAGGGGGGGCATGGAGTATGTGTTTAAGTGTGTTAGTGTGTGTGTTCATGTTATTGTGGGCCCAAAGCCACATGGGCAGAGCAGTGGGACAATGTGATGGACATGGAGTCTGGGGGTCCAAGTCCGTCCTGGGTCCCTGTGGTGATCTCGCATAGGCCTAGATACTTGATTGGCTGCTATACCAACTGAATACAATTCGCAGTTATTTCAATGCGTGGACACTGTTCACGAGTACAGATCCTCTGGCAGCCACAACATTAACTTTAAAGACGTCCCCCGAGGACTCCATTAATCCGGCCCTTTGATTTTCCCAGGGTGCGGGTTAAATAATTCCCCGGTCGGACTCGCTGCCTACATCTTGGAGAAATTTTCCACCTGGACTGATCGGGATTTTATAGATTATGAAGATGGTGGACTGGAAAGGTAACATAGTAACATAGTTCATAAGGTTGAAAAAAGACCAAAGTCCATCAAGTTCAACCTATATACATATTGTGTCCCTACTGTGTTGATCCAGAGGAAGGCAAAAAAACCCTTATGAAGCAGATGCCAATTGCCCCATACCAGGGGGAAAATTCCTTCCCGACTCCAAATATGGCAATCAGAATAAATCCCTGGATCAACGTTCTGTTCCTATTAATCTAATATCCATAACTTGTAATATTATTGCTTTCAAGAAACACGTCCAGGCTCCTTTTGAACTTTTTCCTTTTGCGGAGCGGGATGGGAAGGAGGGGGGGGATACTGGGGTCCTGAACCCCACATGAATATGGTTCAAAAATAAAAATCAAGCTCTGGACACCCAGCAGGATCAAAATATTCTTATTTTATTTTTATATATTTATATATATTTTTTTACTTTTACAGTTCAATATATAAAAATGTACATAAACGCGACCAGGAAAAAAAATACATTTTACTTGAGTTAAAAAAACAAAAACAAAAAACCCAAAACACAACACCATTAAAATTATACAAAAATAAAAGGTTTACATTTGGTGATAGCATTTTTTTCCCCCTAGAAAATTCACCATAGATGACCTTCTGACCAATGTTATGATTTATTGGGTTTCGGGCTCCATTGTTTCATCCATGAGATTCTACAAGGAGAACGTCGGCAGAGGACTCGGTGTAGCTAAACATGACAAGTAGGTGTTTTCATGCAAATACTGCATATTTTCAATCTTTGAGGTTTTTTATGCCATGTATATATCTGCATAGTTTATTTCAGAGGAGGAGAAATGTCATAATCTAACACTAAAGGGTCAAAGGCTTAGATGGAATGGAAGGAAGTTTAACATTATGGAGAGGGTGGTAGATAAGTGGAACAGCCTCCCAGCAGAAGTGCTATCGCTGGAACATTTATGCGTGAAACTAACTCGACTGCGAATAGACGCCCCTTGAATGGGATCGTGGGTCGGTTGGGGGAGATGTTCTGCGCAGACTCCAAAAGGGCCTTGGGGAAATTCCAAAATAAATGTAAATACAAAAATCATAAAGACTTCTTTTTTTTTTTTATGAAAAATATTGTGGAGCTTTTGAAATCCAAATATATTTAGAACCATTTTCTTTCTTTGTTACAGAATCCAGGTGACCGTTCCCACCGGCATCGCCTCCTTCCCCAACGAGCTCATGCATTGTCCTCTCTCCTGGGCCAAGCAGAAATACATCGACATCATCTCCTTTACCTACATGCCTCGCGGGGGCCACTTCGGTGCCTTTGAAGAGCCAGAAATCCTGGCTAAAGATATTCAGCAGTTTGTAGCCAAAGTGGAGCGCAAATAAATAGCAGGTTCTATTACGGTTTGTAGTAAATTAGAGGTTCTAGATCCCGTCGGAGGGGGGGGGGGGTGTGTTTTGCTGTTGTAGAATTATCACTCTCATGACCCGCAGACAATAGCTCTGCTGATGGGAGTGATAGTCCTATGAGAGCTGCTCAGCCAAATGATATCTGGGCATTGATATTTTTTGGGGGGGGGTTACAAGCTGGGGGTTAGGATAGAGTACAAATAATTATAGCAACAGCTTAGAGATGATCAGCAATTGTATACATACGCTTCTTTATAAACTTTTTCTAGAATATATTTACGTGTGACCTGCTGTTAAGCGATGCAAACATTCCATGGAGATATAAATATAAGATAAAATATACTATGCAAGCTATAAACAAATCCAGGGTTCCCAAGGAGACATTAAGACAAACTTTCACTGCACATCCAAAAAAAAACCCCACAAAAATTCTTTAAATGCGGGTAAGACTTTCTGGAAGTCTTTAAGTAATCCATTTTTTCTTTGGAATGGCTACGGTAAGAAGGCAAAATCTTCTTATGACGAACCTGCGCCCCCTAGTGGTAAAGGTAGAGGGTTACCACGTTAGATGGAAGGCTGGCATACATCAATTGGCTAAGCTTGGTTCCCACTGGGAGGCTACAGAGCGTGCGCAGGAAGTGTACTTAAGTATGCTTTTCACACTTCCTGGCTTCAGTAGAGACAGACAGGAAGAGTAAAAAAAAAACAGAAAAAAAACGCTAAAGAATGTATGAACTCCAATGTACGTTAACAAAAAAATAAAATATTTTGAGGAATAGATTGTCTTTTTTTTTACATTCTTGAAATTTCAACTTTCTGGCTATCCAGACAGCCCGTGTATTTTGTTATATTACACGTCTTCAGGTAGCGACACAAACGCTGTTACCTTTTTAATACACGCGTCATTTGTGTGGTTTTTTTTTTTTTATGAAACTTGTACCATTCCGAGACAGACGGGCCAGGTGGCATCATAAAGCCTCGCTGAGCATCTACCCCGGAGTCCTGGTGAAGGGGGATCGCCTTAAATTTTCTGGATATTGATTTAGGAATTTTCTGCACCAGCGGTAGCCTTTTTTACGGAAATCTCTTTTTAAAATTTTAATTTTAATTCTTTATTATTTTTTTTATTATTAGGTTGGTTCTGGATTCGATTTAATGCTGACAATTTATTGCAAATATTTAAAAAAATATATATATTTGTATTTATTGAGTAGAAGTGTCATTCTTTTAGCGCATAATGCTGTATATTTTTAAGGTTTATCAGGACTAGACGGGGCCAAATGGGGCCGATCTGCTGGCAGCTTCTATTGTGTGTAACATGATCAAGGCCAGGATACAAGACGGGGTTATTAGACCCCTAATTACACAAATGGCTTCGGTTGGCTGGTAAGGGGTCCACAGTGATAGGGGTCCTGGAGCCACAAGGGGCACAGAAACCACACTGCCTCCTAGTGGTGATAATGGCAGGTGGGCAATCTCCCAAACCGGGGAGTTATGGGGATGGGTAGAGGGGGAAGAGGTAACTTCGGTTAGTTTTTCGGTGAAGAACATCGCTGAATTGTAACATGTATCTGAAAAATTTATATTCCTTTAACGTGTGTGTGTGTGTACACATCAGTGTATACGTGGCTATATGTTATCTGTCCCTGAAGCCATATATCATCCCTCCCCTGAATAACATCTATAATGAGAACTTCAGATTCTATGAGATTAGAATTATTGAAAGATAATGACTCTGAGCCACGACGTTTCTTCTCGCACCTGTCTGAGAACGGGGACCCTCGCGGTGGCTCCGAGCAGCTGTTTCTTTATCCCTCGTCACGGAGAAAGGTCATCACGGATCAGCCGAGGAGGACAAAAGAAGCATTGTGTGTCCCATCGCTGACTGTGCCCATTACCTCCCAATTACAAACACATATGGCAGGGCTTGACCCTGCACGATTCTTTAACCAGTAATACGGTCCCTGCGGAGAGGGGTCGATCGGGTTCCAGAAGCTTGAAGCTAGATTGACGGGAGGCAGAGATGTGATTTAAGTTAAAGGCGGAGGTGTCATGCTCAACTACCCCCATAAACGTGGTCAGGTGGCCTGTGCCAACACTGGGCCCCCGATCCTTCTGGGGCCACATTCTGTTATTAAAGCAGACCCTCAGGTATCACCTGGCAGAACTGCCACAGAAAAGCATGACTGTTTCACGGAAAACTGGACAGTTAGCAGGTACGCAAATGTATTTTAGGCTCTGTGATTGTGCATTCCCTCCGTACCACCTACACCCGCACCACGCCGCAGTATTAACCCCGCGTGTGATTTTTGCGTTGTACTGCTGTCGGTCCGGCCTGCTTTTTGTTGCGCATGGCAGGGGATTGAAGCGTATTTATAGAACGGCGTCAGGAGGCCGGATAATGCACGGAAATAACGCCCTCCACAAAAGACCTCGCAGAACGTGGAATTATTGTGTATTATATTCTTCATTTATATTTACCCCAAGTGGAGTGCATGATTGCCCCTGTGCAATAGCTCCCCTAGTGAGCGGAACCGGTATACAATTTGGGTACACAGACCTTGCGGGAGGCCTGGTTCACAGAAAAGCGGATGAAGACAGAAGACATGTGGAGAGGTGGACGAAGAAAGAACAAGAAGAGGTGAGAGAAGAAGCGGAGCTGCGGGAGAGGGGGTGCGGAATTGGTCGGGGGACATTGAGAAAAGCGTGAATGAGAGCGGCAGTGTGAGTTATAAAAAAAAAAAAAAGTTTTAATGCAAATGAAAATTCAGAGCTCTGTGCTTAGTTTTCGTTGATATCCTTGGCGGTCCCTCGTTTTCGGACATTCCTATGAATTGCTGAAATTGGCAAATTTCGTTAAAATTCATGTGAATCCAGATTCCCCAGTCTGGTACATATATATATATATATATATATATATATATATATATATATATATATATATATATTGCTGCACATACAGCTGAACTGTTCTTTTCATAATTTTGTGTTGGTGGAAATAAAGGCTAATTAGAGGTATACCCCCCACCCCCTTCCTGGGGTAAGACTGGCTGCCTCCATGGCTCAGTGTTGGTAACATTTGCTCCCAGGACACTATAATGTTCTTTGTATGCCAACAGCTGTCTCAGGAAGAGACCGAAGAGGCGTCAGCTGCTCTCCAGAGGAATCGTCGTCGTTAGGCTCTGAACGCCGGGTCTGGCAGCCGGTCGCCGGGTCTTTGCTTCCACCAACATTCCGCAACTTTGTTACCCAATCCCTGCCAGGCTGATAATGGCTCCGCCCACTTATGGTCTCTGTATAAACCTCTACAGGGAGCTGCCAGCCACGATCATCAGAACCACGATCTCCAATTCTGTACATACAAGCATAGAAAATACACTCAAACGGTACAGAAATCTGAAATAAAAAGGCACAAAGAAAAACAAGGTGGGCAGGAATACAAAATCAGTTATATTAAAAAAAATCCACAAATAAAGATTTAATACATTTCAAAATTGTTTTGGCAATAAATTTAATAGAGACTTGTAATAAAGTAAGACCTGGGCGTATAATACGGCTCTTTCTAGACATCCTTATTCTTAGAAAAGTATAAAAATAAAGAATTTTTAAAAAATACACAAATTTCTGGCAATATCCCGAAGCTACATCATCTCGTGACCTTTAACGGGATATGGTCACTGACCCAGCTTAACATTATTAATGTACATTTTTGTGAGGGGTGATATTTGGGTTAAAATTTATTAATTTATCGCAGAGCTGAGATCTGTGGCATAATCTATACATTTTTTTTTTTTTTTATTATTATTATTATTATTATTTTTTTTTTTTTTACACAAAAAGTCATGGAAATTCCCCCTCAAAAAAGTAAATAATGAATGCTAATCGCTCTGCATGCAGGGATCATCTGCGAGGGCCGCGTCCAACCGGCGGGGCGAGATAAACGTTTGCCAAATATATCACTGAAGGGAAATGCCTCATCTCCAAACTATGCAGGACTAACTAAAAATAGAAGGAAGCAAAATACCGGGGTACTCCGGGGTTCCGCTCCGATACATTGTGGCATCGCATGGGAAAGAGAGATCCCCTAAGTCTCCTATTCATATTAGTTAGAGGCTAGATTAATACAGAGTCTGGCTGAGGGTGATCATAGCCGCCGGTTCCATCTCAGAAGTACAGGAACAAGTTCAGATAAGGATACTATGGCGGGGGATAAGGATACTATGGCGGGGGATAAGGATACTATGGCGGCTGTGCTGGACGGCCGCAGACCTCCGTCTTGTAAATGGACTGGTTACAAAGGAGATCTCTAAGCAGCCGCCCACTGGGGCTGCCACCCACCCCAAACATACAACTCAAGGTGTGCAAACACGGACTTTTCTTTAGTAAACGTGAAGAAATCGTATTCCCGTGTAAGAAACTTGCACATGCAATTTAAATGTCGCTTTTATTAAAATAGATTATATATATAATTTTGTATGTTACGGAGCCACGGTACGTGTGTACAGAATTGGAACAGCCACATTAATTTAGGATCTGCAAAATTATCCCTCCCCATTAGCTGCCTGTGTTGGACCAGGCAGCTAATGGTTATGCTAGTTATGCCACAGATCTCATGTTATTAAGGCTAAATGACCCATTCGTTTCAAATATATATACAAAAAACCATAACCCACGGGCGGCAAGCAGAGTTAACTAAAGCAAAGGCTTTTAAATATAGCGAACAATAAGCACCTAGAAACCTTGATAATGACCTTACCCCCTAAAGGACTTAAGCTTTGTCATGAAGGGGTTAAAAAGGAAAAGGTAACGCTACACGCACCCATATCAATCACAAGTCATTTATTAGACGTTCATATCTTTATCAACGTTTTGACCCATACAGGCTTCTTCATCAGTATAATCGGGTTCTCTTTCTATGGGTCAAAATGTTAATGCTACAGATACTTAAATTATTATTCATATTTATTATAATATTTATTAGTTTTCTCTGTAAAGGTGATCGTCCCCCTTTAGCAAAGAATTACGCAATTACAATAATTTAAAAAACTAAGGATGATGGGAGTTGTAGTTTTTAAAGCCAAGAGTTTCCTATGCCTGCCGTTGTTCAAAGTCAGGATTGATCATCGTTTAAAGGTGCTGTTCCACCTACTGAGCTTAAGGCTTTCATAACTAAATGCAGCATTAGAAACATAATTCCCAGGACTGTTAGATGCAAACCTTTCCCAGAAAGAATTCTTTAATCATGAAAACCTTTCCCTGAAAAAGTGAAATATCTGTGTTTTATGTGATTAACAGAGGAAAACGAAAAAAAAAAAAAGTTTCCTAAGGTCATTTTACTGAACATTTAAAAAAAAAGTGCAATTAAAGTGGAACAGCACCTTAAAATACCTTGCGTTAAACCGCTTTATAAAAGGAGGACCTTATTACGTATGCAAAAAGCTCAAAGTGATTTGGGTTCCTGAGACTTCTATCTGGAAAGACACGGATACATTGTTTAAAACACTTAAGCATTCGGCAGAAAGAACACCGGTTTGTTGAGTCCATCGCTCCCGGCAGCAGCCACCGCAGGGCAGATCATGGCGGTTTGGTGGGGGGGCATTAACAAGGCACTTGGCAGGACTGCGTACAGACCCATATGCTGCCCTTACAACGCACAAAATACCCTTATGTGCCCCCTCCTCGAGGACTCCCATCATTCCATTCCGGTGTTTCTCTTTAATCCTTTGGTTTGTTTTTAGTTCATTCTTTGACATTTCTTAATTCTCCAAGAAGGAATAATTTGTGGCCCTTTTCCCAGACAGTTCCTCCCCACCCCAAGCAGCTGCTCCCCTGTTGAATGGCAGATAGGGAAGCGGATAGTCCAGGGGATCTGTTCTGTTCGTAAAGCCCCGTTTATAATAATGCCGTAACCCAGAGGCATCGGACATGAGTTTTACAACACGGCCAGCTGTTCCAGGGACAGCTGCGCTGATCTGGATTCCTTATCCACTCTCAGAGTCTAATCGTGTGAAGCTCTGTGGTCAGAGTGGTGATGTCACAGCTGTGATGTCACGGGGTCCTCCCGGTAAAGGGGAGTTATATCTCCCTCTAGTGTTATCTTTCGGTAGCACAGACTTGTCAAGGACTTTCCAAGTCCACGAGCTTATCGGAGTATTCCTCTGGGCTGGTGGCCGCCTCGGGGGTCTCGTGGCTTTCCAGGGCGTTTGGCGTCTCTGCATTGTTTATCGTCCCGTAAGAATTGTGCCTTTCCTGGTCCAGCTTCGCCGTCTCGGAAGGTTCCGAAATGAGCACATTTGGTACATACATCTGGAACAAAAGATTTGTACAGACATACATGATGATGATACAATTACAATAAGGCCTCCAGCCTATATCCACTGTACCAAACCCTCCATCAACTGCATATCTATCCTTTGTCCTTTATTCCTCTGTCCAACTTTAATTGCTACCCCCCCTCTTTCTGACATTTCCCCACTCCACCTCCACTTGCTGCACTCTTCTCCTTCAACCAGCACTCAGTTGTACTCTTACCCCATTGTCCCATCTATGCTACAGTGAATCACTTTATCCATATTAAAATCACAATGTATATATGAAGGACGATTTTCTTATAATGAATGACTGTAGGAACCGTAAGGGAAGCTGCAAATAACCCATTCCATCTGAAGAAGAGACCTCTGAGTTTTCGTGACTCGACTAAAGGCGGATTCCAACTCCAGCGTTTGCTCCCTAACAGGCAACTCACGCACACAAGCATTTCCTTTAATATAAAAGTCTATCGAGATTCATTTACCGCGGGGTCCCACGCAGCTCCGGCCGCACTCGGTGTGTCTGCGCCAGCTACGAGCTCCACAATCTACAAATAGATCAGCATAGCGGTTATGTTTGTGCTACATGCGCCACCAAATGCAAATCACATGGCTACCCGCAACTTTACCATTTTTAAAGCCATGATAGAAGCAAATAGTGTCTGCGGCCTGCAGAACCCCTGCCGTGCCATAGTAGGGGGAACCCAATGATGATTTAAAGGGACCGCAGCTACCATATGCATTAAAGTGAGTAAGATGACTGGGCTGCCGCTTTAACACTATGTCGAGATGAGCAAGGAAGAGACGGTATAGATTCATGGGATGTATTACCCTTTAACCGTTTCAGTGCCAGAAGGGGGGGGTGAATAACATTGAATGTGCAGAACACTGCCCCGGCACGAAATGGATAACTCTCACCAAGTCGTGGCAAAAAGCGGTTCTCCTTGGAAGTCTCACCTTATAATTCAGAGGACTGAGGTGCTTGAACCACCCGAAACATGTATAAAGCATGCAGATGAAAATCGTGATCACCAGGATGATCAGGGTAAACAGCGTGGAAGGAGCCTTGAAGCCTAAGAGAAAGGGGAAAAAAAAAAAATGTGCGGATTACCAGATACCAAATAAATAGATAAAAAGTGGTGGTCCGATAAGTAGGAGAAGTTAGGGGAGTCTTGTACGAAGTGCCCTAGAAATTTAGGTGTTAAATTCTGAAGCTCAAATTCAGAGCTGAATACAACACGACAAAAAAAATGTATCAGAAGTCACTTACCCATTCTCAAAAAAGAAAAGAAAAAGAGCCACATGAGACACAGTATGGGGGCCGCTAAGGCTTGGCGAACAGCCGCAAAGTGGATCTTCCTGTCCAGCTTTGTAGGTAAGTAGGCGAAGTACAAATTGTGCCTGTCCACCAGGTGCTTGAGCAGCATATAGATTAATCCTGAGGATGGAAAGAATGGTAAAGAATAAAGAAAGGATCTACCTTAAGTATAAGACGCGATTTGTTTTAATTCAAGGAAAGAGTTAAACGCAGGGTTTATTGAGAATGTACGTTTTTAGAAAGCCGTAGGAACTGCTCTCAGTCCATGCAATGTTATTACTTTTTACTTACCAAATGGCACAATTATGGGGCAGGTTATACTGTACGCCATGATGACTGTGAACACGCAAAGCATCCACGCATACATCGCTCCGAATTCATACTCAAATGCCTGGTGCTATGGGGTTAAAAAACAATGCTATTAATACCTCGCAGTTACCTGAAAATTCTAAATTGATACAGAAATCCTACACTGCAGAATTCTAAAATCATATGTTTTTGGCATCGACTACTTATTAAGCACAAAAAAAAGCTCTAGAAATTTTTTCCAGTATTCCACAGCAAAAATATTTTGGGAAAAAGAACAGTTCTCACGCAGCCAAATTAACTGCCCTGTGGGAATTTACACTGCCCCCTGCCCCAAGAACTTTGGAAGGAAAGCTCCAGCGTGGCCCTCGTCGTGATCTTTACCTGCTTGATATTGCGCCTCTCCCCGGCAGACTTGGCCATTATCATGCGCACCGTATACAGGAGTAACCCAGGAAGGCGAATCAGCTCCATCCCATTCCCAATGAACGCCGAGGCAATCACGTAGTTTACAAAGAAGGCTCCTTGGTCCGGGAGGAAGACGCATCTAAGGGAAGAATATTCGGAACGGACATGAGTGGAGGATCTGCGTCACAGGAGACAGCGGCACCGAGGGGGTTCGGGAAGGGCTGAGGATATAACTAGAAGGTGAGCTCGAAATGTAAGTGAGAAGGGCAAGACGTAGGAGAGAAGGGACAAGGTAAGGTGCAAAATGTTAAAAGAAAGCATTGGTGGAGAAAGAGAGAGAGTAAGGGGGAATTAAAGAGGTAGCAGAAAAGAAGGGAAGTGAGAGATCACTGGTCAAGCAGAGGGGTAGAGAGATGATGAGACCAAGTGGAACGGAGAAAAGACATTCAAAACTGACAATATGGACAATAACACCGACACACGATAAATACTAAGAGAAAGAAGAGGGCCCGGTTCTTGTAAGGAAAGAGGGAAGGAGAAGGAAGCTGTGCGGAGGAAAGACAGAGATAGAAGCAAAGAAAACAGACACAGAACGAGAAACGAGGACAGAGAGGAGACGAGAGAAGACGAGACGATATTAAAACACAGCACAGAGTTACCCCAACAGCGTGTTATAAAGTTTATTCACTTTCGTGGCCTCAGCAGCCTTGGATACGGACTCCCAGGTTTCATACATTAGTAACGAGTACCTGTGTTTAGAGGACATTAAAGGACCGGCTACTTACTCCAGGCGAATGGGTCCCTGAACATCCACAGACTTATCAAACAGCCACCGGAAGAAAAAGTCTAAGCTGGGAAAACAGACAGAAAAGGTTTCGGAGGAACGCTCTCGCATTCAGACAGATATACGAAGATTTCCAAAAGGGTTAAACAGACACGGATCACGGGGGAAAAATGAACCAACTAGATCTAATAACAGCCCACGTGGAAACCTCGACTTGGTATTATGTAAAGATAAACTTAACCGTGTCACCTGCAGTCAAGCAGGAATATCAACCATAATACAATTGGAGCAAAAGCACCTAATTGCAAGCCTTATATATGATCACAGTGAGGGAGAATAGGAAGGAGTCGGCTCCAGACTGAGACTGAGGCAAAAAACCCAAAACAAAAGCCAAGTAGGATATTAAAAATACGAACGTGTGGAGCATTAAAGTGCCGCATATTAACGTATCGGGCGGAATAAGCGCAGCTAACCTGGTAAGGCCGAGCGACGGTAAAATCAGCACCATGAAAATCAGGAAGATATACACTTTATGCATCATTATTCTGTTCTCCGACGATCTGTAAAAAAAATAAAAAAAAATAAAAAAATCAATTGGTCTCAAATATACTGTAATAATTAAACGTAACATTAAAAGTGGAGCAGCCATGCAAGAACACCACAATAACCCCCGTCAACAGCGCTTTAATTACACACATTGTTTAAAATATAAAAAAAAAACCACGATTATATTAAATATTAAACATTTAAATAATCAGAAAATGATAAAATGTTAGAAGAAATACTAAAGTGTAATATAATAAAAGTATTTTTTGCACTTAATGGATGTTTACCAATTACAGCGGTTGCTTGATTCCCTCTCCTTAAATTCTTATATTTATATATTTTATGATTTAATGAAACATCTGTTTATTTTGATGGAGGATTTTTCCCCAAGTGGAACGCACCAACATCATATAAAATCGGCACTATACATCCTCTAAAGTTGCAAAACGAATAAAAAGGGGTAACTTCGCTTGAAAGTAAGTTAGAGGAACACATTACTACGCGATCCAAAATATCACCACTGTGGCACTTTAAAGGGGAACTCCCAACATTTTTAATTACTAAATTATAGCATTAAAAATGCGTTTTTAAAAATAACGCTGTTTTCTTTTTTAAAAAACAGTTGTACTTTTTGCCCCATAATATCAGGTTTCCAGGCAGCTGCGTATCAGGCATTTGTATGAGGTTCTCGCTCTGTTATCTGACCCCCAATCTACTAGACAACCCCCCCCGACTCCTTATCATTCTACCTGCGGGGGGCAATAGAATGGCTCGGTCTTAATCACCCAGTCGGACTCTCTGATTAATTAAAGTCTATGGAGGAACGACTTGATTAGCATCGCCATAAAGCGTCAGCTCGGTGTGGTGTTTGTCCCGGGAAAGTCATCCAAAATATCACATGACTGACTGACAGGTCTGCAGATAAAGGGAGTTTATGGGGCAGGTTTTGTCCCACGCCGGGGTTATTCCTGCACGCAGCGCGTTCTTTACCAGTGAATTATACAGTAAGTGACACAAATATCTTACTTTGTCCAGTGAGCTTCAATCAGGGTGGAATAATAGACAATCGTCGGCAACAAGGCTGAGAAGGACCACAGCAGCAATGTGGGGAAGAACTGACTGATGATCGGGTTCTGTGACAGACGAGAAGTAGATGGAGGTTCCAAACACAAGCAGAAGCAATCGTTCACTAACATAACACCCGTGTCTCTAGATCGTAAGCTTCGGATGCAAGCCCCCATTACCCAATGTAGTTCTAGTTTGGTCAGACCCTTTGAATGTAGGGACTGTAAGAAGGGCTGCGGGAATTGCTGGCGCTATTGCTATAAATAATACATTGTTTGTATTGATAGAATTGCCCGCGGTGCTTCTGCCCCGGGGTAAAGAAGTGCTTGTGTGTGTGTTATACACTCTGCCTCTGAGTGCGGAGAGCACTCAGACAAAGTAACACTCAAGTAAACGTCCCTTTGACGGTTAAGTCGAAGCTGCGCAGCGCCGGAGCCGATTGGACGATACTTACATTGAGGTAGTAGATGGGTTTGGTGACGTTGAATTTGTCTATCGTGCTGATAATAATCGAAGGGGTAGTCAGAAAAAACAGCACGATGAAGAGACAGAAGTTAATGCCGAGACACCGGGCCCACCACCTCCAGCCCTGCACCGAGAGATTCGCCCTGGCAAGAACAAGAAGCGCGGATCAGACAATAACAGGGGGGGGGGCAAATCTATACAATAAATACCCCAATCATCATAGGGGAGGAAAAAAAACACACAGCCTCATATTACATTGTATCAAACTCATGGGAAACACACATTCTGACTCAAACATGTAAATCGCAGCGGACTCACCAGGATATGTTCTCTGGGTAGGTGGCATACATGACCGTCCACCGGGAGGCACGGAGCGTCTGGCTGTAGCCGGAGGGCTGGGGCTGCGGAGCGCATCGGCACCCCTGGCACTTCACCGCGTTGAAATCTTTCAGAATACTGGAGAGACGGCAGTGACGATGTTACGGGGCAGAAAATATTCGGGACGTATCCCAGATCCCGATAACGGTGATACACAGACCCCCCCCCCCCCCACACAGCCGTTACACTAATAGAATGTCTCAGTCTTAATACACACACATATATATATATATACACATATGTGTACTCTAATAGCCCTCATTGACTTGCACCCAACATGCCCCTGATTCCCACACCTGAACTCAAGTAGTTAGTTTATTACAAATAAGTCAAATTATCCGGCACCAGAATCCTTGGAAATACTTACAAAGTAGCCATAGATTTTTCTGCAAACGTGACGAAGGCGATTCCCAGCGAAACATTGCGAACGACGGCCATTTTTTGGTTGAATTCCTCCATCAGTCTGTCATTCACCCTGGTGTAGTATTCTAAAGCGTCCTCCTGAGCGGGACAAATCACATATGAGTATAGACCAGACATACATCAGGCCACACCAAAAATGGTTGTTTTCTTTTCGTTAATAAATATCACAAACATTTATCGTCTTGATTTTGGGATACAAAACTGCTCAGAGACCCCAGGCTGCTATGAGAGAGGGAAAGGGTCTTCCTAACGTGATAAGAAACAATATAAATACGTTTTAGTTGCATTTAAGATTTGTAATGTAAATGTGTAATTATGGATAATATCAGTATAATATAAGGACGACGGCTCCGGCAGCGATCTCGTACCCACTCACAGCCGCGGATCACACAGCAGCAGAACTGGCCGCACGGCTTTGGGTTGATTAAAATGCGCTGTCCTGTCTTTTTGAACAGTTTGTTGTAGAAAGCCAAACTCTTCTCAGCCTTTTTCCTAAAACAAAGAACAAAAAATAGCAGTCGGTAAAACCGTCTCTGAACCCAACAGATCTCCATCGTCGCTGAACCGCAACTCCAAGGCAATGAAAGATTTTAGCCGCTCTCAGAGGGGGGATAGAGTGAGAGCAGCCAAATACTACGTCCTGGAAACGAGAGAGAGAGAGAGAGAGAGAGAGAGAGAGAGAGAGGTGGAGGAGAGAGAGAGGTGGAGGAGAGAGAGAGGGAGAAAGAGAGAGGTGGAGGAGAGAGAGAGGGAGAAAGAGAGAGAGGGAGAAAGAGAGAGGTGGAGGAGAGAGAGAGAGAGAGGAGGAGAGAGAGAGGATGAAAGGTCTGTGAGGGGGATGGGCACAGGGTACAAGGCAATCACCAGCTCTCATTGTGGTGAAATTAAATCTCAGATGTCTTTTGTTAGAAGCAGGCACCAGAGTGGGGTACTTGGGCAACTGGCCAAAGCTTAATGTAAATCAGCTCCTCAGAAAGGGGAGGAATAACTCCACTACTGCCCCATGTACAGCTCCTGCACAGAAGCTGAGCTGTGGCGATCGGTCCACACAGATAAGAAACAACATCCTACGAGTTCCATTGTAACATTACTTTTCAGCGACCCCAGTACCTCTCTTTGGAGAGACGGATCAGGTCTGCGACGTCGTAACACAGGTGGACGTCCACTACCCTGCAGGTTGGATACGCCTCGCTAGGACAGAACACAGAGTGCGAAGAGTTAAACCGCACATTTTATCAATTAACATAACTGCTGGAAACTCTCTGCAGTCTTAAGAGGAAGAGGTAAGACTAACGCAAAGCCGGGAAACAAAGGAGAGCGTTAACTAAACGAGGAGTCTGCAGGTATGTCACTGCGCGTAGGGGGCCAAACCCCAGGGAGTGCCTCCTACAGGAAGGGCTGAGCAACCTCTGCACCATGTATAGTTCAAAACTGTGAGATGAAGTGTAGAATCCCCCCGCCACTTGTCTACCATAAAAACGGCTTCCCACCTTCAGGCCCAGTCAATGCTACACCCCCTTCCATGTACAGACTACACCTTCGTAGTGTTGTCACTGTAACACAAACTTATTTGTTCTTACGTTGAAGAGACGCGATAATAATAATAATAATAACCCCCCAGGTGGCGCGTGATACTATCCCAGTACATACCTGAAGTGTCTACCGATGATATCCTTGTCTACTTCCCGCGGCAGCCCGGTGATAAAGAGCGTCTGCTTCACCTGTAACACGATGTTACAAAGAGACAGCTTAGAAACAACCGAACGCTCTACCTGCCGGACACAGTAACTCTCCAGCCAATAACGTGTCCCGGATACCGATCGGATACGAACAGGGACCTGAAACAGACGTAAAACTCGCAGGAGGGCTCAGCGTAGTTGAGGAGCTGAAACTGCTAAACTCCTGGCAACTCATAGTTTAGTGAATAAGCCCCACAGACTGCACAGGCCTCATTGCCCGGCTCCACCGACAGGTTTCCAGCATAGAAACTAAAAGGGGTAACATTGCTCCGGGAGGGGAAACGCAGACACCTCTCCCACGCGGTACGTCGCACCCACCGTATTTTCTCCTTTATATTTGATGGCAGAGGTGTGATGTCGCATAAAAACCACCACGAGGATCAGATAAATCACGCCGATCACCGTGTGCAGCCACAGGAGACTGTCCCTGCAAAAACGGGAAAATACGTTAAAACGGAGAAAAGCCTATAAAAAAAATACACCAATAACACAAGATTTACGTATACAGACATTACATCACTCTTAGACTAAAAAGCAGACGTGTGCATTCGGAATTTTAAAGGAAAATTTGCCAATTCCGTTAATTTGTACAAATGTCCGGGAGAAAAAAAAAAAAGAAAAGAAAAAGGGACCCGCAACAAAGCAGAGAATTCTGAATGGCGGAGCCTCCGTGCAAACCCTCTCCCATGGTTGGAGGACCGGCGAGGAGTTTCGCAGAAGTACCTGGATAACGGAGCGGATACCAGGGAGAGGAGGACGAGGAAAGAAGACAGAAGAACAAGTGGAGCACGGGTGAAGGAGACAGGGACACGAAAGTAGAAGGCAGGGAGACACAGAGAGAGCGAGTATGAGTGAGAGTGATGGGAGTTTGAGCGCAGGGCTTTCTTCTGTGCGTTTGTATTTTAATTGTGTATTTCACAGCCAGGTTACAATTGCTGCCGCCCACCCCACGTGGTCCCTATTAAGGGCTAATAGAGAATACCCCTCTCTGTCTCATTAAAGATCTTTACCTTTCGCTCACAGCAGCGAGGTGAATTGTTCAGCGTAGGACTCGCCTAAGAGGTTTGCCGTGACGTGGCAGGCGAGCTTCCATTCTAATGGCCATTGGAGTGAAAATAAAAACCTCCATTTGTCTAAATAAGCATAGGGATTCGGGACAGTGCGCAGGTAACTATCTTTTGGTGTTTATTCTATGTATTTTGGGCCGTTGCTGCCGCCCAAGAGTGATGGGAGTTTGAGCGCAGGGCTTTCTTCTATGTGTGTATTTTACAGTATTATATAGTATACTATTTTCACCCCGGGAAACATTTTGGGTGCAATGCGTGTTTGATCCTTTCTGCCAGGTGGTGGCGCTGTTTGCAATTGCTTTGTAGTAACAGCGACACAAAAGATAGTCTTCCAAAAATGTGTTTTTGATTAGAATTCTTTTCATCAACAAAAAAAAAAATTGGAATCACTACAGGGGCAGAACTTGATGAATGAAGTCAACCTCCATCTATACGTTTAAAACGGCAAATTACGAAAAAAATAAATGTTTTTCATGTTATTAAAAGAAAAAAAACTTTCACCCAACATTCATGAAGCACAACAGGCATCGTCGGTGCCGGCTTTACTTACTTGTGCTGCAGATTTGCAATTGTTGTCCTCCCAAAATTGAGTGGATCGTTATCTTAATGGAAAAAAAAAAAAAAAAAATAGTAATAACTGTATTTATGGATTTATATAGTTACATCATAATCCACAGCGCTGTACAATGGGTAATTAGGACATAAGTAGCACATCACATTACAACTTGGACAGAAACAAAAGGACAGGAGGGTACTGTTCAAAGGAGCTTACAATCTAGAAGGTAGTTTGTTAACTGGCTCTGGTCCAGGGTGATATTTCTTTGCAAAACTTCTTAAAAGTTGTTAAAATGAGTCAACCGCAATAATTAAAATTTAGAAAAAAAAAAAAAAGACAGTTTGGTAAAAGGTGTAATTCTGTACCGATGAAACCCAGACTTGCGTGCTAGGCAGGTAGTTGCGCTGTATTAAAAATCTACAAATAATCACAGGGGAGGCAAAGGCTGGAACCAAGTAGAAGATATTCCAAAAGGGGGTGGAGCATGATAAGAAGCGGGCTGGGCTACAGCTAAGCCACACCCCTTTGACTCTAGCGATGCTTTCAAAAAATGGCACTTAAGGCACACATTTTATGGGATAATCCCTTAGACTATTCCGCACTCATAACCTCAACGTCAGAACTCCCTCTGTTTAAAAACAGAATTTCTTTTGTTTCAATCTTTTTTTTTGCACATTTGCTCTTATTTCTTCATTTATGTTACGTAGACGTTTGACACTGTTGCGTTACCTTCCGGGTAGTTCATCGCTTACAGGATTCCTACAGAGAGTAGAATGCTTTGGGATTTGGAGACTATGTTACACAGGGTTAATAAGTAACACCCTTTGTAACATAGTTCAACCTTGTCGTTAATCGAGAAGACGACAAAATCCCAACATTGAAGCAATTTCCAGTAGTGTCACAAAACGGGGGGAAAAAAATTCCTCTTTTTGACCAAAATAGCCTCTGATTTCTCGCTGCCTTATTGCTTGGTTATCGATACGGGCGCGAATGCATTAACGTGAAACTCTCCGGACTCCTCTCGTTGCATATAGAACTCTTTGTAGTTCTTGCATCCGTGTGGATTACATGGTAATCTTGTCTGATTATGGATCACTACACGTAATGCTCATGTGATTTCGGGGCAGATAATTAATTAGTTACACAGGATTTATGCACACAACAGCGCGGAGTCTAACGTTGGAAACGAAAATCCAAAATAATTTAAAAGACTGAAAACAAAAAGAACTAAACTATGGGCTGGGAGCCTCCTTTTTTAATATAATTCATATTTATCATATGACTTCTTGTGCCCCCCTTTTATTAACCTGTAAAGAACCAAGTACATCTGTTATGACTTAATTCAAAGGGAAAGTCCCATGGGGCAAACAATCTCTTTAAGCATAACCCCCAGTGTTGTATACAACAACCCCCACAGTGCTGTATACAATAATTACCCCCCCCCCCCCGCGCTGTATACAGTAATGTCAGTCGGCATTGGTTTTATCCAACTTTGTCCCAATAAACTCCCTTTATCTGCAAACATGCAGGCTGCCGCATGTGATATTTAGGGTGACTTTTCCTACTCAAACACCACACCGAGCTGATGCTTTACAGCAACGCTAATTAAGTCCATTCCTCCATAGACAGTGTCTGGCTGTGTGATTAAGACTGAGCCATTCCATTGTTTCCCCACAGGCAGTATGATAAGGAGTCGGAGTGTTTGTCTAGTACATAGGGGCTCAGATAACAGAGTGAGAACTCAAACAAATGCCTACCCTGCAGCCAATTGAAAACAAAATATTCTGGGGCAAAAACTACAACTATTTAGAAAAAAGAAGAAGAACCTTAGTAATAAAAGAGTGGTTTAAGAAAGGTTAAGGTTACTTTGTAACTGGGGGATCCAGTTAATTACAATATGGCATAACTTACCGAGCAAATCCCCGGACAAATTCACCGGCAGGATGACGGCCACAGACAAGATGCAGCCGATTACAAGCAGGCAGATGATGTGACGCTGGAAGGAAAGATAGTGGGTCGCATCCTCGCCACACCGCTCACGGATGTCATCATCGCTGGAACGCATTAAACAAAGACATTAATGCCTTCCTACAAATCCCATTGCGTAATACAATAGCTGCCTACTGTCCTGATTTGGTGAGAATAGCCCAGATTGGAATCCCACTGCTTGATCCGCAAGTCACATGCAGCGGCTCGGTATGGGATGATAATGATGTCATTATCACAGGCTGTCCCAGGAGCACTTTGAATTATGGGAAAGAGGTGGAGACATGCTGTAGATGGGACGTGATGTCATGATTATGTCACCAGCCCAAATCACACACACATGCATTCATGTTCTCGAGTGGATAATTGAAAAGTTACATCAGGTTCCAAACTCTAAAAGGGGTGCCTTTGGCAAATACCCCATATATATATATATTTGCCCCTTACAACTATTTTCTGTGTCGAACACATCTCCTGGAAAGTAATAGACTCAGAAGTCAACTCCAGCGCTTTCCTCTCACCTGATTGGCTACTTCAAGAAGCTGGTGGAAAGTTTCAGCTCTGCAGCTTCTTCCTAAGTACCCTTTTACCCCAAATTTTAGCAAACCATAGGAAAGTGCAATATTTTGCGCGTTTGTTTAGGAGGCTCTCGGGGACGCTGGAGTGTCCCTTTAATAATGTCACACGATGGCCCAAAAATTTCTGTTTAGTCTTAAAATGAACTTACTTCATTTGGAAGACAGAGGTCATCCAGAAACAAAAGCCCTGAAAACACAAGGAGATGGCTGAAAAACAGGCATTATAACACACAAAGAGGAACAATGAAAGGGGTAGGCTGGGATTTTCATCTGGCAGTAATAGGATAATTGTGTTATAATACTGCTAATGTCTCATAGATTTTTTTTATAGTTTAAAACTGATCTACACTCCTTAAAGAGACTCCCCGTATTTAGGGGACAGTTTAATGCCCCTGACACCCCCTGTATAGAGGGATGCATGACATGCTCTGCGAGTATCCCTAACCCCGCTTTATTATACATTTGTCAGACAAACATAAAGACAATTACAATGGTTACATGACACAGAAGATGCAGCACTGCTACTGCAGCTGCTTCAGTGGCCCTCCTCTGACTACTCTTGCAACTGATTGGCTTCTTGAAGCAACCAGCCAATCAGTGGCAGGAAATCCCTGTATGTATTTGCAGTAAGACCACTCGAAAAATTAAAGGGGACACTCGCCTGTGGTATGCATTAAAGTGCATATGATGACTGGGATGTCCCTTTACCCCTCCCCCCCAACTCACGCATGGTTGGCTGGCCATTGGGTATTAGCTGCATACCCTTTAACTACCACTCCCATCAACCTCAGACAACAATATCCCAGGATTATAGGGGGCTGCAGTTTAATTACCAGATAGCTGTGCAAACATAGAAGCATTACAGGCTGGCATGAGACCCATCCAAAAACGTTATACCGCCCCAAAAACGCAATATGTTTAAATGTTAATATATAACGGAGTAATTCACAATAATATGAAAGTGTGATGGAGGGCACGGAGAAGACCTAGAACAAACCATAAAGACCTAGAACATAGCCAGTACTGGCATGAGATTGCATAGAACGGCCAGACAGGGAATAGGAGTCAGCTGAAACACATGCGCAGCCACCCAGCATAGACGTCTCAGCATTCGATGGAAAAATAAACTTACTCTGTCCCTTTCAAGCTCCTCGCTGGTTGAAGATGAGGACAGTCTGCGATATCTGCTCGGCGGCCTGCTGCAAGACAGAACGAGCGTGAGAACGAAGTACAGACAAGAAACGACAGACAAACGGGAGCGTACTGCGACAGGGGAGATATAAAGCGTAACCCGGGCTACCTGTCTGAATCGTACACCAAGGCGACCCGTCCATAGTCCCAGAACCTCTTACGGATCAGAGAAAACGCCAACAACAGGAGCTAATGGAAGATAAAGAGAAAAATAAATCTGTGCCGACGCATTGTGGCAAAATAACCTCAATAACACAAAAAAAAAACATCCAACTTCTTGGATTTTGGGTTAAATTTATATTATATATATATATATATTTTATTTTTTTTTAAATTTTTTTTTTTTGGTTTAACTACCAAACACTTGGGAGAGGAAAAAAAAGTTTGAAAATTAAATAAAAATGTTTTAATAATTTCTTGTAAACAGAAATACAGCATTAACCCTTCTCAAAAACTAGCCTAAAGCACAAGGAGTTAAAAGTCCCCAGATGCTGCACTGAATCAAACACTAATAGATTGTAAGCTCACGGGAGCGGGGTCCTCTTCTCTTGCCACAGCAGTACGTCATAACGTGCATCAATCTTGTTGTCAGTTTGGGTATAAATTTCATGTTATTGCCAATTCTTTATCATCTATTTTAATTTTATAGTAAACAAAACGCAATGAAATAAAGCATATATATAAAGGGTTAAATAAAGTGAAGGAGTGAAGGGTAGAGAAATACCTGATCTAGAGAGACAGGGGCATAAACTTAGTATAAGAAAGTATTAATTGCTATGTCATGTCTATCCGTTATATAAAACAATGATAATATTCACTGAGAGGGTGGTGGATAAGTGGAACCGCATTCCAGCAGACGTGGTAGAGGCTTTCCAAAACACACTAAACCTTGGATCTTTTTTCTGTCGCTACTTTTATATGTGTTAACAGTACGTACCGCGAAGCAGGTTACATCTAACACCAAGACGGTGGGGATGCCCCCAAAGGTGACCCCCTGCAGCACGGTGCTCCCGAGCGCTCCATTGTAACAATACGACTGGCTGGAGTTCGAGGCGTTCGCGAGACGGCCGTCGCTCCAGGAGGAGAACGCAGAAGACGTCGCGCTCAGGGAGGAAGAGAATAAACGCATCTTGGCCTCTTAACCTAAAAATAAAATAAAAAAAAATAACCTAAAAAAAAATCTAATACATAAAAAGCGGGGGTTAAAATAAATAAAGTCTTTGGGAGCAGCGATCGTGCGGAGCGCTGCCTCGGATACAGTCAGGCAATCGTCTGCAACCAAAGGAAAAAAGGTCAAGTGGAACGTTTTAAACAAGAAGGGGCGATGGTGACGTCCTTAATTACACGCTGCGGAGATTAAAGTCACGTTATACACAGAAGCCGGGCGATGAGGATGGCGCATGGTGCGGGGCTTTAACTGCCCCCATCGGGGATCCTGGACAGTTCTCCAAATTTTAGCTCCTTCTAAAAGGAGGGAAAAAAACTAATTTGGCAATTGTAAATGTAAAACGTTTATATATATATTTTTTTAAGTTACTCTACAGTCTTAACTACCGACAAGAATAAAGGATTATATTTACATAATTATTTCCACATTATCGGGGCTTTTAGCTCCAAGAAAACAGGGGATTTTGGTGCCATAGAGGGACTGTTATCTAAAAGAGAGAGTATGGGGAGGGGAGGAAAAAGGGACATGGTGTTTGGATGCATCTGAAGGCAACCCCTCTGGGTAAAACCAGCAAACATTGCTTCTCATTGCTCAGAAACAGAAAGCGTCATTCAAAATTAATGGCTTTACTGATCCGGGTGCAAAAAAACCCCCAAAATACCCTGAAACAAGAGAAAAATTGTTCTATGTGCCAATTACATGCGCAGCTGTCCTCCCAACAAGTCTCACGTGCTCTGTAATGATCCGGTTCTTAGATCTCACAGCGATTATATTTCCGGCAGTAAAGAATTAAAGAGATAAGATTGTTAGATCTTCCTCCGTTCCTGACTGCGAACGAGAAACCTGTAATTATTATCGCAATTAACATCAGAGTTTTTTTGCAGGTAAACGAAAGGGAACCCGATATCCAGGAACTCGTCTAAAGTGCTCAGATCTCATCATGCCTTTCACCGAGATCCACTAACCGGGCCTGGTCCGCCTTTACGTGCTTACTGGTCAGATACTCACCGGGAAGCGTCGGGAGCATGCGCGTTCCCAATGCGTGTCCTGCCGAGCGGCACTCAACACACAAAGTGAGCCGTTTCCAGGTGAAACACAACCCGTTTAGGTAAATTCAGGCCCTTACTGATGCCGAAAAAGAAAAAAACAAACAAAAAAAAAAAACCTAACTGCCCCTTAGACCCATGAAGTGCTGGGGGTCCTTTTTTATGTTGCCATGGAAACCAGATACTTCGCTAGGCTGTTCCAGGCACCGATCTCTGCTTACATGAAGGGATTGGATAATTTTTTTTAAGGGTCCGCCGGGTGCCTTGTGTTATTTGTGTACGGGAGGCTTTCAATGTTGAGGGGCAGAACATACCCCGTTCTACCCCTGGGAGGATGGCATCTTGGGATGTTTAGGGAGGGCTTTATAGTCACCGGTTTGAATTTATTTTGCATCAGAGAATGATTGACTTTATAAGGAATCTATAATGAACCTGGAGCCTCCCAGAACACGCGGGTCTAGCCGCCCTTCCCTCATCTTCTGTTGAAACCGGCCGAAGGAACTCTTTTCTCGTATGGTCCTACCATATGTTGGCTGCCTATGGACCCCACCAAGGGTTACGGCGTGCCGGGGGGGGGGGGGTACATCCTAGAGACCCCAAAACAAAGATCAGGACAAAACTTCTCCCTACCTGAACCAGCACAGGACATTGCGGTCCTTCGGCCAACCCCAGCAGTCTCTAACCAGGGGGTGAATCACGCGTCACGCGGGGGAAGAAACAACGTATCCGTTAGTAGCCAGAAAGACACAATGTTCCACGCAGTAGTTATTCAGGAGTCTCGGCTACGCAGGTAACAGGGTTTGTTTCCGCCTCACACGGCCGCGCTGTCTGCTGACACTACTGCCGGATACGGGCAAGAGAAATATCCTAAGGAGTCGGAGGGTTTATAAAAATCTGGGACCGTAAGAACAAACACGGCGAGGCGTCCCCTTTAAGAGATACTTTGAAGCAATATATAGAAGATAAACAGTCGTACAAATATACATTCCCTGCCAGGAACCGCGCCGGCGACAGGTGCATCAACAAGGATGTCATGTGACCGCGGCCACCGTCTTCCTGATCGCAGGCAGCGCGGCGCGGCCTTAAAGGGGACACGTCAGCTAAATGCCCACACCTCAGCGGCCTTAATTTAACAGAAGCCCGCTCGGACTCGAACACACTGAAAGCAATAATAATAATAATAATAATAATAATAAACCAGAAGTACGGAGAGCTGGAAATCTGGAGAAATTCCAGAAAAAAAATGACACGGAAGGACTCTGTCTGCAGCTGAACTATAACTCCCATTATCCCCAGGCAGCCATAGCATTACACTCTCTACCCCTGACCTGGGGGGGGGGGGTGTCTGTCCTCCCACTTTTTACCGATTAGTACATTTCTTGCTAGTTTTTGCTTTGTTAGAACCGACAAAAAACATGTCATGGCGTTAACCCTTTCCTATCCTGGGGGTTAAGCAGATCGCCGCCAGATCAATCAGTTGCGTCACTCTGAGAATAGAGATATAAGGTGCCCTGAAAGTTTGAAGCTATAGAGAAAAAGAAAAGAAACAGCTGTGTTAGCAGATCGCTTGTTGGGAATTTAATCCCTGATCTAAAAGAAAAACCCTACAAAAAGTTGTGTTTAAAAAAAAAATTGGAAGTTATGGATTTTTTTTCTCTTAAAAATATTTTTTCAACGGGTTTCACGCCAACAGAACTTCAGTGTTTGCCGTCGGCAATCGAATCCACCCAGGAAACCGGTGCCAAAGACCCACAGCGCCTCCTCGAAGCTCCCTCAACTCAAGCAAATAAACACTCAGGCTTCGCACTCCAGGGATAAAAAGATAAAGCGCTTTAACGTGCGATAAAGTGCTGTATACACAAACGGGACAGCTTAACGAGCTCCGTGCCTTTAATGACGCTCTCTCAGAATTTGGGGACATTCACTGTATTCTTTGAACCCTTAAGTGATCCAATTACACTTTTTACAACATTTTAAAACATACCATTTACTAGGCATAGCTTTATGTCATAGCTGGTATTTCTTTTAACTTTGTTCTCAAAAAAACTAAGTTAAATTTACTTTTTTTTAGATTTTTATTACAAATAAAGCTACAATGCTTCACCAGGCTCATCATTCTTAAAAGAAATACCGGTATTTTGTAAGAGTTCTATTTTCAGGTTTTTCATTCTTTCCCTCTTCCAATCACAGCTGGTAATTAATCCCCGTAACATGGTGCAGAATTAGACTGCGAGCTCCAGAGGACAGTAAAGCTTTTTCTAACTTTTTTTCGCTAGGAATTCTTCCAAATCAAGATATTCACGCATATCCAAGCAATTTCCCTCGCTGGTGCGATTACAAACCCGTGAAACCAAGCTTAGAGCGTGAAACCAACACTGACCGCAAAGCAAATCCGGCAAAAACCTGCACCAAATACACAGAGATAAAGGAATTCTGGTGCAGTTACCATAGCAACCAGTGAAATACTCTAGCCGATTGCGCCACAATTATGCACTAGGATTGCTCTTTATACACATTACGGACTTTTAACGCTAAGTCTGTTCCATAGACTTTCGTGGTCAGAGTGTCTAGCTGGGTGATTAAGACTGAGCCATTCTATTGTTTTATAGCATAATAATTTTGAAGAGTATTTTTAATCTGATACTGATCTGGTAATAATAAAAAAAATGAGGGGAGATACCCTTTAGGATTTCAGAATATGTATGAAAGATGCTGGGTGTTTTTTTTTTTGTTTTGTTTTTGTTTTTTACAGAGCAACACAAAGTGGTAGAATTATCAATAAAAAATAAAAAAATATAAAGAACGTTACAGAAAGGTAAAAAATACATCGTAGCACTGGCCACTGCAACCAAAAAAAATTAAAAAAAAATGTGTTTTTTAGATTATGTTCCCTTTTTTCTTCATGAGCTGAATCCACTTGCTCGCTGGGGTAACTATAGCTGGATTTAATTGTTATGGCCCGGCTCCTGCAAAGCTTTTGCAAACAGGTAGCCTACATACTGGCTTTTTTAATGGTCACGGTAAAAATGCAACCCTGACCCCAAGGCGAGACCGACGACTGATTAAGGTTTGAGTCTTTACAGCAGGAGAAACGGGCGACTAGACGGGGGCCGATCTGCTGGCAAATCCTGTGTTTCTAGTTTGCATGATAAGAACGCATTCGCTTCTCAAAGTAAAGGAGATCTAGATACACGTAAATGGTTAACAACCAAGTCACAAACACAGTAAAAAAAAAAAAATACATATATTATTAAAAAATGCGTAATAAATATATATTTATAAATAATATATTATAATGCATTATACTATTGAGGTGATTAGAACAGATTGGCACCTGGCTGGTGAAACAGCTACTGGTGACTTGAGGGTTAACACACCCTCCAAATAATTGGCAAGAAAAAGAGAAAGCTTTCCAGCTAACGTTGGCGTTAGCTCCCAACACGTTCTATACTGGCACCAGGGTTCAGGAGTAAACCCTACGGGTGCCCGTCTGTGCCGGCGGCACACTTGGCCGCATGACACGCTAATTTGCCATCACATCTTTTCTAAAGAGTTGAAGTGCTGCGTAAACTGTTGCCGCCATATAAATAAAAGATAATAATAATGCCACTAGTTTTATATAACGCCAGCATACTCCGCAGCGCTGCACAACGGGAATTAAGGACGTAAACAGCATATACCAGGAGATAAAGGTTAGGCGGGCCCTTATCCAAAGGAGCTTACAATCTAGAAGAGGAATAAATTGACAAAATACCAAATGGGCATGGTATAAAAACACACACACACACACACACACACACAATCAGCGAGACGGCTGCTGCTCCCATTGGCTAAAAGGGGAGTACATCTGAGCATGTGCAGGAAGTGTACTTTAGAATGCTTCCTGCTCTCATTGCAGGAAGAAGGGGGAGGAATTATATGAGACAGGTGTGTAAATAACTAAAGACCACCTGACCTGATCTGCATGTAGTAAAATGGGGGAGGGGGACAATACGCATTTAATATAAAAACAGCTCTGCAGTGCTCCTCTATATCACTTGTGATTGTTTAAATAGTGACTAAAGTACAAAAACACCATCAGCAAAGGGTTAACACCAAAAGTACACTGAATGCAGTCATCGGGAGCTTGGAGACAGGAGTGGCCCCATTGATGTTTCCATAATACTTTAAGGGCTGAGAGCCCAAGGGCCCTAGACCCCCCCCCACCATCACCATGCTCTTAATACAATAAAAAATGTCTTTCATCACGGACACCCAGGGTGCCCAAGAGGCCCAAAGTTACTCGGCCCTCTCTTCAAGCACCCTATGGAAATATAGGCGCAGGAGATCGGAATGTCAAACAGACACGTTATATAAAGCGCTTGGAGAGGGAAAGGGTTTGCCAAACCCTCCGGAAGCTTCCAAGATAACCCGCAACTCCTTTGCCGCTAAAACAATCTTTCTACATACTCACAGCTCTCACAGGCAGCCGTACCTGGGGGCTTTCTAAATTAACCCTTTAAATAGCCCATCGTGAAGATTCCACGTAGTGACCCAAACGGCTCTAATACCGATCGTCATGGAAACCGTAACTTGTCATTATTGAAAGATACACTTAATTGAGTCACCTGCATTCAAGCATAAAGTACTTGTAGCAAAAAACGGGAGTCTTGTATATGATCACAGCGGGGGGGGGGGCTACAGGAAGGAGTCGGCTCCATACTGTGTTACCCCTGAGAATTTGCCCCTTCACCCTGTGATTGGGGTAAAAACCCTGTGACTCAGTGGAAAACCCCCAACAGTTCCCAGGAAGGGAAGTAACCTCGTATATTCCATCCCTTTAAAAGCTGATGTATCAATCTGAAAATTGTTTTCTAGCGCTGGATCCCGTTATATAATAACTCTATATCACACGCTGGGTATAACAGGAGCTGTATTTTGGGGGGGGTCTTTCCTTCTTTTTGGCATTGTTTTGTAACGTCTTCCCGTTACATAGCTTGGAGCTTTCCGTGGGACATCTCGAGAAAGTTTATTTAAAAAAAAAAGAAATAATAAAAAAAAAAAAGTATAGGGGAACCCCCATCATTACCATCGCATTAACCCCTTCACAGCCGTAGGACATAATTACTACGAGACGCACCCCCCCGGTACATGTGAGGTCGGGCCCTCCGCCGTCTGCGCCCGCTACACATTTAATGTGTTATGTTATTTTGTTTATTTATTTTTTAACATATTTATATTAAATTATTGATTATAAATCCAAACACAACACAGAAAGAATTGCGTAGCTATTCTAGAAAAAAAACACCAATATAAATAATGTGGGGGGGCCACTAAATATAAAAAAGAGAATCTAACGTAGAGTAAAAATGCTGAAAACGCTTTGATCAATAGGGAAAGAAGCCTCTGGTCATGAAGGTGTTAAAACTACTTTTCAAAGATATTGTTCTTTTTTAGACAGTTTTTGCCCCATAATATGTTTTCAGGCCGATGCATATCAACCATTTGTATGAGGTTCTCGCTCTGCTATCTGATCCCCGATCTACTAAACACCCCGCCTCCTTATCATACTGCCTGTGGGGAACAATAGAACGGCTCAGTCTTATTCATCCAGCAGACACTCTGACTAATGAAAGTCTATGGAGGAACAGACTTCATTAGCATTGCCATAGAGCATCAGCTCAGTGTGGTGTTTGAGCAGGAAAGTCACCCCAAATGTCACATGACTGACAACAATGGCCGCCCTCCTGTATACAGAGTTAAAACCTAGAATCTGACAACAGATCGGCCCCATTCGGCCCCCGTCTAGTCGCCCGTTTCTCCTGCTGTAAAGACTCAGACCTGAATCAGTCGTTGGTCTCGTCATAGTTTCTGGAGCCGTATGTCTATCCCATGCACGTTTAATACCCTCACTGTATTACCCTCTACCACTTCTGCTGGGAGGCTGTTTTACTTACCGCCCATAAACAATAATTACAATTCTTTATGGCATTTCCATAACTTTCACACTCAGAATAGTAATCGTTATGAGAAGAAGAGTTCTGACTACCAGAAGCAGTGGTCCCTGTCCCCAGGAGATTGCAATCTAATGTGTATTGTGTAGGCATGATCTTGCATAATAAAAGCATGTGATTAAAGTGTTATGACTCATGGGAGGGGGGGGGGCAGGAAGATTCATCACACTGTAATACCCCCAAGAACTGCCCCATACAGTGAAACATACACCTAACCCCTTCCGCGCCAGTACCCTGAAAGGGTTAATTCAATTACTGCCCCAAATGCCACACCATTCAGCCCCCAACGTGTCACCAAACACCCCTAAATGCCCTGAATCCATGACACATGTATGTGCAAAACCCCTACATGTGTGTGTCACGCTTCATGTCACGGAAGGGGAAGGTGCGGGCGGTTACCAAGGGGTTAAATGCAGAAAACCCACAAGACACGTCAGGTAAGAGGGCAAACAGAGAACAACAAATACCCCACCCTGCCCCCCCAACTCTGCCCCGGGGTACCTGCTGCGAAGATAGCGGGATGCATGGGGTAACAGCACGGACCGGGGTGCGGGGTCTGCGCTTTGGGGTTTGGGAAGCGGCTGCTTACTGGGGTCTGTCAGCTGGAGCGGGAGTTACTGGGAGGGGGCGGAGTCAGCTGCTGGCCTAGACTAGGGGCTTCTGGGGAAGGCGGCTCTTAAAGTGAGTTTGTTCTGCGCATGCGCGGCCGGGAGGAGTCTGCGCAGGGGAGGCTGGAGCTGCGCGGAGGGTGCGTGTTTTGTTTGTTTGGACAGCTCACGCGTGGCCCAGTATGATGGGTAGGGTTAGTCAAGGTGTCCCCCGGTACTGTAGTGGTGCGGGTTACGCACCCTTCACTGAATGATTCAGGAGCCATATGCCCATGTAGGGTTTAATGCCCTCACTGTATTAACCTCTACATCTGCTGGGAGGCTGTTCCACTTATCTACCACCGTCTCGGTGTAGCTTGGAGTGGCACAAGGAAATGGGCCAGCAACAAGTAAAGCCACATGTATTAGGAAATTTGAAATGTTGTTGCTTGACTCCGGTCAGCCCGTCTGGCTTTTCGCCAGCGGGTGGCCCAGCACGCTTTCCCCCTCATTCCCCCCCCCCCCCCCACGGATGTCCTGTTTAAACCCCAGAAGTGCTGGAGGGGGGTATTAACACCTGGTCACTTCTTATATGCGGGCTCCCTGTTCTCGGAGATCTGCTTGATTATTCCTCCCCATCACGTTATAGGCTGACCTGTGGTGCAAGTTGATTTTTTTTAAGATGTTAATTGAAAAATACCCCCCAAAAAACCTCGTGCTTTCGGATATGACGGATGGTTCTGGTAAAAGCCGCGATGATGAGGCTTCCGCTTTAAGTTCTTCGTAGAAGTGTTTCAGGGATCTAATCGCTTGGTTGCGTTTATCACCCGCTGCGTGACTGATGACATCACAGAGTGCCCATACTGGGCGATGGTCGGGGTTATTTGTTTGTATTTCTGTTTTTATCAGTATTATTATCGGTCTGGCTGCCAGCATTGGGCGCGTGGACGCTTTGGCCATTGCTAGAGATTTACACCCTTCACTTAATCAGTCTTAGATTCCATATGCCTATCCCCTGCATGTTTAAATTCCCCCACTGTATTACCCTCTACCACCTCTGCCGGGAGGCTGCTCCACGTATCTACCAACCTCTCAGTAAAATCACACACAATAACAAACCGGTACAAAACGAGAAGAGGGCCCTGCGCCCGGGAGCTTACACTCTAGTCGGTGGTTGAGGTCTTTGTTCCTGGCTGTCGGTAGTGGTCTGATTATGAGACTAAGATGCAGATCCCCCGCAGCGCTGCAGGGGCCCGGAGCCTCCTCTCCGGCAGCCAGTGAACGTCTGCACAATGCGCTCTGGGGGCAGACTGGCAAATAGGGGGTTAAAAGGCATATCTGGGGGAGTGGCAAATAAAAGGAAATAAAAACAAAAAAATATATAGTTTACATGAATTAACATTTAGTGGTATAACTTTTTTCTTATAGGGTCGTCTTATATTCAGGCTTTTTCTTTTCTAAATAAATATTCAAATTTTGGGGGGTCGTCTTATAATCGAGCAAATAGGCTACTTAAATTCTGATAAATGCTTGGATGAGGGTCTCTCTGCCGGGCCTGACACCCCCACAAACAACAAACAATGTGAAACGAACAGAAAGAAATAAAAAATAAATAAATAAAAAAAAAATGCTCCCTTAAAGCGTTCCGACCGGGCTGGACTGGCAGGCGGGGCAAATGACGGGGCAACACGGTTTAGATATATTTAGTTTTTTAAGGGCTAATAGGGCTTTCATTTTCTAACATTTTTTATATAGTCCAGCATTTAACATGTTAACAAAATATAAAAATACATTTAAAAAAAAAAGCAGTTTTAGTGAGGGAAAAAAAAGTGTAAGTCTTGCCGGAGGTCACTAGGGTGGAATACCCCTCTGGTCATGGAGGGGTTAAGGAGGCATGATGTGGGGTAAAGAAGGGAAAGGGGTTCTGATGGATCGTCTCGTATAACTCGTGAAACCGGTCCCGGAGTCGAGGTGTTTGCCCTGCTCGCTCTTTTCAACATCTTTGTAGATCTGACCGGATTACGTAATTTATAAGAGGGAACCGACGCGTTTTCTTCCGCTTCTAAAGCATTTGGTAAGATTGACTTCTGCATACCAACAAAATGCTCCGGCAGCATAGAATCTGCAGGCAGGTCGGCCCATCTGGTCTGCCCTTTTTTTCTGATCTCCTGCATGTTTAAATTCCCTCACTGTATTGGCCTCTACCACTTCTGCTGGGAGGCTGTTCCACTTAGTAACGTTAAGCTTCCTTACATTCCATCGAATCCTCTGACCCTCTAGTTTTAGATTTTCGTCACATTTGAAATAAACTTCCCTCCTGTACTCTGAGTATGTAAATGATTATTTCCTATACGTTTCACGTGGACGCCGACGCGTTTTACAGCATGCAGTTTCCATGCATTGCTTGGTTATTGGAGCCCTCGCCGGCTCCCTCTACTGGCAGCAGGAAGAATTAGTATGTAAGCTTCTCGCACATGCTCAGTAGCACTTTGTTGGAAAAAAGTGGATTAGGAGCAGCCAGTTACATGTATGCTAGCAAAGCCTCGGTGTTCAGGTAGCATACATGCGATTGGCTGTTCAACCTCCATTGACCTGATTGGGAGGGCTACTGAGCATGTGCAAGAAGCATATTGGGCTCAGGGCCAGGGCCAGACAGGACGCTGGGCAAATACATGGTGGGCCGGGGGCCCAACATCGCGATCTGCGGAGACCCCACCGCTGCGGGCAGATAGACGGATGAGGCTCGCTGCGCGCCTCTAGATGTTTAGCGGGGGGGGGGGGGTGTATTCTACACATTTATCAAGAAATCCAGGCTTTCTGTAAGTGACATCGTTTGTGCCCCCGGGACGCGTCTTCGCGGAATGTTTAACGTCACTGCACGGGATTGGAAGAAGAATGGAGGAAACCTAAGGGGACGAGCGCAAATACACCGAGTACCGGCTCAGAGTTCAGAAGACAGACTAAAGCGTACGCCGAGAGATCAGGATGAGACCCAACAATTACCGGAAAAAAAAATACCCTTTTTATGTCGCAAATTAACCTAAAATTCTATGGGCATTCCTGATTTCCACGGAAAAAGGACAAAAACGGGTCATTTATAATTAATAAATCTATTTCCGATTACAGCCACAAACTCCTGAATTAAAGGGACTTTCCAGCCATCAGATCTACACGAATGCTTTAATTCTTTTGCGGAGTCCCTCTTGCCAATGCATGGGGGGTTTGTGCAGAATCTCCCCCCCGTATGATCGCAGGAGCCGACGTCCTGCCACGTGATACGCTTCAGCGCTGGCTCAGTGATTCGAGAGGTGGTGCGCTGTATCTCTGGCACTGCAGCTTCTCCTGAAGGCAATGTAATTTTTTTTTGCTTTACAGGTTTATGGAACGGGCATTGAAGTACTTACAATGTACTTTAATAAACATTCTTTGATGAGGGTCCCGACGGGAACACAGGAGTGTCCCTTCAACCCCAAAATCTTAACAAGGGTCCGTAGAGCCCCCTAGTGGTCAAAACGAGTGCAACACCCAACTCATTTATCTCAATAGATGTCTGTTTACAAGCGGCCAGACTGGATTCCAGTAGTCTGAAGGCATCTACAACAACCCTGATGCCATGAGGGGCCACTTGGGTAAGGAGCGTACATAACTTGAACATACTCCAACTTTTGGGCAGAATGGTTTACCCATCAACAGGAACCCCCCATGTCAAAACAGGACCAAGAAGTGTGTCTACCTATCCTATACCCTATACTGTTGGGAAGTGATACTTAAAGACCCGTCATATCAACCCATTAACGGCCTACAGTACCAACCACATCCACATGTATTTCGACCAGATGCAATATTTATTTATTTTTTGAGAAGCGTTCTAATGAGATTTGTTTCGGGGTTACAGAGTCTAATTGGACAATTTTATAGACGATAAAATAAAATATATTTTTTTTTTACAAAATGTTCAACAGTTCAGAAGTAGGGTGAGAAGACCGGCCTTCGGCGAGTACAAGAAGCTACGGAGGACGATTTGGAAATGAGACCATGGACGGCCGGGAGGAGGTATGAATCGGGGACGTTCCGTGAATAAAAATGGAACGCTGAGATCCGGAGATCAGTCGGCAACCATGGAAGACATGTCCAGAAAGCTTGGCCACGGGCGGAGATTTCTCTGGAGACGTCTGCGTATTTGTTGGGACGTCTGGAGACGTAATTTGGCTAAAACATAAACTTTATAACCTAAAAACCCTGTTAGACCGTTTTATCGTTGATCTCCATGCCAATAACGGCCGGATAAATACAAGTAGAATATTTACACGTAAGTGCTCTTTTCAACGACTGTCCATAAGGTGAAGACAGTTCACCATCGATGGAGGGCTCCACTTTGACGTGAAACATGCTCCGGTACTCAATGGCCATCAGTAACCGGGAGCATTGTCCATGGAGCATGCGCATTTCTCCACGATCATTTGAGGGAACTCGGCCACTTCGATTTCCGTGTAATCCCCCTTTTTGACCAAGTACATGACGGGCAAGGGGGCGCTCTCCACCACCGCGCAGGTCTTCTGGCCGTAAGGATGCTTCAGGAAGGGCGCTTTGGGCTGTCGGCAGCCGCCGGTACACCGATAAGCGTTGTAGCCGGCCGGCTCGATGATCCAGTACTGTGTCCAGGTCAGCTGGCGGAAATTGAGGAAGTGCTCCTCCCTGCAGCAGACGTTGTGCTTGTTTTCGCCGAGTGCGGAGCAGTCCCCGTGGGCACTATGGAGAAAACAAATGGCACTTAGTCACAAAAGCAGATATATATGTATATGGAACCCAAGGGCCACATTATAGACACAGAAAAAAACCTAATCGGTCGTTGGTCTCGTCTTAGATTCAGGAGCCGTATGCCTATCCCATGCATGTTTAATCCCCTCACTGTATTACCCTCTACCACCTCTGCTGGAAGGCCATTCCATTTATTTAACATTTCTTCTCCTTTGAAAGGAACTTCCCTCCTGTACTTTCTTAAATCTCCCCCCCCCCCCCTCTCTTCTCTTCTTATTGAAGTCTGAGTGGTTATCTATTTGTTCATGCCTCAGTTTTGGGACATATTTTGGGGATCATCAACTTAACAATGTCCTCCCAGCTCATCAGGGCAGACCAACCCAGACACGGGATGGGACTTACTCCTTTTCATCTTGGTCCAGAGTATATACGGCCAGCTCCGGCTTGTCCATTTGGCCGTCGGTTGGCTTCTGAGAAGTGAACTGCACCAGCTTGGCCATTTCTGAGGCGTAGCTCCCGTGCTTCTCTCCATCCACCCGGACCTCCAGGTACATGGAGGGGTCACCTTGGCTTTTCATCCAGTAGTTCACAGCCGAGGTTACGTCGAAGCTCCTCCAGCCGGACTCCATGATCGGCACCAGCCTGAGGAACCGAGAGAACTGAGATTTTCATTTATATGGAAACGATACGCTTGGAGGACCAAGAAATAAATGTTAAGAGACCGATTCTCCAGGAGGAATGGACTTAAAGGTCTGGGCCGTACCTGGAATCTATCAGGTGAGTCCTGTTGGTCCCATCCTTCAGGATCTCCACGTAGCAGATACTGACTCTGGCGTTGCTCACCGCTCGGTGGTCTCTTCTCTCTGGCACATTTGCGAGGTTGGGGGGCATCTTAAAAAGTTTTAGCTCTGCCATGGTCACCTCGCTGCTGCTGGAGAGTCTGGATTCCATGTCGAACACCAGGGTCTGCCTTTGGGGGTTCGAGTACATCACCTCCCCAGAAATCGCTGGAACAGAAAAGTAGCACATCATTAAATACCGACTAATAACAACTCGGGGGTGTCAGAAGCCCCCCACCATCAGTACAGGAGGGAAGTTTATTTCAAAGGAGGAGAAACGTTAGAACAAGAGACCATCATCTAATACTAGGGGGGCAGAGGCTTCGATGGAATGTAAGAAAGTTTTACTTTACTGATAGGGTGGTAGATAAGCGGAACAGCCTCCCAGCAGAAGTGGCAATACATCAACAACGAAGTGATACAGCGACATGGTACCAAGGACTAAGCTTGGCAGTGACAGTATAGATGCCGGACTGTCCTTACCTTGGTTTCCCTGAATGTTTCGGAGGATGCCGAGCAGGCTGGGTACCGATCTCCTCTGCCGCTCCCGGTGCTTGTGCAGCATCGAGATATATTTCTCTTGGATTTTCTTTGGGATGATCAGATTTTCGATATCCCGTTTCTGCAACTTGGGGACCTCGGGGAGATTAAGTGTCTTCAGCAGAGCGTCCTTGATATCATCCGGTGTGAAGCTAGCGGCGGGTACCAGGCAGACGGCGGCGAGGACCCAGCAGAGGCAGGCGGAGACCCTCATCATTCCGTATCGCAGGGCAAGAACCAGCAACCAACAAGGATCCTCTCGATGTCCTTGCTGTCCACAAGGTGTCTGCTGAGAAGCCCTCCAGCCGCTGCTTATATAGGAATCCAGGGT
The DNA here is from genome assembly GCA_023333645.1 of Sceloporus occidentalis. Lineage (NCBI taxonomy): Eukaryota > Metazoa > Chordata > Lepidosauria > Squamata > Phrynosomatidae > Sceloporus > Sceloporus occidentalis. Next base: position 308,114 of record JALMGF010000129.1, on the reverse strand, counting down.
CCCGGCCCCTGCTGGGAAAGCCAATTATGCTAATTCATACATTACATCATGCAAATAAATAAGACAGCAGGGCATACACCCCCCAATTAGGAGACTGGATATACATTCGTGCTGGATATACATTCATACTGGATATACATACTAATTAATTCAATAGTCAGTAGCCAGTAGTCAGTAGCCAACCATCAAATAACCCGCTGGAGTTATAACCCAAACAAAATTCTGCTTCTATTATTATTTTATTGTTTTATTTTATATTATATTATGTATTTTATAATTATAATATAATAGTATATAATAAATTATATTATTGTATTATACATTTACTTTATATAGTTTATATATATAATATAATAGTATATAATAAATTATATTATTGTATTGGACATTTACTTTATATAGTTTATATATATAATATAATAGTATATAATAAATTATATTATTGTATTATACATTTACTTTATATAGTTTATATATATATAATATAATAGTATATAATAAATTATATTATTGTATTATACATTTACTTTATATAGTTTATATATATAATAATATATAATAAATTATATTATTGTATTAGACGTTTATTTTATATATATATAATGTTTATATTATATATTTCTTTTAATTTAGCCTATAGATATTTAAAGAAGTTTCTGAAGTTACCTTAAAGATCGCCCGATATTAATGGCGTAGATTTAAATTCACCTTCATATAATGGCCTGTTTTTTTTTCTCGGTTTGAAATGGTTTTATTAGGGGTAATGTACAAAAAGCGTTCATGGTGCAAAGTGGTAACAAGCGGGGCAATCACCCACCGCATTCACCGCATATATATATATATATAAATGACTAAAAAGCTAATTTATTGGTATTTTCTGAATTTCTAGATTGAACAAATGTGCTTCGGTGTAAATAATTCTTCAGAAGCGCTGCCAAAATTGTTGGCGCCATATAAATAAAAATAATTCATAATTATTAATAATAATCTAATAATAATGTGTGGGTTGTAATAGGCGCTGCGGAAAGTGTTGGTGATATATAAATAAAAAATGATAATAATAATAATGTTTGCTTTGCTCTTTTTGTAGCAGATGAAATCTTCTTTTGGCCATCATAGAAAGAGAGGTAGTTACGTAGATCCTCCATCCAGTGTTGTGGGTAATACCCATGTAACGTTGCAATATTCTGACATTAGAACGTCTCGCAGGTATTCAGCTATGCGTTCAGCGTCCAATGTGTCTAGCGCTGTGTACACTTGGCTGTTTGTCCTCCTGGGTCACCCGGTGCTGAACCTTCATGCGTCTGGCACGGGGGCTCTAAATGCCTGTCTTAATGATGCTGGGGGGGGCCTGCCTTCCCTTGTAGAAGCCAGTGATGGGTTTATGGGATTTGTAAATAGAATTAATGAGCAAACAGACCAAGATGTGGATTGGGGTCTCATTCAGAAGCGAGGACTTCATTGTTCCTTCTCGTCCCGCAAACAGGAGGCTGGAATTCGTGGCGGCGGCGGCGGCGGCTCTCCAGTTTGTGGATTGGGAGTCCGTCGGGACATACAGGTTGTCAGACGCCGCGCGTGAAATACGACAGACGCCCGCTGCGACGACCTGTCTGTGCTTACGCTTTGGGTGTGGAACTCCGCTCCGCGTTTCAATAAATGCTTTTTGGGTTCAAACGTTTCGACTCGGCCTTCATCAGGACTTACTGCGTGTGAGCGAGCACAACGTGTACCGTCATCGCGGAACGCGTGTAATAATCTGAATTCTCCCAATTTTCTATTCTGTAATAAACGGTTCTTTCCTTTCCGACCAGACTCTATATTCTGGAAATTCTCTTAAAGTTGAGACTTTTGTAACTAAAAGTAGCATTAAATAATAATACTTTAATCCCGTAACATTCTGCCCCGCTTATCATTTTTAATTGTCATGTGACACAAAAATAGCCGCTGATGGGTTGTTGCAATAGGAACCTGATTCTTTCACAGTCAGTTTGTGAGTTAAAATGAAAAACTAAAAAAAAAAATACCCGGAAACATCCCGGCTTCCGTTCCCCAGGGCCCTCCCTTTTTGGAATGTGGGTAGGTGGTCCCGCTAAAGTCGGTGGGCGGTCCAATGACATCAGTTGGCGGTTCCACTGAAAGCTGCCTGGTCTTGGTGGGGAAGTGGGCGGGGAGTGGGGCGTGTCTCGATGCTGCTCCCGCGACCCGGAGTTTTCTCCATGCCTACCTTGAGACCTGGAGAACTCTCTGGGTGAAACCTGGAGAGTTCCCAGATCTGCTGATCATAATGCCGCCTGATTTCTTTCCAGTAATATGGTTGGCTATTCAACCCTAAAACGGGCAACCGGGATCCTCGGCGAGCTGCTTTTCAATAGGTTGGTTGGAGGGATCAGATATCTCCATTGTGACCGTTCCATTCAAACTCTAGCGGTCTGCTTCATGCCTCCATAGTTCCTTGACCCAATGCTCCATATCAGTTCCAGGATATGACATCATAACTGCCTAGAGGTGACATCATAGCCACCAAGGAAGGTCCAGAGGGCATGCCCGGGAACTTTCTGGCTCTGCCCCTCTTGTGGCATGTGAGTAGGACATCCTGCCAACGTCATGGGGCACATGCCATTTTTAATGGGGAGCCTTCCCTTGCGGGACGCGGCCAGGACTGCACACTGACGTTGGCGGGCGGTCCCACTGACGCCGGGGGCGTTCCCGTGGCCCGGAGGATTCGGATCTTGACCCGGAGAACCGGAGGAGCAGCGCTCACCCGGCAATCTCCCGGAGCGTTCCCAGGTATGTCCATAATGCACAGAGACGTCGGAGGGGTTGGAAAGTGAAGTCAGGGTCTGTACAGGTGCCAGTGATGACCAAAATACTTCAAAAGTCATTTCATGGAAAACATAAATAAATCCAGTGCATAAAATGTATAAATTTAGTACCGACCCGCCGGGTGAGCCGGCAGCGCTAAGGGGGTCTCGATTAAAGTTGTTTCAGGTCGGGGGGGTGATTTGTTGTCATTTTTCTGCGTCTGTTACTCGGGGTAATGTGTATTCCGGATTGTTTGCCCAGACCGTACGATGTGTATTCTTCATAGACGGCTTCCTCGCGTTCACAGCTGACTCCCGCCCCGCAGACACGTTTTGTGTATTTCCGGCCTGCAGGTGCACAGAAATTCATGCCTTCGCTTCTTTTATTAGTCATTTCTTAAATTAATTCATATATTGACATTTTTCTAATAAAATTCATTTATTTCTAAATTATTATTTTTGTTTTTTTCTAATTATCCTGCTCGGTGTGAACGGCCCGATGTGTGTTTAAAATTCTCCAAAATATGGAACGTTCCCCCAAAAAATCCGCATTATTCTGCGTTGAAAAATTTGCAATTTTTATTTTTTCTTAAAACTTTTCTTTTTTGATCACACTATGGCGACCTGCCGCTTTGCCATAGCTTCCCCATCGCTCTCCTAGGCTATTTTTTTATGAGGTTGCTTTTGATGTAAATATTTTTTTAAAAATTGGGGTGTGTGAGAGCCGCTATCAACTCTTATTTAGATGCAGTTATCGTTAGATTTTTTTTAGTATTTTAATTTGGGGACAGACAGGGATGATTTTTTTAAAAGGAAAATTTTAAAGCTAAAAATAATATAAATATAAATATATATATATATAGATATATTTTTTTTAAAACCTTAGTTATATATATATATATATATATATATATATATAGGAATATGGCCTAAACAGAGAATCTGCCGGCAGATCGGCCCCATTCGCCCCCGGTCTAGTCGCCTGTTTCTCCTGCTGTAAAGGCTCAAACCTTAATCAGTCGTTGGTCTCGTCTTAGATTCAGGAGCCGTATGTCTATCCCATGCGTGTTTAAATCCCCTCACTGTATTACCCTCTACCACTTCTGCTGGGAGGCTGTTCCACAAATCTACCACCCTCTCAATACAGTAAAGTAAAAAAAAACAATTTCTGTGGGTACGTGTGGTTGGACAAACACATGACAATGATGCCCGATGGAAGATATTGTTGGTCTTGGAACATTTCGGGCTCTGCGTGGATTCAGTAAAGGACCCCCCCCTGAGACATTTGGCATTAGACTCTACAGAAGGCATCTTCGATTAGATGCGCGCGGCTGGGAGTTATAAGTGTGGTTTTTGTAGATACTCTGGTCTTTAAAGGGACACTCCGGCCATCACATGCACTTTAATTCCTATGATACCCCCCTGCATTTGCCCCTTTCCTCGCAGATGTGATTCGCCATCCAGCACTGTCTTACCAAAGAGCTAACCCTCTCTGGCGGAGGGACTGTAAATGTAAATGTAGGGACTAGTGCATTTCTAACGGGTCTTTCTCATGATAAGGCCTCCTGTTCCTTTAAGAATATTGTATATTTGTTATGTAGTAGTCTGCATGTATGGGAGGAAGGAAGCCTGGTCAGAGATGGTATCAAGGCAGGTCCCATCTAAATGGGTGAACTTTAATGCAAACAGGAATATCTCCTTTGCCTCCCTGCCACTGGGGGGTTTCACGGGGTACATAATGGATTCAGACGCCCCCCTTTGTGGCTCCGGACTGAGTCAATATCCATTAAGATGCAAGCGAGGCCTCCTATTCATACAACACGTAGGAGAGCCCACTGAGCCCAGCGGGGGGCATGCAGTCACCTCGACACCTGCCCGTGTGAATGGTATGGCCCAGTTACTACTCGATGGATCTGAACACCACATCAGATGCCATTTTGTTTTTGTTATGTGGATCATTTACCTAGAAACATAGAATTTGCTGGCAAATAAGACCCGTTCTGGTCCATCTTGTCTGCCTCTACCACTGCTGCTGGGAAGCTGTTCCATTTTATCCACCCCTTTTCTGTAAAACAGAACATCCTTACATCTCCTGGGGTCATCTCATCTGCAAGTATACATCTTTATCTCCATGTAAATCTAAGAAACAAAGATAAGCCTAATGACTACACAAAGTCCAGGTGACTATTTGCCCAAATTAAAAACACATTAGCCCCTTAAAGAGATTGCGTAAGATCAGCGAGGGTTGTTTGCCTGATATAGATAAAGGCAGCTGACAAGGAGAAGAAAAAATACCCCTTTATCCTTAATTACTGCTGGGAGGCTGTTCCACCTATCTACCAGCCTCTCAGTTAATGTAAAGAGCAACACATTGGATAATTATTGGTCATGTGGTAATTTTTCTGGTGAAAACAGCAACTTGTATAAATATTTTGCCTCAAACACAATGGGGCATATAGGAGCTGAGGGGTCAAAGGCCTCAGACTATTACCCCAGCCAAGGGCACTCAAATCCTTTGAGTTCTTAATGTGCTGCCACCCGCCGGCCAATCCTGCATATAGCATTAAATGGTTATTATACCGCCACCTGCTGGCCAATTCTGCACTATATGGTTAAAGTGCTGCCACCTGCTGGCCAATCCTGCACAATGCATTATATGGTTAGTGTGATGCCACCTGCTGGCCAATCCTGCACAATGCATTATATGGTTAGTGTGATGCCACCTGCTGGCCAATCCTGCACAATGCATTATATGGTTAGTGTGATGCCACCTGCTGGCCAATTCTGCTCATAGCAATGTCAGGAAGGAGTATGCGGTCCGAATTTGACCAAATTATTGCACAGATCCCTGCTTCTTTTCTTCACTTTTCCACTGCAAATAATAAAGAAGGTATCCAATTTTTTTATGTGACATTAAGATAAGCTGATTTCTCCAAATTCTATAAAATAGGGTTATTTTTCGAAATTCTATATAGGTTTAGAGCATCATCTCCAAGGAAAAAATTGGAAAATCACCTACAAGTTGGAAAAATAATAAAAGTCAAAAACACAAGTCAAGATGCTGAGCTGTGAGACATGGAATCAGTCAGTGGAAAAAGTAAGGAGACACCGAGTTTGTGAGAGCAAATGGGAAAAACCCTCCGAACTTCATCTGAACCGAAAGGGCAGGAAATGAAATTTGTTGTCCATAAGACAAATTAGTAAGAATCGGTTTTGGTCCATTGGCAAGAGTGTCAGCGAAAGCATCAAAACTGCTTCACCTGGCAGCAAATTCCATATAATAACTGCCAAGATTGCACACTGTGAAACCTTTTAGCAACAAGCACTCCTTGATCCTTCTCCACAGAGGATTTCACCAACAGGCAGTCCATTTATAAAAACCATGCTTGTTCTTCTTTGCCAAATGCATCATTTTACATTTTTCTATGTGGAAACATCTGCGATTTAAAGATCTGTCTCCTCCTTCTGAAGGGTTTAATAATAATGTTTATTTTGGAGTAACATTCTGTATTCAGTCATTTCACCAAATTCTCTTTCCATGTTAAACTTCTTTCCCTTAATATATATATATATATATATATATATATATATATATATATGTTATAATTTACACAGTAACTATTTGCGTGGCACGCTATAAAAAGCCAGGTAGAGCACATACACTGCATCTCTCTTCAGTTTCACATGTAAAGCCGCGTTGACTCCGTATAAAGATATTGATGCACAGATTATTTTTTGGGTAGCATCTCCTACCTGCTCTTTAACTCTTTTCCCCATTATGGATGCTAGTTTCACCAGCCTAAATATTCTACACTCGCAAGTGCTTTTCTTATAGGGACACTCCAACCACCATATGATAGCTGCATGGTCCCTTTAATCTTCTGTAGTGTTCCCCATAAGAGAGTGCCGGGGTGTTAATTACAGACGCCGATGGAAACAGAACACTCAGGGAGATCCATATAATGAGAAATAAATCACTTTTAATGTATTAAGAAATATTAAAATTGAACACTGAAATCGAGGAGGAATGGCTGAATCGGCAATTTGACTGCCAAAAACGGCAGGACCGGTCCTGTTAACTCATAGAAGTCATGGAATTCAGTCCTGACGAAGTTAAACCCTTGTTGGGTGGATACAGAGCTATGCCGAGGTGGAAATGTTTGTGTAACGATATTCACTTGTTATAACCTGTATTCATACAAAATAAAATCAAGACAATTCTATATACAAGAGAAAAAAAAAAATAAGGCATCCGTTGAGAGGACAAAATCATTAAATACGGTTTTATTTCCGTTTCCCTTTCGTTGGTTTAGCAAAGAGCGACGGGTCCATCTGTTCTTTGGAAAGTCCCCTCACAGAGAACAATCTGGCGGCACGTTCCTGCAGGGTCCCACCACACTTCAGCCCAAGAGCCAGAAGCTCCTGCTTGAGTTTCTCCAGCCCCAGGGCTTCCAGCTCAGCCGCGGAGCTAAACGCCAGGAGGTCTGTAGGAGAGGAGTCCTGCGGGAGAACAGAAATCGTTACTGCGGGGGAACCAACAATCACCTGTAACATAAAGGCCAACAGCAATGGCTTCAACTACGGCCCTCAACCACATGCCCAATGACACAGGGTGTGGGGATATACTGTGTGAAGCCCAAGCTGCTCTACGGTATAGGTAGGAAGCTTAGACAGCCAGGTGGCGTATAAATATTATCTAATCTCTCCAGCCGGATAAGGGCCAAGCCCTTCAACTGCGTGCTGTGACAAGGACCAGGCGGCCCTTCAAGCTACATCGGTTCACCGTTAAGAGACTAATCAAAATATCTGTTTCAAGAGGTTTTTCCTCTAATGGTTGGCGATACAGAGAAACTGAGGAATTGGGATACTCCGTCCCACCGAAACATACATTTTAGATCTGATTTTCTTAAGCAATTTAGGATCTTAAAGGATTTGTGCAGGAATTCTTCAATTACAGGAATTCCAAAATTAGACTCTGGCTGTTGAAATCTGTGGAAGTAGCAGCCGCCAATTACGTTTATGCCAACAAAAACGTGTCCAGATACCATAGATGTGATTGGCTGCTCTTACGCCCACTGAAGTGCTACTGAATATGTGCAAGAAGCATACGGAGGCCTCCTGCTTTCAGTGAACGCAGCTGGGGAGGGAGTTAAGAGACAGAAGAAATAGGATTTTAACATGAAAATGGGGCTGGGGTGCACTTTTAAGAATCATAAATTGTTTTACTTTGAGCAATAAATCTGGAATAAGCACCTGTATGAGCAAAACCGATATTCCAGTTTAGTGAGATGATGGCAGATAAACAGCCTCCCAGCAGAAGCGGTAGAGGGAATTTAAACATGCATAGTATAGATTCATGATAGCCTTACACCAAGACGAGACCAACGATAAAGTAAGGCTTAGGTTTCTTAGAGGGGAATTAAGACCGAATTGTGTTTGCTTACCATGTCCTGGACCTCCGGAGCTGGTCTCTCCTTTTCTTTCTCGGGTTCTTGGCTCTCTGACATTGTAGCTTCAGCAGGAGGAGTTACTTCCTCGGACCCCGAGGTCTGCGGTTCCGTCGGACCCTCTTGTAATAAACTTGCAGCTTTTTTCTGCTCCTGAATGAACGGTAAAGCGTCAGGGGGCGGCAGCCGCGTTTCGCATCCGTCGGAATCGCTCGGACTCTCGGAGCTGCACGGCTTTGGGTCCGTACTGTGAGAAGATGTGGATGGAGATTCGCTGTCACTGTCGCTTCCGCTGTCAGAAGCCGAGGAGATGTCCAACCCTTCCACTCCCGTCCTGACCAGAGAATACAAAAACAGACAATGTTTTATATATAGTATTATCCATCAGGTCGCCTCCATTCGTGTTGAGAAGACGGAGAATTCTAATTACAAGCAAAAAGCAAGCCGCTGGTTTAGATTGGCCAAATCTGTGTATTAAAAGAAATCACTGCACAGGAATAACCGATACACCTGAAGCAAAGGTGCGAATTATCCCTCACCACACAGCATGCAGCACTTACCACAGACATTTCCGTTTGTCATGTTTGGATTTAGAGCTCTCCCCTTCTGTCTTGCGTTTGCGACTTTCCGTTCCCTTTGCGGAGACCGCTGTGCTGGAGGAAGCCTGTAATCCTGAAATTAAGAAAAATCTCATATTAATGCTACTGATCGCATATAGACGAGGAGGCCAGAGTAGCCCCGCTAACCCACTCATTAGATACAGGGGGGGGACAGATATCTCCACCAGCGTCAACAACCGAAGTGGGACACAAACCCCAGTGAGGTCAAACAGATGGGCCGAGGCAATAAACATATCTGCCCACTTTCTGTATGTAGTAAATAAGAATGCTATAGTTTAATAGGTTACAACGGGGTGACCAAGACATATTCGTTATTCTCCCCCTGCAGTCACATGACGTGGGGTCGGGGACCTTGCAAAAAGCAATCTGGATGACTCGGCCTTACCTTTGATGACAGAGTCCTCCAAAGTCTCAGCCATGTCCTCGCACTGCCGATGGTATTCTGGATCGGTGAAGTAATGCTTCGGCTCCGCCAGTTTACGCTTCAGCCTTTCCAGGCGTCTTTGCTCTTTTTCCGCCTCTCGTTCCGCCTGTTTTTTAATCCATTCGGCCATCCTGGAAAAAATAAAAAGGGTGCTCTTGGTTGTGATGTCATAACCTGTGACCCCCAACTCTCTAGAAACGAACTAAGGGGGGGGTGGTCTGTCCAATGTTTGTCAGCATCAATAATAATTACAATGGGGTAGATTTAACCCTATCGTGACCAAGGGCCTTTTTTATTTTTTGAAAATTTTTACCATGTTGGGTCAAACATGAATCCCACCGTCGCGCGCGCACGCACAGACTTATATATTGCTTTTAAGTACTGATAGGGCAGTCTTTTTCACACGTCCAGACCAACATTCAGTATCAACAGCATACAAAAATACAGAAAGACTCGAAACAAATGAGTTTCCTAAGGTTATTTTCACTTGTTGGGAAAAATACCCCAAAATATACCAAACTTCATATACAAAATATTCTGTACTTACAGTACAATTGCAAAAAGCGCAAAAAAAATAAAAAATGAAATTATACAAAAATAACAATGCAAAAAAACAGAATGTTGCAGAATCTTGTAATACCTTTTTTTATTGGACTAACAGTATTTAAAATAATAGACGAGCTTTCAGGAGTCCTCCCTTTATCGAGTCAAAAGCATTTCTCTCCCAAACTACAAAAATAACAAAACCTATTTAAAAACTAAAAAATCCCCTGCTCTGCCAGCCAGAGGGTAGCGGCGTTCACAGCCTTGCAGCAGACGGTAGGTGTCATAGTATGCCCAATAGTTGTGAAGGAGTTAATCTTTTTTTATTTTTATTCTTCAGACCTCAAATATTAGCAAAAAAGAACACGTTTCCCCCCAAAGTGTTTTCCTTACGCTTTCTCATGGTTGACGTCGCGGAGTCGCCTCCCGCTGAGATCCCGGCACGCCTCTCGGTTTGTGGTCTTTTCGATCTGGGCGCCCAGAGCCCTGAGCATGGAGCCAAACCCTACGATAAAAAAAAAACAAAAAAACTTTTAACTAGTCCGAGGCAAATGCCGGAACCCGCAGACGTCAAAATGTCCAAATATAAATAAATAAAAATTACTACATTTTACCTAAAATGTCTTCATCCTACATAGCATTTTATAGAAAAAAAAAAAAAAGGTTCAAAGTCTTTACTTTCTGGAGACTTTGGTTCTATAATAAACCCAGCCCGGTCCAGTCTATGGCGCTGGTGTTGTAGTCGGCAAGACCGAGGCCGGCCAAAGCCACAAACTGGATTACACTTTAAGATCCACTCACCTCCTTTCCCCCCACGAAGCCGAGGCTCCAGACTGTACGCGAGTCCATCCCGCAGCTCCTCGTCCAAATCGACCAGCCGGCCGTCACACTTCACGTAGAAGTCATCCGGCAGAGCCTAAAATAAGTAAAGCATAAATCAGTTAGCCAGGTGCAGCTGTCCGTGGAAACCCCAATTTCAGAAGCGCTAAATAGCAATAACTAATCAAACTAATGCACTTGTCACGTGACAAAAAAAACAGGCACTGATTGGCTGTAGCCATAGAAACTGAAAAGGCATCTCAGACGATTCTGTGGTTTTATGCGATTTAAACCTTCACAGGAAAATATAAAGAGTCAGATTTGCTAACGTTGTCTGCTCGGAGCGCATTTAAAGGTCAAATCGATAATACAGCTTCCCAGGTTCTAGGGCACTAAAGGGTTAAATGACATTGTGAACAATAGGTGGGTTTACGTGAAGCTGTGGACCTCCGGGGGTCCTCGTGAGACCAAACCAGAATATGACTGCGCTACAAATGTCAAATAACGCAAGGTTTTTTTTTGTTTGTTTTTTTTTTTAAAGTAGGTCAGTGTCGAAAAAGGCAAGTCCTCATTTATCTAGAAGACCGGTCCCCATCTTAATGACCGACCAAAGGTTAGTCAGCAGCTCATTATCCAAATATTTTCTGAGAGTCTCCCAGCCATAATATATTAATAATAAATATATAAAATCCTTGCCGACTCAGCGAATCCATACCTAACACAACCCCTTATTTACCAAAAAACAATATTTTATATAGAATCTGCTGGCAGTCGGCCGTTTCTCCTGCTGTAAAGACTCGAACCTTAATCAGTCGTTGGTCTCGTCTTGGATTCAGGAGCCGTATGCCCATCCCATGCGTGTTTAATACTCTCACTGTATTACCCTCTACCACTTCTGCTGGGAGGCTGTTCCACTTATCTACCTCCCCGTCAGTAAAGTAAACCTTCCTTAGATTCCAATTTTAAGCTATGGTCTTAGACTACAGGTGCCCAAGAGGATCAAAATACATTTCATAGCTTCACATAGTTTCACTCTTACTTTTAAAAAAAACCCCACCACACATTTGTACACAAGAAATATCGAGAGCTTAAACAAAAACAATTGTTTTTTTAGCGCGTAATTCACAAAAGCAGCAAATTTGGGTGCGTTCCTTATAACTTATCTGTTCTGTTCATATTATAAAATAAAACTTCCTCTACGCCCTATTAATAAACCTAGAAATCTGTCTATGGAATGTCTACGGGGTCGTCTTATAGGCCGCGACATATCGTTAAAAGCTGCATCACGGAAAATGCAGCGCTGCGGAATATGACGGCGCTATATCAAACAACAAAAATAATTATAAATGTAGGGTGGAAAGGAATATAGTTATTTGATTTATAGCTAAGAGGGCATAAGTAGCGTATCACGTTTAAGATTGAAGTCAAAGAGCTTACAATCTAGAGGATGGGCGCTGAAAGGAACACATTTGCATGTACATTGACTATGTAAGGGGAACGTTTTCTAAATAGTGGGACTGCTTAAAAAAACTCGGGGAGATTTGCAAGCGGTGGGAGAATAACCGAGGGGCAGCTCAGGAGTCTGTGGGCTTGAGGAGGCGAATGAGAGTAAATTGTAACCGTGAGGAAAAAGTCTCACCGAGGCCTGGGCAGGAAGGAGATCCCGAACCACCGACCCGTGAGGCCTCCGGGCCACGGACACCCGGCCGGTGAAAGCCTCTCGCACCCATACAACCACCTCCATCTTTCCAGAAGCCACAACAACAACGTCACCGAGATTCCGCACAAACCGGAAAGAAGTGCGCTGGAGAGTCACGTGGCTACGGCAACCGACGTCACTTCCCAATGGGACGTGTCTGCCCTCTTTGTTGTGGGGAAAGAAATGACACAATCCTTCGTGTTAGAGCGAAATGGAGAATTCTAGAAAATATGTCTACGTGTAAACAAGAAATAAAACAAGAAGCGGCGGTTTTTCCTGTGATGCTAAAGAACATTTCAGTGTAATTTTATTTTCAGAGATATACGCTGTTTTTAAGGGTACGGTGTAACCTGTCCGGAGATTTTTTTTATTTTATCCTGGTGTTCGTGTGGTAATAATGTTGTTTGTTAATACTGGTCCTATTATATCGCCATTACTGGCATTACACCCGTAACAAATATGGCCGCCGTGTAAAGACTTTGCAATGGCCAATGAGCGCGAAACACAAGAGACATAATGTAGTTTTACCTCCGTGTCCATTAGCGATAAATAAAACAGGCAGGGGTGGTTTGGTGGCTAATTCCAGTGCTTGGAGCTCTGTTTGGCTTTGGGTAACCTCACTCAGGGAGTGGCAATTTGTTTACATCAGGGCTACAGATGATTTTATATTAAAATAGATTGTAAGCTCAAAAGAACAATGCCACATCAACCAATGTATTGCAGTATTCAGTCTATTCATGTTACTGTTTCAACGGGCATAGTTAACCCCTTAATTACACATCATGTAATTAAACTGAACAAAACTAACCCAAATCTAGATAACAAATATCAGATGTAATGTCATTTCATTAAGTAAATAATAAAAAGTAGAATTTATATATATATATATATATATATATAATTTTACCAATTTTAACAAAAGTAGGACACTGAATTTTGTCAAACTGATACAAGTTGGAATCAACGCATTTATGGGTTAATACATCAATGGAAAACCCAATATATGGATAACAAGCGTCATTATAAAGTGATATGAAGTTTGTGAGTTTAAATTGTATGATGTAATGTTATGATGAAATAGTTTTGCAACAGAGAGAAGAAAAGAACTAAGATGAGGAAAAACCATCATGTAACAAAGTAACCAACATCCCATTCATGATTCAGAGGCTTACAGGTAACAATGTATACAGATTACCCCCTTTAGTGGCAATTTAACCCTTTCAATGATTTGGCACCTAAAGCTCTGTGCACCCCCTGGGTGTGATTGAAAATGTAATGCTGCTGGTGATTTTGTACCAGAAGGGACCATTCTTTCGCTTTCCGCTGCTATAGTTTGATGCCAATATGCATGAGATTGGTACTCGCTGACATTTATTTAGTTGCCCTCGGTGGCCACCTCAAGCTCCCTGCAGCGCATGAGCAAAAGCCACGTGTTCCAACCCCTATACAGATCCAACTTGTCTCCAGTTGCCCCTTAATTATGAGCAATACATTATAGAACTGGCCGGAGGCTGCCCTGTCCTATTATCCGATCTCTGATAATCAGCCGGGGCCGACAGCTTCTGCCGCTCTGCGCAAGGCGATATAATTACATATTCAACAGAGCGGAGATCAGGGGGCTGCTTGACAAACGTGAAGGCGAAGATTAACTATTTCATAGCCGGTGGTAGAAAGATGATGAGATTTTTGTGATCTGAACTACCATATGTGTAATTTTTTTTTAACTATTTGTACCATCCCTCTTAAGTGTCCCAGTTTTCACAGGACAGTCCTGATTTGCGGGAAATGTTTCGCTTTTTGCAGGCAGTGGGAATCATTTATTTGTTTGAGAAGATCCTCTCTGTTTGAGAAGATGCGCCGTAGACCTTCATTTCAGCTCCCAAGTAGCCACCAACTTTTCAAATGGGCAAACTTGGCCCCCGGGGGTCTTGCAAGAGGCATGGTTAGGGATGGGGCTTCATCAAGACATTACTTGTGAAGCCCGGTCTTTAGTGAATACAACTCCAACTTTAGTGAATGCACCCCAATGGGCAGTTTTTATAAATGAAATTTAGGGACATTTTTAATGCACTCGAAATATATGTTCCAGAAACTTATAGGCAAAGAAGCAGGAGGTATCCACTTTGGTGGGCTGAAAAGGAATTGTACCCTAATTATACAAAGTCAATCAGAAATAAACTTGTACATATAACAAAAACTGGTAGTTTTCAAAATATAATTTAGCTTTAAAGTGAAGGGGGTTCAGGAAACAACTCTAGAGAAAAATTGAGACCGGGGACAGAAGTTTCGATCAGGACTGTCCCCTGAAAACAGGGACACATGGCAGCTACTGGGTAAGCAGGATAAAACAAGGGACTGTCCTTGGAAATCCCAGGCAGTTAGCAGGTATGCTAAACTAAATGGGTTACGCGGACATGACACCGGCAGGGCAGCAGCTGTCGTCACACGTGTGCACGGCGTTCAGTCTCGGAAAGTTGTTGGGCGAGTAAATGGGGCGTTGTTTCATTACGCCCTACCCCACCCTTACTACTGTTACTGGGGAGTAAACATGTAACATATAGTAACCGGATTTTCCGTTCCATTAAGCCAACCACATAGACCAGTGTAATGCGAGCCCGGGGGGGGGGGGTGCCTGGGACGCCCCTAGCCATCGCTGCCACCTTCCTAATAGCACCAGCCGGCTACAAGATAGGTAGCCGCTTTGGTTCTCCTCGGGGGGGGATTCTATGTCTTCAGGACGTGTCCTACCAAATAAGAACCACTGAACTGGTAGCCAACACCATGAAATTAATTCCTTATTAACTAAACGCATGCAGGGACCCTAGGGATGGTTCTGCACCTCTTTCCTGGGTAGGTTGTGGGAACTTTGGGGTACTAATGTGGGTGGACCCCCTTGGTCTGACCCGTTGCAGAAACTCCAGCTGCCCGCCAGCTCCTCCTTTGTTTATGTGCCGCTTTATGACCTCATACTCTGCCTCACGAGGAGGAGCGTGCCAATACAGACCTCTGCAGGGTAAATGGACCAGTACCAAGGCTCCTAGTGGCCCATTGGGCAGAGGCACACTGGCAGCCACGTTTCCCAATAAGCTGATCTTCCCCCAGTAGTGTGAAACGGGGCTGTTGCCTAAACCAGAATCCACTGATGCTTGCTGATCACAGTGGGACGGGCACAAACATCCCCCCACCCCCACTGTATTAATAAAATAAAGACATTAACATGTGAAAACAATCACATTGTTACAAAAACATGATGGTAAATTTGGTGCGGGGCACGCCGGTGCCCCCGTCTTTGGGTTCTTTCTGGTCCTCTCTCCGAGACGCTTGGTTTAAAAGCTGATTACCCGGGGGGGTCGGGACCACCACTGCCTTTATTTCATGGGTAGTGGGAAGTCAAGCCGAAAAATAATAATAATAATTAAAAAAATGCCAAAAAAAATAATTTTCTGTAATTAAATCAAAGTAAAATTTGCGTGAATATGACATCGACATCAATGATGACGTATTCACAACTGACTTTATATAGAGAGGTTATTCAGGTTTATACATATTATAATGGCTATACAGTAAATAACATTTAACTCTTTTAGTCCCCTGCACGCCCCTTCCAACTTCTGGCAAGAAGCTCATTAGAACGTACAGGTATTTTCTTCCTGTAAGAATATTCACTTGAGGACTCATTGGTCTCTGGGCTGCGCTGGCTATGGAGCCCTGCTTGCTGATCACAGTGTGATGTGTACAAACAGGTGAGGAGAAAAACAGTTTCTCTCCCATTCAAAAATAATTTTAAAAAAATTAAGGCAAAAATTAAACATAAATGGAATAATAATAATAAAAAATATATATATAAATAAATAAAATTGATTGGTAGTCCAGTGATGTCACCATGACATCACTGGCATTAAAAATGTATAAGAGATCCCCAAAAGGATCTTGAGCCATACTGCACTGAGAACACTGCAAAAAAATTTGAAAAATTAAAATAACAAAATAAATAAAATATATTTTTTTCCCTCAAAGGAAGTGCCCCTTGGCCCCCTTAAAAAACATCTTAAACACGTACATTATAACATCAGAACCCCCAAACGTATGGAAAATGGGAGTCATGGTTCAACAAACATATGGTATAAATGATCCTTGTGATGTCATCACAGACACGGTGACATAAGAAGACAGTAAGGCGCAGGGGTCGTGGGTGGTTGTCTTAAAATAATTCCTCAGTGGGAAGGAAAATGGAGACAACTGGGGTGGTCTTCACGTGAGCAAGACTAACCTGCAGACCACAGACATCAGCAGGGGAGGGAGCAATTTTCTCACCCTACATCTTATGAGGTGTAAGGCCTCATATGACCTCATATTTAGCTTTGTATAGTTTAGAGCGATGATGCAATAAAGGAAAATGTATTTTATTTACACTGTTTCATTTATAAATACACCTCCTATTGTTTCTATACACATTATTGGGACTTTTAGGGACACTTGGAAGGTATGAAGGATTGTGAAAACCCTAGGTTACCTGTCCTGAAGAAAATGTGAAATCAGTAAAGGACTTGTGAAGGTCATCATGACCTTCAGCAAAACCGCGGATTCCTACCGAGAAGGCATCTGTTCACCCTGTGACCCCGAGGCTGGCCACCTGTCACACGGAATCGCTGAATGGATATGTGTTTTTGGGTTGGTTGGGGGGGGGGGGTTAACTGGAGATGCTCCTTACTCTCAGGCGTCTGCACATAGCAAGAAGCTGAACTACAACTCCCACGACATTCAGCCAACCAAAGTCTCTTAGATGCCGTAGGACTGACATTCACATACAAACAGTACAGTCGGCCCCGGGGTCACTAATGCCCCACTATGAACAGCTTGGTGGCCAGTTTGCCTCTGGCACGTACAGTTATAAAGTTTGCTGGCCCTTCTAGTCGCCCATTATTCCTGCTGTAAAGACTCAAACCTTAATCGTTGGTCTCGTCTTAGATTCAATAGCCGTATGTTTATCCCATGCATGTTTAAATCCCCTTACTGTATTAACCTCTACCACATCTGCTGGGAGGCTGTTCCACTTATCTACCACTCTCTTAGAAAAGTAAATCTTGCTTACATCACATCTAAGCCTCTGACCCTCCAGTTTTAGAGTACTGTCAGACTATGGGTGCCTAAAGGGTTCAAACACCCAAATTATCACCAACACATACACCTTGCTTAGACTCACATGCTTTTCTCACACTTGTTACAATTGCTAGAAATATTTTAAACAAAACAATTAAACAAACACAATGACTATTAGTCATCAGTAATATTTTATTTCATTCATAGTGGCCAAAAAGGATGCTCCATGCACCTCCATCCACTGCTGTCACTAAAAGAGACAACATAGAATAAGTACAGAAAGAATCTGGTCATGGTGTAAATAACACCTAAACTGCTTGTTACTCTAGACCCCTGAAAAAATGGTAATTGCCCCAATTTTCCCATTCTCAGTAGCCCACTGGGTCATTACATAATTAAAAAAAATAGCCCAATGCATTATCCAGTATGTCAAGGGCATGGTAGTAGACCAGAGAATGGGTCACTAGCCACAGTATATGTGTATGTATAACCAGCCTCCATTCAGCAAGCTGTATCTCAGGGCATGTCTCACTAGCCCAATTATTGTATCAATTATGTTTCACTAGCCCTGAAGCAGGCAGTACTTCTAACCAAGAGCCAGCAAAACAGCAGTGTAGCATACTGCATGTGTCAGTGAATCAAACCCAGCATCATTAGCCCAGAGTGTTAGTGGCCCAGTGTGTGAATCACTAGCTCGGATCCCCTATCAGTGACCCAGTAGTGTGGCAGACTGTCTATGGTGTGAGCAGGAATATTTCTTACAGTCCAGTATCAGTAGCCACCTGCATCTTTCATTAGCCCAATTATCCTTTAGTAGCCCACTCTATGTATCGATTGGCCGTTACATTTCCCACTACCCCAGAGCACTCAGCTGTCCAAGTGTGACCATGTCTTCGTACACACAATGCAGTATCAGTATCCCCGCCCGTTTATCAGCGATGATTGAATGTACCAGTAACTCATTTCAGTGGCCCAGTGCGTGTACCAGTAGCCTAGTAACTGTCAGTAGCCCAGTCTCCCTGTCAGTAACCGAGTGCCCCTGTCAGTAGGCCAGTAACTCTGTCAGTGACAGAGTCCATGTGCCAGTAGCCTTGTGTGAGTGCCAGTAGCCCAGTGCCTCTGTCAGTAACCCAGTCCATGTCCCAGTAGGTCAGCACCTCTGTTAGTTGCCCAGTCCATGTGCCAGTAGTCTTTTGTGGCTACCAGTAACCCAGTGCCCTTGTCAGCGGGCCAGTCCATGTCCCAGTAGGCCAGTACCTCTGTTGGTAGCCCAGTCTCCCGGCCAGTAGCCCAGTCCATGTGCCACCACACAGCAGTGTGCCGGAGCGTGCCTTTGTGTTTGTACACACAGCTCTGCTTGTTAGGCCCTCCCCCCATTGTCCCTGATTGGCTGCCGCCGCCTGAGTGAGCGGTCACTGGGGCTTGTGGGACTAGCCGAGGCAGCCATTTTCCAATTGTATTTGCAGCTAGCAGCCTGCGCGCTCTGCAGCCAGCGGGGAAGGTAAGTTTGGGATTTACCCTCCCGCGCTCCGAAACTGCCCGCACAGCCCCTCACACCGACCCCTCCGTCTTCACCCCGTCCTCCTGGAGCCCGCAGCCCCTTCCCGCTCCCTGCCCTCAAACTTTTCGGGCTGGAGAAGCTGAGCGGAGCCGGTCCGCCTCCCCCTGCCCCCAGTTCTCTCAGGCAAGGAGCTTGTTCTGTGTAAATCTCCCTCCTGCCACCCAGGGCGTCTTTATTCGACAAAATGCCCCAAAATACCAACTCGTACCCCTCTAAAAGCCCCAGCATCCTCTCCTGCACACCCCCGGGTAACTGACTGAGGGGCCCTAGTGGCCCCAAACCCATGGCAAAGTGCCTTAAAACGCGTGCAAATGCCCCCCTCATCTCTCCGGTCTCCCCAGTTCTTGTTTAAGCTTCTCCATCTTGTCTTTTTTCTGGTCACCATGTTTTTTTTGCCCTTATAACAGAATCCTGTGCTAGCTGGGGGAGATCTGGGGCAAATCTGCAGTTTGGGGTACTTTGTATGTATCTGTGATGTGCTGGAACAAGTACTCCACTTATGGTGTGGAGATACCCCCTTTGTGGGGTAGATATTCCACACGTGGGGCAGTTTGCTGCAATGTATCCGTGGAATTGTTACATTGTAACATTGGGAGGCTGAGCTCAGGCAGCCAGTGAGCGGTGCCTTAGAGATTCAGCATGGAACATCCTACAAACACTGATACCCCCAAAACTTTATACCCCTGCACCCTATAATAAAGCCCCAGTATAGGGGTGCCTCCACCCCCGTAGCTAATATAAGGGGGGCTGGGGCTATTTTTAGGGGATCTGAGGCTTGTTGAATTCGAGATCTTACGATTCCCTTACACAGATCTCATATAAAAGCTATTTCTCTCTGCGATCCCACTGCTTTATTTGATCAAATAAATATATATATTTTATATATACTTTTTTTTTTTTTTCTATTTTTGGGGGGCTGATCTGTGTTTTTCTTTCTCCACTGCTGATCACAACACCTCCAACTGCCCCAGTGTGTTCAGCTGGGGAGGTTTATTTTTAGTCGATGTTTGCCCCCTTTCTGCTTAGCCGTGGGGTATCGAGGGTGTTTTTTTGGAGCATGAAAGCTCTTATTTCCCCCAGAAAAACGTTTTTTTTTTAATATTTTTTTTTTTCGTGTGGAGTAACATGGGGAGGATCTCTCCGAGCAGCCTGCTAGCGCCACAGTTTAAAAACCGGTCATTTTAGGTGAATGGGAAGACATGGAGGAGGCTGAGATCTTTGCATTCAAATAAACCCAAATAATTGTATTTTTCATTTTTTGTAACATGCATATTTTTTTTCTTAAATATCCCCCCCTCCTCCTTGCTCTGTTTTGGGAAGGTAGATTTAGGATCGTGAATCCTGCAGGAAGATGGCTCGTACAAAGCAAACAGCCCGTAAATCCACTGGTGGGAAAGCCCCCAGGAAGCAGCTGGCCACCAAGGCAGCCAGGAAGAGTGCGCCCTCCACTGGTGGGGTGAAGAAACCTCATCGCTACAGGTAGAACACAGGAGGAAAAGGGTGTGTGTTGGAGGGGGGGGGGGTGCTGCCGCGCATGCGCACTATATATACACTGCATCTCCAAGGATAACGTTCTAATGCATATATATAATTATATGTTTCAGTTACATTTCTATAATTACATACAAAAAATTAGACGTATGAATTTTTTTCCATGGGATTTTTTTTTTTTTCCTTAAAAAATTTTTTTGGGCATCTGACCATGTGTTCAGCACTGTGTAATAGGAAAAAACATTGCAATAATATAGTAGCTTGTGGGTTACTCAGAGTGTAAAATAAATATTCTTAATGCACTTATTGAGATTTAACCTATAAGTGTGTTTATTGTAATTGCGTTTGCTTGTGAAACATAACATTTAATGAGTTTATTTTTGTTATTTTTATTTATTTTTTTAACATGTCTTTTGGGCGTTTTGTTTTGCTCGTGCTTCTGATGGGGAAATGTGTGTGCTATTGATGTACCGATGAGAAGTTGTTGGGATGGGGGGCTCATTCTGTAGAGGGGTCTTTGTAGTAGGCTGGACCTGGCAGGCTTCCACCTGCTTCCCAGGAGCCCGTACTGTGATAGGCTTCCAGCTGCCCTCTCCCCAGCCGACACTAGAGGGCGCCAGAGCACATCTTCTGCATACGTTGCCGGCGCTTAGATTTAACTCATGTGATTGCGGACCCAGACCATGCTGTTTCCTGTAACTTTTCAGTAGTGTATTTTAGGAAAAACTTTTTTTTTTGTTGCTGTTTTCAATTGGGTTGTGTTTAAGGTTTAGTAGTCATCTGTCTGGTACCTAAATCCAGCTCAAACTTGCCAAGTCTAATAAATAGCCATACCTTATGCATACTCCACACATCTTTATTATAATAAATTCACTTTTTCTTTTTCTCTAAACCTCCTAGGCCAGGTACTGTAGCCCTTCGTGAGATCAGGCGTTATCAGAAGTCTACTGAGCTGCTGATCCGCAAGCTTCCTTTCCAGCGTTTGGTCCGTGAAATTGCCCAGGACTTCAAAACAGATTTGCGCTTTCAAAGCGCTGCTATCGGTGCTTTGCAGGTAATGTGACTCTTTGTTTTCAACTTGCTTTGTCCCATTTAAGATTACCATTGGGCTGCATATGCTTATTTAATAGAAGATGTATATACTGTTTGGTGAGCTCAGAAAATATTCTACAGCATTTTTTTTCTCTGTATAAATTTATACATTTTTACTTTTATTTCTTTCAAACTCTTAGTTAAAAGACCTAAAAAAAAATGTCCTACAAAGAAATTTGGTTTTACATTTGCTTAGCAATGTATAGGTTACCAAAGTATACAACTCATGAATATCATTTCTTCCATTCATGTGGATGTGTAGAATAATTACACTAGAGGGAGTTGCCGTCACATGCAAAATGCCCCTTTGAGGTTGTTAATTTCTAACCATACCTCCGCAACCTGTCCTGAGGCTTCTGTGCTATTTCCCCAGGCTGCCTAAATTGGCACTCTGGGTATGAGCATCCCAGCATGGAGATTACAATGCTAGTCTGAGACGTGCACCTGCGCACATCTGTAATTAAGTGGGAAGGAACGTGCACGTGGGGGAATTGGTTGTCCCTTGGGCAAACTTAGGATGGGTATGAAACTGTACGAACACAGTAGAGTTTAATAAAAAAAAAAAAGCACTTGGTTTGTTTAAGTGACAGGGATGCATTATCAACGCTGCACAATAGATAAGTGGAACAGCCTCCCAGGAAAAGTGGAAGAAGATTATAGCCCTTTTAGTCCCCTGTACGTCCTTAAAGCTTGTGGCAAGAAGCCCATTAGGACATACAGCTACACCCTAGCTTGGTTGTATCGACAGCCTGGACTCCACCTGTTGAAAGAAACACTCTGCCGACTGATCATCTGTAACGGTGCTAGCCGCAAACAGGCATTCCTTTCTGGTAGTTGTCATTGCTAAAACCCACCGGAATACAGGAAAGCCTGTCCTCAAGTGACACGGGCTCTCATTGGTCCCTGTGCCGGCTGACTGCAATTTGCCAGATTATAAACATGCATGGGATAGACATACGGCTCCGGAATCTAAGACGAGACCAACGACTGATTAAGGTTTGAGTCTTTACAGCAGGAGAAACAGACGTCTAGATGGGGGGCCGAATGGAATGGAAATGCTTCTGATAACACGTTGCTGCAGTTACTCTAGAAGCTTGTGTTATATGAACAAAATGGGACGTTCCCTTTATGTTGTGGCTATTGCTGGATGCTTGACTTCTTTCATTCTCATAATGTACGATTTCCAGCTGGCTGTAATTGTGGCTGAGGTAACAATGTATGGCTGTGTCTATAAAGCTGCTGCATGTTTTAATTACTGTTTACATTTTTTTATTCATTCATTTCTGGCTTTGAAAAAAGCCGTTTGGTCCAATAATTCTTTACGTAGACAGGCGGGCTTTAATAATGAGAATAATCACACAGATGCTTGTTCTAAAGTGATGCAGACTGGGGTTGTTTAATATAAGTCTGGTTTACGGGCCCGATTTCTATGCTGTTTGTGTTTCTTGTCAGCCTATTAGTGCTGATCGGCTGTTTGATGCCGGTATTAATCTTTTAAAATGATTGCCTTTCATAGCTGGGATGGGCTTGAGTGATTCTGCCGCTTCTGTATTCCTTGCCACACAAATGTATAAACAACCTCTGGGTGCTCGTAGCCTTTTAATTAGTACCGTGAAGGCGCATGAGATTGAGATTATTCTGTATAACTATGAGTTAGCGATCGCTGTTACAGGGGTCACCCCAAAAGCCAACTGTTAATGCTGTATGCAGGACATACATGATGCAGCAGCAGTCTAGTCCTCAGAAGTGTGTTAATGCATAAACTTGATTCCAATGTTTTTTTTACTGCATGAAAATTGGTGCATGCGTCGCTCGGTCACTGGAGCAAGAACGAAATGTGAAAATTAAACAACTTTCTTACTCAAGCCCTGCTGCTGCCTCCGCTGAAAGCAGGAAGCATTCTCATGTACACTTGCATGTTCTCACGTTACTTACATATAATCGGCTGCAGCTATTTCCATTTACTACAGTCAGATCTTTACTTATGTGCAAAAAGTGTACCGATGACTGCTCTCTGCTTCCAGTAGAGGAGTTAAATGAGGGGAAAATCCAGTCTTTTATCCAGTAACCAAAGAACGTATGCAAAGTGGACTCTGAGGTGCAATAAAAAAATAAAATACAGTTTTGGGGTCTAGACTGTAAGGGTGCGTTGGGGTTTAATGTAGATACGCACACATCCAACTATACAGCACGGGGAGCAAACATCATATAAGCGTGTTTTATCTCTCCGTTTGTGAGTGGCTTCCGCTGTATCTGATACATCCATAGTCTCGCAAGCATTTTCTATTAATGGTCTCGGTATAAAAAGAGAAAATACTGCCCTCTTTAACCAATTAAGTGCCTGAAGTGTGGCAATGTAATGGTTAATATATATATGTATGTTGTATGTCTTGAATGTGTAAAACAAAACAAAATTAACACTAACCCCTTCATGACAAAGCCCATACCTGTACAGGCTTACAATGCATTGTTTTAATGGGTTTAAGGACAACCCATTGTCCTTAAAGGGTTAAGTTATAGGTTGGGTATTTGGTGCGAAATGTTTCTAAATTACTGTTCCTGCATAATGTGTTACAATGTATCCTCACTAACCGGTTTCTCTCTCCTTTTATAGGAGGCTAGTGAGGCCTACCTTGTCGGTCTGTTTGAAGACACCAACTTGTGTGCTATCCATGCCAAGCGTGTCACAATTATGCCAAAAGACATCCAGCTAGCACGCCGCATACGTGGAGAACGCGCCTAATCTCTGACCACAAGGAAACCCTTTCATCTGCATACCCGAAAAAAGATAATTTTAAAGAAATCTCTTCTTCCTGTTTATTGGTAGTTCTGAACGTTAGATATTTTTTTTCCTCCATGGGGTTAAAAAAGGTACCTAAAGTATATGGTTGTGAATGGAAATTTTAGGGACAGAATCCAATTTGGGCAATTTTCATTTGTGTGCGACTTAAAATAAATGGAGCACATCATACGTTTAACATTAAAAAAAATAAATAAAAATCACACAAGTTCATTTTCCAATTCAGCTTTATAACAAAATACGAATAGCTCTCTTCAAATTTTTTTCAGGACAATGCCAGCATTTGGATTTTTTTAAGCTAAATTTCTTATCCGTGGCAATTAAAAGGGTGTTTGTAGCATTTTTACCATGTAGTAAATTCCATTCACTATATATTTTTGTTTTTCTAACGGAATTATCCTACATTCAATGTTTTTAATGTTGTCTGTTTTCTGTGCTGTTCCTGTAAGTTTACTATTAAAATACATTAAACGACCAATTTGTTTTTTTCTGATTTAGGGTTTTATTTAAAGTAGTAGTAGATCGTACCACAGACAACGAGGGTATTTGGGTTATTCTAGAGCATGGTGGTGTATGTGCTGTTCACTCACTCAGAGGCAAGTCTTGTGGGGCTGCCCCATCTCCTAGATGCATTAAAATCTGGCTTAACAGAAGCTGTGCCCATTGTGCGCCCTTTAAGGGAGCATGGATGTATTTTTACCATGTGTCTGAGCTAGATCTGTGCTCAGCTCATCACTCTCAGCCAGCTGTCTCTCAGGGACTGATTGCTACTAGGAGAGTGCTCTCCCTTTGGGATAATCAACATTATATCAAACATAAGCCTTGTTCTATTTCATGATCAGAAGAATCAGCAATGGCTGATAGTGATGACAGATCATGAGATTAATTCCATATTCCCGTAAAGCGGGGTTACTTTTTTGATAAATGGCCTTGTTACCATACCAACCAACAAAATGTACCTAATGCTGGACCATTCCATTGGTTGCCACGGAGACCCCTTCTCAAACTTGCTGTCTGGATTACTTTCAATCTAGGATTGTTTGTGAAGCGGCAGAGGAATTTTTCCTGCTTTACCAACAGAACCTTTTTAGAGAAGTTCTAAGAAAGTATTTGAACTTTTTCCAAAGTGTTTAATAAAACTTGGTTTTCTAACGACGAGCCGAAAGGTTTGTTATCCTTCTAAACTAATACCAGCCATGTCGATTTTCCTTTATAAATGGAACACGGCAAATAAGGGAGGGATGTTCTAAGACAGCAATGCTTCTTCTGTGACGCTACATTATTTTAATGCTCTGTGGCAAAGTGCGTAAAGCGTCCCTTTTAATTAAAGTACCTCTGATCGCCTTCATTCAGGATTTTTCTGGGAATCATCAATAAGTGGTTGCTGATTTCATTGCCTACCAAGACGCGATTAGATTATAAATATGCATGAATTGTGCTAAATGCAGCATCCCTCATCCCTCAGTGAGGCAGGGAGGGGACTGTGTGCTCTGGCTAAGCGGAAAAACTTTAATTGTAAATATATATATAATATATGCTATCCCCCAAAGGTAGATTAAAAACATAAAAAATGCAACATCCAGGATGGCCGTATACTTTACTCCTATTACATCCCTGGCAAAAGGGGCCGTGTGGGATTAAAAACATTCCTGCAGCGCTTCTTACAGTCCCTACATTCAAAGGGTCTGATGAAACTAGAACTGACGGAGTAAGTCGAGCCGATACATTAGGCAACGAGGATCTGGATCACCAGCTTACAATGTTGTGGGCAAGTTCTTTCAACTCATTGCCTACTTTATACAGTATGAAGGGCGACCTCAGTGATCCCCTGCTTCAGAGAGAGCCTGGTTGGCCCTGTATAATGTAAAGTTAAATCAGAGACTTCTTCAGTCTCCACTCGTTGAATTATACATTATACCAGGCCAGAGCAGTCCATCTTACTGGGGAGACCTGGCAGTGTTGAACCTTTCATAATGACTAGTGAAGTGAAGGAGTTAAAACCACAACTCTCTCCCACGAACTGTCTCTTTAGTGGTTAACCCAGAGGTTTAGCAAAGCAGTCCAGGTGCAATCACCATAGGAACCAGTAGACTGTTCTTAATGACTGCTCCATTTTACCACTTTGCATTAGGCCTGCTGTTTATCCATAACCCCAAGTCCCAAATATCTCAATATAAGCGGAGAAACCTGACAACATACTCAGCCAATCAGAATAAATCTACTCCTCGGGCATAAGAAAATTTACATATAAAATGTTATTTATTGATTGATTTCAGTATTATTATGATTAATATTAATAGTGTTATTTTATTTCAGTATTAATTCTCCTGTATACAAAGACCGCACCGTAACAGGCAGCCACATCCCCCTCCTATCCCCCTCCGTCGTTACCTCAGGTGACGTTCTTACCCGCCGCTCATTTCGATTTTTTTTTCTCGCAATCGATCTTTATTGAAAACAGTACCGCGAACATGCGCGAGCCGGATGGGCTGTTCAGGGGAAGCACCTAGGCGCAGTGACGTCATCACTGCGGCGCGGTCTGTTTCCAGCCGCGGGAGCTGTGATGCCGCAGGTGGTGAGTGTGTCATACGGCGGATAGGGTGGGCGCCGTCTGTTTTTGGGGTCATGTGCCAAGCATATATGTTTAGCCCTCTTTGGACTGGGTTGTAAATATTATAAAGTACCTGGAGGGGCGGTGGGGGGACGCAAGTCTTTGGCTGGGCCAGGGTTGGAGCCCCTGTCATGCATCTGTTATGTCCAGCAGCGACCATATGAATGGGAAATGTCATTAATTTGGGGCAACGCTGCCCCCCCCATCCCATGACCACTACCCCGGGAAATGGCTAGTGTCATCTCACCCCAAAAAGCCACACGTGGGCCCAGCAATAAACATGATACACTGCGCCCTCACAGACTATTTCTTCTATAAGGCCCTTAGGTAAGAAGGCCATCAACAAGTTCTATTGGTTAGACGAAATATTCTCTGCGCAGATTCAGTACAGTGACGTCATCAGAAACCATTAGACTTCTTTTATGGCCTTAAAAAATCTAGGTTAAATGCCCTTATAATGAAGTATGATTCCTGGTTTGTTGAAGTGTGAGCCAGTGGTCATACAGATCCGTTAACCCATTCAGGGATACTAGAAAGCTTAACGGAGTATCTGGTCGGTAGATATGTTTATAGATATCTTAGCAGATCTGGATCTCTGGAAACCGGGACAGTCACTTTTCTGAGAAGATCAGCATCTTAGGACACCTGATATCCTGGGCTGGGCACTAGGCTCACACAGGTGACACAGCACTGAGTATATTCATAGCATGTGAATAATATGCTTCTATCTTCAGGCTACAGTAATGATAAATGTGGCAGAAAAAGGATAAACAATGGTTCTAAAGAGAGATCTCAAGAACCCAAAGTTAGTACTACACGAGGCTCCAACGCAATTCAGTAGCAGATGCTGATCCATTAATATAATCATAAGCCTCTCTGCACCCCTGCCGCGTGATGACAAATGGGCATCTGATCCACTTCTTTATTTTAATGGACACAATTAGCTTTTAACAACTATTCTAAGTGACCCCAAACTTTTGAAGGGGTTATATATATATATATATTATATATACTGCAATATAGAATATACCTTTTTTATTGGGCTAACAGTTCATTTTAAAGACTAGCTTTCGATAATATCAACCTCCCTTTGGCAAGTCAAAAGCAATACTGACCACAAAACATGTAAGCAGGACATGGGCAGCAGTACAGGGGTTAAGGGGCACGATAGAGACTGGGAAGGTAAAGGTCCCAGCATGGCTCAACAAATCCCGGGAGGTATGCCTGGCTGCGGCTTGGCCTCCCCAGCCAGCGAGCGGCAGCCAGGACAGCAGAGCATCAGACACAAATGCACCGGCAGAGAACATCTGTTATGCTTGTCCTCGTCTTTTGCCATTGTCCCTTTCCTGGCTACTGAAGCAAGATTCGCGAGAGAGGGCAAGAGGGCAATTTTCAGGCAAAGTCAGTCCTAGACCCCTGGCCCACTGATTATGCAAGAGTATATAAAATTTGACACGGAAGGGGTTAATTCTGCCAGTTTGCTAACCCCTGTGTGCGGAGCAGATTAAAGTCTCATTGTATTGATTTCCGTGTGATCTGAGGTTGTTTGCTTGGAGACTTGTGTGGCTCAGACTGAAGATTCACGCTGCTGTCGGTGTACTCGGTACTGATATAATATTTTATAGAGGAGCTTTGATTTTTATTATATGGGATGACACTCGGTTAATGCGTTACAAGCTCCCCATCCCCATCTTACGGTCGTTACAGAATCTGAGTCACGTGGGTAGCAAATACTTTTAACGTATTTAGTTTTGCTTGGAAATCCTGATTTTTGACAATGTCTGCTCATTCGCTATTTAACTGCCAGGCACCGAAGGGGTTAATTCTCCAAAGTACTTTTTAGGATGTGTCAATACATTTAACCCTTTAAATACGGTCCCCAAAAATTCTGTTTGGGCTCAGGGGAGGATACCTGATGTGTGACAATAGGGGTTAAGGATATTACCGGTAATATATGAGAGATTGCTGTCAATTCGATATTTTTCACAGAAAAGGCATAATACTATTCTATCACTATTTGTTTTACATAAGGAATGCGCGATCTGGCATTCCCTTCTGGGAGACGTCATCAACCAGGTCAGCGGAGGACAGAATATCCCCTGCAGGGTCTGTCTGATCGCGTGCAGCGCAATCCCCAGCTTGGTGATCAGTGCGTGCGTTCACAGGGAAGAGAGTGAGAAATAATGTTTCTCCCTCTTCCAACAAGTAGAAAAAGCAAATAATAATAAAAAAAAAAAAACTTTTTTTTTTTTTTTTTTTTTTTTAAATCACTAAAAATAATAAATACATTAAAAAAAAAAATAAACAATAAAGTGACCCAAGTGATGTCATTGTCACAGCTTTGTGACAACATGCCCCAGAGGTCGCCTAGAGGGATCTCTATCCATATTGCAATGATAACAGTGCAAAAAATAACAAAACATTAAAAAACAAAATTAACCCCTTAATGACAAAGCCCGTACATGTACGGGCTCAAAATGCATTGTTTTCAATGGGTTTCGGGACCGCCCATTGTCCTTTAAGGGGTTAACAAAAACATATAATAACAAAATAATTAGAAAAACAAACAAATGAAAACCTTACATCCCAGTGCCCTAGCTCTACATGTGAAAAGTAACCCCCCCCCGCTCCTGTTTACCCCCAAATCCATATCTATTAAAAATACCACCCCAAAGGGTACTATGTAAGGGCTGTATATGGGATGTATATGTCTGTAGTCAGGGGATGTCGCCGAACATACGTTTGGAGATTGTTTACCGGGGGCGCCTAGAAGATATTCTAAGAAATATCTTGCAAAAAAAAAAGTTTCATTTAATGAATATTTTTTTTGCATGTTTCTATGGTTTCAAATGAAAGCCATATTCTAAAAAAATGTATCCTTTGTGTGGGTACGTCAAACACGGAAAAGGACAATATTTATTACATTTAGTAAAAACTGTGGGGAAAAAAAAAAAAAAAGATCTGAAACATAAGGTACCAAAAACCTTCTGGGAGTGAAGGGGTTAAATGAAATGCAAACTACCTTTATTGAATTTAGGGGGACTTTTTAAACACACAGTCCAGAAAACCATTTAAAATAAAGATGATTAACCATTTCTACACTAAGGACACCGGATTAAACATGGCCATAGGATTCCTGTCATATCACCAGAACTTCATATGACATTTCTGGGATTATTATAATTTATGCATTTTTTTTTTCTCATTGAACAGACTTCACTTTATTTATTTAAAGAAATATGAGTTTTTTTTAAAAAATGCCGTTAACGCCCTCACTCCCCCCCCCCCCTACCCCTCAGAACACTTCTCAGGCTGGCTAAACGAATTTACAGCCACCTTAAACCTCTGTGACCTGCACCTTATCCCTCTCTATCATACCCCTTAACCCCTGCACCGCTGCCCATGTCAGATATTTTAGGCCGAAAACAAGTATTCCATATATGTGTATTTTATATGAACATAAAATGGAGTCAGAAGCGTTTTGTTTTCCTTAATCATATAATGATTCTTTCTTTCTTTCTTTCTTTCTTTCTTTCTTTCTTTCTTTCTGTCTTTCTTCTCTCTATAATTGAGAACAAAGAAGCATTCCTGTATGTAGCTGCTTCGGTATATATTATCTAATTAGTCTAATTAGAGTAGACGCTGCATATCTTTAAGAATGTAAATCGGAATGGGGGATACCTTCTAAGACCACCAAAATCCGATTTACTACCTAGGAGGTAGCGTCTAGAGATATGGGAGACCAAGGATAAATTCCAAACGCATATGTAATGGTCTTAAGTTATTTCTTAGACCAGATCGTCTCTTACAAAATTAAGAAACTACACTGGTGTAAATAAGATAATAAGTCCTAATTATAATGGATAAAACCCACCGTTATGATTGGAGAATTTCAATCAGTAGGTGGAGACTATGATAATAAGCCCTGTCTTTAAAAGATTACGTTTTTAATAATTTAGGGACTAAGTCACCCTGACGGACTCATTCACCAAATTTGAAATTGGAATTTTGGAACATCCTGGCACCATATTTTACTCTTAGAGGTACTTTGAGTTCTAACCTATATAACTTTTAGAAAGTTATATTTTTTTTCCCCCCACTTAATTTCTTGACTATGTATCTGGATTAATATCTACAAGGACCAGTTGGACAACAGCAACAAGTGGTGGTAAATATAATCGTTTTATTATTATTCTGAGTAGAGGTGAATTTTGTCTTCTTCAATATAGAATTCCCTGTTTCCGGGAAATAGTATATGACGTTATTGTATATGACGTTATTGTATATGACGTTATAGTATATGACGTTATAGTATATGACATTATAGTATATTGCATTATTGTATATGACGGCTTGTGAGACTCCAGCTTATAACCCGTGATAATAACAATAATGAAAAGGTATTTTTACCTGTAGATGAAGTCTGACATCATTTGCATCGATTAGGAACTTCGCTAATACTCTTAGACATTATTACATTATTTTTAATGTCATATTGGTAAAACTAATATATATAAAGAGAGTTAGTGATCTTTTTATTACCGCTCCTGATTATTATTTTTGGTTGCTGAGTGGAGTGGAAATGAATTGTGTGTGTTAGACTCATAAGGTAATAATTCATATTTAATAACTAATCGACAATATACTGTATTTTTTACTTGATTAATTTTGACATGTTTTAAGATAATTTTTTGTGTTTTTATCTTTGCACTGCATGACCAATATAGATATTTTATAAATTGTGTTTATACAATAAATCATATTTTTGATTGACCATCGTGGTGATATACATCTAATCTGAATAATAATTTCCGGCGGGATCTGGAAGGATTTAGGATGGGAGATAAAATATAGGGTATCTCTTTGTATTAATAGTGTGGATGTGGTCCTACAATAATTAATAGCGTCATTATTTTGCGTGTGTGATAAAATATTGGTTTTGCCTATTTTGTCTCATTAATATCCCCAACGTCTTACTTACATGTCTGGTTAGTGTTAGAAAAATGCTTATGTTCTGGTAAATATTATTCCTGACAAAGACATAAGAAAGCAGGGAATGTCTAGCCTATTCTTGAAATTTTGTTCTTAAAGTGGAATTTTAGTACAACAAAAAGGTATTATTATTATTGTGTTTATTATCTTTGATTTATATAGCACCAATAATTTACGCAGCACTTAATACAATACATATATTCAGAACTAGAACGGACAGACTGAGACATATTGCAATACTCCTTTCTTTTCAGTTCAATTTACACTACTGGACTAACAATGCTATATCAATATAAATAATATATTTCTATATATATAAATTATATTATATATATATATATATTATTTTTTTTATTATTATTATTTTTTTTTTTTTTTTTTCTTAAAACCAAGTGCAAGTAAAATACATTTCATTATAGATCAATAATGTCTAATTGCAGGTAAACATTCTCAAGATTTGCTGCATGTTTGAAGCTGAAGAAATACAGAACTCGTACAGAGATTAAGAGGTAATTAACATTTTATTTATTCACTTACCGAGTGAGTGCGGGTAATCGCGCTGCTGTTGCTTCTGTAAAGGAAAGAGGAGCTCTGTTTGGGCAGAGAGAACGACACGCGGGGCACACGTAGCTTTTGGGTGGCTGCCTCTTCTGGGAGCTCCCGTTAGCAGAATAAGTGGAACTGCACCTTTTTAAATACATTTGGGTTTTATTCACTAAGGAGAGAATTAATTGTAGAGTTTGCGGGGCGAGAGAGTTGTATTTAATTGACTTGACTATACATTATGATGGTGTAAACCCAGTGAGCTTTTCCAGAAGAAGAACGTGGCTGGCCCTGGATCATGCATGGTTAAATCATCAGGATTTCCCCACAGCCTCCTCACCCATTGGGTTATTCAGTGCCAACCAAGCTCTTTTTCCCGGAGAACACCTTAATAATGAATAATGAAGCGAGGAGTTAAAATTAGAACTCTACCGCTACCTCTCCTGCGAGCTCATTTAGTGAATAAGCCCCATTGGCGCTAAGGTTGTTTCTGCCCTCGCCGGTCTCTTCTCATCTCATTCTTTTAATCATTTTAATTATTAAGGGAGGCTTCTTGCAGGAGATACTTATTGGTTTAATGCCTGGGAGTAAAGGTTTATGGATCGAGTACCGGGCTCCATGACTTCCCCACAAACTGAATCTTGCATTTATATCGGTGCGTACATCTCAGCTCACTTCTCTTATCCTTTCTTTAGAGGAATATTTTAATCCCGCATGAGAAATGGTGTCCATGCAAGGAGAACGCTCTTATGTCAGAGAGAGTTGTTTTCAGTTAAGGTAAGTGGTTTAATCACATTTAACCTCCAATGGGGGTCTGCGTCTATGAAATTTAATGGGATGTACTTTAAAGTTGTAGAAAAAGTTAAGACTCCTCATTGCAACCAGTGGGAGATCCTTTCTGTGCTCATCTCTCCCTGGCTGTACTTTATCCCGATACAGGGTTATTATTATTATTATCTTTTATTTATATAGCGCCAACAGTCTACGCAGCGCTTAATACAATACATAAATTCAAGGGGTCTGACAAGACGAGAATTGACAGACTAAGACAAACCGATACATTTGGTGGAGAGGCTCGGCTCGCAAGCTTACAATCTAGAGGGAAATTGGGTGACAAACATAAGGCACAGAGAAGGGGTGAGAGGTAGTGTGGGGGTATAAGGCACAGAGAAAGGGTGAGAGGTAGTGTGGGGGTATAAGGCACAGAGGGGTGAGAGGTAGTGTGGGGGTATAAGGCACAGAGAAGGGGTGAGAGGTAGTGTGGGGGTATAAGGCACAGAGAAGGGGTGAGAGGTAGTGTGGGGGTATAAGGCACAGAGAAGGGGTGAGAGGTAGTGTGGGGGTATAAGGCACAGAGAAGGGGTGAGAGGTAGTGTGGGGGTATAAGGCACAGAGAAGGGGTGAGAGGTAGTGTGGGGGTATAAGGCACAGAGAAGGGGTGAGAGGTAGTGTGGGGGTTGCATCAATGACAAGGAAGTTCTAGCAGCCAAGAGGACGTCAGGGAGGGGAGTTTGGAGCTAGCAGAGTTGTTAGATATATCTAAAGGAATGACAAGGTTAGAATAATGATGATCTGCATGCATTTTTTTAAATCCATAGAATTTGGCTGCAGATCGGCCCCATTCGGCCCCCGTCTAGTCGCCCGTTTCTCCTGCTGTAAAGACTCAAACCTTAATCAGTCGTTGGTCTCATCTTAGATTCAGGAGCCGTATGCCTATCCCACGCATGCTTACATTGATGGCGTTGGATGTGTTTTCTGCAAACATGTCATTTGTAGGCATTTTTGATTCTATGCTTGTTAAAAGTAGGCTATGTTTTCTTCTTATGCGCAAAATAATTACCCACCGCTTTGCCCTCTGATTTGGGAGAGGCAGCCAAATCCTCCTTGTTTCACCAACTACCTACTGGCCGAAATAATATTTTTTAATCAATGAACATAAACTTAATGTTTTATCTTTGAGTAGGAAATACATTATCTCATTCTTATGTTAACTGCAGTAGACTTTGCTGTGATTCCTTGTATCATTTTGTGTGTTTTTTTTCTCCTGAATAGTTTAGCATTGTGCTGTGTTATATACTCTTTGCAAAAACATACAATAAATGAGGTCGGATACTAACCTAATACTCAATTTATCCTTTTCCCTTAAAAAGCGTCCAGCTTTCAGCCAAAGGGAGACGCATCGTGAAGGGTCATTTCGTGGAGCGAAGCAGGTAGATCTGTGTAACCTCTATGTACTCCCAGCAGTCACGTTTTCTTTATCTTTATAATTATTTCTGAGGTCGTACTGTAACGACGTAACAACTGCTTGTCCTACCTATAGCGTAATGTCTTATGTTCTCATTAATGTTTATGGAACTTAGACATTCGCTGTTTCTGTCTCCCCCTCTACCGCCCTTATCTGCCCCTCCATTCCTCCTCTGCCGCCTCCTCCATTTAATTTTTTCCTTGTCCATTCAGTGCCTCCTTTCTTCTTATTCTCTCCCTCTCGTCTTCTACAGTTTCTTCTCATCGGTTTTGTTCCGATCTCTTCCTCTAGTTTGTTCTCTAGCGTTTTGGAGTTTAGCCCAAAATGTCATATTTGCTCCTTTTGAATGATTATGCGTCTGATTTCCCCTCTTTGCTTTTCAGTGACATGTATGACAGTCGGTGGTACGTTAACGAGGAGGAAGAGATGTACTCGAGAACCCAGCAGAACCACAAAGCAAAGCCTAATAACAGCAGTCCATGGTTTAAGATCACGGTGCGTACGACTCTCTCAATTCCTGTGTTGTGGGAAGAAAAACCGTTCTCTCCAGAGCTTTTATTTCACAGCGGAGCAGTCAGGCCTTGGGGGTCACAAACAGACCAGGATTTCAATAGATCCCTGCATTGAACACAAGGGATTTAAACAGTTTCAGCTCACACTGGGATATCCTAAAACCTTATCTAGCTGTGGCCTGGAGTGTGACACCCCCTGCGCTAGAGCACAGCCAAACACTCTTACTAATTAAATACTATGGAGGAAGGGACTTCATTGCCATGAAGCGTCAACTCAGTGTGGTGTTTGAGCCAGGAAAGTCACCCAAAATATCACATGACTGACAACAATGGCCGCCTCCAGGTCTACAGCGCTGGGGGTTATATTACTGTATACAGCTCTGGGGGTTATATTACTGTATACAATGCTGGGGGGGGGTTATATTACTGTATACAGCGCCGGGGGTTATTACTGTATATAGCGCTGGGGGATTATATTACTGTATACAGCGCTGGGGGGGGGGTATATTACTGTATACAGCGCCGGGGGTTATTACTGTATATAGAGCTGGGGGGTTATATTACTGTATACAGCGCTGGGGGGGGTTATATTATTGTATACAGCGCTTTGGTTCTGACCAGAGAATAGAATACTGGAGGGCTGGTAAATCATCTAAATGAATGATCTAAATCATTCTTTAGATCTGGGATCTCAGACGTATCTTATTCATTTGGTTGGTTCTGTAACTCGCTGGATCCTAAATTCAGCCTCCTGACCCTAACCTCTGCCCACGTTTTCCGTTCCTAGGTATTAAGTTGTTATAGTACTATTACTATAGCATTAATCGACTTATATTAAATTATTGTCGTTTTATTGCACTATTTTTCTTAACAGATACCTTATGGCAGAAGATATAATAAAACTTGGTTGTTGAGTTCCATCGAGGAGGAGTGCGGATTCCATTTTCAGCCCTTTCAGGTAGGAATCTGTCGCTGGTCACATTATTATTTTTTATTGTTTTATGTAGCGCCTTCAAATTCCGTAGCACTGTACAATGGGCATTAAATGCCTCTTCGATCAATTCATCTGCAATATATATATATATATTCATAAAAAATTATATGTCATGTGGCAAGCAGGAAGGGAGCGAGGTGTGATGGGAGCGAGGGATTGTGATGTGTGTGTGTGTGGAGGAAAGAGGAGTGATGTGTGATAGGTGTGATGACAGAGTGAGGATGTTTTAGTGAATGTCACGGTGAGTGTGTGTTCTAGCGCATATTTTGATAACCAGGTGAGGATAAAGGGCCAGGGGGCCACTCAACTTTACTAGCTCCCCAGGCCAGAAGGTGCCAGCTCTCCCCTGGCTACAGTGCTCATCTGAACTGGGCATGTGGCCTAGTCTTCTAATCATAAACATGTACCTGCGCATTTACAATATTGTAGACAAAGAACAGTATAGACAATAAACCAAGCTTTTTGCCACACAAATGTATTTGCTTCTCACTCCACGTTAATGAACGGTGTCCGTGTTACCGCGCGCCGGGAGGTTCCGTCTGTGCTCAGGGCCAGAGCAAGCGGATAAAACCATGCATCTCCAGGACGTAAAAGTAGAAGTCGGGAATATTAACGTAACGTATACATCGTAAGAGGGATAATATATTCTTCCGTAACCTATTAAACAATATTTTTTTTTTTTTCTTTTCAGTTCCATTACATAAATAACATGGCCGTTTTCTTCGTGGACAATTTTGCCACCGCCAAATCGCTGACGAGAGCTTCCAAAAGAATTCAAGGGGAACACTGCTACAAGGTAAACATCCGGCGACCCGCCGCGCGAAACGCGTTCACAAACGTCAACGCTTCGAGACGTTCGGTTGCGGCCGAAAAAGGACCTTTGGGTCCTCCGGCTTCAAGCTTTTCTTAGATACGCCTGATGAGAAGGCAGAGAAAAAAAATATTTAAGAGACGATCTACAGTGTGTGCGGTTACCACCTGCATAGGAAGTGGATTCCAAAGCTTTACAGCTTTAATGTGAAAAGAAACCTCCTTTTGTCTAAGCTGAAATCATGGCTTCTTTAGTCTTTATCAACTGCGTCCGTGGGGTGAAAATTTCCCCTGCATGGTTCATACCTTTAGCTAAACATGCTTCATCGCTTTCCTCCGTTCCCATTATTAACTTTGTTTCTAATTTGTGTATCTTAAATGTGTTTAAATTCTCTCACTGTATTACCACATCTGCTGGGAGGCTGTTCCATTTGTCTACCATCACCTAAGCCTCTGACCCTCCAGTATTAGACTATGGCTTCTTGTTCTTACATCTCTCCTCTGTTGGCGCTTCAGATGGCACTTGATATCTTTAGGCCCAAAAAAAAAAAAGTTTTATGTCCTTATTTTCCAAGACATTTGAACAATTTCTCTAAATTATGCCTTTCCCGATGAAAGAAGAAAACGACTACTGACGTTTGTCCCCAACTGGCCACGGGACGTCGTTGTGGCCCATAGGAGCCACTGATTGCATTCTGTGAGGGCCACCACACAGACCAGAATATTAAATGTCTTTTATATCGAGGCTTCTCCCCGGGTTTATATTAACCTTTAGTGCTGTGTTGGCCGTTTTTTATATTTCTTTTAATTTGACCTTGTTTTGATAGATCACTATTAATGCCGCGCCGTCCGACGTGCCGCACGGCCCCCCGAGAGCGCTGGACTCTGTGAATATGAGATCTGTCTCCATCTCGGATACAGGGAGGTGTCTGAACTCCGGCGCCACTCACATTCAGGTAACCGCTCGGTCCGCGCACTCCGGCACACGGGAACATGTTACGGCAGCTAATGGGATCTTTTGGGACCTCCGTTGGTCCCCTTTAGTGGTGTTTTTTTGGTTCGGGGCGGCTCTCTTCAGCTGAAGGAAAGACCGCTAATGTCTTGAAAGCTTATGCGACTTCTTTTATGTTTTGGCTCGATAAAATATCACCTGCTTGGACTCGTACGGCAATATCCATTTTCCTAATAAAACAAAAAGTTGAAAGCTGTTCTTTAGATTGGTGGCTGGCCATGGCCCCTGCTATTGGATGTATACAGGTCTCGTAATATATGTAATCCCCCCTAATACTTCACCAGCATTTTGAACAGCCCCAGGACAGAACCATCATTGGGTTTGGGCTGTGAGATCAGTGAAGGCCAAGCGCCATTGCAACAGAAGCAGGGAATAGGTTAATTTTTGGGGTTCAGGTTTGGGG
Organism: Sceloporus occidentalis; assembly: GCA_023333645.1. Classification (NCBI taxonomy): domain Eukaryota; kingdom Metazoa; phylum Chordata; class Lepidosauria; order Squamata; family Phrynosomatidae; genus Sceloporus; species Sceloporus occidentalis. Next base: position 269,595 of record JALMGF010000129.1, on the reverse strand, counting down.
CACGGAAACCAGGTGGTGGTTGGCTACAGACTGATCCCTGGTTGGATCAATGCTTACTATCTTACTGTAACATTATCTCTTTCTCCTCCATTCTTTTTTTCCCCTCTCCTTCTCTCTCTCCCTCTTTTTTTCTCTTTGCCAGGTACTTTATGGGCGACTGGATTTGTGGTTTATGCCATAAGTACCTTACTGCTGATGTTTTTGTTAGTAAGTCTTTATGCTTTAACTTGTGATGTCCCCCATCTCTGTAACACGCGGTATTATTTTGCTGCTTTCACCCCAACCCTTGACAGGAGCAGCGTCTGTTTTAGGTTCCTCTTGGGGCATTAGACCTTAGATCAGGGGTTCTCAAACTGCGGCCCTCCAGCTGCTGCAGGACTACATCTCCCATAATGCTCCTTCAGCTAAGGGGCTGGCTGAGGAGTATGGGAGATGTAGTCCTGCAGCAGCTGGAGGGCCTCAGTTTGAGAACCCCTGCCTTAGATCTTACATTTTTCTTGCTGCCAGATTATTGTGCGATGCGATAAATGCTTTTATTGCAATAAACAGAAGCAGGGAGGAGAAAACGACTCGGTAGTCTCGGTGTATGTAAAAAAAAATAAAAAAAATAAAAAATTATAGGAGATTGCACAAGTTAAAGTGCACCAGAGTCAATTCCAAATATACTTGAAGTGTTTCTGACATTATGTGTAATGTCCCTAAAAACACTATTTAGTAGTTCAGCGCTCTGTACACCTCCTAAACATCTTGGACCGCTTTGCATCTATTGCTGGGGATCAGTTCCAGTTTTGGCCACATGATGGCAGTATAAGCTGTAACGTGGCACAACGTCCATGAGGTCCTATTAAAAATTAATAATACTGTAATAATAATAATAATCTTTTATTTATATAGCACCAACAGTTTACGTAGCGCTTCTTACAATAAATACGGTATATTCAAGGGGTCTGACCAGACTCGAATCGACAGACTAAGACAAACCGATTACATTAGGTGGAGAGAGCCCGGCTCGTAAACTCACAATCTTGAGGATCTGCCTAATCCGGATTAATTGGTTTTTTTAAACATTGGACTAATTTTTAAAAAGGCAAATCAGGAGTGTTAAGTATGGTGCAGTAACCATAGCAACCACTGTAATTTTTCAGCCGATTGATTCCGCAATTAGCAGTAGAATTCTTGTTTATATGCATGACTCGTTATTGGGAAATATGGACTATGGGGGAGAATAATTTGTGTTTTAATTATATCTTTATAAGCAGTCGTTAACGGAAAACTAAATGTAACGCACATTGGCAAAAAAATATGCCCCCCCCCCCGCGTGTGCCTTGTCTGACTGTAACAGCGCTACGCTATCTGCTGGCGCTATATTAATGAATGTAATGTATACAGAGTGCTTTTTTTTTTTCCTTTTTATTTATTTTTTTTATTTTTTTTCTCATTTTATGCTTTGCCTGAGCCTGTTAACGCTTTCTGTACGATACCCATACGTAGTATAAATGTCCTGATTACACAATGAACATGGAGTAGCTACACTTTACACACAAAAAAAAAGTTAATTGTTACCTCGACACTTATATGAAAGTTGTCGGGCGAGGAATCGAACGACTGCAGACATTAAACACTGAATAGGATGTTTGATTAAAAGGTACAAATGCTGAATAGAAAAGCTCTGTGTGTAAAGTTCAGTAAAAAAAATATCACATAAAAAGGCCACCACCCTTGATCTATACATTTTGCTGCCTACTCAGCAAGCAGATGTATGAATCGAGTGCTATTTAGATTTCAGCCCTTATTGCAGAATAAACATAAAATGCACAGATGTGATTGATGGCCGCGTTCCTCTCCCTACCCCTGTAGGTTCCATTGTGTGCTTTTTTTAGTTGTATAATAAAGGAGAGCATCACGGAGGCCACGCAGAACTACACTACTGTTCAAAAGTTTGGGGTCACTTTAAAATGTCCTTGTTTTTGACAGCAAATCACATTTTGGGCATTAAAATAATACGAAATGGATCAGAAATCCAGCACAGACAGGGTTAATGTTAACAATGACTATTGTAGTTAGAAATGGCTGATTTTTAATAGAATCTCTTGATAGGCATACAGAGGCCCTTTATCAACTCCCATCACTCCTGTGTTCCAATGGCCCTTTATCACTCCCATCACTCCTGTATTCCAGTGGTACTTTATCACTCCCATCACTCCTGGGTTCCAGTGGCCCTTTATCACTCCCATCACTCCTGTGTTCCAACGGCCCTTTATCACTCCCATCACTCCTGGGTTCCAGTGGCCCTTTATCACTCCCATCACGCCTGTGTTCCAATGGCTCGTTGTGTTCGCTGATCCAAGTTCCAGTTTAAAAGGATAATTGATGTTTAGAAAACCCTTTTGTAATTATGTTACAGACAGAAATTTCCTTGTTTTTCAATGAAAACAGCAAAATTACCCCAAACCTTTGCGCTGTATATTCTTGCATTGTATCGTCTGCGTACGGGAGCCCAACTGCACTAATCCCACGGATTCTAATTATTTATTGCCGGAGAAATCATTTGATGTGCGATGATGTGTAAATCTGCGCAGACGCCTTTCTTTGTGACTACTAAAATAATCACGCCGACTCCTAAAACTTCCTGGCTTTTAAATTTTACTTTTATTTCAGATTAAGTTTCTCAGTAAGTGTTTGAGGATCGGTTCCTTATTAAGTGATTATCTCACGCTGCGCATTTTGTTGCAGCCAATTACTGAGTAACCTCAGAAACATAAAATCTGCCGGCAGATCGGCCCCATTCGGCCCCCGTCTAGTCGCCCGTTTCTCCTGCTGTAAAGACTCAGTCGTTGGTCTCGTCTTGGATCCAGGAGCCATATGTCTATCCCATGCATGTTCCTTTGCTGTATTAGCCTCCACCACTTCTGCTGGAATGCTGTTCCATTTATCCACCACCCAATTATTTTCATGATGTTATTGCAGATGTGTCTACAGAAACGCTACAAGAATGAACTTGGAAGCCTTGACCTGAGCAACCTTTCCAACGACCCAGGTAGGAATTTTTGCACCAGGGCAAGTTTCAAGCCCCCCCCCCTCGCATTGGATTAATATAAAAATCTTTATACGCCTTTAAAACGACTTTGTTATGTGTGACAGCTCTAACAATCTGTAAATAAAATATAATAAAATGGATTTTATTGATTCTCTAATTTTTCTGTGCAGACGGCAGTCTGATTTTCCGTTTACTGCCCCCTCAATATGTTTTCCAGAACACATTTAGCCTTTTTAGCTGGCGTCTCCTCGTGTGGATCATTTCATTCTTTTTTTACTGGATAGAAATTTAGATATTTGTCATTACAGATATTTACAGACCATTAAGATGTTAAAAATATTATAGTGATAAAAAAAAAACACCCCTGATACTTTATTTTGGTGACCAGCGATATAAATAAAATAAAATTATAGAATCATCTTACGAGACTTATATATATATATATATATATATATATATATATATATATATATTAGTTCTAATATATAATAGACCTAATATATGTATACTTCAATTAATATGTTTAAAAGTACCTTTAGTGAATAAAGCTATAGATTTGTGTAAGTTATGTTGGTTGGGAATCAAAGCCTTTAAAGGTGCTGTTCCACCTACTCCGTTGTATTGTTTGTAACTAAATGCTACCTTAGCATCATTCCTAGCGTTGCTAAATGCACGAACCCTTACCGGTAAAATGTTCTCTTATTAATAATTTTTTACTGGGAACACGTAATTGTCATGTGACACAAAAGCAGGTGCTATAGTGATCTGCTAAAGTTGAGATCGCAGTGAATGTTAAGTGGAACGGCGCCTTTAATTTATACTAACGCGATCGTATCCTGCCACCTAGTGGTGAGAGCGTAGAGCTGCGTCTGTAGATTTCATGGCTGCCTGGAATTCTCACTTTGTATCGCTATACCAATCAATCCGTTTTTGCTAGTGGGTTACAAATAATTGATTTATTGTTAGTTATTATTATTATTATTATCATTACTATTATTACTGTTATTTTTTATTTTTATTATTATTACTGGTATTATTACTATAACTTTAATAGTTAATAACGTGTACAATAATATTAAAAATAACTGTTGTTGTTGGTATTATTGTTGTTTTCATCGTTAATTATCATCTTTTTTTTTTAAATTATAGTATTATAGTATTTATTCCACCAGAAACACGAGAAATGGCACATTAATGTTTAGTGCGTAAAAGTGTTTTAATTCTTGTTCACGATCGATCCGGTACATAATCTTTTTACCCAAAAAATACCTACTCAAAGTCTGTAGCGTTTCCGCATATATCTACGCTAAAAACCAAACACGTCACTAATCGTATTACAAAGATTGGAATTTTTATTAAATTATTCCTAAATATCCCAAAGATTCGGGAGAACGCGTTTTATTGTCCTGCATGCTTTTATATCCTCAGACTTGCGATCGGCTGACGTGTTCCTGCCTCTGAACGACGAATCGTCCGCGCAGCTCGTTCTGCAGATACTCGCAGAGCATTTCCCGCAGGTACGCGCGTCATTTTATAATTTAGATATAAAAGTTTGTGCCTTAATCACGGAGTCTGATAGAATGATCCGGTAAATGACGCACCGTCTCGCACGGCCGCCGGGGCGATGTCTCCGCCGCTGCTGTGGCGGTGTACACAGAAGGGTCTCTAATACACGTGCTGCACGGGGCAGAAGCGCCAGGAGGTAAGTATAATATAATATAATTATGTATATATTTCTAAAGATTTTGAAACGACTTGCTTACAATTACAAAGAATCCGGGAGAAACGAATGACGTGATTGGTTCCCTTAGCTCTCGTCCTTGAATTTAAGTCGGAACGACCTCCACAGACTGAGTGGATTTGCCCCTCTCTTCTATGCGACTCCTCACCTGCAGAGCCTGAATCTCTCCCATAATAAGGTAAGTCCCCTGTAGGGGCTTCTTATGCTGGGGTTTCGGATGGTGTCCTGGTTCATTTAACCCTTCGAGGCCAGTAGATTTGGGTTGAGGAGTGTAAGTACTGTATTTGCTCGATTATAAGACGAGGTTTTTTCAGAGCAAATGCCTCAAATCGGTCTGACTATGAGACTAAGATCCAGATCCCCCGCTGCAGGGGACCTGGATCCTCCTGTCTCATGCCCCCCGTTTACCCCCCCAAAAAAAATTTGGGGGGGGAGTGTTAAATGGGGGGCATAAGGCATTTCTGTCCCCCCCCAGTTATGCACATCTGCCCCCAGGCTTGCCACTCTGCCCCCAGGCTTGCCACTCTGCCCCAGAAATGCCTTATACCCCCTATATGACACTGTGCTCTATGAAATGCCTTTTAATCCCCTTAACGCCACTCTGCCCCATAATATGCCTTTTAACCCCCTAAATGCCAGAGTGGCATATAGGGGTATAAGGCATTTCTGGAGGCAAAGTGGCACATAGGGGGTCAAAATGCATATCATGGGGCACAGTGTCATATAGGGGGTATAAGGCATTTCTGGGGCAGAGTGGCAAGCCTGGGGGCAGATGTGCATAACTGGGGGGGGGGCAGGTTGGAAAATAAAAGGAAATAAAAACAAAATATTTTTCTCAATCATAGCTTTTATTAAAAAAAAATAGTTTACATGAATTAACATTTACTGGTAAAACTTATTTTCCTATAGGGTCGTCTTATATTCAGGCTTTTTCTTTTGTTCCTAAATTAATATTCAGATTTTGGGGGGGGTCGTCTTATAATCAAGCAAATACGGTCCATTCCTTGCGTGTGTCCATATCTATGCATGTAAGGGCCAAAGCACTAACGTGATGGAGGAGTTTGAGCCGCTTTGGCTTCTAGTCGCACTCCACCAAGTTTTCCTGATCCAGACGTTTCTCCCGAGCCCATTGGCTGCCCAGCGATATGACATCATCCCGTGTCAGATCCCTCGTCTTTTCTATTTAATATGTGGCATGTCCCTTTTCCTGGCTCGGTCCGCTTTTAGTTTGCTTCGCGTGGTTAACGTATCGTCTGTTTTGGTTCAGCTCTGCCAGGTCCGAGATCTAGAACTCATCCACGACCTGGATCTCCGAGAGCTTTGGTTGGAGGGGAATCCTTTTCAAGCTTCTTTCAAAAACTCCTCCACGTACCACCGGTTAGTTACTCTCCACCTCTCCGTACGATGGTACTATTGGCTGTTGGGTATAATATTTCGCATTATTCAGATTATTGTTATGCATTTTCAGGGTTCTTATTAAGACATTTATTGTAATTTCTCATCTTTATAATGGTTTCTTTGTTTTATTTCCCACGGCGCAGGCTTATAGTGCACCATTTTCCTGCGATCCAAAAGCTGGTATGTATACATGTCGCAAAACATTATAGAATTGGAAAATGACGAGTTTTTGGTTGCTTTTTGTTACCGGATGAGGTCCGTGGCTGATGATCGGTGAGGCTGCGCAATGCTCAGTCATTAATCACTGATCAGGAAGCAATTTATTTAGCTAAAAACTGGTGAAAAAAAAATATTGCAAAATAAAGAAAAATATGTAGCTGCTGTCAGATCCCTTTTCAGTGACGCGTTCAGTAACATTTCTAATCCGTGATTTAAACAGTGATCCCAAATCAAGCAGTTATGGATTACAATGTGTGCTTTTGTGGGTTGTTTTTCTTTGAACTGGATCTCTCTCTGTCTCTCTCCCTGTGCGTCTCTCTCTCTCGCTCTCTCTCCCTGTGCGTCTCTCTCTCTCTCTCCCCCTGTGCGTCTCTCTCTCCCCCTGTGCGTCTCTCTCTCTCCCTGTGCGTCTCTCTCTCTCTCCGTCTCTCTCTCCCTGTGCGTCTCTCTCTCTCTCCGTCTCTCTCTCTCCCTGTGCATCTCTCTCTCTCTCTCTGTGCGTCTCTCTCTCTCTCTCTCTCCCTACACGTCTCTCTCCCTACGCGTCTCTCTCTCTCTCCCTACGCGTCTCTCTCTCTCTCCCTGCGCGTCTCTCTCTCTCCCTGCGCGTCTCTCTCTCTCCCTGCGCGTCTCTCTCTCTCCCTGCGCGTCTCTCTCTCTCCCTGCGCGTCTCTCTCTCTCTCCCTGCGCGTCTCTCTCTCTCTCCCTGCGCGTCTCTCTCTCTCTCCCTGCGCGTCTCTCTCTCTCTCCCTGCGCGTCTCTCTCTCTCTCTCCCTGCGCGTCTCTCTCTCTCTCTCCCTGCGCGTCTCTCTCTCTCTCTCCCTGCGCGTCTCTCTCTCTCCCTGCGCGTCTCTCTCTCTCCCTGCGCGTCTCTCTCTCTCCCTGCGCGTCTCTCTCTCTCCCTGCGCGTCTCTCTCTCTCTCTCCCTGCGCGTCTCTCTCTCTCTCTCTCCCTGCGCGTCTCTCTCTCTCTCTCTCTCCCTGCGCGTCTCTCTCTCTCTCCCTGCGCGTCTCTCTCTCTCTCTCTCTCTCTCTCCCTGCGCGTCTCTCTCTCTCTCTCTCTCCCTGCGCGTCTCTCTCTCTCTCTCTCTCCCTGCGCGTCTCTCTCTCTCTCTCTCTCCCTGCGCGTCTCTCTCTCTCTCTCTCTCCCTGCGCGTCTCTCTCTCTCTCTCTCTCCCTGCGCGTCTCTCTCTCTCTCTCTCTCCCTGCGCGTCTCTCTCTCTCTCCCTGCGCGTCTCTCTCTCTCTCTCTCTCTCTCTCTCCCTGCGCGTCTCTCTCTCTCTCTCTCTCCCTGCGCGTCTCTCTCTCTCTCCCTGCGCGTCTCTCTCTCTCTCTCTCCCTGCGCGTCTCTCTCTCTCTCTCCCTGCGCGTCTCTCTCTCTCTCTCTCTCCCTGCGCGTCTCTCTCTCTCTCTCTCTCTCCCTGCGCGTCTCTCTCTCTCTCTCTCTCTCTCTCTCTCCCTGCGCGTCTCTCTCTCTCTCCCTGCGCGTCTCTCTCTCTCTCCCTGCGCGTCTCTCTCTCTCTCTCCCTGCGCGTCTCTCTCTCTCTCTCCCTGCGCGTCTCTCTCTCTCTCCCTGCGCGTCTCTCTCTCCCTGCGCGTCTCTCTCTCTCTCTCCCTGCGCGTCTCTCTCTCTCCCTGCGCGTCTCTCTCTCTCTCCCTGCGCGTCTCTCTCTCTCTCCCTGCGCGTGTCTCTCTCTCTCTCCCTGCGCGTGTCTCTCTCTCTCTCCCTGCGCGTCTCTCTCTCTCTCTCCCCCTGCGCGTCTCTCTCTCTCTCTCTCTCCCTGCGCGTCTCTCTCTCTCTCTCTCCCTGCGCGTCTCTCTCTCTCTCTCTCTCCCCCTGCGCGTCTCTCTCTCTCTCTCCCTGCGCGTCTCTCTCTCTCTCCCTGCGCGTCTCTCTCTCTCTCTCCCTGCGCGTCTCTCTCTCTCTCTCCCTGCGCGTCTCTCTCTCTCTCCCTGCGTGTCTCTCTCTCTCTCTCTCCCTGCGCGTCTCTCTCTCTCTCTCTCCCTGCGCGTCTCTCTCTCCCTGCGCGTCTCTCTCTCCCTGCGCGTCTCTCTCTCCCTGCGCGTCTCTCTCTCCCTGCGCGTCTCTCTCTCCCTGCGCGTCTCTCTCTCCCTGCGCGTCTCTCTCTCCCTGCGCGTCTCTCTCTCCCTGCGCGTCTCTCTCTCCCTGCGCGTCTCTCTCTCCCTGCGCGTCTCTCTCTCTCTCTCTCTCTCTCCCTGCGCGTCTCTCTCTCTCTCTCCCTGCGCGTCTCTCTCTCTCTCTCCCTGCGCGTCTCTCTCTCTCTCTCTCCCTGCGCGTCTCTCTCTCTCTCTCTCCCTGCGCGTCTCTCTCTCTCTCTCTCCCTGCGCGTCTCTCTCTCTCTCTCTCTCCCTGCGCGTCTCTCTCTCTCTCCCTGCGCGTCTCTCTCTCTCTCCCTGCGCGTCTCTCTCTCTCTCTCTCTCCCTGCGCGTCTCTCTCTCTCTCTCTCTCCCCTGCGCGTCTCTCTCTCCCTGCGCGTCTCTCTCTCCCTGCGCGTCTCTCTCTCCCTGCGCGTCTCTCTCTCTCCCTGCGCGTCTCTCTCTCTCCCTGCGCGTCTCTCTCTCTCTCTCCCTGCGCGTCTCTCTCTCTCTCTCTCCCTGCGCGTCTCTCTCTCTCTCTCTCCCTGCGCGTCTCTCTCTCTCTCTCTCCCTGCGCGTCTCTCTCTCTCTCTCTCCCTGCGCGTCTCTCTCTCTCTCTCTCCCTGCGCGTCTCTCTCTCTCTCTCTCCCTGCGCGTCTCTCTCTCTCTCTCTCCCTGCGCGTCTCTCTCTCTCTCTCTCCCTGCGCGTCTCTCTCTCTCTCTCTCCCTGCGCGTCTCTCTCTCTCTCTCTCCCTGCGCGTCTCTCTCTCTCTCTCTCTCCCTGCGCGTCTCTCTCTCTCCCTGCGCGTCTCTCTCTCTCCCTGCGCGTCTCTCTCTCTCTCTCCCTGCGCGTCTCTCTCTCTCTCTCTCCCTGCGCGTCTCTCTCTCTCCCTGCGCGTCTCTCTCTCTCTCTCTCTCCCTGCGCGTCTCTCTCTCTCCCTGCGCGTCTCTCTCTCTCCCTGCGCGTCTCTCTCTCTCTCTCCCTGCGCGTCTCTCTCTCTCTCGCTCTCTCTCTCCCTGCGCGTCTCTCTCTCTCTCTCTCTCCCTGCGCGTCTCTCTCTCCCTGCGCGTCTCTCTCTCCCTGCGCGTCTCTCTCTCCCTGCGCGTCTCTCTCTCCCTGCGCGTCTCTCTCTCCCTGCGCGTCTCTCTCTCCCTGCGCGTCTCTCTCTCCCTGCGCGTCTCTCTCTCCCTGCGCGTCTCTCTCTCCCTGCGCGTCTCTCCCTGCGCGTCTCTCTCTCTCTCCCAGCGCGTCTCTCTCTCTCTCCCAGCGCGTCTCTCTCTCTCTCTCCCTCCCTGCGCGTCTCTCTCCCTCCCTGCGCGTCTCTCTCTCCCTGCGCGTCTCTCTCTCCCTGCGCGTCTCTCTCTCCCTGCTCGTCTCTCCCTGCGCGTCTCTCTCTCTCTCCCAGCGCGTCTCTCTCTCTCTCTCCCTCCCTGCGCGTCTCTCTCCCTCCCTGCGCGTCTCTCTCTCTCTGTCTCTCTCGTTAGAAACCCTTTTTGTAATTATGTTACAGCCAGAAATGTTCTTGTTTTCCATACAAACAGCTGAGTGACCCCAAACTTTTGGATGGTAGTGTTCTCCATGGGATCGTCCACCTGCGTGATTATTCTTCCCCTGTGGTAGATTAAATAGTGAATGGGGGTAATTCCTTCTATTCCTATTTATTGTCATTGATTTTTGAGACATATGTGTATGAACTATTCAGCGATCAAATACCAAACCCCGGAAGAGTTCTGCATGAGAGAAGAGAAGAGAACTAGAAGTAGATTTCTGTGACAAAAACTAAAACCTCTGTGTTCTTTAATTTTAGGACGGCCATATTTTTAAACCAAATGTCTTTTTTGATGTTGAGACCCCCAAAGATCTCCCGCCTGTGAAGGTAAATGAACCCTGTCTTACCTTTCATCATCTAGTTTTGTGGATACCCTGAAACCATCAGCCTGCCGTTACCCGATACACTCACATGACGTTAACCCCTTAAGGTCCCTAAACCCATTGAAAATAATGCATTTTGAGCCCGTACATGTACGGGCTTTGTCATTAAGGGGTTAATAGTGCTCCGGGTATGTAGAGCACTCGACGGGAGTGAAAATAAAGACACGAACACTCATTAAGACGTACTTAACCCCTTCAGTACCACATGGGACATACCTGCTGTGGCCGTTTGGCTAAAATAAATGATTTGAATTCATTCTCCATTCTAGGGAAGCTTTTTTGTTAACGAAGAGGTCAAAGCATTTCTGGTGGGATTTTTGCACAGGTGAGTCCAAGTAAGTGTGTGGGGCAAACGTTTCGCACCCAGAAAGAATGCCTTCATGGCAGGTAAAAAATAAAGTTTTACCGTCTTCTGGACTGGGTTTTATCTGCTTTATACCCCGCGAGTCACATTATACCTGCTTATCAGTGCTTCCCCCCTTTTAGCAGTTAGTGCTGTGGAGGGTAACAAGCCTAGTGGCTTTTCACTCACGCTCTCTCACTATCATTCACTCTCTCAATGTCTCCCTGCCTTCTCCGCTGACCTCTCCCATATCCTCGTCTCCTTTCCCACAGCTGCGCTTCTTCTCTTGCCTCTTCTTGTTCTTTTATTATCTTCTTTCTTCGTCCGCTCCTCCCCGGTATCAGCTCTGTTATCCAGGTACTTCCTCGAAAGGGCGGAGCCTCCCCGCACACACCCTCTCACCCGATTGGAAGAACGGGATAGAAGCTGCCCCCGCGGGGCGCACCGTGACCCCGCCCCCCTTGCGGAAGTACTCCAAGAGGCCAGAATATCGCAGACAGATCCATCTGCGTTTTTCTGGCCTCTTGGAGTGCAGAGGGGGCCGATTAAAAGACCCCATCGAAACTACAGAAACGCAGAAAAACAGAATAAGTTTATTTAACATATATACAAGAGGGGGATATAATTATTTAAGTAAAAAGTTTTTTCCTGTTTCCTTTAGGTTTTTCACGCTGTACGATTCAGGGGAACGCCAGGCTTTGCTACCTTTATACCACGAACACGCCGTTTGTTCTTTCTGCTTACCCAATGTTTACTTTCCAAAAATCTGGTGAGTTGAAATAGTTTTTTTTTTTCTTCAAATTTGTTAAATTAAAAAAATAAATGAACCCAACATATTGACTATGCACCAGGATCACAAAATAAAAATACAATATGTCGCCATGAAGACAATTTATAACTTATTATCCCATAACAGAAAGATGTGAGTACATTTCCTAGATATTGCTTTTATAAATAAAAAATAACATGAACGTTAAAAAAAAATAAAAAATGACATTTTGTTGAGATTAATTTATTTTGTATATTTGTATTTGTATATTTTTTTTTTATCTGGTTGGTGTTTTTGTTACATTTGCTCCAAAAATAGAGAGGTTATTAGAAATTCCACTTGTTTTAAATCCCTGATTATTATCGACCAGAAAGGGGAATTTATATTTTGCTCGGCTAACAAGCTTGCAATCGATTTCCAGTGAATAGTCCTGTTTTTCTTGCCGTGATAGATTGTTTTTAATTTATATTACGCAGGAGCTGTTCTGTTAATGTTGTCGTTGTCCGTATTATAATGTTGTTTGCTGTGCTTAGCCTTGAACAGCTTAAGGATTATTGGAACGAGAACCGGAATCTCTTCAAAGTTAAAAAAGCAGGTTTGTGTATTTCCAAGCTGATTTTCTTTCATTTAAATCTTTTATTTATGCGGCGTAGGTGCTGTTTCCCCTCCTGTAAACCTTAATCAGTCGTTGGTCTCGTCTTAGATTCAGGAGCCGTATGTCTATCCCATGCATGTTTAATCCCCTCACTGTATTACCCTCTACCACTTCTGCTGGGAGACTGTTCCACTTATCTACCATACTTCCTTACAATACATCTAAACCTCTGACAATAGTTTTTAGACGGAAGACGAGACCAATGACTGGTGAAGGTTTGAGTCTTTACAGCGGTAAAGTAACTGCAAAGATTCTGCTCTGAAAGCCACCAAGTCAGTTTCCAAATAAATCAGAGCAGTTGTGGTTTTCGCCCCATAATATAATGTTTTCAGACATCTGCATATAAGTATGATTCTCGCTCTGTTATCTGAACCCCCAATCTACTAGACAAACACCTTGATTCCTTATCATACTGCCTGTGGAGACCAATAGAATGGCTCAGTCTTAATCACACATCTACACACTCTGCTTAATGAAAGTCTATAGAGGAACGGACTGGCATCGCCATAAAGCATCAGCTCAGTGTGGTGATTGAGCCATGAAAGTCACCCAAAATATCACATGACCGACAACAATGGTGACCTCCAGGTTGACCATTACTGGTCTTGGGATTATATTACTGTATACGGCACCGGGGTGGTGGTGGTGACTGTGTATACAGCGCAGGGGGCGGGGTCGTATATTAGTGTATACAGCACCGGGTGGAGGTTATATTACTGTATACAGCGCCGGGGTGGTTATATTACTGTATACAGCGCCAGGGTGGTTATATTACTGTATACAGCGCTGGGGGTTATATTACTGTATACAGCGCTGGGGATATATTATTGTATACAGCGCTGGGGATATATTACTGTATACAGCGCTGGGTTTATATTACTGTATACAGCGCTGGGTTTATATTACTGTATACAGCGCTGGGGGGGTTATATTACTGTATACAGCGCTGGGGGGTTATATTACTGTATACAGCGCTGGGGGGTTATATTACTGTATACAGCGCTGGGGGGGTTATATTACTGTATACAGCGCTGGGGATATATTACTGTATACAGCGCTGGGGATATATTACTGTATACAGCGCTGGGGGGTTATATTACTGTATACAGCGCTGGGCGGTTATATTACTGTATACAGCGCTGGGGGTTATATTACTGTATACAGCGCTGGGGGTTATATTACTGTATACAGCGCTGGGGGTTATATTACTGTATACAGCGCTGGGGGGTTATATTACTGTATACAGCAGTGGAGGGTTATATTACTGTATACAGCGCTGGGGGTTATATTACTGTATACAGCGCTGGGGGTTATATTACTGTATACAGCGCTGGGTTTATATTACTGTATACAGCGCTGGGTTTATATTACTGTATACAGCGCTGGGTTTATATTACTGTATACAGCGCTGGGGGGGTTATATTACTGTATACAGCGCTGGGGGGGTTATATTACTGTATACAGCGCTGGGGGGGTTATATTACTGTATACAGCGCTGGGGATATATTACTGTATACAGCGCTGGGGATATATTACTGTATACAGCGCTGGGGGGTTATATTACTGTATACAGCGCTGGGGGTTATATTACTGTATACAGCGCTGGGGGTTATATTACTGTATACAGCGCCGGGGGGGGGTATATTACTGTATACAGCGCCGGAGGGGGGTATATTACTGTATACAGCGCGGGGGGGGTATATCTGTATACAGCGCCGGGGGGGGGGTATATTAGTGTATACAGCGCCGGGGGGGGGGGTTATATTACTGTATACAGCGCCGGGGGGGGGGGTATATTACTGTATACAGCGCGGGGGGGTATATCTGTATACAGCGCCGGGGGGGGGTATATTAGTGTATACAGCGCCGGGGGGGGTTATATTACTGTATACAGCGCCGGGGGGGGGGTTATATTACTGTATACAGCGCTGGGGGTTATATTACTGTATACAGCGCTGGGGGTTATATTACTGTATACAGCGCTGGGGGGTTATATTACTGTATACAGCAGTGGAGGGTTATATTACTGTATACAGCGCTGGGGGTTATATTACTGTATACAGCGCTGGGGGTTATATTACTGTATACAGCGCTGGGTTTATATTACTGTATACAGCGCTGGGTTTATATTACTGTATACAGCGCTGGGGGGGTTATATTACTGTATACAGCGCTGGGGGGGTTATATTACTGTATACAGCGCTGGGGATATATTACTGTATACAGCGCTGGGGATATATTACTGTATACAGCGCTGGGGGGTTATATTACTGTATACAGCGCTGGGGGTTATATTACTGTATACAGCGCTGGGGGTTATATTACTGTATACAGCGCCGGGGGGGGGGTATATTACTGTATACAGCGCCGGAGGGGGGGTATATTACTGTATACAGCGCGGGGGGGGGTATATCTGTATACAGCGCCGGGGGGGGGTATATTACTGTATACAGCGCGGGGGGGTATATCTGTATACAGCGCCGGGGGGGGGTATATCTGTATACAGCGCCGGGGGGGGGTATATTAGTGTATACAGCGCCGGGGGGGGTTATATTACTGTATACAGCGCTGGGGGGGTATATTACTGTATGCAGCGCCGGGGGGGGGTATATTACTGTATACAGCGCTGGGGGGGTATATTACTGTATACAGCGCCGGGGGGGGTATATTACTGTATACAGCGCCGGGGGGGGGGGGTTTGAGATGTTCGGAGTTTCCCGTTAACGCTTTTCTTCCTCATTTCAGAGTCAAGACTGCAGCTGATAAAATACAACCGGCTGCAGGTGGTGGGATTCCTCTGCAACCTCCCGAAAACCGAGCACCTTCAGCAGTCCTTCACGCTGGACGTCAGTCTGCAAACGGTAGGAGTTCTTTAGATTCAAAGCACTTACCTGACACGGATGCTGCAGCAATAGGAGGCCTTAAAACGCATGAGCACGGGGTTTTCAAGTGACCCCTTCTCGCAGAATTCACCAAGCCAGCACTGGAGTAGAGGACTGCATTGGGAGGCGGGTCCCTTGCGGGCGCGGGCGGTTTTTCTGGGGCTGCGGGCGGGAGCGCGCGGTCAGGCACTGTACCTGCGGGTCCCGGTAATCCTGCGCAGTCCCGCAAGGATTCCTTCTCGCTGCTCCATTACAGTGTCTCCTATCTGGCGGGAGCGGAACACCCACATTGCGGGAGCGGGCGGGAGCGGAACACCCACATTGCGGGAGCAGGCGGGAGCGGAACACCCACATTGCGGGAGCGGAACACCCACATTGCGGGAGCGGGCGGGAGCGGAACACCCACATTTCGGGAGCGGGATTCAAAACAACGGGAGCGGGCGGGAGTGGGATTCAAAAAGCAGTCCTGCGCAGGGCTCTACACTGGAGCTCACTGGAGATAAAGCGCTGCTTATAATAACGATTTTAATTAAAATGATTGATGTCCGAGTACATTTTCTGTGTGTTTGCAGCAGCAGCAGATATTACGGTCGGGGAGGCGGATTTATTTTTTTCATCATTTAAAGGGACTCTCCAGCCGTTATAAACACTTGCACGACGTAGCTGGGTGGTCCCTTTAAGTCTTCATCCGTCCTGTATATTTAATAAACGGAATCTGTTTTTTTTTTCCTTTTCCGCAGCCTTTCCTCGTGTGTTTTTCGGTGGAAGGAACTTTTAAAGAAGGTGACCCTAATAACAAACCTGATGCAACACTGGTCTGGTTTTGGCAAATTTCTATTGTATATTTTTTATTGGAGTTTTGAATTTGTTGCTATTATCTGCATTGCAACATCATTAAAGGTGCGGTTCCACTTACTGTGTAACTAATTGGAGCATCAGAGACATCATTCCCGGTACCGCTCAATCTCCAAACAAGGAGATCCCTCTTATGTCCTCCGAAGTGTCCCGTATGGGTTAATTTTCTGTACATGGACTCTGCTCTGCATTTACTCTCAGAATACCCCAAAAGTGGATTCATTGTGATTTCTTTTTTTTTTTTTTAGCAAGTTTAAAATGGAACAACCTTCTCCGGCTCTTTAGAAGGACTTTTCTCATTGTCCCCGCTCCAGAAGGGTGGTAAGAAATCGTAATTTAGCCATTGTTGGTTTGGGGATGTTTTTGATTAAAATTATTATTATAATTATCTACTCCCAACCCATCTAATGCTATCTGGGGCTAGCCCCACCCTTGTTTGCAATAAGCCCCACCCTTGTTTGCAATAAGCCCCACCCTTGTTTGCAATAAGCCCCACCCTTGTTTGCAATAAGCCCCACCCTTGATGATCCTTGCAATCCCGTCGTTATTTCCCCTGTAATGATAGGAATGGGTTCTGGAAATAAACCACATGGAATGTTGTGTTACTTTTAATAAAATTGTCTAATTGTATTTATTCTTGTTTTGCTCTCAGTGCCCAAATTCTAAACGACCAGCTGGTGGTTGGGAATTCATACGTCGGTTCGCAAGAAACCTCGTCTCTGTCCAAAGCGGCGCATGTTCAGGCTGTGGGCAAAGATTCCGCCCTGGTTCCAGCAACAATGGAAGTCATTGCGGGTTTTTCTGAAAGGACCGGAATGAAAATGAACTGGGCCCAGAAGTGAGTGTCGGCGGCAGTCTGGGGCGCGTGCGCATGTTCAGCCGCCGTGGGAGCCGGGGGTGTGATTGGAAGTTGGAATTCAGTGATAATTTTCTGTGGAAAGAGCAAAAAAAACCACCCAATCGGTGCTGTATTTAAAAAAAAAAATAAAAAAAATGCACAGGTTTGTGTTAAATATAAATAATCTTCAGAAAAATTTAATCTCATTATTTTAACCTTACAGTTTACCCATAAAAGTGCATAGAAATTAATGAAAATAACACAGAATTTATTTAACCCCTTCCGTACCGATGACGTACCTGGTACTTCCTGGTTGGGTGTCACCCACAGACCGGGACGTACCAGGTACGTCATCGATGATGCGCAATCCAGCGTCGCTATGGATGCTGGGATCGCGAGGGGCGGCTTTGAAGCGAATCACGAGCACGTAATTTAAATATTTAAATAAAACTGCGGCCTTCAAGGGAAGACGCAGTACAAGAACGCCGGTCCTGAAGGGGTTAAAGGGGCAGATTGGGTCCAGAACATGTTTAACAGGATTTAATAACATACAGGAGGGAAGTTAATTCCAAAGGAGGAGAAGTATTGGAACAATAGGCCATCATTCCATAGGTGGAATGTAAGGAAGCGTTACTTACTGAGAGGGTGGTAGATACGTGGAACTGCTTCCAAGCAGAGGTGGTAGAGGGTAATACAGCGAGGGGATTAAACATGCCTGGGATAGACATACGGCTCCTGAATCTAAAACGAGACCAACGACTGATTAAGGTTTGAGTCTTTACAAGAGGGAAAGACAAGCAGATTAGACGGGCCAGATGTTTCCCTAAATCAGCCCCTTTTGCTCCATATTCTTTGCATTTATTTCTTATTATCCTTTCTTTTTCCCCCTTTAGATGTCTTGAAGACAACAGCTGGGATGTAGAAAAAGCAGCAGAAGTATTTGCAGCTCTTAAGGTGCGTTAAACCTGCTGGAGGGGGGAATAAATATGGGATCACATTAAATATGCAGAATATCCCCGTGCGTTTGCAAGAGGGACGTCACTAAAATTTGAGGGCAACATGAAGCTATCCTATGCATAAAATGACTGGCGTGTCCCTTTAATTAAATGTAGTAATCTGCAGAAAATCCTAATACCTCATTGTCCTGATTATAGGATGCATTTTTCTCCCTGATTTAAATATTTAAATTAGGGGTGTGGCCTATGATCAGGTTTAGATATTCAGGATGGCGAGTGCTGCATTTTTACCTCTCAGAAGTCCCGATTTACCCGGAAACGTGGTTGTTTCTCCCACCTCCCTGGAGCACGGAAGAAAATCACTCAATGTCTGAACTAAATTTACAGTTGCTCACCCTCACTCACCGTTTCTCACTCTTCCACTCTCACTCACTCACTTTTGTGTCTCCCTACCTTCTCCACCAACCGCCTCTGTGTCCCGTCTCCTTTTCCGGTATCAGCTCCGTTAACCAGACCTCCCGGAGCACTTGTGCAAAAGGGCGGGGCCTCTGCTCACATCCTCTCCCCCGATTGGAGGAACAGGGAGAGGCTGTCCCCGTGCTACAGGGTGTGACTTCGCCCTTTTGCAGAAGTACTCCAAGAGGCCAGAATATTGCGGATGGATTCCACCCGGGGGGGGGGCCCGGTTAATGGAGCTGATACTGGCGAAGACAGAAGGTTGAGAAGCGGGCGAAGAAAGAAGACCAAGAATCGGAGCTGCGAAAAAAGGAGACAGGGACGTGGAGGTGGTCGGTAAAGAAGTTAAGGAGGCATTGAGAGAGAGTTAACAAGAGAGAGTGAGAAAATGTTCTACTAATGTGTATTTTTTTCTGTAAAAAATAAAAAAAAAATAAAAATGGCACTAAACTGTAAAGGACGGTGTTTATGACGGAAATACTGACTTTTCTTGTTTGTTTTATTTCCTAGGATAAAGGAACCGTGCCGAGGGAGGCCTTTTCTGACCCGCAGGACGCGTTTGGCATGAAGGGCTAAACGCGCAAAACGCTTTACCGCATCCAGAGGGTTTTCACACTTATATATATATAATTTGTACCTAGCGGAGTTTACTTTCATTTTGTATCATGTTGTAAATGTTTACTATAGTTTTCTGTAATTTTGTTTATTTATATAATAACAGTAATAGCGTTTTATTCTGTTTTGTTGTGAAATTTCCCAGGAATAACGCACAGTGGTTACAATTTGTGATAAATATTCCTAAAATCTTCAAAAGTGTCTGTCCCTCCCTGAGATATATATATATATATACACACACACTGTCACTTAAATTTTTGTTACTCTAAATAAGGTTTTCAGGCTTTTATTATTTCTGTAAATATTCATAAATTTAAAGATGTGCAGGAAATGATGTCGTTCTGTAACAGCGCATCGGGGAGTGAAATGTTTGTGATGTTCCGTAGTGGGTAAGTAGTGATACGGCATTGATAAATAACCCCTTTGTTATCACATGACCTGTGGAGCAATAAACAGACCCAAGGAAGTCCTTTTAACTCTTTCTGACACATCGGTTCCGGTTTTGTATGTCTGTAGGGGACCCCGGGATGTTGGAGGGTTAGTGCTTTGAGATTGTTTGTCCAGCTGGGGCCACCGTCCACGCGCAAGTGATGTCAGCGCTGACATCACATGCAGACCAAGGAGGTAGGGATACAACCTTCAAGGGACACCGGAAACAAAATGTGATGGCGGATCGGCCCTATTTGGCCCGTCTAGTCAACACGATATTTTCCTGCTGTAACTATTCAAACCTTAATCAGTCCTTGGTCTGTCTTCGGGAGCCGTATGCATGGTTAAATTCGCTTACTATATAAACCTCTACCACTTCTACTGAGAGGCTGTTCCACTTACTTTACTGAGAGGGTGGAAGATATCACCTTACATTCCATCTAATCCTCTACTTTTAGATTATGGCCTCTTGTAACGTTTCTGGATTGCGATACTACCGGTATTAAACTGTTCACGGGATTATTGGGCTCTTCACAGAGCAACGTCGGCCTATTTAGGGTTCATTCACTAAACGGTTTGTTGGATATCCAAATGAACCTTGTCAGCACGCCAGCTCGGCCCTCGAGTGAAGCCGGTGGGTTAAAACCACCACTCCTGACCTTATTGATGCATTAACTCCTTCCATTCCAGAAAGACAAAGCTGATTTTTTTGAAGTTTATTTTAAGGAGAAAAAAAAGCCGATTTTAAAGAGGACAAACATAATAATATTTTTCAGAACTAAACATTTTACAGTGTATGACAGAACATTACGGATGATATCCAAACACATGGAACGAAACGGGAGATCACCGAGAACGCCGTGTTTAATGACAATAAAATGTTTTATTGAAATTGCACTTGTACAGCGTTACTCGAAGGCAGACCAGAAAACTGACACTAATTAAACAAATGATTTCTTATCATTTACAGAAAAAACCCCAAAGTTTAGTAAAATTACCAGGAATCCCAAGATTTTACATATGTATTCTATGTACATCATTCCAATAACACCCACTAGCCGTTTCAACACCAATTAGAGGAATAAATGGTTAATATGCGTCATTACAGGCTTTATTGGACTTTTCCGTTCATCCCCCTTGAAACACCAGCGTCTTTATCAAAAGCGTCATAATTCGAGTCTCAGTATGTCTACAGGGGGTTAAATTAGCATCGGCTTACAAAGAAAAATATACATGTATATGTACATACAAACCCATGCATGAAATAGAACATAAAGCATCCGACACTCCTCTTCCCCCATCGTTTTGGGCAAAAATACAGTCTTGAAGGTTTCAGCTCCCTGACTTCGCTCTGCATTGTTAAGGCCGGTCCTAATGAGCTTCTCCTGTGGAAGGGCAGAGCTGGCCCTGCACAATGCATAGTAAAACCAGTGAATGGACTTTAAGGAATAGCTATAGGTTACGCAGGGCCAGCTCAGCCAATACTTCACCCCAAGTTCACTGGGGGTTGTTTCTTAGGGGTAGAGCAATCGAGGAGTTAAAATGCCCCCCCACCCATGCAAACTCTGGGTTAATAAATAAACACCGCAGTGTAAGATGATTCAATTTTGTTCCAGCCTTATCATACTTATAGAATTAACATTCTTTGTGCTTAAAATGGCTTAAAAAATATAAATTAAGAAAAAAAGCACATTAAGGGGCGGTGGCTGCATTAAAAAAAAAAAAAAAAATTCCCTAAAGTGATGGAAAAAAAGGAAAACGGACGAGCTACAAAAAACCCAAGCGCAGAGAGGATTAGCGGGTTGGCAGCACACGCTTCGCACACACGTGTACATGTATGAATGGCAGGTGCAAGCTTTGCTGGCAATAGAAATCCGTCGTGTTAACCCCCGGAAGGCCGGAATCTTCTGTCTCATCGCGTGAGGATCTGTCAAAACAATTAACCGAGAGAGGCTGGGCTTGGATGACTTATACACGGAATGCGGACTTTGATATGGGGATGGGTTGCTATAGGTACGCCGGTTAAACTGGCCCACCAATCACAGCACTGCTTTCCACGTTATTTCTGGTTTCTGGTGAGAAACAGGCTTACTGAGCATTAAAATGTACCCATTTATTGAGAAAAAAAAGTTGCTTTTCTGAGATATATAAACCAAAGGCTTCATCAAATCCTGGCTTCTTATAAAACAAGAAAAAAAATCCAAATCAAGGGGTCCATCTAAAGCGCCCCGCGATATAAAAACCCGACACCAATACGGGGTCCCGCGGAAGGATTAACGCGTCGCTGCCCTTTGCTAGTAATGGGACAGGGTAGGAAGCAACAGAACTGGCATCAACGCTCACAATATACACCCATCTGGTTAAAATGAAAATCAAAAATGTACAAATATTTTAGTTTTTTTTGTCATAAAAGTTTTATCATATATGTTATAGATAACTCCTTTGTTGAGATGTCTGGCAAATAAGTGTCATAATTATTAGATAAAAATATTAAATAGCGAATTGTCAAAAAAAAACCTAAAAATACATTAAGCCAGGGCAACCATCGACCCCATACTATATATAACTATATATATATATATATATATATATATAATTATGAGGGGCGGGGGGCACTGCTCATACCCAGCCAGCCAGGTGTCACAAGGCCCATCAACATTTCAGGTTTCAAACCTTTTAACCCCCTAACCCAAGGAGGGAAAGAAAACTTGCAGCAGTAAAGCTACTACCGCACCCCACACTGCCGGCTTAAGGCTATGAGAGCATGCGCAGCCGCTACTTTTATGCCTCCTTCTCAGAGCAAAACGAAAAAGCTAAACCCCCCCCGCAGAAAGTGCCTGTTTTACAGAGAAACGACTCGGCTAATGTGTGAAAGCCCCAGACGCAGGGGGCTTTTTTTTTTAATAAAGATATCCACAGGGGTAACTCGTTTGCACAGATGGGTCATGAAGAACTACAGAGACGATCCCATCCGATCAATGTGTGACCAGGGCCGGTGCGTGATCAAAACATTCTGTCCCCTCAATGCCTGTCGTCCGGTGCTCTTCTCAGGATCCTGATGACAGAGACCCCGCTGGTAATCACGGGGGACCCTGGCCACGTACCCCAGCTGCACAGCCCAAGAGCTAGCGATTACAGAGGTTTCCTTTTCCTTCCAGAGAACAGACGTGTCCTTCATCCACACGACATCCACCATTTACATGACCTTTTTTTCTTTTTTTTTTTGCTTTTATGTTATAGAAGGCGAAATGAATTAGTGAACACAAGGTTGGGGGGAGGATCATTAATAAACCCAAAACCCCTCTTAACGCCCCCCCCAAAATTAAAAAACCTCCCGCTGCCAGATCCGGGAAGCGAACCCGTCTCCCCTGTCTCTATAGTATGAAGAACTGGCACCGCCAATCAAACCGCAGCAAAGTGTCGCCGCCGGCAGCCGCAAGAAGGACAGACGGGGAGAAAACACTGAAGAGATTCAGCAAAGATGAGATTCGCCGACTGCCCGTTCCTCCCGGCCCAGCGCTCCGCTCGCTTTATCTCGTGTAGTACACTCTGTAGTAAACCGATTTTGACCGCCATAAGGAGTAGGAGTTATCGAATTTGAGAAGGTAGACCCCCCTGCCGGGGTACTGGTGGCTGCCGGCATACACTTCTTCATGACAATCACGTCTGTACACGGGGACAATCTCATCCACCTGAGGCTTGTTCGCATTCTTTTTGGCTTTTTCTTCGTTGTTTGGGTTTTCTGTTAGAATAATAAAAAAATAATAAAAAGGTTTTAGTTGTAATTAACATCCTATTAATAGAAACTGCACCAACTGTTCTGACCCCGCTGATTTTATGACCCTAACATGATCATTTTTCCCTTGGGGTATTCCCTAAAGCAGGGGTTGTCCAACCTGCGGCCCTCCAGCTGCTGCAAGACTACATCTCCCATCCTCCTCTGCCAGCCCCTTAGCTGAAAGAGCATTCTGGGAGATGTATTCCTGCAGCAGCTGGAGGGCCGCAGGTTGGACACCTCTGCCCTAAAGGGTTTTCAGTTAAAAGTATAATATCAGGGTGTCTTGATCCCCTAGACGGCAGCAAATCAAATAGAGAACGCTGTGAATTATGGCCATTAGAAACTCAAAAAAAAAGCGCATTGGGCTCTGAAGGTCTGCTGGGGAGACGGTTTCAGCTGTAACGCACTGGAATATGCAGGAGTATCGTGTACAGAACAAAGTATATTCCAGGCTCAGCCTCTGCGAAATCACTGGATGGAGTCAGACTACATACCGCGTTTTGCGGTACTAAACACACACTTTTATGGGGTATTCTCACTAAAGCACAATTTCAGATTTTGCATTAGGACCGACCCTTAAATAGGTATAAATGTATAGATCAAGAAGTGACAGCAATCTATCGATATCAATACACTCCCAGCTGAGGAGAGCTGCAGTGGGTGCATCACAATCAGGGTCTGCTCCATGCAGACACAGAATGCTGGTTTTTGTAACATTTTGGGGATGAAACACGAGGACCCAAGACATCATGCGAGACATAACACACCTAGCCATCACCGATGCTCGGCAACCCCCCAAAACCAACCAAGCACTCATTGGGGTTTTCTCTTAATGCATCGTGAAGTCATGAAGTGAAACTGTAACTCTTCTGCATAGACACAGGACCTATTCACATCAGCACAGATTCACCAGCCTTTACTACATAACTTCCTGATTTCACGTAATTAAACTTTGTACAACATTATATATATTTTAAAGTGACGGTACGCAAATATAAACCATTCCACATACTCTGCATCGGCAAGAAACCAATACCCACCTTCATCCTCCTCCTCGTCGTCGCTCGACTCGCTGACGTGCACGCTGACAGAAGTGTTTGGGGAGTCTGTCCATTCAAAATAAACCCCAAACCCAATGTCATAATTATCGGTGGCAAACTCCCAGAAAAGATAGGAGCCTTCCTCGTGCGTGGGGACCCGGACGGTGACCACTTCGCCTCTGCCCACGGTGATCACGGAGTCCGCGTCCTGACGGATCTTCTCTTTGAAGTCTTTTATCTGCGGCCGTGTCCACATGGAAGGAGCCGCTACGACCGGTGCGGACTCTACGAAGAGAGATCCTTTACTTATCACGTGATCTCTACCCTTAATTCAGAAACAAATTAAAAATACACACAATATCCTGTTGTACTGCGCAGTGGAATATGATGGCGCTATATAAATACTAATGTAAACGCTTTTATTTTAATTAAAAACTTGCCAGATCTGTGCTGCTTTTGGAATTACAGTCCTGGATTCTCTCTCACAGACTGAACATTAAAAACACCACAAGCCCCGAATTCATTAATCAGACACAAACCTTTCGGCCCGTTTTCAAGAATATCATCCAGGGCGTCTGTGCCCACATCTGTTTCAGTGCTGTCCATGGGGCCGTGACTCTGTCCGTTGATGGACGGGGTCTCTCCAGATGCGGAGATGTTTCCAGCTTTCAGCTTGGAGGGAGAGTTGACGGGAGACCCGCTTCCGGCAGCCATGATTTCTTGTTGCTTCTGTAGGGCTGCCTGTAGCAAAAAAAACAATCATTTGTAGGACACAGGAATGGTAAATCATCTCCAAACCCCAACAGTTAGCCGCATCCGCAGCTCTGTAGCCCTCAAATGGGAAAACAAATCAGTCCCAAAAATGGAATTATAACTGGAAACAACGCAACTAAAATTAGCAATGCCCTGCTTATGTTTTGTTAAAAGGTCAGGTCTATTTTTTCCCTTCATGTCAAACCTACCAGCCTCTCGTGCTCTGCAGAGTCTGTAGCACCTGCGCGAAACGCCCTGCCCTGATCTTGATGGCACATTAGCCTGTTGAGTAGGCTCCTGCCCTAGTTAGCATGAGTGCTCGCTCAGGGGAGTACCTGTTGCTGGGCCAGCTGCACCTGATACAGCTGCTGCATGTACTGCTGGTAGTGCTGCTCCTGCAGCTGTCGGATGAGGATCTGCTGCTGCTCGAAGTTCCCCGGGTACTGCTGGGCCGCGTACTGCTGGAACTGCACCGCCGTCTGCGAGTTCAAAGCCGCCATTATCTGCTGCCTGCAGGAACACAAGCGGCAACGGACATGAAGAACGCTTTACGCACGATTCATTCTTTAAAAGGAAGCAGGGCACGTGCTTTATGCTTTGGAGACATTTAATTTAAGGTTCGCTCCTTTCTTCTTACCCCACTTACCCCAAACGCCTGAACCAACCAACCAACCAACCAACCAACCAACAACAATCAGCAACCTTATAACAGAGATATGATGTCCTGCATGATTATTCCTCCACATATATATATATATTCCATATGTAAACACGACTTTAAAAACGGTCACTTTAAGGATGTACTAGATACAGAAACCCTTCTCATGAAGTACGAATAGCCTTACTCCGCATCCCTGGACCGATGCACGGGGCCGGAATAAACCTGGAAGTAATAATTACTTTTGCTGCTCCATGCGGAACCTCTCCTCTTCGGCCCGTAACCGCTCCTCTTCCTCTCGCCTCAGTCTCTCCTGCTCTTCTCGTCTTCGCTTCTCCTCCTCCCTCTGCAGGCGTTGCTGCTCCTCTTCCTCTCGTCTCCTTTGCTCCTCTTCCTCTCTCCTGTTTTTCGAAGACCGAAAAGATAAGTCAAGGCTTAAGAGACCGCAACACGACCGCAATACGAAAACACGAAGCAAAGCGGTTTCTGACGCGGAAGACGGCTCGTCCTCCAAGCAGTCTGCCTTTAATTAAACGGGAACAAAGGGTTAAATCTGTAAAATGGCTATACATTATGTATGAATAGAAAATATTAAAGCAGATTCTGAACGGATTAGGTGATTCTTATTCACGGATATCTCTGTATAGGGCATGCTGTCCGCGTTTATTGTATTTAGCTGGCAGGTTACCGCTTGCGCTCTTGCTCCTCTTTCTCTATCTTATGCGAAGTGACGTATGTCGAGAAGAGGTGACAGCATCTGTTAAGCAGCGTTACAAACTCCGCCATGGCCTCCAGCTTGTCCATGTTCCCCAGGGCGGCCCACTCCCTCCTAAAAAGAGGAAAAAAAAAATAGATTTTTATCCTAAAGCTACATGCGAAGAGCATTTGCAAAGTGGTGCTGATTCAAACCTTTTTTTTTTTCGCATTTAGTAAATAAGCGCGTCTGCCTTTAACCGCGGCGAGCGCCGAACTCACCTCTACATTAACCTGGTTATTGAAAAGTGCGGCTACCTGGCAGCCTCATGGTTAGGAAGGAACCAGGGCAGCGGCAATGAAGGTGCGGGACTATGAATCCCGAGTCACGGTCACAATAGATACTGATCCCCTTCCAACACAGGGCAGCCCACATAATGGGTTAATAAAGAAGACACCCAGAAACGTGCATACAACACTATTGATGCACGGATAGCGTCTGGGGGGGGCGGTGGGGGAAGGGCTCGCTGGCCTGTAGGCATTATCTAGTGACCTAGCAGGCACTCAATTTCATTTGGTGATTTGGCGACAAGCAAAGAAGTTTAACCTTCATGATAGCCTCTGTCTGCCCCCCCCCCCGTGGCACGCAGGAGATAACGGAGCCCACCGAACTATTCTTACCTTCTGTCATTGCCCAGAACATCAAAGAACCCGACTTCAGGACAGGTATCTGGGTTGTAAGGACCCAGCAGGACCTGCTTGTGCAGCGCCACCAGCTTGAGCTTCTCTTCATACGTCGGGTGAAACGCTTTCCCGTCCTTTTCTATATATATATAAAAAAACACAATCATCAAACACCTTCCCCACGGGTCATACCATAACTTTGCTTTGTGTTAAAGTAGAACGGCATTTAACACGGCAGCGACGGACGGGCCCCTTCATCGAGACTTCAATACATGCCCCAAAAGCAAACATACGAGGGTGTGACAATTAAGTATAACCCCCCCAAAACAAATCTGGGGGTCTGTGGATCTGGGTACCCGCATCGGGTCAGAGTACCAGAGATTAGATGTTCTCAGTAGGGAATTGTTAAATGTTGCAGGCGAAGAATCAACGCTGGGTCCGGGGAACAAAAAACGTCACCAAAACAGTTAAAAAGTCTGAAATAACAGATTTACTTTATTCATCTGTTCTCAAGCAACACATTACTGCTCCCCAAACTAATAGCAAGCACGGGGGGGGGGGGGTACGATGCGGGTTTAACCAGCCTTCCTCATTCTCCTATTTTAAGAAGTCGATGTAACGCTCAACAACAAGGTCTCAACGACCTTTATTTACAAACTGTAACAAAACGCTGCCCGATTGGTGTAATTTGGCACGTAATGAATTATGCAGGATGTTCGGTACGAGAAACACCCATAAAATAATCACGAAGAGCGACGCATGAATACGAGGCTTGAAATAAGATCCCCTCGCGCTCCCTGCCACGGAAGGAGAATCTCGCAGCCAGAGCGACATCATCATGACATCATCATGACATCAGAGCGACGACGAGAGCGATTCCCATCGGCACACAGCTGCACTATAAGTTTATGGACAATGCTGGAGCGCAAAGAGAGCGTTCTACACAGAACGATGGGGCAAACGGCGCAAGCCATCCGGATTTACCCCTAGAAAAATATGCTTGTTTCAAATGAGTGGTAATGGTATGAGTTGGGGGTGTAAGGGGGAGGAACAATTCACATCCAGGAAGGGGAAAACCCATGTGAAAAAGGAGGAAATAAAGACCGGGAGAATATAGGCAGGGGGTACGGGCAGGACAGAGGCCAGAGGGGAAGGGAGGGCAGGACAGAGGCCAGAGGGGAAGGGAGGGCAGGACAGAGGCCAGAGGGGAAGGGAGGGCAGGACAGAGGCCAGAGGGGAAGGGAGGGCAGGACAGAGGCCAGAGGGGAAGGGAGGGCAGGACAGAGGCCAGAGGGGAAGGGAGGGCAGGACAGAGGCCAGAGGGGAAGGGAGGGCAGGACAGAGGCCAGAGAGGAGGGACATTGTGCATTGCAAAAGCGAGAGAGGTAGGTTAGGGACAGCAGCAAGTGTGCATTTGACAGCTAAGCATGAAGGTGCAGTACAGAGACGCAGCAAGACTTGTGGTTCTGTATAATTTGTGAAGATAAAAGACATCTCTCCAGCCTGCCCGGGGATAAAAACAACTGCTGCAATAAATACATCATATTTAACCATTTCATAGCTTCACTAAACACGGGAGGTGTTTAATCCTCAGTAATGAGGTGCAGTCACATGGAGACAGCAGATGATCTGCACCGGCCCAGCGCATGCTCGGCATTCAGTAACTAGAAATCAGCCGCCGCTTAACAATGAACTCGTTTAAGACCCCTTATATACCACGGATTCTTCCTAAAGACTCCTCGTCCGTGGTTAGTACAGAAATACACTGTATACGGCGAGCTTCCGGTCCATGTATAGCTCGGATGACCCTGTATAAAACAGACTTAAAATCTGAAGTATCCTGCAAGTCCCCTCCGCGACTGAGACACACACACACACACTACAGCGACTGAGCCACACACACACACTACAGCGACTGAGCTACACACACACACACTACAGCAACTGAGCCACACACACACACACACACACTACAGCGACTGAGCCACACACACACACACACTACAGCGACTGAGCTACACACACAACACTACAGCAACTGAGCCACACACACACACACACTACAGCGGCTGAGCTACACACACACACACACTACAGCGGCTGAGCTACACACACACACTACAGCGACTGAGCTACACACACAACACTACAGCAACTGAGCCACACACACACACACTACAGCGACTGAGCTACACACACACAACACTACAGCAACTGAGCTACACACACACAACACTACAGCAACTGAGCCACACACACACACACACACACTACAGCGGCTGAGCTACACACACACACACTACAGCGACTGAGCTACACACACACACACACTACAGCGGCTGAGCTACACACACACACACACTACAGCGACTGAGCTACACACACAACACTACAGCAACTGAGCCACACACACACACACACTACAGCGGCTGAGCTACACACACACACTACAGCGGCTGAGCTACACACACACACTACAGCGGCTGAGCTACACACACACACACACACTACAGCGACTGAGCTACACACACACACACACTACAGCGACTGAGCTACACACACAACACTACAGCAACTGAGCCACACACACACACACACTACAGCGGCTGAGCTACACACACACACACTACAGCGGCTGAGCTACACACACACACACTACAGCGGCTGAGCTACACACACACTACAGCGGCTGAGCTACACACACACTACAGCGGCTGAGCTACACACACACTACAGCGGCTGAGCTACACACACACACACACACTACAGCGGCTGAGCTACACACACACACACACACTACAGCGACTGAGCTACACACACACACAACACTACAGCGACTGAGCCACACACACACACACACACACACTACAGCGGCTGAGCTACACACACACACACACTACAGCGACTGAGCTACACACACACACTACAGCGACTGAGCTACACACACACACACACACTACAGCGACTGAGCTACACACACACTACAGCGACTGAGCTACACACACACTACAGCGACTGAGCTACACACACACACACACTACAGCGACTGAGCTACAAACACACACTACAGCGAGTAAACTATACATTACACAGATTAAATTATACATCACAGCGACAGCTACATTACTTCTTAAGGAAAACCAGAAAAAAAGGGTGGTTTCTAAAACGGTAAATCCCTATTTCAAATTCAGGCTCAGAGCGTCAAGTTATAAGACACCAATAAACTCCGATCCGAACAGGCAAACCGTACCTGAGCAAAGGTTTCTAGTACCAGATTATCAGAGCCCAACGTACACAGTTGAAGAATTTAAGAACCAAACTCTTAGGAGTGAGGAAAGGATGAGCCGTAGAGATTATTTAAAACGCTTATTTCCCACCTACTCCTTTACATTTAACACGTTTAGAAGTGGTGCCCAGACCCGGAGCAGACACCATCCAGCAAGGTATAACGTTTGGTATAAACATTGGCTAGCCTGAATCAAGATCAATATATACATTACCGTTCTAAAGTGTGAGGTCATCCATCTGTTTTTCATGGATAACAAGGACATTTTGGGCTGGAACATAATCGCAAAAGGGATTTCTAACCATCAATCATCCTTTTAAACAAACTTGGATCAGTGAACAAATCGTGCCATTGGAACACAGGAGTGATGGGAGTGATACAGGGCCATTGGAACACAGGAGTGATGGGAGTGATACAGGGCCATTGGAACACAGGAGTGATGGGAGTGATAAAGGGCCATTGGAACACAGGAGTGATGGGAGTGATAATGGGCCATTGGAACACAGGAGTGATGGGAGTGATAAAGGGCCATTGGAACACAGGAGTGATGGGAGTGATAAAGGGCCTCTGTAGGCCTATCAAGATATTCCATTAAAAATAATTCCCAGCTTAAATAGTCATTTTCCCTGTCTGTGCTGGATTTCGGATCCATTTCTTGTTGTTTTCATACAAAAAATCTACTTTTTCATAATAAAAAAAACTTTTATAGACCCCAAACTTTTGACCGTAGTATACAATGTGTCATACTTATGCATATTAGGTGAACACACACACACACACACCAGGATGCTATGGCGAGACAAAATTGTATATCACACACAAGTGTAACACATACGGAAGATGCAGGCATCACGTTTTCTTTAGTTACTAGTTTGATAAGAATTTTACACACAACCCAGATTTCTTAGAGGATGCATTATTTAAATGGGAAAATGTACGTAGACTTTAGGAGCCAGAGATACAATTAGAGGAGCCAGGAAAGAACGTATTCATAGAACTAAATATAAAAGCGCACTCGGGATCCATCGATTCCCAAATCTTGGGGTTCCAAGATGATGAATTCACGCGTATAGCGGTCAAGGCCAATGGCTTCTATTGTCTATCATGGAAGATCGCAGCAAAGGACCCGCAATTAACTGTAACTTCAAATAAAACCCAATTCATCTCCCGCTGTGACGGACAAACCAACCGGCGCATGCACCATTATTATAGATGGAACAGAACCTACTGCAATAGGGAGCGATAACATAGAAACTCTACGGAGAAGAACAAATCCGGAAACACGAGCTCTACGGGGAGAAGTCCCGACGACATCATTTTCTGTTTGCGGGAAAAAAAACGTTCCGATGAACACGGAAACCGCAGCGCTTTATTTTATTTTCTCCTCAACGAGGTGGACAAAGTGTACAATTGGAATGAGGATGAAGACGCGAGGGACGCGGCGTGATGACATAGCGAGGGGCGCGGCGGGATGTCATAGCGAGGGGCGCGGCGGGATGACATAGCGAGGGGCGCGGCGTGATGACATAGCGAGGGGCGCGGCGTGATGACATAGCGAGGGGCGCGGCGTGATGACATAGCGAGGGGCGCGGCGTGATGACATAGCGAGGGGCGCGGCGTGATGACATAGCGAGGGGCGCGGCGTGATGACATAGCGAGGGGCGCGGCGTGATGACATAGCGAGGGGCGCGGCGTGATGACATAGCGAGGGGCGCGGCGTGATGACATAGCGAGGGGCGCGGCGTGATGACATAGCGAGGGGCGCGGCGTGATGACATAGCGAGGGGCGCGGCGTGATGACATAGCGAGGGGCGCGGCGTGATGACATAGCGAGGGGCGCGGCGTGATGACATAGCGAGGGGCGCGGCGTGATGACATAGCGAGGGGCGCGGCGTGATGACATAGCGAGGGGCGCGGCGTGATGACATAGCGAGGGGCGCGGCGTGATGACATAGCGAGGGGCGCGGCGGGATGTCATAGCGAGGAGCGCGGCGGGATGATATAGCGAGGAGCGCGGCGGGATGATATAGCGAGGAACGCGGCGGGATGACATAGCGAGGAACGCGGCGGGATGACATAGCGAGGAACGCGGCGGGATGACATAGCGAGGAGCGCGGCGGGATGACATAGCGAGGAGCGCGGCGGGATGACATAGCGAGGAGCGCGGCGGGATGACATAGCGAGGAGCGCGGCGTGATGACATAGCGAGGAACGCGGCGTGATGACATAGCGAGGAACGCGGCGTGATGACATAGCGAGGAACGCGGCGTGATGACATAGCGAGGAACGCGGCGTGATGACATAGCGAGGAACGCGGCGGGATGACATAGCGAGGAACGCGGCGGGATGACATAGCGAGGAACGCGGCGGGATGACATAGCGAGGAACGCGGCGGGATGACATAGCGAGGAACGCGGCGGGATGACATAGCGAGGAACGCGGCGGGATGATATAGCGAGGAACGCGGCGGGATGATATAGCGAGGAGCGCGGCGGGATGATATAGCGAGGGACGCGGCGTGATGATATAGCGAGGGGCGCGGCGTGATGACATAGCGAGGAACGCGGCGGGATGACATAGCGAGGAGCGCGGCGGGATGACATAGCGAGGAACGCGGCGTGATGATATAGCGAGGAACGCGGCGTGATGATATAGCGAGGAACGCGGCGTGATGTCATAGCGAGGAACGCGGCGTGATGTCATAGCGAGGAACGCGGCGTGATGACATAGCGACGACCCACTGAAACAACAAAGCACAGACCCGACCGGCTGGGTTGAAACTGGGGCCAGTGGGCCGTATGCGTTAATATGGCACGGGCACCTATCGGTGAGGCTAAGGTGGGCACACCTGTAAAGGAGGAGTTTAGGATCTGTGTACGAAGGCATTATTGTTCCAGAGGCAAGAAGGCACTGCTATTTAAACCATGCATGCGCAGGGGCGCTACAGAATCCCCCCCCCCCCCCCCTGTATTTTCAAAAGGAGAAATGTGAAACTTTAAAATGGTTTTGCTTTTTAGAATCTCTTCATAAGAGAGATTGCAGATCGATTAAAGAGCGGAACGTTTATTGCAATCACACGGGGGAACGTAACAGTGGTTGGAAGTTAATCCAAGGCAACCGTAAAGAAACCACCTAGAAGAGACAAAACATCCATTGTCATACGAAGGTAACGACGGACAACAGGGGGTGGAGAAAAGCAACCTGTATCCATGACCCGGGGCAGCTGAGCGCGGGGTAAAGGGATCCGGTAAGCAGCTACCTCCATGTCATTTAGGACGGGACATAAAGCATCCCAGAAACGAGCAACTGAGGAAACTTCTGATCACGTCAAGAAAGCTACAGAAGGAGCCTCCCGCCCCGTGACATTTCGGGGAGACGTGGGAACGCGACCTGCGCCCCATATCCTAATGGGGATTGCCCTGCGCCCCATTCCAGAGAAGGATACGTAACTCCTTCCATGTAATTTATAGAGATGTAGGGTAACGGCAGGTACCAAACGTCATTGTGGGGGAGTGACAGGAGACACCTGTGCCCAGGTCATTTAGGAGGTGTGGTTGGGGCATCGAGAAACTCCCAGCACAGGATACAGAGGCACCCCGACCTACCCCTCAGCATCGCACAGTCCGCCCTCCTGCCCTGACAGCCCCACAATCCGCACAGCGTTACCTTTGAAGAATTTGAGGGCCAGTCCATACAGCTCTTCCAGGCTGAAGCCCCAGCGCTGCTCCATGGTCAGGGCCTGGCTCTCCTCTTCCTCGGGTTCACGACTCATAGCTACCACCTCCCCGATCGCTGGACGAGCCAGCTCCTCCGGATCAGGAGTCAGTGTCAGGCCGTCTATCGATACCTCTAGGCGCTCTGCGCTGCTCACCACCGCCATCCTCCTCCTCACACAGCGCCGGCCACGTCCCGACTTCCGGTTCCACGGAACCTCTGACGCGCAGACGCATGCATCACATCCGTCCAGAGGCGGTAGGGGGAGAGCTGGCAGAGAGGGCGGGACTAGGCGAGTGCGCGAATCTGTTTCGTTGACGCGGAATGCGCGTTCCTGTCTGAGTCTATGTGTGACAGGATTGGACAGGACAGGGCGATTGGCTTCGGGCTGCGAATAACTGCCTTGGAGACGAATAAAGCTCTGTTTTACCTCAGAGAGGCGCTGATTACCTTCTCCCCACCAGCCTTACACAGACTGCCTTAACCAATCACAAACAATTAGCAATTTATCACTAGGGGAGACAATACTTATTGGGGAGAGATAATCTGCAGACACTGAGAAGTTAAGGCTGGTTTAAAGGTATATAAATAACAGCGCTTATTAAAGGGTATATATATATATATATGCATATATATGTTATTTTAATCTGTAAACGCCCCTTACATGTATTTAGGACTGTAAAGTGTATGGTTTGAGAAAAGTGACAGATCTGCTTTAATCCTAACAATAATAAAATGCGACTGTTGCCCTTTGAAGGCATGTTGTATGCGACATCATGCGTGTGCAATATGCGCTTGGCAAAAGAGGTCCAGGTTCCCAACCACGTATCTCACACGTGATGGCACACGTGGGTCTCTTCTTTTTGGTACAATCATCCGAGCCAACCGGCAGCCTTCTTACTCACTCCAGGCGGGAGTCTTGTGCCCCTTACTGATAATGGTGGAGGCTTCCTCTGTGGAGAGGAGAGTGCTGCTGATCGGTCACCGGCTGATGTGTAAACTGCACATAATTACCGCCGAAACAAGAGAAACTACTCTATTGAGCTGGATTCACCCTCCCACTATATCAGGATAATGCCAGTTAAACTGGCTCAATGACGTAAGTGCTAAATGCCAGTTAATTTGCCTTTAGGGGGTTATCAATCAATTATATTCAGAAGTGTATTACTTTGAAGGTAAGTGGGCATTTGCCGTTAATTTAGCTTTAAAAAGCCATTAACGAGCTCTTCTGTTCTGAAACAGTGCGATGACATACGGAATTACTCACGGTTACCCAAGTCTGTCTTATTATAGAGATTAAGTAGATTTTAGTCTGTGATTTTAGGATGATGCCCAATACATTACTGTGTGGTACAGCACCGGGTTCCTTTCCAACTATTCAAAGTGGAAGATGTGTTTATTTTTCTGTGGAAAGGCAAGGATTGGGACAACTGAAGCCAAACCATTGGGCATAATTTGGCAGGGTCCTCCAACATGTGAAACACTGCCACGGTCATTACTGAGAGGGTCACCAAATTCAGCTATTTATCTGTAGCTATAGTTTTGGATTTTTTGGAGGTTTAACCCCTGAGTCGCAGTTGAAATCAGTGAGGACATAACTCGGGAAAAGTGTAAAGTGCTGTGAATTCACCCAACGTCTTCCACTGGCTATAAACTGATTGGACTCGGGTCCCAAAATGCATCTAGACCAGTTTAAAGTGTAGCAATTCAGAAGTTTTAATGGTTTAGTTAAATTACAGCCTCATAAAGCCTGAGACATTTTGTCTACAGATTGTGGTCTGCAGATTGTTTTAGACATTAGTACGGCTAGAGCTAGAGTCAACGGGACGAGCTGGTATTAAAAACATTCAACAATAGTGTACTTGTTTCATGATAGCTCGATCTTGAGGATACAGGGTTAAAATAATTTTATTTCATTGGGTCTGTTAAATTAGGCCAGTGTATATTAGAAAGGGACCAGGAGAGTGGAAATTCCCACCAATCCAGTTTTTTTTTTAATAGAATATATACCGGTGCAAAATGTAGTAAAGCATCCTCGGGTAACTTTGGGTGGCTGATCCACTAAACAAATGTATCTTAACTGTTTTAGAAGACAGTTTGCTGTGTGTTCTGCTGTGAACCTATAAAGAAAGAAAGTTTTATACGAGACAATTAGGCCAAGTAATCAATTGCTGTGCTACAGCACGTTTTTAGACAACATAACCAGATAGTGGTTACAAAAGTAAATCTTGGCAACACAAAAAAGTTATTTCTAACGTCCCTTTACATGCCAACAGCGGGGAATACCTCCAGAAGGCAGCAGGACGTCGAACGGGAGCTGGGATCCAGATACAGCGATACGGAATGGTCTCAGCAACTAATGACGAGAAATGATTTCATTCAAAGATCTATGAGAAACCAGGTATGTGATTCCCTAAAATAATGGCCCCTTTTTTCAGTTTTGAAAACGGACCTTCTAGGTAAAGAATAAAGATGTTTAATAATTTTTCTAATTTAAATTACAAATAGGAGAATTTAACTTGTGGCTAATAAGGTTGATACTGCATTGTTACTGGCTGGCACGGCTGTCATTAACACATCCATAGTCAAATATATACATATAGAAGGGGTATGGATTCCAAAATGCATCATCCGAAGTCCAATGATACCGGGCTCAGGCCTGGAAATAAGAGATGCTGAGGAAGGTAGGATGGATTAGTACTTGAAAGTTATTAATGACATGCTAAGGAATCGAAGGACAACAGTAATAACGGTTGAACGCTGAGTAGCGGGTGTTATTTCAAAATCTATAATTTGCTTATTATGGAAAAATAGAAACCTTTAGTAGGGTATACTATCACATGAATTAAGTTACATTGGGGCCACATAAAGTGGATTACTTAAAATCCATTTTTGGGGACATTTCTGTCTCCATAAATTACAATACACAATCTGTGTATGACGTCTTAAAAGCAGAAGCTCTGTTGTGAGGTCATAGCCATGTAGAGCGATCTGTGAACAATGGTACCTGTAGTTATACAACATGAAGGAAACAATAACAAAAAAAAAATGTAGGTGTTTCTCAAATTTATTCAGATTTTATGATGTTAATTGGAAACCACCGATCTTGATACACTTGGCCAGGGCTCCGTCCATCCTTCAGGCCATCCAGTCTGGGGTGACGAAGGAAAAGCCAGAGGGACTCTGGCTGCCCGATGAAGAGGACGTGCAAGATGCAGAGGACATGTCACATGAAGAGGACATGTCACATGAAGAGTCCTCTGTGGTGTCCAAAACTAATGGAATCTCCTGCAAGCAGAGATTTGGTGTTGGTGGCTGGTACGGGGGAGTTGAACGGCGGCTCTCTATATCCTCCCACCCAATGTTCTGGAAGAATGGATGCCGCCTAATACATCCTGCGGTCGAGAGGCGATACTGAGGATCTTTCCTCAAAAGATGCTTCAAGATGTCACCAGCTTCTTCAGAGAGCAGTTTGATATACCGAGGTCTTTCATGTAGAATGGAATAGATTATAAAGAATGGTAAAGACCCGTTAAGCATCTGGAATAGAATCACCCCAAAGGACCACCAGTCCACAGCAACACCGTATGTTTTGTTCTCATGTATTTCCGGGGCCATGTACAGGAACGTTCCACATTCTCCTTCTGCTTCTGCTGTTCCAAAAATGCCTTCTGCAACAAGACCGAAATCGCAGATCTTCGCATGGCCCTCTCCGTCAAGCAAGATGTTGTCCGGCTTCAGGTCTCGATGTATAACGCCCCGAGAGTGGAGGAACTGGATGCCACAGATGATTTCAGCTGAATAAAATGCAGCTGTGGCCTCGGCGAGACAGCCCACCCTCTTCATATATGACTGAAGGCTTCCACCAGCCATATACTCCATCACAAATGATACGCAGGTCTCGGTTTGGAAGGCTGCATATCCGTGACACAGGAACGGGCTGCCTCGAGCCATCTCCAGGATCCTCCTCTCTTTAAGTAAGTCTTGGGGGTTTATGGCTTTCTTGCGGATGGCTTTGACCGCTACCATGGAATCTCTTCCAGGGACAGAAGCCAGCATGACCTTCCCAAACGCTCCTTCTCCCAGCTCTGAGTGGAAGGTGAAGCCGGAGAGCGTCATGGGGAGAAGGCTCCGAAATCTTTTCGCAGTAAGACTGCGTTCCTCCATACTCCTGCGTCTTTTCATGGGAACCTTTCCCCTCCTGCGCTCCTCCAGATGTTCCTCTGCTCTTTCTTTCTCCTGCTGCCTCAGATTCTGGCTGCTTTTCTCGCTGTATCTACACCGCTTCTTCTCATGTTCGGAGCTGCCTGTGCTGGTTCTGGGGCGTTTTGTTGTGTCTTTTGCCCTCACACACAGGCTGCTCTCCTCCCTCTCTTTAGGAGTACGTTTGGTCCTCTTCCTCGCTCTCCCTCTTTCTTCCTGAGTATTGCTACTCTCTTTCTTCTTTTTGAGGACAGGGACTCTACTGGCCAAGTGCTCCTTGTTCTGATCCGTACTCCTTTTTGCTGTGTTAGTGGAAGCTGTTTTCAGTCTTTTGAAAAACTTCCTCAGTTTTCTGGGGCAGCATCTCCCTACAATCCACCTCAGTCCATGGAGTAGACAGCAGTCCTCCATAGCTCTCCTTTTAAAAGGTTCTCCTTTTAAATCTCAACAATCTCTGATGTTGTTGGTAACAACACTTCAAGTCTGCTACGAATAGCTGCTTACAAGTGCCGGGCGCCCAACTACACTGAGGAAGCAGGTGAACGTTCTCCAGCTTTACAGTGATGACTGATGTCACAATTCACTGCTCACATAGTGAGGTCACAATGATGACTCTTCCGCTTTACTGCTTTATGGATGTAAATACCTTAGTGGATTCCTTTTAATTTATTGATGTTTGTATCTATCATATAAAATAACCAGGGTGTTAATGCTTGGTGAGTTTACGAAGCATCTGTCTGAAACGATAATTTGTTCATTTGAGAGTACCGAGTACTGCGTGATGACCAAACTACTTGTGCAAGCCTACACCGTACATCCCAACCATCCTGGATTTTGCAGGGCAGTCACAATTTTTAAACCTTAGATATTCAATCTCCTGTTTGTCGTGGCATTAAAAATGTGTTACGAGAATTACAGTAAAAGTTTTTTTTTGTTTTTTTTTACCACGTCTGTGGAGCTGCATATTAGCCATTTGTATGAGTTTTGTCTCTGTTATTTTACCAATGTACTTCAGAAGCACCCTGACTCCTTATCATACCGCCTGTGGGGAACCAGACAGTGTCTTAGAGGGACATTTTAGGTAAATGAGGAATTCGTCTTTTAGATATTAAGACTTTAGTGCCGCTGCCATAAATAATCAGCTCCTAGAACTACATGAGATAAACCCCACTTTTTTCAAGGCTAAACAGCCTTATTGTATATGCGGCCCGTGACGTATTCTGGCCGAGGCTCACAGTCCCGAGACACATTTCAATGTTTTACTCTTTATAATTTGGCGCTAATAAATAATATTTATTAGCATGAATATGGTTTAATATGAGACCTTGAAAGAATGTAATCTTTGGCCGTTACTCTGAAACTAATGGTTAAACATACATGCTTGAGTCTTTGTCACAAAGGGGTTAACTGCGAAACTGTGTTGCAGCACTGAAGAAAGGTGTGTTTTTATGTTGTATTGCCCCAAAAAGCATTTTTTTATCTGCAGTCCAGGGGCTCATATATGCTTTAGCACCCACTCACTCTAACACTGTACATTTTCACATACATATATACCCATTCTCTCTCCCGCTCCTCCTCCCCCCCGGGCACCACAAACCTAAGCTGCCAGATGGACCCCCTTACTTATTAAAATCTTGGGATGGAGGGCATATCTATATGTCTTAGTTACCAATTCTGATCGGTCAAATGAGAAAAAACAAGGATTGAGACTCCTCGGCATTAAAGGGACATCCCAGTACCAGTCCCAGTACCTCGTTTTTTTCCATCCTCAACTGGCCAAATCAACGTCAAATAAACTGAATTAGTCCTGGTGTTTTCCAAACTCGGGGCTAACCGGAGAAAGAAAGAAACATGTTCTCCGGTCTGACAGCCGCCTGCTAAAAATTAAGGAAACAATTTGAAAAACTCAGCTTTTGCGGTTTCAAAAGAAAAACCTACATCATGCTTTTTAGATGCTGTGAAGTATAGAGAAAGACATATAGAGAAGCTACTTCATTTTGATTTTCTTTTAATAAATGTATTGAAACTTTGAACGCTAGAAAGTTGCAATAATAATTTAAAATCTGGAAAAAGTTTCAGTTTTGCCTCCGGCAGCCGGTTGTAAGAGCGAAGAGAATTGCACAGAGAAGGATGATTCTTCATGGCAGGAGGGCAGCGGAGTCCAGCTCAGAGACCCCAACATCTGCCGTCTCCAGCCCGAGGAGACATCGTAGTGACCGCGCAGCCAAAAGGAATTCCCGGTTTCGGTAGACATTAACTGGAACGTTACTTACGAAAGTATACAAACGTAGGAAATCATTTTTTTGGTTACATCTTTACATTGAGTGATGTGTGCACACAACCTGTATTTTGTAGCTTTTGGGGAGGTGGAGCAGTCTGAGTTTGGTATTTGACTTGGCGCACCTAGTTGAGGTTGTGTAAAAGGGAACCAAGCTGGGTCTGATATGAGAACATGTAGGGCAACCACAATTTTTGGGGGGTTCCTACATGCTTGCTTTCCAGTATCCGTACCAAGCAAATCTTAGTAATTTTGAATTAGCCAATTAAGTCTAAACAAGACCTTAATCCCTCCGGCTCTTCAGGGTAAAACAAATTAACGCGTAATTAACTGATTAACTTTGTGAATCACTGAGCAATTACCCTGTAAATCATGTTTTGTCTCCGTGTAAAATGGATTTGGAAAACCCTGCTATCGGCATTGAAGACGGGAAACACTCGCATCAAAAAAATTACAAGGGAATTTACAAGTTTTACAAAAAACGTGGCCCCATTCGGCCCCACCAATCAACCGTTTCTCCTGCTGTAAAAACTCAAACCTTAATCAGTCGTTGGTCTCGTCTTAGATTCAGGAGCCGTATGTCTATCCCGCGCATGTTTAATACTCTCACTGTATTACCCTCTACCACTTCTGCTGGGGGGCTGTTCCATTTATTTTGGCTCTCGGTATCTCTTTGCATACAGGCACACAGCTGGGGATTAGCAGGAGGGGGTGATATGAGCTCAGATCTCTCTGCTCCTACCTGAATTCCAGGGGAAAAAGCCTAAAGGGGATGCAAAATGGTTTGGATCCCCAGAAATCTGGCAACTTTCAGCCCAGAGTGACAAACTAATTATAAAGTAGCCCAAAACACGCCTATCAAAGAAAGTCGAGGCGTACTATACAGGCCGGTAGTGACATTTGCAGAGAATATATAGAAACCCTATAGAAGGTGCAGAAAAAACATCAAGTGGCCTAAAAGTTTAGTAGTAGCAATTAATAATAGTTCAATAATAATAAAACACAATATTTTCTTTTACTTCCAGACTCCTAATATGAATTTGCCCCCCAACTTTGTGCACCAAGAATACTTTAAAGGGGAATGTGGGTAACTCACTACTAATTCTATTCTTATATAGAGATTTTATCAGGTTTTGTTTTCCAGAAGTCCAGTTGCTACAGAAGACAGATTTCGGGGTCCAAGTGCCAGAGCGAGGCAGCAGGGGGACACTGGGTGCCCAATCTTCTTCTGCTGGTGACATGCAGCCCCTTCCTTTCCTCCACGTCAGAAGCCAAAAGAAGCGTCGGATCTGATAGAATAAATTGTCAACTGTGGCTAAAAATCCAGGAACTCTCTGAAATGTAAACGTATGTGAGCTTTGAAAATCAGTGGCAATTTCTACCCTCTAAATGCAGTTTCATACCCCAGGTTTGTCTAAATATCCGGGGAATTCTGATCTCAGCCACACAGAGCTTTTATTTAGTTTTTTTGAGCAAATCTGTTATCGGTGAGTATAGGCATCACCAAAAGAGAATTATTATTTATTGTTTTATATAGCGCCATCATATTCCACGGTGCTGTACAATGGGAGAATTTTATATATATATATATTTAGTATTTGATCAATGGGGGGAAAAAGTCTTAACATACGGATCATGGATGTTAGATACCTATTGTTTTACTAATCCAGAAACTGTAAATGCCCCCAGAGGTAATTACCCCTCTTTAATTATCACATACACACTATAATCCTTATTTTAGTAACCCCATCACCCAAATCTCCAAATGGTATTTTAAACTATTTAGCAGATGTGCCAAAGAGGCTAAAATCTTCGTTAATCACCACTTGCCAGTCTCTTGGATTACATTTCTGTTTACGTTACAGGCTTTTTGGTACCGGTTTTATATATATATATAACACGCAGATCCAAGTGTTTAAGCCAAGCTTTACTTTAAGTGTGTCCCCCCAGACACCACCCCACAGGAGGTCCACGACTCCCACCCTCCCCAGACACCTACCTTTGTCTCTCTTGGCAAATGAATTATTGTTTTTGCAATTCTAATCCTTTCAGACACCAAATAACACATTATCTTATTTTTTATAATACACCCATTTACCCTCCCAGCCCCCGTCCCCTGACACAGAGTAATGACTTTTTTTTTCCATTTAATTCATTATGGAATGATATGCTGTTTAGATGTAAAGGCCTTAAAGTGATGTTAAAAAATACATTTTAAATAATTCATTTAATTTGTATATTTATTAATATTTAATTTTTGGAAAT
Source organism: Sceloporus occidentalis (assembly GCA_023333645.1). Lineage (NCBI taxonomy): Eukaryota > Metazoa > Chordata > Lepidosauria > Squamata > Phrynosomatidae > Sceloporus > Sceloporus occidentalis. The sequence goes on along the minus strand of JALMGF010000129.1, from coordinate 227,021 downwards.
TATTTGCCTTTGTTTTATACGACTCTAAATCTCACCGAATATTGTCAAATCTGTATTAATAATATATATTAATATAATTTCGCTTTTTTTTTTCTATTTATCAATCTATATTCCATCAGTCTCACTAAATGTAGTCAAATTTCAATTATCAAATATATTCAAATGTTCATTTCTCTTTCTTTCTTTCTTTCTTTCTTTCTTTCTTTCTTTCTTTCTTTCTTTCTTTCTTTCTTTCTTTCTTTCTCTTTCTGTTTTTCTCATATCATATAAATTAATACATCTTCTTTCTTTCTTATCTATCTAGATTCCCCTTCATCTCACTTAATAAACCCAAATGTGTATTAATCGCATATATTAATAAACCTTCTTCGCCAACGGAATTCCAGTCTTGTTTCTTTTTTACTAAATTAACGGAATCGAAAAAAAAAGGGGCATATCTGGTCATTGCATCACCTACATATGTATTTAAATAGAGCCTCTTGTCTGCGGAGAAGAATTGGGTTGTGCAGAGGGTAGGCGCTGATGACGTCATAAGTGTTAGACACTTCAACTTTTGCTCCAGAATGTGTATTCCAAAGTATTGTCTAAAAGTGCCTGCAGGAAGTCAGGTCTGTAATTTATAAAACCTAATATAATAGGATCTGACTGGCACCCTCTATAAACCCCTTTCACACCTTGTCTACACATTTTCACACCTTCTCACCATCCTGAGCCCTCCAAACCCCTATTAATAAGACGCAAGCTCATTTTTCATTCAGAGTTGAGATAACACAGACAGAGGAGTCCTGGTGACTACTTTGGTCAGGAAGATGGCTGAATTTGCTGAGGGAACCGAGGACTTCTACCCCAACTGCTTCTCGGATGCCAACCTGATGGGCTACAGTGGCTTAGAAGAACAAAGTCTGGACCATACCATAGCTCCAATGCAACAGGGGGATTTCCACCAGACCCACATCAAAGGTACACTCCACTGTGATCATTGTAATGTTAGAATGTGTGAGTAACAATTACTGTAAAATAACCAGGAAAGCTATAATATACTTTAAGCATATTTCCAGTTCCATGTATAATGGTTTGTTAGACCTTTAACTTATAAGTAGTCTTATCCCAATAGGTGGGAAAAAAACTATTTTAAGGTTAATTATGGACTAGTTCTTCACAAAATTCCGTCTGAAGTTATTATATAGTTTATAGCCAATTCAGGGCAGTTACCATGGTTACTGATTGGATGGAACTGCAGAATATTCCAGTTTGCCCAAGAAATATGCTTTTTTTAATAATCCTGATTGCCCATCCTTATCCAATCTCTTGGCCGAACTCTTTCTATACAATTTGCACATTGTTTTTAAAATGTGTTACAGTGTCCCACATATGTGTTACTTTGTTGTGCTTTTGTGTCAGTAGATGCTGTGCCATATATGTTACTTTGTAATCAGCACAGTTGGATCAACTCAAAGCCAACTGAGTATTGAACGGGCATCATTCTTGTTTCTTCGTAGAGGAGGCTCAGTCGCCTGTTCAGGCTTCGCTAGCCAAAAAGTGTAACAAGCGGAATAAGTCGGGCAAAGTCTCAATTTCTGGTGGTGTTGAGATAATGTCCCATCGTAGGAAGAGGACCGCGTATGCCAAGAACCAGCTGGATATTCTGGAGGAATTCTTTGAAACCAACAGGTACCCGAATATTCACCATCGAGAAGCCCTGGCAAAGCTCATTTGTATTCCTGAGTCCAGGATACAGGTAAGTTGCCCAATTTACCCCCCAGCTTTACTCCCTAGCCTCACAGCCAAAAGACCCATGTCTTAAAACTACCTCGAGCCACGTCTCCTGTCATTGCTGCCACAAACGTTTCATCCCCTGTGTAGCCACATCACACACTGCCACTCAGGGCTGTCAGGAGAAATTTCCGTGCCCAGTATGAACTTAGCATGCAGACCCCCAGCCTGTCGCAGCCCATCATGTTATTCCTTCAAGGTTCCCTCCATGTTCCACATTTAAATACATAGATATTTCACAAAGTACAGAAGTTTATTTCAAAGGAGAAAAAATGTTAGAATAAGAGGCCATAATTAAGAAAAAAAGTGTCAGAGGCTTAGACGTAATGTAAGAAAGTTTTACTTTACTGGCAGGGTGGGTGGTAGATAAGTGGAACTGCCTCCCAGCAGAGGGGGTAGATGCTAATACAGTGAGGGAATTTAAGCATGCATGGGATAGGAATATGGCTCCTGAATCTAAGACGAGACCAGCGACTGATTAAGGTTTGAGTCTTTACAGCAGGAAAATTGGGTAGACTAGACGGGTCAAATGGTTCTTAATTATCTGCTGTCACATTCTATTTGTTAAAAAAGCCACCCCTCTCCCCAAATTACAAAAAAGCCCCACTTCATCTCCCAGATCCATTTCTAATCAATTCATGACAGGTTGGACTGGAGCATTTACCAAAACACACAATCGAACACTCGTATGTAAATAGTGCTTTGACTTGGCCTCTTTTGCTGCTTGGATTGTAGGTTTGGTTCCAGAACAGGAGAGGAAAAGCCAGACGTGAATATGCGAAATCTGCCGGTATCCCAGCTGTTGGATTATGTTACCCCAATATCCGCCAACCTACTCAACGCACGTTCCCTTCGGGAACGGTGCCCTTCTTCTCAACATCTCACCAGCAGCATCTGGCTTCACTTCATCACCAGGAAGATCCACTTATTCACCCAGAGCAAAGTCAACTGAGTCCTGCTCAAGTCTATCCCAGAACAGCACAGAGAGAGCGGACTACGATCCAGCCGGAACCAGCCAGGGACTACCATCCGAATATGCCCATTATTACCCCAGGAGGGAACCGGCAGTACTTGTATAAATATCATGCGACCCCTCTCATGGGTTATAAGAAGACTATGAATATGAATGGACTTCAGGTGCCTAAACAACCCAACTTCCTGGCGGCAATTAGTCCCGTCCCACTCAAACAGGTCTCAACATCGAAGATGACGGAGGTTGTCCCACGAGTACCTTCCACCTCAGGCAACCATGGTGGGATGAACACTTTGAGTGCTGAGCGCCACTTCCAGGTGACCTCAATGCCTGGTGGATCTTATAGTCCAAGACCCCAGAGTCTCGGTAGTTTGTAAAGAATGTTGTGTGTCTATTGCAAAGAGGGTGAAAAAAACCCAGAACACATGACGTCAGGTGACCCAAAGCTTAATGCCAATGGGCAGCCAACCTTCAGCTTTAGTTTTTACAATATTTAATGTTTTTATGGCTTTACATGTGTCTCAGGAACGCTAGACATCATTTCAAAAGTAAAAGTCCATAAAAAATACCGCAAATTATGTTTATTGTGTTGAGGATTATAGTTGGTGTAATCCGGCATTATATAACTTTTCTATTGAAAATTGTATTTAAAAATAACTTTTTAATTTTTTTTTTGAATTGCGCAATTATAAGCGCAGGTCCAGATTTTATAGCACAATATTTCATTGATTGTATTCGGAGCGCCACTTATTAGGCAGGATACCCAAATATCCGCGCTTGAGACAAATTTTGGAATGATTGTATATCTGGATTTCACATGGTTCATTTTTGATAGTCGGACGGCACTAGATTGCTTTAGTGGCTCACATGGCTTTTATAATAAAAACACTTTGGCCACTAAAGCAATATGAAACTTTAATTTTATGTTTTGTGTGTGTTTTTTTTTTATATATATACATTTTCTGTATACATTTTCTGTATGCTGTTTAGAAAAAAAAGCTTGACAAATTCTTGTTTTATTAAACTTTGCTAAATTTAAATGTTTGGTTTTTTTTCTAATATTTTTTGCAATGTGACCAGTCTATATTATATTGTTATATTTTCTATTTATTTCAAACAAATCATTTTTTTTATATTTTTTTAATTAAAAGACATGTTTAATAGGACAACCACTGGCAGCTTGGCAAGGGTTGGCACCGAGGTCCTTGCCTGTTACTCAATTAGTGACTCCTGTGTGCTTCTGCATGTTGGGAACTTAATTGTAGGCAACTCTGGAAGATCAATCCGGTGAAATAGTAAAATGTACCCACTTTATGTCCATTATAATAGCCAAGAGACCAAGAGACCATCATCTACAACTAGAGGGTCAGAGTGCCGACACGGCTCACTCCTCCATGGTGTTAACGGGCCGAATGGAGAGATCCCCTTTATACCGACCTGCTAAACACTGGTTGTACAGAGAGTCTGATCGCTCCCTTTTATGGGGCAGAGGGGCTGTCATGCCCCCTGGACCCGCAGCCCTAGGCCAGAATACCCCACTGACTCCCCCTTCTGAATGCTCTTTTAAGGATAGGAAGGCAATTAAAGGAGAAGTGTAGCCTGAACACATTTTTTAGCATTCTTAACCTTCTTGATTAAGACTTGATTAAGACAAGAGTATGATGTATTTTGTGTAAAAGCCCCAAGGAAAACAACCCTTTAATGTAGATTTCTAACAAAACCCATCTTTTTTGAGAATAGATTAGATAGAGGACTCCTACTCAAATGGGCCCTGAAAGACCCCACGGTAATGGAAGGGATGGAAGGCTGGGTGTTACAGGGTAACGAGGACACCTAGGAAGACGTATCCCTGCCTTACTGTTGGCTGTTTACTGACATTTTGTTAATTGTTTTTTTTAAATATGTTTGATGCTTATTTAATACTATAAGCGTTTTGGAAGGGGTACAACAGGTCACCCATCTGCTTTATAACGTTCCTGTTTTACATCTCAACAGCACCACCTGATGCATTTATGCCTAATGGCTTCAGACTAATTTACATTTCACCACTGTATTAGCTTCTACCACTTCTGCTGGGAGGCTGTTCCATTTATCCACTACCCTTTCAGTAAATAAGATGCGATAAATCAAACCATCTTTATGTAGGACCAATGCATATCCTCCTTTGCATACCAGCGGCACTAGTGTTTTTCTGGGCATCCCTCCCTAACAAAAGCTAAGTAAACCAAAATACAGCAACGTAGCAACAGGGGAGAGCTTACTTAATAGGGAGAAATAATCATGTTCAGATGGCTGCTCCCATGGTATAGGCATAAAATGGACTTCAAAAACTCAATTAAAGGCATATTATATGCCCCCCACCTGAAGCCTTAACAACAAGTAATACATATTAAAGTGCATAGTACGTTCGTTAATTTCCAGAAAAATATATATATTGGCTGGAGTGTCCCTGTTTAGTTTCCATCAACATAGCTTCATATAAGTAATATATATGCATCAGAAACAGACCCAAGTGATGATTGTTTCAAAGGAGGGGAAATGTTAGAACAAGAGATCATAATCTAAAACTAGAGGGTCAGAGGCTTAGATGTAATGTAAAGAAGTTTTGCTTTACTGAGGGGTGGTAGATAAATGAAACAGTCACCCAGCAGAAGTGGTAGAGGTAAATACAGGAGAATTTAAACATGCATGGGATAGGCATAAGGCTCCAGAATGTAATATGAGACCGGGTACTGATGAAACCCTTTACACCCCTATAGACGTACATGTACATCTTAAAAAATACTTTTATGATGACCATTAGGACGTATATGTAAGTCAAGCCTTTTTTCAACAGCAGGGACATCTCCCTTTCTGCTGCACGTAACAGTCTGCTGTAAAAGCTCCTGGCGTGAAGACCGGTTTACTGTTACCATTTAAATGCCTGATCGTGCAATTGGTGTTCAGGAGTTCAGTAGTGACTCCGGGGGGGGGGGGGGGTTGTCTAGACCCTGCTGCAATCTCTGATCACACACACAAAGCAATGGAGCAATGCTTGCTGATCACTAAGAAAAATTATGTCATAGAGGGCCCAGTGATATCACCATGACATCGCTGGCATCCATAAGATCCTTAAGGCGATCTTTATCCATATTCCACTGGGAACAGTTATAAAAGAAACATTTGACATTTTTTTTTTTTAAATATTATATTATAAATATAAATAATATATACTATTAGTGTCCTAATATCATTCAGCTCTACCACTAGAACTAAAAACATATATAAAAAACACCTTTGCTACCCCCCAAAACCTTTAAGTCATTAGTATTAAAAATATTTTACCTCCGTTAATTCCCAAACAAATAGCAAAACCAAAGAAAAGTAAAAAAAAATCCTAAAAAGCCCCCACTACCAGTTATCATACATGATAGCAAATGGAGCCGATATATTGCAGGATCAGCAGTACGCGCATACGATTGTACCGCGACTGACGATCACCACGTGCACATGGGACGGGAATCCTGATCAATAAAACATTTATGGTTCTGGAATTTTAAAAAAATCCATAACGGTCAATGGAACGTTAATCTGTTACATCACCCATCAAACTACATCGGGTGGAGATAAGCAGTTCTGCAGAGTGTTTCACGCAGAGATACTCTGCAGCGTATGGGGAAGCAGGGAAACGAAATGTGTATTAAAGGCGCACTAATGGAAAAAAATGACTAGACTGTCCCTTTAAATGTTATGGACTCGCTCTGCTGACGCGTATCATTAAACGAGCCTTAGTACCCTTCCTTGGTGTTCATTTGCTGGGCTTTATTCTGGTGTGAGCCATTTGCCTTTGCACCTACCTTTGGTTTCCCCATTTGGCAGCTATAAAGACCTATGGGTGATTGCCAATGGGCTCCTGGGTGCCTAATACCAAAACTTTCCATTAAACCAATGATATGCCAATGGGGGGATTTAATAAATATACCCGATTGGGCTATTATGGTAGAATTAGCATCTGCCTCAATGCATTAAGGACATCTCGTGCTTTAAAAAAAATACTAATATATTATGTATTTAATAGTATTTTTATCATATATTTAATGTATTATTATTATTATTATATTAGGATTATTTTAAAAGCACAAGATGTCCTTCATGAATTGGGGCAGATTCTAATTGTACCCAACCTTTATTACAGGGGCAAATTTATTAACCCACCCATTGTCACAGTCTGGGCAAATCACTGGTTTCATGGAAAAGTGTGGGTTAAAATATGTAGCATTTATGTAAGATTGCTGTTAATTATTGTGCATTTATTTGATTCATTTATTTAGCACCAAATTATAGCCTATTTAGGGTTATACAGAACATTTTTACAAACATAAATGTAACTGGGAGCCTTCTGTACACAAGACTGGAAACTTCCACCCCAAAAAACCAACTCTCATTACTCTCAGCCAAGCATTTTGAGCTAATAGGTGAATGTCATGTTCAGACGTCTGGAGTGGTCCCCTATATGTGCCAGAAAACTTTTTAGGGGGTGTAAAAACCCCAAACACACAATCTAGTTCCCCCCAATACATAAATTGCCCTGCGCAGGTAGTCATCTGCCCTAGACATGGGATTTAATGCCCCCCCACACACACATCTCACTGCAGGTATGGTACAGACACTTTGGCACCTCCTTGGTGCCCCCTCTTCCTGTGTCCCCATTAACCCTTCACACTTCTATTCACTAATATAGCACCCAAACACACACTCCACTTCACCCCAATACACATTCAGCAGCCATCTGCCCCTAGACTGGGGATTTAATACCCCCCACACATCTCACTGTAGGTATGGTACAGACATTTTGGCACCTGCTTGGTGCCCCCTCTTCCTGTGTCCCCATTAACCCTTCACACCTCCATTAACTTGTAATTGCAGGAGGGGCAACCTTTTCATATGGGTCAGGAAGGCAGTTTGCAGACACGTGGCTTTTCCTTTCACCCCCTTTCACATGCTAATAAATACAACATAATCCTTTGATAAATGGCCATTTTAGGGCTTTTTTCAGACAAATAATGTTTTTCCACTGATCACCCTGTTGTTATTCACAAGAAGCTTATGTGTTTTAAATAAATAATTGTCAAAAGCATCAAAGGATTTCAAGTTCAAAGGAATAAAAAGGATATACAAATATACATTGGAATAGGTAACATTAATGTATAGAAATGATACATATTTCACCTAATCGGATAAAATGAAAAAAAACCCATGGTTTTATATCCCCCAAATGAAATAAATGTAATTATAAAATATTGCTAAGATAGAGTTTTGAGGATGTTTATAGCTTTTTTTTCTTTATTATTTATTTTCAATATTTTATTTTTCTTTATTTCACAAAGGAATAAAAAAAAATGACAAATATTCATAGCAATGTGTATGCGTACAAATGATACAGGTTTCACCTAAATATATACTATATATAATATCTATAAATATAGCTAGAAAGTTAATTATAAGAGATAATTTGTAGAATTATTATAACATTTAACATTATATATCAGGAAGCAGAGTCACCATGGATTGTATATCTGTAAAATCACACTTTTTCTTAATTTCGAACAAAGCAAAACTATAATTCGTTTGAAATGCTCAGAATGTATACATTAAAATATTTAAAATGATATTAGAAAAAGTCTAGAAGTTCAATTTTGAGCTTTTCCCTGCCAATAAATGAATTCATTAAAATTGCTAAAATTCTAAAAAAAATTGTATAATTTAATCAAAAATAATTGTTTCTAGAACTCCTGCTCTCACAATTTTTGAGTGATTAATTTGAAATTTTTCAGTTAAACTAAAATTCACAATTATTAACCTGTCCTATTAATTTTATCAGTGATGTGATAATAATTATCATTAATTATATAATTCTATTTGGTGCCATTATTATCATATTAGGATTTTGACTTGGACTAATAATTACTCAAATCAGGTTATTTTTAAACTTAAATCCTAATTCACCTGCAATAAAAGTTGCATTAGGTGCTCAGATGAATCATCTGATGTTAATTATTAACTATGTGTAACATATGCCCTGACTTTAAGGTGCTGTTCCACTTAGCTAAAACTTTAATATTAAGCAAATAAACGGGGTATCTGTCATTTTATTCATTTCCTTGAAGCAATAATCAGATTAAACAGCACAAACTATTAAGACCTATCAATGCCTGCTTTTGTATTACATGCCAATTAAATATTCCCCAAAAAAATCATGAAGAAAGCCAATTTTTTCACGATGACATAATTCTTTTTGGTAGGGTTTAAGGCATTCAGCAGTACTAGGAATGGTGCTTCTAATTTAGCTACTAAATTGTTACAAGCAGCAGAACACGTGGAACAGTAGGAAATGTTTAAAATAATTTAGCATCAATGTATTCATTATTTGCCATCATGTATCAATTATTGAATTATTAATATAGTTTATCTAATCAAATAATGCAGCAATAATTTATCATATGTAATTTATCCAATTAATATAGTAATAATGGATGTTAAATTATTCTAAATCTTTCTTACTGTTCCACATGTTCTGCTGATTTATATATATATATATATATATATATATATATATATATATATATATATATATATATATACATATTATTGGTAGGAATGTTCCTCTGTGCCCATGTAACACTTTATGTCTCGTTACAGGCTTGTGGCATCAATGTTTTCCTGCTGAGAAATGTATCAGCATCACAATAACAGGCACTGGCTTAAGCAAAAAAAGGAAAGGGTTAACAAATTAAGTGATTTGCTTGTTTTTTTTCTTTGAAGTAGTACTTAGATATCCTGTCTGGATATTATAGATTCCAAGAAAGGACTGCGAGTCTGCTTTATTGAAAAAAAATATATATAAAAAATATAGAAAAAAAGAAATATAGCAATTTATCTTGATCAGCTTGTTTTAATGTATCTGTTGGTGATACTGTGTATGTAACAGTGATTATATTCAATTAAATATTTAATATGCACTATATATTTGAAATGTTTGCTTATTTAACATAAAATAAAATAATTAAAAAAAATATATAAAATGGCATTTTCTCTTTATTTTTTAAAGAAAGAAAAATGAAAAAAAAAGTTTTTCTTTCTTAAAAACAAACAAACTGTTATTTTGTGTACAAAGGTGGTCTGGATTGAACAGTAGACTGAGGAAGGGGATTAAGTTGTAATGACATCATAGGGGATTAAAGGGGGCGCCTTATCCCTTGTTGCGAAATGTGTATTCCACGTGCTGTCTGGCAGCCCCTGCAGGAAGTGAAGTCTGCCTGACAGCCTCCATTATGATCTATTACTGTCTGCCCAACACCCTCTACAAGCCCTTTTCACACCTTGTCAATAACTCTTCACACCTTCTCACCATCTCCTGCCCTCCAAACCCCTATAATAAGGGTCAGACTCACTTTCCTCTCAGAAAGCACTCACCACACACAGGAGTCTAGATCACTGCCCTCACCAGGAGAGATGGCTGAATACATTGGGCAAAATCAGCCTTTTTACCCCACCTGCTTCTCAGATGCAGACTTCATGTGCTGCAGTGGCCTGGAGGACCACAGTCTGCATCACACCATGGATGACTTTCAGAAGATCAATGTGAAGGGTAAGTGGTGAAGCTGACTGGGGATACGTGTGGGACTCTAAGGGTTAAAGATCTATATTTTTAATTAATGATATCCATCACAATATACCTTAAATACTGAAGGAGTAAGATAATAATTTAGGTATTATTTAACACAAAATAATAATTTAAGCAGACGTTTTTTTTTAAATTAATAATTTTATTTAGTATATATACTGTGGTCTATAAGAGTTTTTATACATTGTTTTTTAATGCAAAATGTCTTATTATTACAGCTCAAACAGACCTTTCCAGCATGTGTGTTGGATCAGAGCAACAGTTGTTGGCCACAGTGGGAGAAGACCCTCCATATGTGAAAGGCTCCCACCGCAGGAAGAGGACAGCCTTTAACAAGAAACATCTGGATGTTTTGGAGGAATTCTTCCAGTCCAACATGTATCCGCACATCCACCACCGTGAACATTTGGCTAAACTACTTTGTCTTCCCGAGTCAAGGATACAGGTATGTGAAGTCATTATATACATTATGAAGTCATATCAGACATTATTTCCCTACCTAACACCAGATATGTGAGTTGTCCATGTGAAGGACATTCGTATCTTCTGACCATCCATGCTTCCAGTCCAAATAACTTCTTCTTCTGTTCTTCTGTAGCTCTACCATGTAATCATTTTTGAGGCCCCTTATAGTACCATATAGGACCATAAAGTACCAAGAGCTGCCCCCATGGATGGTGTTTTGCGTCCATATGATTGCATGTAGTTCTGTTTCTTATGGAAGGGTTTGACTATTGCTTGTTATTTCTGTTAAGGTACAAAACCTAAATCTGTATGTATTGGTGTTCCAGGTCTGGTTCCAGAACAGAAGAGCAAAAGCCAGAAGGGAGGGAGTGAAATTTACAAAGACCCCTGTTGGGGGACATTATTACCCCACTTTTCCAAGTGCCAACAAGAATGCCTACCCTAAGGCACCGGAATCAGCGCTAGATCGTTCAGTTGCTCAGGATGACCACATAGCCTTCCATCCTTCACAACAATGCGAAGTCCTCAGAGGATCCCAGCAAGATCTGCTTCACGGTTCTAGATCCATGACCTACCCTGGTTACTCCCTGAGGGTTCCCACACAGAATCACGTTATGTACCAAGCATCGCCCAACGACTATCACCTGAACGTGGTGTCCATGGGGTTCCAGCAGCACTTATATAGAGATACTCTCAGCAGAAAGTGTGTCCAGGGTCCTCGGCAGTCAAACTTCATGGTAGACTCAATCCCACCCAACGCGTCAATCGCACAAGAGATGAACATGACCACCGTGCCAACCGCAGGTCCAATGACCCATGAAGGGCTGCACCCCTTCACTACTCAAGGCTGGTTCCACGCGGCCCCCGTGCAGTACGACCCATACAACCCACTTTCTCCCATCTCCGATTCCGGCATCAGCGTCACCTCCACGGACTCAGAACGGATGGGAATGGAGTTTGCTTTTTTCACCCCGCACTCCGTATGGTAGAGACAAAGACGTCCTCCTACTTCGCCCGATAATGGATTTTCCGGGCTGAACTCAATATAAGGGGCATAAAACGAGAAGGAACATAAAGTTGGATGGTTAATGGTTTCATTGTATAAAATGTAGATAGTTCGCTATATATAACGCTAGTATTTATTCATATGATATATATATATTTATTTAACTTAATTTTTGCCATTTTGTGTAAATGTTTCCTTTGCTGAGCTTGGACAGTTACCGGTTGCACTAATAAAGATTAATGGCCCATATACCTGTGTTCCTTTTCTTACTATAACCTATGAGGTCATCAAAAGGATGTGTGACCTTATTGTAGCGCTTTCTATGTGCCTTGAGGTCAGGGCTGATAATAATGTGTGTGACTATTTATTTCAAGTATTAGTTTTGCTGATTTGATGTTTAACATTACTGTACTGAGAAGGTGGTGGATAAGTGGAACAGCCTCGCAGCAGAAGTGGTAGAGGTTAATACAGCGAGGGGATTTAAACATGCATGGGACAGACATACAGCTCCTGAAACTAAGACGAGACTGAAAGATTGACACAGAAACATGGGGTTAGGGGTCAGAGGCGGACATCTCAGGCCAAAAAACTTTAAAACAGTTAGAGACAGTAAAAGAAAATAGGACCCACGCTCATGCTTTATCCGCCAGGGAATAGATAGGTGCCACTGGCATACTCCATTGTAAAGCACCGTGGAATATGATAGTGACATATAGATCAATAAATAACCATAATCAGGGCCAGACCTGGGGTAATGAGGGCCGGGAGCTGCCCGATGTGGCCGGTCGCAGCACACCGAGGGAGTTAATCCCTGGCATTAAATGGCAGATCTAACATATCTGAGACCCCCTTTTCCTAAATTAAACTCTTATTTTTGCCAAATAAATGAAAAACGGGAAGACACAAGAAATAAAAAAAATAGCTGTTTTTATTCACAATGATGCACACATTTACCTATCCAATCCTATATGAGTTCTTTGAATAAGAGCAAAAAGTAAAAAAAAAAGGATTTTTGCATCTTAAAAGGTTTTGCATTTTTGTAAAGCCCACTAAGCTAATAAATAACTATATGGTGGGTTAAATAATATATGTTCCAAACATAACATTGGTTTTCATATTTCTATTAGTCAACCAATCAAAACTATCTATCTATCTATCTATCTATCTATCTATCTATCTATCTATCTATCTATCTTAATATCTATCTATCTATCCATCCATCCATCCATCCATCCATCCATCCATCCATCCATCCATCCATCTATCTATCTATCTATCTATGTATTTATTTATTATTATTTTTTTATTTTATTTATATAGCGCCAACAGTTTACGCAGCGCTTAATACAATACATATATTCCAGGGGTCTGACGAGACGAGAATTGACAGACTAAGACAAACCGATACATTAGGTGGAGAGGCTCGGCTTGCAAGCTTACCATCTATCATCTATTATCTATCTATCTATCTATACAAACAAAAATGATATATATATATATATATATATATATATATATATAAAGGGCGTGACTGAAGCTGACGAGGCAGGCCTAGCACTTTAAGGCCAGCAGCCGCTGGATGACATAAACTGGTGGCTGGGCATATTAAGCCGGTGGCCACACATTACAGCACCTGAGCAGTGGGGTGAGTGGCCAATATATACATTGACAGTGACCCTTAGCTGTATGGATCTAATGCCCCCGGAAGTGACAGCTCAATACAGAACTGGCGAGACACTGAGATCGGTGAAGAGACGTCCTGACATGCAAGCCTCCTTACACCTCGGAGAATCCGTATTGACTCCGACCTGCGGGGACCGGCTGACAGATCAAGGCGAGGTCCCCGCATGCCGTCACCTGCTGTCTTCCTGTTCCTCTCAAACCGTCCTTGTGTTACTTTTCAAATGCAAATCCGTCAACATCCTGTGCCCGGCGCTGACAGGGTTACCCCAGCGGCTTTCCCCGCTCTTACTCCTCAACCTCTGCAGAACTAGTGGTCCGGTCTGAGAAAATCATTTAATATATAACTTATCCGAAATGTAAATGGTTATTGTGTTACTTTACTGAGAGGGTGGTAGATAAGTGGAACAGCTTCCCAGCAGAAGTGGTAGAGGGTAACACAGTAAGGGTATTAAACATGCATGGGAGAGACATACAGCTCCTGAATGTAAGACGAGACCAACGGCGGGGGCCGAATGGGGCCTATCTGCCGGCATACATGGATTTTTAATAATGATGTCATCATTGGCAAATATCATGACTTTGCTTGGTGGGAAGCCCCCTATAGCCAATAAGATTGTTAACAAAAGTGACTATTTGGGGGTGAAAGATACTCAAACACAGAATTTTGGGGAGATCCTCTAAAGAAAAACAAATTTAGGGAAAGCACAGAGTTTTCTAGAAAGCCTCATTTTCCATCAGAATTTTTTGCCTCTGTGTTTTATCATTTCTTAGCTGCCTTAATTAACTTTCTTCAGGAAAATACAGACATCACCAAGATTCTAAGCTAAAAAGGGATTTGCAGAAGTAAGCACTAATCAATACTAGTCAGCTGTCCTGATTTCCAGAAACAGTCCCAGCTTTTGAATGATCTTTCCCTGACAGTTCACACTGCGGTTTAACCAAATAAAACAGCTTTATAAATGTCTGCTCTTGAAATATAAGGTTAATACACCCTGTTTATGGCAGAGACCCTCTCCCTTTCTGCCCTACCTTCATATGCAGCTGGCTTGTTTGATGAGAGTTGGAGTTCAAATGAATTTCTACACCTAATTAGAACTACATTTGCTGCTCCTTACTTGAAGATAATTCATGTTGTAACACCCCAGATGGATTACTACTCTCACAATGCTCAGCCAGCCAATCCTACATCTTTAGTACTAAAATTACATATGTTGTTGGCAGCTAATGCTTTAAATTCTGGGGCTAAAAAGGCAAATTTTGATGATGGGGACAGGGTTAACCCTATCTGTTGTCTGGATCTTGAAGTCTTAAATTGCTTTTTAGCTCTATACAGCGAATAGAAATAAATGTTATATTAACAGAGAAAACACATTTATTGATCTCATTGTAGTAGATCTGTATTTTTTTTCCAATTAAGGCTTAATCTTATGGCAACAACACAGAAAGTTTCTATGGTAACCACCTATCAGAGTCTGCTGTGGTGTCACCTGACAATTGAGCATTCCCTGAAAATTCTTACAGAAAAAATTAATTAATTCTGGGTCTGGGCATCTAGAAGAGCTTGGAATATTGCTCTAATGCTGCATTTAATGAAAAAAAATTAATTAGCAAACTTTAACATTTTTATAAATTCTGCATTTAAATAATATTTAAATGTCAGAATATTCTGATGTTATAGAGATTCTTAGCAACAAAAAATGAATAGCTAGAGGGCGAAAAAAATGCCAAGATTTTACCTGGATAGAGCCAAAAATGGAAAAAGAATGGAAAAAGGAATCTGTGAGATAAAAAAAATTAAACAAATAAGGGAGAAAGTAGAAAACCAAAAAGACAATCCCAATGATATTTCAATTGGTTTCATTCAGTTCCTCCACCTCCTCCTTGTCTTATTTGTCTGTTTTTTTCCTTTTTTTGTCTTTTTGTTTCAATGTCTTTGGTTTTATATGTTAACTTTATGTAAGATTTGATTTTTTTTTTTGCATTTTATCTGTTTTGCTTCCCTATAGGAATTAATAGATTGTACCCACAATTATCTATACATATATTTCTTGTTTTATATAGCGCCATGGTATTGCGCAGCGCTGTACAATGGGTAAACAGGACATGACAAGTAGTATATAACATAATTCCACTTGCAGAAACGAGGGGTAAGCAGGGCCTTAATGTGGTTGCATATCTTTTTGTGCAAAAATAATAAAAATGATTTACAAAAAAATGTAGTTTAGTAGTTAGGTTAGTATTTGTAGTGGTTGGGTAGGGGTTAATATGAAACATTCCTGATAAAACAGAGACGTCTTTCCTTCCACATCAAACAGACTCTATGTATTAAATTGTAAGAATCCACTAAAAATAAAACATTTTGTGAAAACCCCCCAAAACAAACAAAATTGATTTTGGGTCTATAGCTGCTGTTTTAATAAAATACCCAGATATTCTCAATTCCCTGATTCAAATTTATCTGTTAAGGAAGATATGATTTCCTTTCATTTGTGCCACATATTATACATTACTAGGGTAGAGTAGCAGTATTATTATTATGGTTATTATTATTATTATTAATTGTATTATTGGTAGTATTGATGCATATTGAAGTTGTTTATTGGGTATTTAGTTTAAATTGTAGAATGAACACATTTTTAAATAAATATATCTTTGAAAGAAGATATATCTTACTTCCGTGTGGACCACATTTATAATCTTTTATGGTCAATATCTATATAGAAGCTATAATTCTTATTTTTGGTGTGAAGTACCAAAACTTTAACAGAATAAGATAAAGTTTATGTCTGAGTAATTGGAGGAAAAAAATTTCTCATAAAATATTACATTTTTGACTAATAATAATAATAATAATAATACAAAATTATTATTACTACATAATGAATTTAATATTTTATATAATAATTATGTTATTTGTTATAATAATTATAACACAATTTTAAACAAATGTATTTCTTGAAAGTATTTTAAGTATAAAATCATATTAAGTACAAACATGATATTCAAATATATATATATATATTTATATATATATATATATATATATATATAATAAATGCAACAATAACTAATAGAACAATAATACACAGAACAGAATATTCTCACATCTAACGAATTATTAGTTTAGAAAAAGAAATCAGAACAAATTTATAAATCATAAAGGTTTTTGATAGATCCAAAGGTACTGTAGTACCTTTGCTTACCTTTAATATATATATATATATACACAATGCATTACACAGTTATCACCAGACTCATAGTACAACTATTATATAAGACAAAACTATGTAAAATTAAAATTATAAACCCAATTATATAAAAAATAATAATAATAATAATAATAAAGCCACTTTTTATATTACAAAAAGGGGTTATATTTTTGCTGATATTTGTGTATAAATGAAACAGGATATTCTTCAACTTCCTATTTATTTACAAAAAAAAGTATACTTCCTTCACTTATTATTATTTTTTGTTTGTTTGTTATTTTTTGTAAGAAGAGGAAGTCTCAGAAATGTCTCATCCAACATCAATGGAACTGAGCTGATATCCATGTCTGGAAAACCTGCCAGGTAATACATTTCCAATGGAGCCCAGTCTGGGCTGGATGTGTATTGGGGGTTCTGGGGTATTCACAATGCAATACCCAGGAAATCCAAGCTGTCTGATCTCCTGCCTTTTTCCACCCTGGACTTTGAGATGACAATGGTGTTCACCTCACACCCACAGCCTCCAAGGTCATTTTGAAGCTTTTTACTTTTTTTCACACCTTTTCCTTTGATCCTTGGACCCTCTAATCCCACCTCCTATAAGAGGACACAAGCTTTCCTCCATTCAGTATTCAGACACCTGTAAGAGCTGAGACATCCAAGTGGTGGACAATTACTCTCCTTCTAAAGCAGCTATCTATTGGAGGATGTCTGGATACATGCAAGGAGTAGGGGATTTGTATCCAGCCTGTTTCCCCATTCACCAGATGGATTATAGAGACCCTCAAAACCAATGGGTGGGAATGGGCATTGCCCCAGCTCCCCAGAAGGACTATCATCAAGAAGCTTTTGTGAAAGGTAAGCAGGCATTCACTGTAAAAAAAGAATCAGGGAGTTATCTGCTACATTGTTACTACTACAATACTAGTCATCAGGTGCCATCCCTGGAATGATACATGGAGATTTCTAATGAGCTGTAGTCTTGTGTGTGTTTGGAGTTCTTATAGAATATATATATTGCTTATATTTCTGTAGGAAGCTTGGATGTTCAACCAACAAGTGAATGCACAGGGCACCAAGGACCAGACACCAAGAAAGCCTCCAAAAAGCAGAGGGCTCAGGTTAACCCCCTGTCGCACCGCAGGAAGAGAACTGTCTTTGACCAGGACCAGCTGGACACTCTGGAAGCTTTCTTTGGAACCAACAAGTATCCTGATATCCACCATCGAGAGAAGCTGGCCAAGCAGATGCATTTGCCTGAGTCAAGGGTCCAGGTAGGTCCTGATCTAAAGACCACCCAAAGCTATAGTGTACAAGCAGTGCCAGGGTAATGGGCAGCATGCTGTCCTGCCATCCCATCAAACCTTCAAACATTCCCTGTGTTCTTGGTAGAATGTTTATCTTATTTCTTATCTCTTGGTTCTGCAGGTCTGGTTCCAGAACAGAAGAGCTAAAGCCAGACGTGAGGAGGCTAAGAGCCCTGGAGGTGGGCAGCATTACCCCAATGTCCCAGGACCTAGCATGTACTCTTATTCACAAGGACAATACCCTGGAGTACCAAGGGATCCACCAGTACCTACCCAGCACCAGCAAATTTTCCCAGCAGTCACAAATTCACAGCAAGATCTGTTTCATGGACCTGGATCTCTGGGTTACCCTGACCACTGCCAAGCAGCTGGCACTCACATTCATGCCATGCACCAAGCATCACCCAGCTGCTACCTCCCAAGTATGATGTCTATTAGCCCCAACGGGAACCCACAGCGCCTCTATACTGATGTGACCTCCAACAGCCCCTACCCAAGCAACATGGGTGGCCAGAGCAGAAGAAACACTCAGATCCCAACACAGTCAAACTTTATGGTGGACTTTAATTCCATCTCACCCAACAAGCCCAGCTCACCACAAATGAACATGACCACCACACAGATGCCAGTGCCTACCACCCCATATGGCCAGTATGGAGTGGATTCCTATACTACCCAAGGGCAGTTCCACATGGCAACCATGCAGTGTGGCCCCTATAGCCCAGTATCTCCACTGTCTGATTCTGGGGTCAGTGAAAAATCCATGGAGTCTATCACCGGTTGGGAGCACAATCTGATTCCTCTGCTCCATAACCCCTTAATGCCAGAATAATTAATTAATTAACCCATAATGTATATATTGTGAAATTATCATTTATGGGTCTCAATGTATTTTAGTAATTTAAGGACTAAGCACTAGAGCAGTTTTTTTCTTTGTATTCCGAGAACACATTGTAATTTATCGAACGACATTATGTGCAATACCCTGCTTTTATTTTTGTATTTATTTTTTTTACTAGACACGAATATTTTCTTTATCAGAATTATTTAAATGCCTTTTAATTTTAAATATTTGATGTTTTATCAGTTTGGGCGCTTTTCTACCCACTTATTTTATGAAGTATTTTTTTAAAATAAAATGTTTACATTTCTTTTTTTTTTTAAACTTAATAGAGAGTTTTGTAAAACGATCAATTTTGGTAAAACTGGTCTTATCAACATCAATGAAATGAATTGGACCATACCACTCACTGCTAAGGGTAAAACTTTGCACCAAAGGCTTGCAGAGGGTTCCCAGAATTCTGTATTCTGTCCGCTAGTGTATATATATATTTAATTTTAAATTAATTATTTGCTACCATGTATGTTGCGTTGGGGCACGTTTGCGACCGATCCAATAACTTAGGTGAAATAAGAAAAACTGAAATGTGATAGTAATAGGAAAAAAAATAACAATTTTACTTTACTGAAAAGGGGGTAGATAAGTGGAGCATCCTCCCAGCTGAAGTGGTAGAGGCATGCATGGCATAAGCATATGGCTCCGGACTCTAAGACAAGACCAACGACTGATTAAGTCTTTACAGCGGGTCAAACGAGTGACTGGATGGGGGCCGAATGGGCAAATTCTGTTTCTATGTTTTAATGGCTCCATCCAAAAATATAAGTTAACAAATAAATATAAAAAAAAAATAAAAAAATACGTTAACAAATAAATATATAAAAAAATACGTTAACAAATAAATATATATAAAAAAATATACGTTAACAACTAAATATTAAAAAAAACTAAACAAAAAAAAACCGTTAACAAATAAATATATAAAAAAAAAAATACGTTAACAAATAAATATAAAAAATATATATATAAAAAAAATAAAAAGTATAGAAAGAACCCCAAACCCCCGGAAAATATTAAGGGGGTTTAAAAGGCCAGCGTCGTATTCGGATATCCCAGTATATATAACACCTTCTGGACAATAGACTACGGGGATTATACCGAAACGGCACTCATTCATTAGCATCGGGCTTCCTGTGAAATCAATTTGCAAATGTACAGAGCCCAAATAGCTTCATAGCCCGAAAAAGATGGCTATACGTGGAATTTTAACAGATTAAGAACTTTTGTCAAAGGAATTTTTCATTTTACACTCAACTGAAACGACAACTCCTTCGCCGGGGCACACAAAAGGGGTAAACAAAGTTCGCTGGGGAGGAATAATAGCCGGGGTGTTAGGAACACGAAAGGTGTTTATAAAATGTGTCTATGCCGCATTTAAGAAAAGCAAAATTTCTGCAGAGCTTTCAGGAACCTGTTAACACTCCGGGTGAGGGAGGGCATTATATTATTATTATTATTATTTATTTTATATATTTTTTTGTATTTGCTTTGTCTCGACAGCTTTTGTAAGAAATGAACCACCGGTTTAATGTAACTTTAATAAATGCAAACTATAAAGGTTTTGACCCAAAAAGAGAAGCCATATGCTGCTTTAGAATCTGAAATGAATTTAAACGGGGCGTAACATCAAAGATATTTGACAATAATAAATCAACAAGCGATGCATTCATATATATAAACATGGGTTTTAAGACAGTATTAAAAGGATATTTTCACTATTATATAATTATAATTATTTTATGCTGCTCCTAGTGCAGAAGGAAGAGATCCGATCCCTGTCTGTGAGCAGAGATTGGTGTACGGAATGGGGCGTTTAGCTGAGCTACTGGTTTCCATGGTAACCATTAAAAAATCTGTCTATCTATCTGTCTGTCTATCTATCTATCCGTCTGTCTATCCGTCCGTCTATTATCTATCTGTCTGTCTGTCCGTCCGTCCATCTATCTATCTGTCTATCTATCTATCTATCTATCTATGGACTACAATTCCCATGAGCCGTGTGATCATAGGGGTCACTCAAGCTGTAACCCACAAAATAGTGACAATAAGTGTGTGTTGTGTTGGTGGCGATGTGTTTTCTGCACAGACCGGTGTAATAATGCGAAATAACCCACCCTTTGTGTGTCTGTCTGGGGTATATCGTGTCCCTGTCACCTACGTGGGCTTTGTGTGCAATCAACACGTATGTTTAACCCCCTTTTGCTGAATACATCTGCCGGGGTGGGGGCTTTTAACATAATTGACTTGGTTTGGGGTATACTGGGAAATAACAGTGAAAATGACATTTTGTATTTTTTTTTATTATCTCATGTGATCTGACGCATCGTTTGCTTTAAAATAGGCATTTATTATTCATAAATTTATTAATAAAATATAGGTTTCCGTAGGTAAATAAAACTATAGCCAATATACACAACTTGTCCTGCCCCGGCTCCCAAAATGTTAAAGTTTTGCCCCATTCAGGGGATGCTTGATTCTCCCCTTAATAATTTCCTCCCCACTCCGGTTGTACATTATACTATGCAAAACATTCCATTGGTTTCCATGGAAACAGAACCCTACGAAACCCACCATTCTTTTAAATAGATGTGACGTAACAATGGTCGTAATTATTAATCTTTAAAACTACGTCAGAACTTTTTATTTTGTTAGAAGTGTAGAAATTCTGACAATGTATTTTTTTGTAAATTGTGACAAATAGGTGACTTTCCAGCATCAGACGCTGTCTTGCTGATTGTGCCCCCCCCCCCCCCACCGCCGTCGACGAAGCCAAGACCCCGCTTTCCTTTCCAAGGGCCTGGGAGACGACACAATGTGGATTCCGGATTACCCGACGAGTCTCAAGTCAGCAGAGCAGTCTGACACCCGGCGCCTGCTGTCCGCGCCGCCCCTCGGGGGGTCTCGGGGGGGTCTCACCTCGGTCACTGACAGATCTGCCGTAGGTTTCTCCTCAAAAGGCTCTGAAATATTGTGTGTCCGGCGATTAAATGAGATATTCTGGATTCTCCCGTTATCACTCGGTGGTGGAGGAGGCGACGGGACCTCTACAGATCTCCGGCCAGACGTCACAGAGAGCGTTGGGGGCCGTTCTGGAGACCCCATTTCCAGAAGGATATCGGCATTCTGGAGAGAGTTCAGAGGAGGGCGACTAAAACGGGGAAGGGTTCGCCGGATGAAAAGTTACGTGAGATTTCCGGGCGGCGGATTAAGTCAAATGACTGACAAGACCAGTAATCAGTCGTTGGTCTCGTCTTAGATTCAGGAGCCGTATGTCTATCCCATGCATGTTTAATCCCCTCACTGTATTACCCCCTACCACTTCTGCTGGGAGGCTGTTCCATTTATCTACCAGCCTCTCAGTTATTTTACAGCTCGGTCTTAACACATAGCTTGGAGGAACGATTGGAAACCTTCAAATGTATGAAGCCATTCAAAAACACATGTCCTAGAAGTCCGAGTTTAAGAATATATCATATAATAAAGAATACTTTTGTCTTTCTCTTCTTTCCGATCTGCCGTCACATTCTATGCTTCTAGACCATGAAAAAAAAAAAAAAGAGGAAGGAGAAAAAAGTGACGTCATCGATCTGCAAACCACGTCATCATCATTAAAGTGCCGCTCGTCTGAGTCATCGGGTTAGGCGTGCGATCCCCGGGAGGTGAGATAAAGGACAAACCGCAGGAGATGCTAAAGTGGATCAAAAGGCCGCTTTGTTAGATATTGGATCGGAACAGACAACTTACGCCGGGCTATTGTTAGCCGACATCTCGCTGTCTAAGATATGCTTATTCAGTGAAATGTGAAATATTTAAATGGAGACGGCCGAGCGACGTCAAACCGCAAAAAAAGACGCAGTTTGGAAATCAGAATATCAAACAGGACTAAGTATCATTATTACAGTGAATGGCTAATTAATCAGGGGGGTAATCTGTGTCTGCAAACGGCACAAAATTATTAAACCTCTCAATATTCTAAATATGGGGAAACGGAGTTTATTAGCCGCTTCCAACATTTTTTTTACAACCAGTATCAGAGATTTCTGACAATATTTTAAGACACATGCCATATATTTTATATAGATATTTTTATATACTATATATATATATATAATTTAAACATATTTTCTATGTTATATTATTATTATACACTAAGAACATCCACATTACTGTTTTTAAAGTAAACATACATTTTTTTTATATATAATATTTTAATAACATGAATATATTTTGTGGTATTTTGGTCAATTGAACCAGTTTGGGGACCGCTTTCATAATAAAATATCAGATAATGTGTCATTTTTTTTATTGTATTATTCATACTAAATGTGGGACTATACATCTAAAAATGGTATGGAAAGGAGGTTAAAGGGAAACAGGGAGAAAGCGGACTGTGGCTGGGATCAGAGCGTGTTCCGGAGTCCATCCCGCAGTCTTAATGTTTGTCTTTGACCCGGAGTTGGAATCTGCCGTATTGGACATATATTACACGCTTCTCCATCTTGGGCCGATAACGCTGAAAGTGCTGAAATATTCTCTGTTCTTCGGGTATTTTAAGGGTTTCGGCAGCCGCCCCAGTGGGACCGGTACTGCGATCTGTTGACTGGTGGCGCCCATTGATGACCCTGAGGAGTTCTGTGGGTCTGTTGAGACTTGGGGTTCCAGTCTGATGGCCTCCAGCTGTTTCCAGGCCACCAAATGGAACAGAGAATGCCCCCGAGCACTTGGTTGACACACAGGATCTTCTCCATGATGTCCGTTGCCTCACTGCTTTTCTTTTCTCCAAAACCCTCTTGTTGTTATTTGATAGAGGACCATTCCGGACGACCACCAGTCTACCGAAGAATGATACCTTTTGGTACATGAGCAGCTCAGGTCCCGCGTATCCCGGGGGTGCCCCGCATGGCCTGATGTCATCACCGTGAGTCCAAAGTGAGAAATCTGTACGTGTCCCGCTCTGTCCGTTAAGATGATGTCCGGCTTGAGGTCCCGGTGGAATAACTCCCTTAGAATGGAGAAAGTGCAGCCCAGACACCAAGCCAGCAGCGATGGATGTAGTGGCGGTGTAGTGGCGGAGTAGTGGCGGAGTAATGGTGGTGTAGTGGCGGTGTAGTGGCGGTGTAGTGGCGGAGTAATGGTGGTGTAGTGGCGGTGTAGTGGCGGAGTAGTGGCGGTGTAGTGGCGGAGATGTCCCGTCTGGTATGTCAGGCCTCTCAGATTCCCAAGTATTCACGTTTCGCCATTTGAAAGGCAGCCTCGGCATGGGTGAGGAAGACAATTTAAGACCCGACTTTCCACCGGAACTCTTTCCCTTCTGTCGAGTTCTCATAGAAATGCTCTGACCGCTTGCATTTGGTGCCTCCAATTCTTCTTCTCCGCGTCATCACATCATCTCTCTGCTTCTCTCCTTTCTTCTCCATATCCTTCTTTATAGTTCTCTGTGCCCCTTTTTCATTATTAAGTGAAAATATTCACAAACTACAGAACACCAGGCATGACGTAAAGCAGGAGATACGTTTCGTATAGATGGCTGGTAATCAATGAAATGGATGCTACCAATGGAGGAAAGGATGAGTGTTGAGTGAGTTGTAGGGGGTTCTGGGATGTTGGGGTATCCCAAGAAAGTCTCCAAATTGACTTATTAAGGTCTGTAGGTAACAGTTTTATTGTAAGGACCATGTGGGAAAATGTTTTGTATTTGGGAGGGGGTTGTACATTTCTAAACCCGGCAGCAGATTTCGGGAGAGATTGTACTGGAGAGCTGTGAAGATCAGAGGAAAGCCAACCAAGACTGAGGAACCGAGGAATGGTTTCTGTGGCATCGTGGATCAGAGATACGTGAGATACGAAGGAGGTGGCCGAGCTAAAGGACAACCCCGAGACGCCGCGCTTGATTAATAGGTGATATGACGGTGTTACCGGAAGAAAAAGAATCATGCGAGATGGAATACAATGTGTCAAGAAGAACAAGGTGGTCGCAGATACTAATTGTGAGCCATCTATTCATTAAGCACTAAAGGTAATTGTAGTCAGAATACAGAAGGTAAGGATTTTCCGCGAGTCTCAGGTTATTTTATACCTGTTCCAGGGCAGATTGTCAGGATCACACAGGCTGGACCCAATTCTTTCATTTTTACTCTTAGCATCCCAATTAATGACAGGAAACCTTACTTGAATACAGGTGATTTTATTCAGAATATCTTTACCTCCTGACAGGTCATGGTTTTCATTAGGACAATTATTAGAACCATTTGGTTGCCACCGTTGTCACTAAGGAAGAATCAAAAGGCTCACTAGCATTGACAATATATAGGAACAATCATTTAGCTTCTATATCTAAAAGTCCAAAGTCTTGGAAGGAAGGTTATTTTAAATAAGGACAAATGTTAAAACAAGAGGTCATAATCTAGAGGGTCAGAGGCTTAGACGTAATGTAGGGAAGTTTTACCTTACCGAGAGTGGCAGATAAGTGGAACAGCCTGCCAGCAGAAGTGGTAGAGGGTAATACAGTGAGGGGATTAAACATGCATGGGATAGACATACGGCTCCTGAATCTAAGACGAGACCAGTGACTGATGGGCTGGATTGGTCTGACCGGCTTACGTTTCTGTTTCTATTCATCAGGCTGTCACAGCTACAATATGCCGCACACCCATCAGGCACCTTAAAGGTTCATTTTAAATATTTGGTTTTTTTTCTTGATCTTTATTCTTCTTTTAGAATAAACTTAGGTCAAAACCTAATGACAATAACAAGATCACCTAATATAATAGGATTAAACACCAAATTCTTAAAAGAAACAAAAAAAAAATAATAATTAAAAAAAATAAATAAATATATATATATATATATATATACACATAGATCCAATATCTATTACTTTTCCAGACATTTGCATTTGTCGGTAAAATGGGCCAAGATGAAAAGGAAAATGTTCTTTTATTCTTTTATTTCCTTGTGATTTGGGGATTCAGCTTTTTGTGATCTTCATCACAGACCAGGATCAATAGGAACGAGAAATCTACGAGCTTCCTGCACCAATACACAAGATGACCAGAGGACCTGAAGAGGTCCAGGTAGACCCGTCTGGCACACAGTGTGTGTATAGGGGCTGGTGGGGGGTGGAAATGTCTGGGGCCTTTAAGTTCACACTTTATGCTAAATAGAGCAGCTGACTAATGACCCTGCCCTCTCTGAAAGAGCCTTAATGAAGGAAGATAATGGGCCACTTCAGGAGATGAGAAAGTGGAGTGTGGCATGGATAGCAAAGCCTTTGATAAAGGAAGTATACTATTGACTTCCAACTGCAAAGACAAAAAAAAATAAAATAAAGTTGTGTAAACACCACCCAAGATTGTCATGCGCTTGTAGACTCACACAACACAGACAGCAGACATTAAACATCAACTGTCAGAGACGGCAACCGTTAAAAAGAACAGAAACAGGAAAAACTCTTCTCCGCTAATTTTCTGATGATTCACAATTAATATTATTTTAAAGAAGTGTAAGAATTAGGATAATTCAGCAGGGCCCTCCTCACCTGTTGTCTCTATAAGTCAATTTATTATGTTATGTTATTGTACAGCGCTACGGAATTTGATGGTGCTATATAAAAAAATAAATAATAATAATTCCCTTTAAACCCTCATGATCAGCTGCCTAGGATCTGCAGATACAATTAAAATCCTCTTTGAACAAAGACATCACATGTCTTACAAACTACAATTCCTATCATCCTCAACAATCCTGCATGACAGAGTTTTTGGTCGATAGCAGTTGATGAACTGTTGGCTACCGCCGATTTTTTTGTATGGATTTACAGAAATACACAGATTATTATGTATTATTACCAATTCCAAATTACATTTAAATTTCGTATAACAAATGAAAATGACATCACGCATTAAAAAGTCAATAAATAATAAAAAAGAACTGTTATATTCAGTATATTTTGAGTTTACAACGTGGTGATTTCACGGGTGTATAAACGCCGCCCTCTAGTGGCGAAAGACCAAGCGTACAGTCTAAGGGAAAACAGCGACATCTAGTGTTCAAAACTAGCCTTACATTGAGATTTATGTAGATCAGGATAAACCAGATTCTGTATAAATGAACCCAATTTGGCTGCATAGTTAGCATTTGATAAATGCTAAGAAAGGGGAATACAAAAATATGCATTAAAATGTTTAATTCTAGATAATTTACATTTTCTTGAAAATTCCAAGGCAGTTGGGATTTGTTTGATAGACACAGGAAAATCCTTGAACCGAAAAGAAATCATAAAAAAACCAAAAAACGCTATCTGACAATTAGGCATTTAACAATTGATAAAATGAGATGGTCCTTATTCTCCTGAGGGATGAATATTTTTATATAATAAAAATAAATTTAAAAGGCAGCACGTAAACCTCCAATATAATGTCATCCGTACAAAATGGGCTCTATTCACTATGAAAATTTTGATCTAACAGGGAAAAAACAAAACCAAAACCCAAAATTTGCCGGCACGTCATCCCAATCAGTCCATCTAGTCGCTTGTATTTCATGCTGTAAAGACTCAAACCTTAATTGTCTTAAGGAGCCCATATCCCTATCCCATGTATTTTTTTTAATTCCCCCCACTGTATTAGCCTCTACAACTTCTGTTGGGAGGCTGTTCCACTTATCCACCACTCAAATTTCTTTAAATAAAAAAAACTATTGAAAGTAAATAACCACCAGATGCTAATTTGCTTTGCAGGGTCTCGATTGCCCAATAGGAATGTAGACAGAGAGCCATGGCGGTGTATTGCCCCATTCACTTCCCAAGTAGCACTTACCATAACACATATTTTGCAGGATTTCCATCTAATATTGAACATTGGAGTGAAGCTGAGTTTGGTTATCAGACCTCGATGGATCTCCCAGTCATGAGTCTGTAGGAAATGTCACTGTTTTTTGTGAATACATTTCAACTCACTTATTTATTTTTTAAAGCGCCCTCGTATTCCGCAGAGCTGTATGACGGGTGCTTGTTTCGCAGAGAAAACCCAACCCCTTGCAGATCTCTTGAGCTTATTTACTAAACCTTATCTTTGCAGGTGGCAATAACACATCTCCTCACCTCCAGTGAGAAGGGCCGAGCTGGCCCTCCATAATGCATGGTTAAGTCAGTGTAAGTACATCTATTGTACAAACCATTCCTGCCCGGGCCCTCATGGCCCTCCAAGCAGTCAGGATGCTGGATATCCGCGCCGGTCGCACCAATTCTATAATACTGACTGAATGATACAGGGTCCCGGGCTTGTGATGTGTATCACTAACACCCCATACAACATGGTTAAGCAGACCTATGGCCAGGGACAAAGGGAAATATTCAGCGAAATTGGCGAATGGTTCTTATCTGCCGACACACTCTATGCTGGTTTAGGCGCGGGGTGCAGACCTATAGATCCTTTACATCCATCACACAAGCTGCCATCCAGCTGACCGGCCAAGTGTGTTCTTACACAGAAAGCGTTAACTGTCCTTCCAGACATAGGGTGGCCCAATCGGCGCTTGATCTCACGTTTCCAGTGTTTGTAATTTATTTAGGTTCACCCCCCACATACCACCATGGTCTAGTGGAAGAATATAGAAGTGTAGGAAAGATATGTATGGTATGCCAGGGTAGGATGGGTTCGCTTCATTCCCAGGGGCAGTTCTATATATTTTTACTATTCACTATGATAATGGAGCAGATCCCCAGTTATTAGGTTCTGTGGGAACAAATGGTGAGATGATGTTGTTTGTTTACCGAGGAGATCTGGAAGCCTTTAACGCATCGCGCGGCGCTGCGGCACCCATCTGCCATCTCTGTTTCACGAGGAATTAGCTGAGCTCGCCAAGGGCAGCAAGGACAACTGCAGCGGCATATAGCGGGTTTTATCTGCTAAACGGCTCCGGCTGAATTAAGAAGCACAGAATTTGCCGGCAGATCAGACCCATTCAGCCCTTTTCTCCTACCATAAAAACTCCGACCTTAGATTCAGAATCCATATCCTTATTCCATGCTTGTTTAAATTCCCTCCCTGTATTAGCCTCTACCACTTCTGCAAAGAGGCTATTCTACTGATCTACCACCCTGTCAGTAAAGTAACATACCATAGCGGTTATTTTAAAGGAGAAAAAACAAAACACATATACTTCCTTACCAATACCTTCTTTATCTTATCCAAAAAAGAAAATTATGATTTAAGTCTCACGTTTTTAGGTCAACCTATAGACCTCCAATACAAACAGAATATTGAACATTAAAGCAGATTTCTTCTAAAACAAAGTGTCAAACTGTTTTATTATAATTAATCTTCATCACCTATATTAAACAACCCAATACACATTTTTTTCACAAGGTGAACAC
Source organism: Sceloporus occidentalis (assembly GCA_023333645.1). Lineage (NCBI taxonomy): Eukaryota > Metazoa > Chordata > Lepidosauria > Squamata > Phrynosomatidae > Sceloporus > Sceloporus occidentalis. The sequence goes on along the minus strand of JALMGF010000129.1, from coordinate 197,669 downwards.
CTTAAAATCCGCAAAAAGCTGTTTGGTGGCGGTCCAAAATAAGCAAGGAAAAAAAATTAAAATAAAAAATAAAAAAAAGTATTTGCTTTTAAGGTATTTCCAATGCTTTACACTTTGCTTGGCCTTTGTCGGGGCTGCTGACTGGTACCAGCTTGTCCCAAGAGCTCTCACCAAGAGACGGGTTTGTCCACAATGCCCCGAGAGGTAATTATATCCTGTCCTTACAGTTCAAAGTACTCAGAGCAACCATAGTCCAACTGGGGGGTTTGTAGATATATTCTGCATAAAGTCCTCACACCCCAGGTCTGTGGATCTTTAGGGTTATTAAGAACCAGAATCCAACTGGAAAAGCAGGCCTAGATCTGCTAAATGGAAGGGTGACGGGGAAGCTGTATCACGCGTGTTTGTGGATGAACGTGGAAGGGACAGATGACCTCACGTGTCACTTGCATGTTGTCAGAGTATCTACAGAGTCTTGGCAGCAGACCTATAGGTTAATGGAAGAAAGAAAAATGGATCCCTTGATACAAGACAAGCTGCTTTTCCTTCGTTCTGTTCCCCCTTAGGCATACTGCTGCGTTTTCACGGAGATGTTTCAGTCCCGGTTTGTATTATTAGCGGCGAATGCGTGAAGGTTCCCCATCTGACTGAGTCCGCTCTGAATGTGCGCAACATGGATCTCAACATTATTCTGAAAACAGCTGAAGAAGAAACAGAACAAATGTTGATGTTTAAAGGCATTAAATCACGAGTGCGGAGATGGTACTCTTGGTTTATTGGGGTCTATTCACTATGAAAGAAGAGGGCTGGCCAACAAACAAACTGCGGAGACCAAACCCAAGTCTGACAGATATATAAAGGCATCACTTGGTGCTGAGAATACGGCAGCGTTTCCCACTGAAATGCCGCAACGCAGGTGTAAGAGCCGCTATTTAAAAGCTTTTAGCGTAGCTGAATCTGTTAATGAACTTTAGCGTGTGCTTTTGTGGCATTTTCTGTAAATGTTTTGGAATGAATGGAATGAAACATTAACTACACAGAAGAGAAAAGGCTGGGCCAGCATTATCTGATTCAAACAAGAACTTTCTGCTAGGAAGGCTAACTTGGCCCATATAGTGGATTAGTTAATACATTATTAGAATAAGAGTTTTTAATAACGCCACAAGGCAGCAAAACAAAGCGCAGCTTCACAACTCATCTCAAATCAAAAATTTGGGACAGACGTGTCACAAAATGAACACAGAACCTCGGATACACACCTGATATTGGATGGGTTTATTGAGCTCTTTATATCATTTATTGAATCCGTTAAAGATTTGAACTCAAATGAATTAAGGTCTCCTCCTTCGGCCAGACACTGCAGGGGAGACAAAGACCGGTTAATCATATCATCTCCTAGTCACAAGTCCTATAAACAACTGCCCGGATGCCGCTACCACCGCAATCCTAAACATAACGCAGCCTTTATTATAATTATCTTACTCTTGGCGGAAACTATAATCGCAGCATCCTAGCACAAGACAAATTTATATTTTATATATCTGTTCAAACGTTTGGAGTCCCTAAAAAATGGAAATTCCTGGCTGTAACATAATTGCAAAATGATTTTTAACCATCAATTAGCCTTTTAAACTTAAACTTGGATTGCCATTGGGACACAGGAGTGATGGGAGTGATAAAGTGCCAATAAAACACAGGAGTGATAAAGGTGTTTACCTGGATGGGTTATTTTTATGCTTCATGTTTCCTATAATCATGTATATTAGTGGTATAAATAATAATCACGCTAATTATCGTATTAGCTCGATTATAAGACGATACGCACAGATAACCTCCGCTGCCGGCTTTTTTCCTTTTTTCTTAAATTAATATTAAGGCATAATAATATGCTCTCACTGTTCCAACAGTAATAATGTGAAATGACAATCCATCTATTCATTACCTTGTTAAATATAACAGTGAAAACACCTGCAGGGTTGAATGCTGTTAAATGTGGCAACTTGGACAGACCCATAGCAGCATGTAATGCCTTTAATTCTATTAGTGAAATATATATATATATATATTTCTATCATGTGTACAGCCAGCTCACAGTTTGACTTACTTTTATCTGTAACAAGATTGCCGTGAGTCTAGAAATTAACTCTGTAAGACTCTCGTTCTGGACGCAAAGTTGCCCCGTGGACGTTGTATTTGCCTGACGGACCATCTCCTGAGCTTCCTTCTCACAGCGCTGCTTCATGCTAGTTGGCTGGTTTGCCGGCTGAAGACCCTGCTCTGGGGCGAGCTAGAAAAATGCAAATTTAAATACCACGTTAAAAAAAAATAAAAAAATCTAGATAAAATTTACATGAAAGAGAAAAAAAATCCCCAGAAATCTGGAATTAATTTGTTTCACCTCATAACAGAACTGCTGAACCTTGTGCAGAACTTTATTAAGATCTTTGTTCAGCTGCTCCAAGTCAAGGACGATTGTTGCATATCTTCTTTGAAACTCAATGTTAATGGGAGCAGAGTAAGACTTCTGTGGAAAAAGAAACGCAAATTATCACTTTCAATGAGAAAAACCACCGCTGACCAAAAATAACGCAAAGGCTCGTCTCACACTTCCAAAACAACCCCCAAGCATCTCGATGATCCCCAAAACTTTGGGGATAATATTCTGTGGACTGATTTTGGAAGGCAGGGGTCCGGTTACATCTGGGTAAAGCCAACACAGCATTCCACAATAAGATCATCATACCAACAGTCAAACACAGCGATGGTCGTGCGGTGGACCCGGCTATCACAGGAACAGAACAACTTACTAGCTTTTCAGCTTCTGTATTCATATCTCTTAGTTGCTTGATGTGTTCTTTCTTGATCATCAGTATCTTTGATAACCTGGTCTAAGGAGATTAAAAAAAAAATAAAAAATCATTATTCCAACACATGTGGAAAGACTTGTATTCTTTCCCTTTTCCTGACGTGTGAAACAATCATAGGCCATATAGAAAGACTTTCAACGGGTGGCAAATGGGTCAGGAAAGGCTTCAACGGCAATCAGCAACTTAAACAGGAGAGAAATAATCATAGAAGCAATAAACATATATATTAACCCCTTAATGACAAAGCCCGTACATGTACGGGCTCAAAATGCATTGTTATCAATGGGTTTAGGGACCGACCATTGTCCTTAAGGGGTTAAAACCTCACATTATTTTAATATGTTACTATTACAATTAGTTTATTTAATGAATATGGGAAATTGTTTAGGCATAAGGCCATTAGGAATACAAGACCGACAATCAAATGAATTTGATGTTGTTACAACAAGAAAAAAGAATGGAGTAGACGGGCCACGTGGTTCTTATCTGGCATTGTAGGTTTCTACGAGCTCAACTTAATGTTTGTAGCCCCCACTCAGAACAGTCTTATACAGAATTGCTTTCCTCAGCAGTATTAGGGGTACGGGGGTAACACATGACGAACTTATGTTTTTGCAATTATCCCCCCTAGATATTACACATCCACTCCTTATAAGCTCTCATGGAGAAGTCTCACTTACCACCTGAACAAGGAATTCCACTGGGAATCCTCCAATGGTCTCACCGTCTGTACTGGATATTTTACTTTTCCAAGGGGACTGGCCTAACAAGGGATCACTTTCCTAAATAAAGAAATTATAAAATGAAACTGGCAAAAATGCTTTCAGATTCCAATTCCAAGAAAAACAAGAGCACATGATGTTATCACGCTGTGGGCTTTCAGATCAAGCATCATTTGTGGCTTTGTGAGGAAGGCAGTGTAGCGTCCACTATTTACCATTATTGGTGTCTGGAAAGTCGGGGGGTAATGTAACCGAGGAGGCGTCATGAACATCCGGGACGGACGCTGCTTTTGTCCAAAGGCTGCTATAGGCATAGTTTCATGAGGCTCATTGCTCTGAAGTGGAAGAAGAGGGAGAAATAAAGCATGAGACTAAAGAGAACACATTGTAACAAAATAGGAAAGCAATCTACCCCGAGTATCCCAAGCTGGTTGCGGCTGACCGTTGGGCACATGGGGCAAATACTTGAGTATCAGAAAAAAGACCTGGGGCCATAACAGCGGAGAATATAAATATCAAACAAGGTTGTGCAAATATGTCAATAAAGGACCCGATACCCAGTAGGGGAACGTTTTACGCGTTTTGCACCCAACAATGGCGCTTAGCAATAGGCATCGCTCTGGAAATGGCAGGATGCTGATTTAATGAAGGAGCGTGCGTCTTCCATGTCTACGCTCATGTAAACGCTGAACGCGTGGCTTTGGTATTCATCAGGATATCATACACCTGTGATCCATGGGCCCCGAACTATGTCCTGCTGTGAGGAATTCTACTAGCACAAAAAAGATTTAAGAGACTGTTCACGTTTAAAAATAAAACACTACATTCAGCACCTACGCCAACAGCAGCAGCGGGAAGGGACAAGCAGAAGAAAATGACTCCAGTATAGCAATGACAAATGGAAATAGTAATATTCAGGTTCTTTTCTTCTTATTCCTAAATACACAGCCATGTTTTTGCTAGCTGGTAATGCTTTGCCAGATAAAGCCTTTCCTTTATAACAACCGATGTAGGTCTTGATGCACCGTCAGGCTACAATAACTCCATAAGCCATACGAAGTCCATGATTTTTCCGGTTATGAATTAGCCCATTATATGAATTATTAGTGGTAGTAGTAGTAGTAGTAGTAGTAGTATTTCATACAGTATTTTATAGGGGAAAAAATAAATAATAAATAATAAAAATAAAGCCTTTGCCACTTACGAGAACTTCATAGTCTGGGATGGTGTGGGTCCCAAGTCCATTTCTATCGAACGTTACTCTGTAAGTTGAGTTCTGCGTGTCTACCGCGTCTATCTGGCCAGTGAATAAGCCGTCATGTTGGCCTCGTAATCGAGCTGGAAGAAAATATTTCATGTTTTAAGTGTTAATGCGCAGTTATTTTCGATTTTTGCAAAGCCATGTGGTCTTTTCCACGCGTCTGCAATGGATATTATGTGATATGACACTTAATGCTTGTTTAAGAGAAATACCTGTCACTTTTGTTCCTATCACCAAGGACAAGGGGATTTCTTCTGGAAGATCCTTGAACTGAGACACATCGGCTACCTTCCTCTGCTGCAGAAGCCGTATTTTCTGCCGCTTCTGTTCTAACGCCGATCTCTCTTCTTCAAAGAATGCAGCAGAGCATCTACAAATGAAACAAATCATAGCATGAGTACCAAACACAACCCCTGAAGACCAACAATGTACAGATTAAATGAGGGGTAAGTGGCATGGAACAGAAGAAGCTGAGGCTGAAGAAATAAAATACATCAAAATAGTGGTGTCCTGTACAGCTCAGACCCCCATTAATACAGTCATAGACTAATCATCCCACTCTATCTGGGTTTAGGGAACTTTCCATTAACAGACATGATGAGACAACAAGGGGTTACACGTATAAAATAATATACAAATAAATGTTTCTGATGCACATTTTGAGAAATATAGTCTCAACAAGAACATTTAGCTTGTTGCTGCGGAAATGGAATGGTTGTCGATCTGCGTTCAGGATCAACTTGACTCAACACAAGGGAAGGGCCAAACTCCGAAAGGAAAGAAAGCGTTGGATCTCACTTGGCTCTGATTTCTCTTTTTCATGAACTAGGCCTAAACGGCCATTAAACCCGAAGTGACACCGGCTCACCCAGGTATAAAGGCTGCGTGTTAAGTATTTACATTAGATCTGAAAGCCTTATCTGAAATATAGACATAGTCAAAATAATAATACAAGGATCTTAGCTGGCATACCTTCTCGGCTTCCCCATAAGCCGTCTTATCTTCCCCCATTCCACCCTTGTTAATTTTCGGGTCTTAAGATTCGGGAAGGATTCTTTTAGGCACACGCAAAAGTCATTATCGCCTTCGAATAACGGCCTGTCAGAAAAGCAGAAATTGGGATTACGCCGTCAACGGCTCGTATTAAACTGAAACACAAGCTTTTGTAATTTCACAGATGGAAATCTTTAGCAATTATTCTCTCCAAAAGTCCTCGAGCAAAACAGAAAGGCCGTGGCAAAAAGAGACCTCTGTTTACGTGACTTACTTGTCAATGTTAGAATAAAACCACTCGTATATACACCATTTGTGTGCTTTGGGAAGTTTCAAGAGGTTCCGTAACCTGAAGCCGATTTTCTGAGAAGATTTTCTTACTGGAGTATTGACAGCAGGCGCAGATTTCTAGATGAAAAAAACCAGGAAAGAACAAAACACATCGTAATATTTACTAAATACAGCTAAAGGGTTCGGCTTCAGATTCTTATACCTGACGCCTAATAAGATTTAGCTGTAGACAGCAGAAGCTTAAACCAGGGGCCGGTAAACATTGTATTATAGGCGCTAACATGATCTTTTTGGAGCCCTGGAACATTTATATCCAAAAATATTATATGATTCTCGGGCATTTTCTCAAATTTTCAGTACTCTTGTAAATTCAGTAATTAGAGGGTCTTTGGTAAAACTTACAGACGGTATCACAGAATGATCTTGTTTCTATGATGCGCGATGTATAAAGGCTTTTAAGACACAAGGACAAGTCCAAGGGTGGCAAGTAGAAACACAAGCCGGCTAATCTGATGTCTCTATAACTGCAATCGCGCGCTGCCGCAGCGGGTTAACGTAATTGGAAATGCTGATAAATAATTCCGCCTACCTGGGGCAGCAGAGTACTTTTGGGATTTCTTTTAGGCGATCTGGTACTTAATGGCCGTTCATCGTCATCACAGAAAAAACGACTTCGCTTTGAAGTCCTGTATGGCTAGAAAGAAAGAAGAAAAGTAAAAAACAAAAAAAGATTCTAAGCATTCCATGGAAATAACGACGGGGAGTTTGCCCTGCGCATGTATACTGTGTCTGGTATTGGTTTTAGACCGTGCTAAGTGTTTGCGGCGCGCATGAAGAATACGATACGTTTAGGTTTGACCGGCACGCGATCACATTGTATAAATCTGTTACTCACCATCTCTGTTCCAGGGCTGGGGCTACCCTTCCAGTTGGGCGTTTTCTGCGGGGACATGTATTTCTCATTCCAGGTATTGGATAAGCTTCCCTCTTTAGAGACAAACAAAACACATTTCAAATAATAATTGGTCCATGAATATATAAAATATTTAAAAAAAAAAACAACAAAAAAAAAACCCACTGGATAAGGTAGTGGCTCTTAGCCAAGCTGCCAGTTGCTTAATATAATAATAAATAATAATATTAAAAAGTTTTATTGTGTGAAAAGTACGAATGGAGACCTGCTACCCTATATCTTTTGTGTAAGGGATACCGGAGCAAGAGATCGCTATGCAGTCACTTGGACGGAGGTACACGACCCAGATACCCCCTGTTCATGCCTCTAGTAAAGAGACTACCACGGCTGAGATGCCTTTCCCTGTTCATGACATCAGATTTTAACCTCCCCGATGTCCGCTGGGCCCTTTCCTAACGCACCCCATTCGTTTATAAGAGTGAAGCTATCATCATGAATAAGGCGTGCAGTTAAATCTGTATACTATCTATATACTATATACTATGCTAGTAAATGTACGGAGCAAATCAGCTGGCGCCTACTCCTATACCACCGCCACCTATATCAAAGGTGTGCGCCAGCAACACGGCGACCGGATGAGACCGAGTGAAGACAAAAGCACAGAGACCGGACGGAAGAGTTTCTTACCTTTCAAACTGACAAGTGCTTTTGCAGAAGAATCTGGGGAGGAATAAACAATTATTATTGTTTTTATTTTTAGAAAGAGAATGATGTGTGTACCAGAGGACCAGAAATTAAACAGCAGAAGCAAACGGGTAAAAACTGTCCATAAAGCAGCATTTGAGGACAATATGAAAGAAAAAAAAAACAGTACCTTTTCTATTTCATACCCACAGGACCTGTCGCTACCCCAAACATTGACACCTTGACCTGGATTTGCATTGTTTTGCCCCATTTATTTGACCCCCACCCCTGTAAAGAACTCAGCTACAGTGTAGCCGGACAGTGGGCTCTCTTGCACAAAATGAGACAACATGGAACGGCCTACCAGAGATCATGGTAAATCTCAAGGTGCATTCTGGGAAACGGATAGGAGAGCATATATATAAGGATGAGAGATCGTACAGAAGGGACAAGAGTGAGCAAAAATTAAGGATCCAAGAAGCCCTGCCGTCCTTATAATACCGACCTTCACAAACACAACCGGAAACCCTGATCTCCCGCCAACAAACTTATAAATAAATAAATAAATAATAAAAAAGACACTTTTGTGACCTTTAGGGAAGTACTGATAGTTTGTTGCCATAGAAACTGAAAAGGCATCATAAAGTTCATGTTTCAATACGATTAACCATTCCATCTAAAGAATCGGAAGAAAAATCTGCTAAGGCTCATTCACCATGGCGGGGGAGGGTAAACGTCTAAATGGAACTGCACCTTCAAAAAAAAAAAATTACTATGCGGTAAATTTGATTTTGCTTTTTATCTATAAATTCGCGAAATAACGCAACACCGCTGCGTGCGACATCAATGTACGTAACACTATGTACGTATGTACTATATGTCCCCGCGCCATCTTTTTAAAGGGTAAATCTATCATTGTTTATGAGTCCGGAGGCCGAAGCATTTTATCTTTCGCACACAGACTCCTGTAGGTTAAACGTATAGATGGAGGCAGCTCCAGAGGACACAACGTATCCATTTCCACTACCCCTGCAGTGCTGAGTGTTTTATGGGTTATGTCATTCCGATAAACAGCTGGTGGTGGCAGTGGGGAGGAAAAAATTTTTAAGATCACGCCAGAGACCTCTGAGCTCCTGTACCAGATTGTAAAGCAAATGCTGACACAAATCATGAACACAGCCACTGCTCAAATAATAATATCACTACTACTACTTCTAATAGTATCACTACTACTACTTCTAATAGTATCACTACGACGACGACCCCTACTACAACTAATAGTATCACTACTACTAATAGTATCACTATTACGACGACCCCTACTACTACTAATAGTATCACTACTACTAATAGTATCACTATTACGACGACCCCTACTACTACTAATAGTATCACTACTACGACGACCCCTACTACTACTAATAGTATCACTACTACTACTACTAATAGTATCACTACTACGATGACCCCTACTACTACTAATAGTATCACTACTACTACTAATAGTATCACTACTACGACGACCGCTACTACTACTACCAATAGTATCACTACTACTAATAGTATTACTATGACGCCGGCTACTACTACTAATACGATGACTACTACTAATAATACTAACAATAATAAAATTACTACTACTACTGATTATAGGCTATGGTTTGAGGTTTTGGAAAGCTTTGCACAAATCATCACCCTTTTTTACATCGTTATTATTGCAAGAGAGGCTTTAAACTACAAATTAGCCGTGACGTATAGTAAAATATTACACACTGTAGTAAATATGTTTAACACATTCAACTGGAAACAACACACCGCCTAATCACGGCAATAACCAAAGCACACAATCAGACGGCGTGTGCGGATATACAAACCTACCCAACAATTTAAAAGTTTGGGGTCACTCAGCTGCTTTCATGGAAAACAAGGGAATTTCTAGCTGTAAGATAATTACAAAAGGGTTTCTAACCATCAATTAGCCTTTTACACTTGGATCAGAGAAAACAACGTGCCACTGGACACAGGAGTGATGGGAGTGATAAAGGGCCACTGGAACACAGGAGTGATGGGAGTGATAAAGGGTCACTGGAACACAGGAGTGATGGGAGTGATAAAGGGCCACTGGAACACAGGAGTGATGGGAGTGATAAAGGGTCACTGGAACACAGGAGTGATGGGAGTGATAAAGGGCCACTGGAACACAGGAGTGATGGGAGTGATAAAGGGCCATTGGAACACAGGAGCGATGGGAGTGATAAAGGGCCACTGGAACACAGGAGTGATGGGAGTGATAAAGGGCCATTGGAACACAGGAGTGATGGGAGTGATAAAGGGCCATTTGGAACACAGGAGTGATGGGAGTGATAAAGGGCCATTGGAACACAGGAGTGATGGGAGTGATAAAGGGCCATTGGAACACAGGAGTGATGGGAGTGATAAAGGGCCATTGGAACACAGGAGTGATGGGAGTGATAAAGGGCCATTGGAACACAGGAGCGATGGGAGTGATAAAGGGCCATTGGAACACAGGAGTGATGGGAGTGATAAAGGGCCTCTGTACGCCTATAGATTCCATTTAAAAATCAGCCGTTTCGAGCTACAATAGTCATTTACAACATTAACCCCGTCTGCGCTGGATTTCTCATCCTTTCATGTTATTTTAATGGACAAAACGTGCTTTTCTTTCAAAAACAAGGAAACTTGTTACCCCAAACTTTTGGACGGTAGTGTTTATAATCCATTGCATGGGTGGGATTGAGTATCCAGCACATACTCAGCACTGTGCGACACTGAATGACAGCAGCGGGACCAGCGCACCCTTAAAAAGCTCAAAGGCAGCGGGCAATAGAAAAGGGGGGTCCCCAATATCTTTGTAAGGGGGGGGTTCTTGATATGCAGTCGGGTGCCGGCTACACATTAAAGCAGCCGGGGTATAGGTTAAGGGGTCGCCCAGGCCTCTCAGGGTGTAACAGCTGCAGGTTAACGGGCTTGTCTTGCAATGTTGATGTTTATCAGCAGCAGGTTAAGATAATCGTGCCCTCTAGGGGTATAACGGGTACAGAATATGGGGGGTTAGTCCTGCCATTTGGGGGTACCAGCCTCAGGTTAAGGGGCCAGCCCTGCCATCTGTGAGGTGTAATAGTTACAGATTGGGGGCTAGTCCTGCCCTTTAGGGGTATCATCAGCGCGCTCTCTTAATAGGTGCAGATTAGGGGGTTACTTCCTTTTGGGGGTACCGGCTGCAGGTTATGGGGGGGGGGGAAAGACCGTGCCTCTGGTGGGGTGCAATACGTGCGGATCAGGGGGTACTAGCAGCAGGTTAAGGAACTAGTCCTGCCCTCGGGGGGGGGTAATAGCTGCAGGTTCGGGAGGGTAGTGTCGCCCTATGAGGTAACAGCTGCTGTGTGTTGTGAGAAGGGGCTTTGTTTGGGTACCGGGGTTGGCTGACAGGACCCCCTCCCCCCGGGCGGCGTCTGCAACTCTCACCCACCTTCTACATCGGCCAGGTCCGGCTGCTGCTGAACCTCTTGTTCCTCGGCCGCGGGGGCTTTGGCGGCCTTCATCCGCTTCATGTTTCGCTCCGAGGAGAGAGCTGCCTCAGGCTCGCAGACAGGAGAAGCCTTCGTTGGGTTTGAACTCCCCTCTCTGCGCCGCCATTCGGGATCCGCGCTCGCGAGTCCGAACGAGATCGTGACGTCACCACAAACACAGCGCAGGCTGCGTGCGCGCTACTGCGTCCATGCGCGGGACCGCGCAAAGGCATCATTAACCCTTTCTGTGTTTGCCATCAATATACAACGCGCAGAAATAATGCGGGGGGCGATAATTGCAACATTTCTACAGCAAAAATAGTTACAAAGAAGCTGTTTTATAAAATAAATTGTTCTAAACGCCTTATTTCATTTATTAAAGGGAATCTCATGTAAAGAATACTCTTCCCCTTGAGTATACACCCCCCAGTGCTGTATACAGTAATATACACCCCCCACCACTATATACAGTAATATAACCCCCCCCAGCGCTGTATACAGTAATAATGTCAGTCCCAATTGACAAAAACCTAATTTTACCTAATTCTGTTCCAATAAATTCCCTTTATCTGCAGGCATCGAGGCCACCATTGTTGTCAGTCATGTGATACTTTGAGCCGGCAAAGTGACCCAAACACCACACTGATCCGATGCTTTATGGCAACGCTAATAAAGTCTATCCTCCATAGACTAATTAAATCAAAGTGTCTGACTGGTCGATTAAGACTGATCCATTCTATTATTTGCCACGGGTAGCCTGATAAGGAATCAGGGAGTTTGTTTAGTAGGTTAGGAAGAGAACTCAAACAAATGGCTGATATGCAGCTGCCTGAAAACGTTATGGAAAAACTCTCAAAACTTTTTTTTCTGATACTAGTAATAAACAAAAATTGTTCTCAGTACCTGCATGATCATTCCTCCCCATTAATCTCTATCCTATTACACCAAGGTGAAGGAATGAAGCCATCACACCTTTTATCATAGCTTTAGCTCATCGGACTGCCTATAGTTTGTGCTTTTCTTTTGACAGTCAGTTTAATTGTTTTGGAGATATTTAGTTTAGATGCAGAGGCAGGTAAAGATGTAAAAAAAAACAACCCAAAACATTTTACACACAAAAAAACAGAACGGAAATAGTTAAATGGTGGAGCAAATTTACTTTATTATCGTTCCTTTTAGATGGTGCATAACGATGTCATTGACAGAAATAAGTATTTGCATGTCACCAACATGCTCCACAGCACAGTAGGTAAAGCTCCAGAAGTGGAGCATTCTGGGTAAAAAAAAAAAATCTCTATTAAGCTCCATAACCATATGCCGGTTCCAGCATATTGGCGCAAACATATAAGCGAAACAGGAGTATGATCTGTACAAATGCTTAACGTAACAGATACGCTTTTTATTTTTATTACCTGAAAAATAAAGGACATGTTAAACATCTGGAAGAACAGTCTGAACAAGACCAGGGAATAAAGATTCTCCAAAAACCAGCGCGAACATTCCACGTTCCAAAAGAAAAGGAAAAAAACGGGTCGGTCTAGCAGCCTAACTGCCCTCATACAGATATAAGAAGTGTTGTCCTTGTAAAACAGGTTTCCTCTTAAAAACAAACAAAAAAAAAAGTTGGATAGTTTGTATCTCGTGACATCAGCAAAGAGGTGGCAGTGTCGGAATCAATGCAAGCGATTAGGTCATTTCTAATATATCTACAGTATAGACAGATGCACAAGACGTGCGATCACCACATCATCCCCCCTTTGTAGTTGAACTTCAGTTTCAGCAGATATTTCAGGTTGACTTGGGCGATGTCATAAACAATGTATCTGGAAAGGAATGGGTTAAGGAAAACACGGAATTTGGAAGAAAAAAATAAAATCATATTTATTCAAAGATTAAAATATGGTCTCTTTTCTAAGGCATAATTTAAATGTCCTAGGGAGCGATTCATACTTTAATATGCATTATTGAGTTGTTTTGCCTTAGAGAGAAGCTGCAGCTGTACAGCTCCCAGCCTCCTCTGTGGGGCAGTGGAAGAAAAGCGCGCCAATTGAAATGAATGGGAACACTTTTCTTGCATGCAGCATGGCGAAAGTCAATGTCATTTAAGGGATGATGGCCATGCGATGAGATGGAAAGGTTTATGAGAAAGCCAATAGCCGGGCTAATTTAGCATTTTGGGAGTTTTACCAGAGCTGGATTATCAGGGGTTAACTAGCCACGCTGCGCAGCTTTTTAACAAGACTGAATAGCCAGGATCTCCATATTAATGTCAGCCCAGCCGCCATTTGAAATAAAATATACGGCTTTAACCATTTTAATATAGAGAAGGCAATTGATGTTAAAAGCATCGTAAAAGGATACTCGTTATAGAGCAGGCTAGTATCGTTAACCGGGGCGGAAACCCCTTTCCCCAGGGGGACGTCCACCCCATCAAGCTGAACCGTGGCAGACGGGTCAGGAGCAGTCCTTCCCAAACCTGTAGGGGGGGGAAAGAAAACCGTAACTAAGTATGTTTAACATGATACATCTAACATGCTAGGTTTGCACAGTCCTATAGTTTACTACCAAGAACCATATAAGCATCTACCAAGAATACGCCAGGGCTGTACTTTTACGTCCCTGAGTGGATGGTAGATACGTGGAACAGCCTCCCAGCAGAAGTGGTAGAGGGTAATACAGCGAGGGTATTAAACATGCATGGGATAGACATACAGCTCCTGAATCTAAGACGAGACCAACGATTAAGGTTTGAGTCTTTACAGCAGGAGAAACAGCCTTGTGTGAACATATCACTTTATAATGCTTGTGACCCTATATCTTTCTGTTTTGCTATTAACACAGAATATTGTACATTTAGGATCGCGGTATACAAACTTAACCCTTTCAACATTAACCCTGCTTACCTTTCACACTGTGTTTACCCTTCGGTAATTTTGTGATGTGGGCAGCAGCTTTCAGTTCATGCCTTCAAGCAATAAAAGAAAAGAAAAAAAAAACAAAAAAAAACACCCCGAAGATTACTATTAGGAAATATAATCTTAGGAAACAAAATTATTAAATAAGAATAAACTTAATATAAAAGCAATAAATGGTATTACTAAAAAATAGAAATGATGTAACTGCTATGATTATGTTATGCTGGGTGTACATAAGCAACAGCTAACAGAAATAAATTGGCAATATTTTAGATACCGTATTTGCTCGATTATAAGACAAGGTTTTTTTCAGAGCAAATGGGGGGCATAAGGCATTTCTGGAGGCAGGGTGCTCTGTGAAATGCCTTTTAACCCCCTTAATGCCACTCTGCCTCCAGAAATGCCTTTTTAACCCTCTATACGCCACTCTGCCTCCTGAAATGCCTTAAACCTCCCTATATGCCACTCATCCCCATAATATGCCTTTTAACCCTCTAAGTGCCAGAGTGGCATTTAGAGGGTTAAAAGGCATATCATGGGGCACAGTGGCATATAGGGGGTATAAGGCATTTCTGGGGCAGATGTGCATAACTGGGGTGGGGCAGGTTGGAAAATAGAAGGAAATAAAACCAACATATTTTTCTCAATCATAGCTTTTATTAAAAAAATAGTTTAGATGAATTAACATTTACTGGTAAAACTTTTTTCCTATAGGGTCGTCTTATATTCAGGCTTTTTCTTTTTTTCCTCAATTAATATTAAGATTTGGGGGGGTCGTCTTATAATCAGGGTCGTCTTATAATCGAGCAAATACGGTATTAAAAAATGATGAAAAAAATTGAAAAACGTGGAAAAGAATTGAATTCAAAAATTGATATACAGCCTCCTCCAAGAACTTTATGCAATGTGCTTTAAAAGGTGTATCACGTCATACGTGTATGGCCTCAAATATACCTTTGAGCATCTCAAAATCAATTCCCCCCCAAAAACTCTGCTTTTGGGATTTCATTCTTTTTAAAATTAGTTCGATTAAGACGGTAAATTATGTATTAAGGTAATACTTCTTGTAATGTAGCTTTGCGCCTTAGTACAGTATGACATGATGGGATTAAAAATGTTATTTACTTACATGTTTCCAAGGGCCACCTCACCCAACAAAATCAAGCCGACAGGGTTACTTGGCATCGTATGACAGTAGTTGGCACTTTTTGATACCATGTCGGCGAAATAGATACCTTTACCGAACATGTAACCGGTCTGTGGGAGAGAAGCAGCATTGAATTAGCTGAATTATTTAAGTGTTAAAATGTAATTATTAGTCCCCGGGACAGCATTGCGCAATAATTACTTACAACAGGAGCTTCAGGCGGTGCGATGCGCAGACCCTGAGACAAGATGCCGGCAAAATTGGTCGTGCGGGAGCCGTGCCATAAGAGCTGGCGGTTGTGGAGCTGTTTGAAAGGCTTATACCTCTGCTTCTCGCCTTCACGTTCAATCTTAAAGATCTTTTGGGTTAAAGGAGGGAAAAACACAAAAATGCATTCATAAGAGAGCAAGTGGCATGGGGTGGGGGCTCTATGCTGAAGGGCATTTTCTTTTAAAGGAACAGTTCCTGCCTGTCAGAGAATTAAAGCCAATTACTTTATTACCAGCTGCTGTTATAGGAAATATGATATGACAGAAGTGGGAACAGTGCTAATATCCACACTTTCAATTACTTTTAAACTGGTTCGCACATTGAAAATCCAACATTCTAAAATCATAATTAAAGAGAACAGGACAAAAAAAAACAAGCATTTGTATCAAACGTGGTACATCGAGCCTTAATATTAAGCAAAGATACTGTGGTCACTCGTAAACATTGATCCACAACGTTACACTCACATCAAGGATCTCCAGTTTGTACGCATTGTGAGTTTCTGCATGGGTATTCTCCACGTACTGCTCAATTATCCTGGCTTCTTCGGAATCCTTATCAACAACCTGAACAAATGAAACATATTGGAATAATCATAAAGCGACTGTTTATCGTTTGACATAAATCATACATGCTGAGCGAATACATTTTTTCCCATGTTAGACAATAAGATTTAAAAAAAAATCTTAACTTGTGTTCTCCTTTAAACAAAAGAACGCTATAATTTATACATTTTAAGAACGGTGTATACTTAATCTTTGCAAAACAAAGGCATTTTGCCTGAGTGCTGTATTTAACGGCATGGCACTTGCTTACCTGAATGTCAGTTTTAATCTTCTCATATTTCACATCGATGGGGTCCTTCTCTCCATCCTCTGCGCCTCCCCTCAGCAGGCTGTATGCTACTTCAATGTCAAGCAGGTTATCCAGCATCTGCACCTTGGCCTATAGGGCAGAGCAAAATAGTGCAGACGTTTGCTAAATATTTGGTGGAACAGTCTCCCGGCAGAAGAGGTAGAGGGTAATACAGTGAGGGGATTTAAACATGCATGGGATAGACATACGGCTCCTGAATCTAAGACGAGACCAACGACTGATTAAGGTTTGAGTCTTTACAGCAGGAGAAATGGGTGACTAGACGAGCAGGATGAGTGCGACCTGCCGGCAAATTGCTAGGTCTCAAAACTAAGCAGAAAAAGGGCCACGAGATGCCCTGCTTTTTTTTATTTACCTGGATGTATTCCAGATTATTCAGAAGAGGTGGTTTCTTCATTCCAAAATCATGAGGAATGAGCGTGTAGAAGCGATTGGAGAGATCCAGTAACCGTGATTCACTGGAACTGTCTGAAACAGCCTGAAGCAAATAACATACATTTGTAAAGGTGGTCAATATTGTCCCACAAGAGACATTTAACATAAATCTAAGTTTCTGCTTTATCACAGCACTCGTTACCCAAAATGAACAGCAGCCAAAAAAGAACAGATACCACAATCGATAGTGATCATCAGCAACACACATTTAAAGAGACAGAACTCAGGAGATCCTAAATGTATAACACAATTAAGAAATAAACGGATACAGACAAGAGCTAAAACCTCTTTAAAGAATCCCCACAATCACACGGGATGCGAGAGTAGTCTGAAGCCATACAGACGTGGGAACCGATGTCCCATTTACCTGCTGTACTTCATTCAGGATGGAGTACGCGCTCTGAATCTGACGCTTGCTAAGCTTCCCCAGCGGCATCTTCTGAAGATCAATCTGTCGAAGAAAAAATATAACGACCGTCCTTAGCGAAAAGTACATAGTCTACAGCGGAAATAAACTCATCAGGGGTTTACAAGGAAATCCAGAGCTAAGTGGTGCTGCATCTTGCAGAAAGCGGCCAACAAACGCAAACTAATTGCACTCCAATTGCGTAAAAAATTATAAACAGACCAGAACAGGCGGACGTGGCAGCACCTAATACTATGAAAGTGAGGTATACGCCAGAGACACTTCGGAGACCGCATTTATGTCACAGAACAAATAATCAGTCCCCGAAAAATTATGAATGAAGCAAAATTCTCCATGATTAAAAAATTATTTCTTGGAAGGGTTTGGCCATTTAACGAAACTAGGAATTCTGTTAAACTCAGCAGCTGGGGGAGAGCACCTTTAAAGATCCATGTATTAATATAGAGAAATAAACTCCACTTACCTCAAACTCCACCATGGCTTTCTTCATGCTCTCCACATCAAATATCATTTTGATGAGCTCTTGCACCGGCTGAGGAAGCTTGGATTTGGTGCCAGCACCAGCAGAAAGTTTCTTCACCACATCTTCCTCCTACAGATAAAAAAGGGATATTAATACAAGGAAACAAATACTCGGAATAAGTCAGTCACTATATAACACCAAGAAGCCAAAACGAAGACCAGAGAGAGAGAGAGAGAGAGAGAGAGAGAGAGAGAGAGAGGAGAAGACAGCCAAACTAGGCATTTGCATTCCAAGCAGTAGATCAGGGCAAGCCAATTACTATCTACACAGCTGTTGCTGAAATATAACTCCCATGATCCTGAACCAGCAATTAACTGCGGCACAAAGTGGCTACTAACCAGGCCTTTTCTACATCAGTATTGTCCAAATAGTTGCTGCAGTTATTCCAGTGAAACGACAAATGGTAGTCAAGTGAGTTTTTTTTGTGTGCATTCAGTAACATCCTGGGGTAAGATGACCAGATTTCCCCTATGTCTAGGGACGTTGAAATGCAATATACACTGCATGGGTTAACAGCACTTTGATTATGTGCCCTTGTTAAAAGGAATTCTAACTGGGGGCCACAAACAAACATGCATTTCCAGGGTTAGGAGGATCATCCGGTTTAGACATACCTGCCCGTAGTCAATTTCCAGCGGGTAGAACTTGTTGGGATATTTGGTGAAGTTGGTGGAATGCCAGGCATTGCCTGTTTTTTCTTGGTACAGATTGAGAAAATGGTCAATGGCTTCTTCTTTTGAAGACATCTCCTCCAGCTTGTTACTGCCGATAACAGTCCCTACACGGCCCCAAGACCGGAACACCCAGTACCTGGTGGCAAATTAAACACAACGCCATCGCGTTATACAATGCAAAACCACTGAAGCACAACACTATTACGTGTCATTACCATGTAAAGGAGCAAATATATTTGTTTGTGGGGGTATGTGTGCGCAGTAAGCAGGAACATACCTGGCGTCTCGATCATGCTCTATAAGCTGCAGTTTGTAATAAGAATTTGTTCCTCGGGTAATGTCAACAAGTCCCAGGGTAGCACTGAAAATTTTGCCACTTTTTTCCAAAACATGAGACGAATTCTCAAGCCCTATATAGAGGGGGAAAAGAAAACATAAGTCTGGCACCATTTAAAGAAAAGTCTAATACCGACCCCTTTTAAATCCAATCTCTAAATGGCTTTCAGCAGGCAAGAGTATTCAGGGGAACCTAAAAGCCCCCCCCCATCTGTTTTCCAAAAGAAGTGCTGCACGGAAAGCATCTGAGCAGTTTAAATATTCTCAGGTTCTCTCTCTTCCGTGTCTGACGACGGCTGATGTGAGCGGATCCGACACCCCAGCTGGCGTAAGGTTGGTGCGGGAGGAAGGGAGAGAAAGCCATAGAGCCAACAGACTGTGTGGAAAAGCCATCAGTGCCACCTCGGTTTAAGTACAGAGGTAGCGGATCCTTCTGCTCCAGTACACCGGCTAACACTTAAAATCAGGGCTCTGCTTATATACAGAAAAACACCATATTGTCTAAAGCAACCATCTAGTATTAACTTGGTAAACTGTAGCAGGTAGGGCTCTAAAAGGGGGTAACCACACATAAAATATGATTTACAAAACACTCCAATTACTCCTTTCTTTATTACGTGATTAATACATTTTATATTCCATATCTGTATTAAGATTACTTCTGACTTGAAAAACATACTCCTAAACATGGTACAGAAGTGCCCCCTAAGGTTTATTATAGGGCTTTATTATTATTTTAAAAGGTCAATCATTTTTTAGTATTATTATTTTAAAGGTCACTGCAAGTTCACAAACAATTGGAATCAAGAATTGGAATTAGTAAAATACAGCTGTAATAACCTTTAATGAAAGTATTTAAACAGCAGCTGTCTCAACTTTAAATTAAAATGTTTTGTATCCCCATTTTTTTATTTTTTTTTTATCAAACCCTAAAGGAAAAATAAAGAGCAAGGAAAGTAGTAAGTCAGAGGAGCTAATTATGGATGTTCATTACCCAAAGTGTTAGAATACATGAGGACTAATTAGACGGGCGACAGAGAGGTGAGAATATCACATCATTAACGGGAGAATTTAGTCAAGCACTGGAAACATCAGCAGATGCATAATATTAGATCAAGGTTTACCAGGAAACCATTATAACTGCAGAATGATGGGGAATATGAAGGTTAAAAGCTGGTCCTCTAAAGACAATGAATGCAACAAAAAGCAGGTATCCTTAATGTTAGTGTTAGAAACCTAGATAGCATCTAAAGTCTTGTTCTTACCAGAATCTGGATCCACCGCGGCTCCACCTTTAACTGTTAGCTTCATTTTCTTCTCTGATTTGCTGCTTCCTTAAAGATGGGAAAAAATATAAAAAAATGAAAAATCCAGTGAATTATCTGTTTATCACTGCGAACAGATCCAACACACTAATAATTGGGTAATGTTACCCACCAAGACAAAAGGGGAAGCAGGCCTGATTGCAGGAAGCGAGTTTACTGGATTGGTCAAAAGTGACCATTATCACCCCACGATAACTAGCAAGAGGATTCTCCGTCCGCTTAACAGACAGACTTCATACTGAGGGTAAAGTGTCCTTTTAACTAGCGGCAGACTAAGCCATGCTTACCCTGTTCCTCCTTCACTTTCCCTGCGCTCTTCGCAGCCGGGGCCCCGCTTGATTTCGGCTTCGGAGGTGGCTCTTGTACGGCTTCTTGTTTAATCTCAGCCCCCCAGGTGGAAATCCCGTGCTGGGACAGCAGCTCCTGCACGCTCTTCCCAGACTCCAGCTCCTTCAGGACTTCCTCGTTCACAACCCGCACGTTGGCTGCTTTCACTTCTTCCATCTTCTTGTTCATTTTCTCCACTTCCTCTGTTTGGAGATAAGCCGAAAGGAGATAATTAGTGCTGTGCAAAAACACGAGGCAGTACATACAACACAAATCTACAGAATAACACATGACCAAGCAGCACTTTGCAGAAATTATTTCTCATGTTCATTGAACTAGCCTGTTTACTATTAGAATTGTATCACATTTTATCCAAAAACTCCCAGCAAAGCAATATAAGTTAAGAGTTTGTTGGTGAATAGGACGCCCACCCAACAGAATGAAGAAAGAAAGAGAACCGACTCCAATATTTGCTAAGAACTGAAATTAAGACTTTATTTCCCAATATAAATCTGATCTTGGCATCTACATTTGGAAAGGTTAATGTTCCTAATCTGCTAGGACCATTTGCTAAATTTCAGGGTGCCTGTGAGGTCCATTTAAGTTTTTCTTATTGACCTGTTTGGATCATCCAGGAGGATTGGTTTCAATTGTATGAAAGGTTGACCCTCTTTTTTTTAAATGAGATTTTATTGAACTTTTACAGCCTTCTTAATTTCTTATTTTGGAAAACTTTACACAGCGCCATAAAAAAGGTTCTTCTACGACATTTTTATTTTGGTGAACAGTGAAAAACTACCTGGTAGTACAGAAATGTGACCCTTACTGAACCCCCAATTTGATGCGCACGGGGAAAACATTATTTCACCTTCTGTGCGATTTCATGAAGAATCAATGACCCGTAGCATTTAATATTCTGTAGAATAGCTCGTAAAGTGTGTCTTAACGTGTGTGTTAACGTGTGAAGTTATTGCCAAATTGTATTCTGCCAATTTTAAACTTCCACGGCGCCTGTATGGTAGCAGCGCTACAGAATCTGTTGGTGCTCTGTAAATAAACATAAGTTCGGAGACTCACTCTCTGTGCTAACGCAGAAGGTGGCCTTGTTTGCCGACCCAGTGATTTTCCCACCAAGTTCTTCGACCAATGACTTTATTTCATCCTTGTTCTTGGACAGTTTTCCAACTACCAGAATCTTCATGTTGGTCAGTGGTTTGCCTTAATAAATAAATAAAAAAAAAAAATGCAATTCAACAAAATTTGTGAATCTGTTCACTGTAGTACAGGCCGCAGCATCTGCTCCACAAAAGCATAAATGGGAGATTTTCAGTTAATGAGTCCCAAGACTCGGCATCAGATGAACAAAACCGACATCACAACGCACTTTGATTTTTCTGACCCAGGTATGCATACACCTTGATAGAGTGAGGGAATGAAAGCGAGGGAATGACATAAGACTAAGGTCTAAGAGGTGGTGATTTGATGGGCATAATTATCCTTCATAACAACCGCAGGACTATTATAATGTATGCTATCCAACGTTAACCTGGTTTTCAGTTACTCACTGTATTTTCAGAAACTAACTAAACTTCACTAAGGTGGCTCGACTTACCTGCGGGTATAGTTTCCATGGGAACAGGTTCAACTTTAGCAGGGACTGGGGTGCTCACAGGCGCTGCGGATACCGACAGAGGGAAGGCCCGGTCTTGCCTTTTAAGCTTGAATTTTTTCAGATAGGAAACTTCGTGAAATTCCTGCTCATTTAAAGAAACCATCATTTAATCCACACGCATTCCAAGCCGCTCTGCCCAAAGCAATCAGACGACCCCAAAGCCAGATTCATTGTCACCACTAGAGTCTTTACTCACCTTCGGTATCACCCAGTCCTTTCTGTTAGGGGTCTGTGTTTTAGCAACACATTTAGTCCATGCGCTGATGTCCCCTGTGCAATAGTAGGCATCAGTTTTGAAAACATACTGGCCATTGCACTCCTCGCAGGGAAGCAGTGACCCAAACGCCATACCGTCCGCCACTCTATCCAGGATCTGCAGAGCCAAGAGAACACAAAACAGATTTAAGACTTAACCATCTCATATCCCAAATAACCACAACAAATGACGCCCCCTTTTAACAGACATTTTCCCCACTTTTTTTTTTTTGCACCATACAACTTACATTCGTCTCTCCAGAAGGGACCTGCTGTTTGTTGGCTATAAGGAGTTCCTTCAGGTCATTGGTACTACAGACCTTCTTCAGTTCATCCTTTATGTTCCAAACAAGTTCGCTCTGCTCCTGTTGAAAGAAATGAAACAGTCCAGCGACATTCATTGTGGGGGGGGTCCAATTATCTTATTTATCCAAGATTCTTCTATATAAGCAGAGACTGACTTTTCTGTTTTAGTGTCTCATCAGCTAAATGGGTGCTTTAATTTTCCTGGCTGGCATTTACTGCATATTGCGACACCGGAATAGCCAATAACCAAAACGAATAAGTAGCAACACACATGAAACAGGGCGATCTCGATATGAGGGGATAAAAGTGTAATCTGCAAACCTTGAGTTGTTTTTCAAGTTTGGATTCCTTCTCCTTTTCTTTCTTTGCTTTCTTTCTGGATGCAGCGGAACCATCTACTTCATCCCCTTTTCGTTTTCTTATCAGAAGAAAATGGGATAATGAGATTTTTGTTGAAAATATTTGCGCTTTGTGTTACTGTTACATAAAATTCAAACAGATGGAACTACTGCATAAATACGATTGCTATCCAATTACACAACACATACATACTCATTGAGCACGGGAAACAGCATAGTGTTCTATAAGTATGACCCAATTCCCTTCTGCACTCACATCTCTAATTAGTAACCAATTTTGAACATGTCCAAGCAGAAAGGATCACTGCGGCCACCCATGAGTGTTATCCCAAAAGGTGCATTAGTCTCTCAAGGCAGCTCATTATCGAAGTAATTAATCAAATTTGCTTTTAACGCCTTCACGCAGCGATGCATCAAAACAGCCAAGATAAACACCAGAGGGTAGGATGGCGCCGATATATAGCTTTGGCCAGCAGGTTTCTCGCGTAGAAGGTTAGAACGCTCAGGTGTTTCTACTATGGGCGCTTCTGCAAACATCCCATGCGTTCTGGGTCGTGGGGAGAAAAGAATTAAAAGCAAGGAAAGCCTGGTGAGTATATCGCCGACCCGATAATTATGTACCAGGATACATTTTAAATTAAGTAGGGATCTATAGGTAGCGATTTATCCCCTACAGCACAAAGTGGGGTTTATTCAGCAGAGATAAATTATGGTAGCGAGATAACGCAAAGCCCATCAGCAGCCATATACAGAGAAGGTATTGTGTTTTAGTCGTAATATTGTTGTTTAGTCGAGAAGCTTCCTGTTACTGTATAAACGCTAATTATTACGAGGAGAACAACTGAATCTGTGATAAAATACTTGGTAATGGCGTTTGACCTATTTTTAAAATTATTTTCTTCATTTTTACTTTATTTTTTTCTTCTTCTTCAAGAAGAGACCGAGGACTGATTAAGGTTTGAGTCTTGAGCAGGAAAAATGGGCGACTAAATGGGCCAAACGGGTCTGATCCGCTGGCAAATTCTAGGTTTCCTCCGCACGTAAAAAAGAGTGTTATGAGTTTCAAGAGCCAGAAAGATACCGGTAACTCTCCAGCCATCTGTCGGGATCCTCTACTTAACAGGGCAAGTAAAAGCAACGTATGCCCCGACAACTGATTAGACAAACACAGCTATAAACAATGTAAACATTCTTTTTATTGTCTATATTTACAGGTTTTAAGTAAATTTGGAGGACTTGGTTAAAAATGCAATCTCGAACCACAATGAATGGCAGCACCTCACCAACGCCCAACATAAGCGGCGGCAGGGAGATTTATTTCCCCTTGGATGTCCCCTACACCACAGCAGAAGTTGTAATCGCCACAACAGCTACTGTGGGAAACATCTTTGTGTGCATCGTCATCATCCATGAACGGAAGCTCCGGACAGTGACCAACTACTTCCTGGTGTCTCTGGCTGCTGCCGACACGTGCGTTGGGGTCTTTGCTATCCCCTGCGCCATCCTGACCAGTGTAGGGATCCCACATCATAACCTTAAACTCTGCTTGCTGATGCTGTCCATCCTAATTATGTTGACGCTTTGTTCGACCTTCAGCCTCCTGGCCATTGCCGTAGATCGATACATCGCCATTTTACACCCCCTTCGATACAAAGGCATTATGACCCCATCCAACACACTGGCCCTTATACTTATGGCTTGGATGGTTTCATTTCTCGGGGGTCTGGTACCAATGATGGGGTGGCATAAAGCCACCTCTGGAACCAGTCACTGCCTCTTCACCCAAGTGGTCGATATGAAATATCTGGTCTACTTCTTCGCCTTAACGTTCTTCCTTTTGCCTCTGATGATCATGTTTGCCATCTACGCAAATATTTTTTGGGCGGTTAGGAAGCAGCTGCGCAGAATAGGAAACGGTAAGCAGGGCAATTGGGTGGGAACGCAAGAAGTCGGGATCAGGAAAGAAATGAAAACGGCCACGTCTCTTTTCACAATCGTCTTCCTCTTCATTCTGTGCTGGGCGCCACTGCATGTGATGAACAGCATCATCTTACTGTGTCCCAATTGCTTTGTTCCGCCGATCATTCTGCAGACGGGCATCATACTAACTCATGCCAACTCTGCTCTCAATCCGATCTTATACGCTTACAAGTTAAAATCGTTCAGGAAAACCTTTAAGGTCATTTTTTCATGCAGGCGCAAGGCGGTAAGACCGGTAAGGCCACCCGTTCAAGCACCGGCTTTTTCCTCCATTCACTAAATATATATATATATAAAAAAAAAAATACGAATTGGGTAATTTACATTGCGTCCGCTACATCTTTGTCACGGCAAAATTATACACCCTTGTATGTTAATACTTGTAACAATGTTGTCAATAAGCGAAAACATACTGTCTTTCTGTATTATCATTGTGACAAAACCTATTTAATAAACAGAGAATTGATTAAAAAAAAAAAATATATATAAAAAAATTAAAAGAGGGAATAATTCTCCACTAAATCAGTGGCATATTCAGGTCTAAGGCAGCAGAAGTGGGGGCAGATTCATTCATTCAAGACTTTTTGCGGCTTTATGGATGTATTAGGAAATGGGGAATTCACCAAACCCTAAAGTTAAATGTACAGAACCAGAATGGGTTTTAAAGTGGATCCAAATGTCCTATAAATATGCTAATCGCTGACATCAACCTAGAATGCATATTTCAATGACCCTAAAGTACTTAACTACCAGCAATTGTGGGGGGGGGGGTTACAAATGAATTTAGCAAATGTTAATCTATCGTCTCCTTAAAAATCTGAGCAAATAAGGAAAATCCTGAAACGGACAACCAAGATACCTTTGGTTGATCCGATCAACTTGTACGTAAATAAAGCTAAATAAAATCTAGTCTCGTAGAAAATGATTGCATTTTGTATGTTTTTTTGATACGTTGCGGGGCGGTAAAGTGGTTTCGGCTAAACGATTAAAACGGTGGGACAAAATAAGATTAGTCTTACTTTATACTTTTAACATTTTTTGGAGTTCCTAATGTTCCTTAGTGCTGGGGAAATGATCAGGGTAATACCACTTACATTTCTCCTTTTGAAGGAAACATTAAAAGTTCCGTTGTTCCATAAATATACGATTATGGGAGAACATAAGCCTAGATAAAGTATTCTCTCATCAAGGTATAGCTAAAATACGATACACGACGCATAATTAAACTGAATAGGTAGCAGTAATCTCAACTTTATAACTAAATTATTATACTAAAATTAGCTGTACTTTATGTTTTACAATTATTGTAATGGATTTGGAGCGATTTGGTTTGAATGCGAGATGTTATGCTCCCCTCTAGAAACAGTGGTTTGTAGGAGAAAAAAAATGGCATTTTAATCTATATGTATATATCTGTAAAATTATTTTTCCCGCACGTATAAAGGCAGAGAGACCTAACCAGCTGGCACTAAAAGGAAGCATCATATAGAACCTGAGTACACAAAGTTAAGATGACTGTTCCCATGGTATACACACAATGTGGATTATATATAATTCCATTCTTTTAACACCAATACACCGGTAAAGTGAACTGAACTATATAATATAGGATATGGAAAAAAGTGACAGATTCACCATTTTCTAGTCATTTCCATAGTAACCAGAAGGTATCTCCCTTACTGAAATAATTCCCCTTACCTTCCTTGACGCTTTTCGGTTTCCTCTAATCCTAAACTGAAAAAAGCTCAGTGTCAAAGAATGCGTTTCTGCGAGCGTTACGCTCCCAAAAACCACACAGATCTTTTATTAAAAACCAACACTTAATTGCTAAGCTCGATTTTGCCTTATGTTCAGGACAGCCTTACTCCTCTCTCGCTGGGTTAACCTCTCCCTCTTCTCCTGGAAGGACCTTGCACTTATCCACCACCCTCTCAGCGATAGCCTTTTTCCTTTTCACATTAAATCAAAGCCAACACTCTAATTTTAGCCTTATCACTAAATTCGAGCTTTAAACGCTCTTCAACTATGAACGGTTTTTGGATCTGGGGTTTGAAGCATACGTTTCAACAAACTGCTAACAAAAATGCTTTGTTCTTGTACTACAACACAATTTCCGGCTCTTTCGAATGGTAAGTAATTTGCATTCATGGACACAAGGTGATGGACAACAAATACGTTTTTAATTTGCCTCTTAATTGGTTTTGCTATATGCTGGCAAAGTATGACCCTTTTAATGGTTTTTGGTGTTAAAAGCCTAACATTTTGTCAGGAAAATGTCACAGAAAACATGCATCACATATTTCTTAACTGAACAGAAACTTTAAATATTCTTGAAGATCTGGCCACCACGCAACTATGTGAAAAGTCAAATGCTACACAGTGTAGTATATGAAGATGCAGAGAAGAAAGCAACCGGAATGAAAAAAAGCACAGATATATATATAAATAAAACCACACATTTGTGTGTATTTCATACGTACCCCTCGCCTTTTACAGCTGGAAGTTTCTTGTTCAGGATATCTTTGTCCTCTGCGCTGAGGATGCTGAAACCTTTCATCTGGCTGGCGTTGTATGAAGGCAGGAAGCCCAGCTCCTCTCGGCGGCTGACGAAGCAGTCTGGGTGGTACCATCGATCGATCATGCCAAGCTGGGGCCTCTCCACATCCACACTCTTTTTGGATAATCTGACTTGGCCCTGTACGGGGCAGAAAAGGAATTATAGGATAGATAATAAACACATCTGCTTCAGCAACTGTTACAAGAAACAGAAACACTTTTTTTTTTTTTATTATAGGGGGGTCACCATTTTTTTAGCATAAACCTGCTAGATTTTGCAGGGGGTAAAAACTTGCCAGGGCTACTACAATTGTGAGTCAGACATCATATGCTTTGGGAGTGCAATGAAGTAGGTGAGTGTGTATGTGTTAACATATAGTGCTGAGTCAGTCTGAGTGTGTGTACTGTAGTGTCAGTATGTATGGTGTTGTGTATATTACAGTATGGCATGAGCTTCAGCATATGGTGTTAGAGTGAGATGTATGTACATGAGAAAGTATTGCTAGCCATTTGGTTTGGTTTCAATGTAATTTAAGCTTTAGGTCTCAAGCAACACAGAGCTGAGAAAACTATAAAAGCTCACTAGCCACAATGTTGAACACACATTTCATGGTTTTAGTCTTTATATTTTGGTGCCAATAAATATTTATTAGCATGAATATGGTTTAATATGAAACCTTGAGAGAAGGTGATCTTTGGCAGGCACACTAAAACACAGAGGAATAACGGTTGAACACACAAGCTGGATTCTTTATGGTGTAAAATACCCTTTGTCATGAAGAGGTTAACTGTGGTACTGTACAAAGTGGTGCCCCAATATACATCCTTTAACTGCAGAGTAGGGGTAATATATGAATAAAAACATGATTGGGGAAAAAAATAGCTGGCTCCCAGATCCAAACCAGATTTTTTTGACTCCTGTTACATTTCCATACATCTCTAGCAAAACAGGCCAAGTACAGAAATGACAGAGCGACTTGGGAGACCGCACGGGATAATTACCACACGAGGATAACACAACATTCTACCGTACAGATAAATTTTTCGCTTTTCAGGTCCTTTGGTTTGAGCGATCGGACGTTACTTGCCAAATGCAGCAAATGTTTACCTTTTCTATCTTCTGCTCGCACCCCTTGCACGTGCTTCTGTTGGATTTTGCATATTCTGCTGCAAAATCATTCAACGTCATGTCTGCTTTGCCCCCTTTGGCTTCATCTCCAGCCCCTTAAATAAAAAAAGAATAAATAAAATCAGTCACTTTAAAAGGTGAACAGTCAACTTCACAGTTTAGAACTATATTTGCTCTTTACTCTTTCTTGCTGGTTGTGGGTTTTTTTTGT
Source organism: Sceloporus occidentalis (assembly GCA_023333645.1). Lineage (NCBI taxonomy): Eukaryota > Metazoa > Chordata > Lepidosauria > Squamata > Phrynosomatidae > Sceloporus > Sceloporus occidentalis. Next base: position 168,685 of record JALMGF010000129.1, on the reverse strand, counting down.
TTTGTTCCTCAAGGTAAATTGTTTAGAGTGATCATGTTTAAAAGTACTGAAATATTTTATCTCAAGGAATCAATAACAATCAAACATTTAGCAACAGAAGAGTGATAACTCAAGGGGAGGAATAATCATGCAGATCATGAGAACACAAAGTTAAGATGGCTGCTCCCATGGCACATATGGAGGTTGCCAACATATTGCTTTATTGACCCTTTATTTCGGTTTAGTGTACTGATTTAACGCATTCACCCGCCTCTTTCCATGAGCGAATCTAAGAACAAAATGCTAAATGTATATAGCACACATTTTGGCGTTACCTGCTGGAGCGCCACCGGTTTCAATCGCCTTCTTTATTTTCTCCTGATCGTCCCATCGTAGCTCCGTAAAACCATCAATATCCCCGTGGGATAATACTCGCGCACGCTTCCAGAAGCAGGAGTAATGGTGCCAGTGGGGTACTTTCCCATCGAACATTGGCGACTGGAAGCAGAGGGAAGAATGAGAGTTATTCACAGAGCATTAACTGAACCATCCAGAGAAATCCTGCTTGCGCTCCACCACTAGATAACCAAGAGACCAGAAACCTGATGTTATTGTGAGAAACGTAGGAAAACATAGAATTTGACGAGCTAAGACCCAACTAGTTTGCCCATAGGCACTAAAAACAAGACCGTTACCGAGATATTCCATTATCATAACATACTGGCAAACGGAATTACAAACTTGGGATACTTTTCAGCAATCAAACACATTCACAGAGCGAAATGGAAAGTCTCCAAGACCCTTTGTAAAAGATCTGAAGAAGAGACCTCTGAGCCTGTGATTAAATCTTAGTCTGTGGATAATTTGCCCACGTATAAAATACATACAAGGTTTCAAAAACATACAGAACACTATATCAGAGATGATTTGCTTTGTTTTCAAATCGGCCGCCGAGCAAACAGAATTCCCACGTCAGCCGCTGCGCAAGTTTACCAAAAGCTCTCGCGGTAAGGAAATGAAGCTTAGCGAATCTGTCATTTTATTTCTGCCACCGAAAGTCTCTAAAGCTTGGATTAGTTGCAAAAGTATTAAAATCAACAGAAAAGCCTCTTTCGCAAAACAAATTGTGTAACTGTGTTACGTGCTGCGTTTGAGTGTGAAATGTTACACACACACTGTAACTTTGTTGCAAAAAAGTAGATTGTATTTTATGTTCAGGGATATGTTTTTCTCCGTGGGATTTCCGGTTGAAGCGCGCACGCTTTCCTCTTTAAGCCCCTTCTCGTCAGATGACCTTATTAGCTCTGCAAAGGAAAAGCCGGTAAAGCCGCTGCCCCATCCCGCTGCCGAGCTTTTGATTCTTGTCTAAACAATAGCATTGCACGGCTTTCCCACTCGCTTCTCCTGTGAGGTTTGTTCTGAATTCTTGCTGAATTTGAAAGGGTTAAAAGTTGTTTTTTTCTTCTTCAATCTATTGTTCCTAAAAACTAACTTTGTCTCCAAACTAAAGGGCGGAAGTGTGAAATTCGGGTGCTTTCCTTAACTGGGACACTTTTCCCCCAACTAGTTATCAGAGAGTGATTAATTACAAATACAGAAATAAAAAAATAAAAAAAAACGAGATCAACAAACCCCATGAGAATAAAAAAAATGTATCACGGAGGAGAGACAACTACACGCACAGTCCACAGTAGGGTAAGCTTTTATCTGATGCTACATTAAATAGAGGTTGCTGATGTTTTGAACCCAAAATGGGGTTGTGTGATTAAGACTGAGACATTCTATTGTTTATTACAACGCAGCATAACAACAAGCCAGGGTGTTTGTCTAGTAGATTGGGTTCAGATAACAGAGAAATTAATATATATGGAACATTATAATGCCAGCTGTCTGTAAAGAGGCGTAATAAGTAAGGATACTAAGCGGGACTACGTGTAAAAACAGGACATATGTAATATATACTATGGCAACATAGTACTACAGACACGGATGCAGAATAAAAGCTCTACAGCTCAGCAAAGCTCTCTAATATACCATAAGAATTCACGAGATGGTGAAACAACTGACGATAAAGTCTAAGACCAGGTAGCCAGACAGATAAAACAGGCCGGAGCTGGATAAACCGGGGAAATGCTGATTAGGTCTCTGTAGGAGGGCAGGTGTGGGGGTATACAATCTGAATGAAACAATAGCCTGTCAGCCATGTAATAAACCACTAAAGGAATCCATTAAGTAGGGAGGTGGGGGGAATGCATGGATTTCCAAGAGACATCTGATAAGGGAAATGCCTGCAGAGAAAGAGGTGAGACGGAAAAAAAGTACCCCCCCCCCCCCCCAAAAAAAAATTCTTGACGGTACAATAGACGTAAGGAATTTGTTGTCGCCTCCGGTAAGAACTAGATTAAAGGTAGATTCAATACGGAGGATCTGAAGCATTTCTGTAGAAGAGGAAATAATTGTGACTAACTTTCTGACCTCATATTGCTGTTTCAGCAGGTAACACCTGGTTGCTTTAATAAGCGCCCCTCTCCACCAAGCATCAGAATGGGGGGACAGGCACCTTTCTGGCATTCAAACAGTTAACGGCCAATCCATCCCGACTTACTTTAAAGAACAAATCAAGATATCATTGCTTATTTCCTAAGCCGTAAAACGTATTTGTTTCCCACTGCATGTATGAGGTTAATCTAACAAAGATTGGTCAAACCAACGTTTAGTAGATTGCAAGCTCACAGGAGCAAGGGCCTGTTCTGCTTCTGTCCCAGTACGTGTTAACATTGTAACGTTGCTGTCACTTTAAACCTAAATGTTTTCACCTATTCGCCTATCGTAACAGCGCTACGGAATCAGCTGGCGCTATATAAACAAATACCAACCAGATTTCACAAACTCCTGGCCATTTTTGAGTTATTTCTGTTATCCACCTGGGGGGTGTAGGATTGGGTCTGTGAGATTCACAATGTTAATGTGGGTGAGAGCGCTTTTGGCAGTTCTATGGATGAGATCACTGCAGACTAATGGTATAAGAGCACTGTCATTATGGCTGCAATGGCAGATCTAACTAAAACACTGCACATATATACCAATATATATCTATCTATATATATAAAATCGATTAGAATATGTATTAATATTCCCATGTTATGTACCGATTGGCTGGATAATTGATGCTTTTAATAACATGTATCCCTCCCTGATTAAGTCCCTTCCCATAGGCTTGAATATGTAAACACCCCTCAGATCTGCATCACTATAAAAAGTTATACCAGATTCTAAGAAGCTGATAAACTTCTGGCACTGGATCAACTCTGGGGTAAAGTTGCAAATATTTAGATGCCAGTATTTGCCCTCCAAGCTTAATACCCCAGTGCACAGGGGCCCTGTTTGCCTGTATGGGGTAAGCCAGCCTGTGCACACTGCAGACTAGTTAATACCCCATGCACAGAGGCCCTTTTTCCCTGTGTGGGGTAAACCAGCCCTCGAAGGCTCGTTATTATCCCAAACACAAGGGCCCTCTTGCCCTGCCTGAGGTAAACCTCACCTGCACCATGATGGCCAGCCGGAGGGATTCCTTGCCGATATTGTCCCCGCATTTCTTGCAGGATGCCCGACCGCTCTTCGCGTACTCAGCCCGGTACAGCTTTTCGGAGGCCTCGGCCATGGCTACAGACTATAGCGGATTATCCCCCACACACAAACACACACCGGGTGCAGCGTGCAGCCACCAGCCCGCCACACAACAAAACAGACCAAAGCAGCCGCCAGCCGAGCGCAGGCGCACCTCGCGCCGAGGCACGCATCAGTTGCTCTGCTATCGATAGCACAGGCCTTGGAGGAGGAGGGAAGCTAGTAGAGATAACAGGGCTGCTTGAAAAGCGATGCGAAACCACGTGGTTCTGCAGGAAGAATGCTGGGGGTGGGCGTGCACGTGGGCTGAGATGCTGCAGAAGCTCTTGGCAAGCAGAGGCCGTCAGCAGAAGTGGGGTCTCTACTGCTTAAAGACTGTGCCATTTGAGGTTTCGTTTAATGCTTTAAGACAAGCCTTCGGGTGTCTTCTCTTCATCAAGTGAAAAGCATTTTTGACCAGCATAGTAAAACTCAAGGGTTAAATGTCACAAGTACGTGTCCTGATACTGGAGAGGGGGTGAAAAACGGGTTAAAACAGCAGGGCAGATAATTCACTGAAAACTTCGGAGGGTCAAAAATAGTCCGGTTACAAGGATAGGGGAGAGGGGGGGGAGGGGTGTGGTGTGTGAGAGTGTAAATCGGGGGGCAGGTTACAGAAAGCTTTGATGTTCTAAGAAACTCAAATCCACATTAAGTCCCCTATTTTTGCAGTCATAAAATGTATCATTTTGTTTTTTAAGGTCATGTATGGAGCGACCTGTTTGGGTAAAGTGGTGGCCGACTGGGGTGGAATAATTATTTTCTTCATGGTGGTTGATGGAATATCTGTGCGGATTCATCCTTTCATTCATTTGTGCGTTGTATACAACATTTAGAGACGTGCAGGAGTACAATCCTTTAACGTTGTGTGTCTTGTTGTTGTGAGCGGTCGTATTACTGAACCAATTGTGTTGGGGTTTGCGGGACCAGGGGCAACGAAGAGCTTGAAGGGCCCTTTTGTCCTTAGGAAGGGGCAAGCATTGTCAACCTCTCCCTTAACCTGCAGTAGTGGGGTATCATATGACATCATATTCCAGACCACCAGTGAGAAGAAGACCATAATAAGCGGCGGCGCTCTGCGCTGCTCTTCTAGGTTGGGGGCCCGGGGTCCTACATGCCCCTGCTGCAGACTATCTACATATACTGACATAGTACAGTGCTGAGCACACTTGGATGTGCTGTGGCTGTCTAGAGCACTGTGGTTTCAGAGGGTTAACATGACCTACCCCTTAATACCCTACAGGGTGCGTGGAGTCCGTTCCATCTTTGATTTGGAATATAGAATACGAAGATAAAGGAAACCCGCATTGTGTTCGGGGTCCACATGTGTCGTTCACGGGTCCCCTGGGTATTTCCTAAAAGTACCTGATCCCCCGCTGCTTTTTATTTTCATGATGTTGGGGGGGGGGCTTCGTTTCCTTGGCTTGGTGCCTCAACTTGGCAGGAGCTCTGTAACGGCAGACAGCCCTGAGTATCATGGAATAAATTATCCCACACTAAGATTCTAAAAGAAAATGATTTTAAATTCCATCCTCGCAGTGTTCTAATCATCCCTTATTTATTTAAAGAAATATGTCTCCAGCCTCGGTTACTTTGCGGTACGGTGTCCGTGAGGTTTAGTTACTAAAGGGTCCGTTTGCCGTAAAGTCGTTGTCTCGGTTAATGAGCTTCCCCTGTCTGGCCTTTAGTGGGGCATTAGGGAACGAAGCCAAAAATCGTGTGAACTTTTACTGTTATTCCTGCTAACGAGACGAGAGTGAAGTAGTCGGCGACCGTCTTTAAACCATGATCGAGGTGTTGAGGAGTTACAGGTGAAGTAACCAGCTTAAAAGGCTAGAAACCTGGGGGACGAGGTTGCAAAAGAGAACTTTTTAAGCAGAATGTATGGATCAAGGTCTCAGGAGACCATGATGGAGCATCCCGTAAAGAAGTTCTCCGGAGCGTTCAAAGTTTAGAAAGGTGAGGCTGAGAAAGTGATATCGGGAAGAACATGCTTAAGCATCATTGAAGGTAAGAGCCATGGGGCTTACAGGGTCACTTAGAACTTTGTAGGTTAAGGACCCCGTTGTACTGCGCTGCGGACTATGGTGGCGCTAAAAAAAAAGTATCCTATAATGCTACATGGTTTTTATGAATTGTCAACCAAAGAATAAAAACTATGTGTTTATCAACAAGATAAGCAATAGAATTTAGTAGCAAGCGACTCATCTAACCACACGAGGAGCTGATGTAACGTTAAAAAAAAAAAAGTTTGAATAATTAATGGGTTAAGAAATACACATAAAAATCTAATATGAAGAGCTTCTGGGAAGTGTTTAATTTGCTTGCGGTATACCGTATTTGCTCGATTATAAGACGACCCTGATTATAAGACGACCCCCCAAAATCTGAATATTAACCTAGGAAAAAAAGAAAAAGCCTGAATATAAGACGACCCTAAAGGAAAAAAGTTTTACCAGTAAATGTTAATTCATGTAAACTATTTTTTTAAATAAAAGCTATGATTGAGAAAAATATTTTTTTTGTTTTTATTTCCTTGTATTTTCCAACCTGTCCCCCAGTTACGCACATCTGCCCCCAGGCTTGCCACACCAATATGGCACTGTGGCCCATGATATGCCTTTTAACCCTCTATATGCCACTGTGCCCCATGGTATGCCTTTTGACCCCCTATGTGCCACTCTGCCTCCAGAAATGCCTTATACCCCTATATCCCATTCTGGCATTTAGGGGGTTAAAATGCATATTATGGGGCAGAGTGGCATATAGGGAGGTATAAGGCATTCCAGGAGGCAGTGGCATTAAGGGAGTTAAAAGGCATTGTATAGAGCACTCTATAAGGCATTTCAGGAGGCAGAGTGCTCTATTAAATGCCCCCTTAACGCCACTCTGCTTCCTGAAATGCCTTATAACTCCCTATATGCCACTCTGCCCCATAATATGCCTTTTAACCCCCTAAGTGCCAGAGTGGCATATAGGGGTATAAGGCATTCCAGAAATGCCCTATGTCCCCCATTTAACACACACACGCACACACACTTACCGGTGCTTCCAAATTCCTGCTGTATTGCCGGGGCAGCGGGTTGACGTCTCCTTCCGCTGCAGCCGGAAGGAGGTGGAGTTGGCAGCGGGGGGTTGTCTGCGTCCGTCGCGGATACCTTTCCCGGCTGTCAGAGATCAGAGTTCCGGCACCTGTGCGGGGAACTCTGATTTCTGACAGTCGGGGAAGGTATCCGCGACGGACGCAGACAACCCCCGCTGCTAGCCACACCTCCTTCCGGCTGCAGCGGACGTTGTCTACGCGGATCGCGTAGACGTCAACCCGCTGCCCCGGCAATACAGCAGGAAGCACCGGTAAGTAAGTGTGGGGGGGGAGACAGGAGGATCCAGGTCCCCTGCAGCGGTGCGGGGGATCTGGATCTTAGTCTCATAATCAGACCTCTATTTGAGGTCTGATTAGAAGACGACCCCGATTAGAAGACGAGGGGTATTTTTCAGAGCATTTGCTCTGAAAAAAACCTCGTCTTATAATCGAGCAAATACGGTAATTTTAATTGAAAAAGAAAAACAACAAGAGAAAAAAATATATAATTAGAATTTTTTTAATAGGGCCCCGTAGAGTACATTTATTTTAACCATGTAGCCATTAAACGGGCGATGAAGTCACCCTAAGACAGTGCGAGGGCCGCTCCGATCAGTAAACCCTGGATAAGCCTGTGTGAGCATGTGTATGTATCCCGTTGTACAACGCTGCAGAATATGATGGCGCTATATAAACCTATAAATAATACTATGTGTAAGGGAGAGTGTCTATGTATATGTGTGAGTGTGTGTATGTTTCTGCTCCCACAAATATGGAAGTAATGCGCATAGCGTGGGTGCTTAACCCCTTTGTGCCAGGACTGTTTTAACATTTCTGCCGTGTTTGTGTTTAGCTGTAATTTTCTCATTTACTGCACCCACACAAATTATATCTAAAAAAAAATTTCAGGACAATGACGGGCTTTCTTTTACCATTATATTGCTCATATCATCTAATTGACCCCCAAAAAAATACACTTTTGTGTCTTTTAGTTAAAAAAAAATATTTTACTCGTACAAAAGTTCATGAAAAAAAACTGCTTAATAGATTTTAATTTGAGTTTAGAAATACCAAATGTTATGTTTTGGGTTTTCTTCAAATTATAGGCCAATAAGTACAAGTAGCATATTGCTATTTCAAAATAATTTTTTCCAAATCTAGTCATCCTGCGCACATGTTCTATCTTGGGCATATTTGAAGCTGGCCACTTCAACTTACCCCCATATATTTTTTAAAAACTAGACACCCCAGGTTATTTCAAATGGTGGTATATCACCTATGAGGTATATTATGTATAGTACCCCAAGCTACTGTATGAAAATAATACAGTGGCTTGAACAAATGGACACTTTGTAGAATTTACCTAAATGCAAGTAGTAGCCTTTGTTCATAAGGGGGGGATATTAGGTCCCAAACAATTTTTACACTGCTTCCCAGATTCTTTGGGCAGCCTGGAGGGTCAAGGTTTCCCTCGTATACCCAGAAGGTTTGAGTGTACCCAGCCTCTTTCCCGTAGAGCTTATACAACTTCACTCCTTACCTGAGCACTTGGAAGGAATATACTGCTTGAATCCCAGCCTTCCCTTATACTTCATCAGGGATTTATAAACAGTAGGAGGGGATGGAGGGCTACATTACATTATGTTTATATAGCACCATCAGATTCCATAGCGCTGTTACAATCAGTGGAATAATTTAACGTCATGCACACAATAACAGACTGGCTTACAATCTAGTTGGTGGTTGAGGGGGAGGTGAGGACAGCTTGGATGGGGATGAGTTGGTCGGGTCAGGATGATCTGGAGAAGTTGTTGGTCGTTCAAATGGCTTGATTAGGATGATGGCTGAGAGTGTTAGGGAGAAAGGTGGGTTTTCAGAGAGCTTTTGAAAGTTGCATATACGAGGGATAAAGTCTGACAGAACGGGGAAGGGAATTCCAGAGGAGGGCTGCAGCCCGGGGCAAATCCTGAATACAGGAGTGAGAAGAGGTAATGATGGTAGAAGACAGACGCAAGTCATGAGAGGAACAAGCGGTTAGGGGTGTATTTGGTATTTAAGAAATCCTGGCGCATCAATAGGGGTCTGTGTCTGCTTTGGCAGAAAAGAACTTGGGCTAGCAGCACGGAACTGCTGGGGGTAAAGATTAGACATCATCTCCCAAAAAAGTTGCAAGGGAGTAAATCCTATTACATCAATATGTAACATCTCTGGAGTCTTTTTTTACATGTTACCAGTAAGTGGAGCTCCATTGCCCTGCATTGCTGATCGCAGTACCAGTGGAAAGACCCGCTTGGGACTTTTTTTTACATTTAGGGCGAGCTGAAGAGCTGCCTTTCATTATGCCGCTTGTGATTGCTCCGTAAAGCGATCACACGGCGCCCTTGATTTTTTTTGGGTGTCCCTGAGTGCCTTGTCACAGAGGCATTTCAGCAACACGGGCTGAGAGAAGGAAGCTTTGTATGCTCTTTCCAGCAGCAGGGCGAATATGAACGCTCCGGAGAGAGAGAACGCAGCTTCCGTGTGTATTTTTGTTGGTGTTGCTGATTGCCCTAATATCGAGGCATTGCTGGAACACCGGCTGAGCCAGGAAAGTGATCGCTGATCGCTTTCTGAGCTCCTTTATCCCCATGGCATGCCAGATTCGTCAATTTTCCTTAAGAGGATGCATTTCCGTGACGTGCCCGACCTGTCAATTGTCGTTAAGGGGTTAAAAACACGCTGTACATGTGTACACACCTTGCATGTGTTCTATGAACGCCCAAAAGGTCAGGTTGGGGAGCACTTGGCTTATTTACTCCTAATGAAGCTGCACCCCCACTAAAGCCACACCCCTGTTGAAGCCACACCCACAATGATCCTAATTACCAAATATGGCATGCGGTCACTCCTGCCTGAAACGCTAAACTACAAATATGTTCTTTTTAAAGGGACACCCCCCCCTACAGAAGAATGCATATTAAAATACTCTGCGAGTAACCCTCATCCTCTGAGTACTTTAACATTCTCCACAAATGGAGCAAAGGGCACTTATCTTTTGTAGAAACCTCTCATGTATTTGCAAGGGTGACACCATGAAAGTTTAAAAGCACCATGCAGCTTTGTATGCATTAAAGTGATTAAAGCAATTAAAGCTGATTGTACTACATACTAGCTGCCTGTAGATGGCGCCATGGTACAAGGGAAAAACAGCTGACAGTTTTATCTCATCTAATTGTTTGAATAAAGCACCCAAAGATCAGACCTTTTCTGATATTCCTCATGTCAAGAACTCCCTTTTTTGGGGGGTAAAATTAAAATGAAAGATGTGTGATGTACAGTAGATGAACAATAGATTGTACTTTTAGAGTTCTTGTACTGCATAGCTTCCAATAGTCCTGAATTCGTCAAGACTGGCCTGACATCTGGGCTTATGTCCAGTTGCCATTTGTCCCGGAAAGCGTCCCTATATATTGTGATTGCCGGCAGATCTCCATGTATAGATAAAGATGAGGATGTGGAATAGGAAGAACGCCCAGTGATGTCATAGCTTGTATTGTGGGACATCATGCATGGTAGAAAGCCCTATGAGAAAGAATGAATTGGATGTGCAAAAATTCGGACAGGTTTACTTTATAATAAATCAGATTACAGATTCAATACAATTCTCTATATTTAATTCAGTATTACATTGATATCAAGCTGATAACTACAATTGTCTTACCTCGTGAGGACTAATTGATCTAAAAAAAATATATATATATTTGCAAATGTTACTTTTCCTGTGAATTTTAACTGGTTTGCAAATGCTGGTAAAAGCAGATGGACCCGCGTGAGTCACCAATAACTTGGAACGTCTACAGCCTGCGTGAAACAATGAGTAGGCAGCGGGGAGGAGATGTTCAAAGGACACAGCTAGACTGTCAGATTACGGCAGAAGCACAAACAGACCTCACACGTTAAACACGATCTTTGGAAACAACAAGGTTTCCTTAGAACGTCAAGAAAAAGACAGGTATATATATATATATATATATATATATTATATATATATTGTGTGTGTGTGTGTAATATATATATTATACACACTATATGTAAAAAAGTATTGGGACGCCTGACCGTTACACCAACTGAGACTTTGATGACATCACATTCTAAATACGTAGACATTAATATGGAGTTGGTTCCCCTTTTGCAGCTTCAACTCTCCTGGGAAGTCTTTCCACAAGATTTTGGGGAGTTTCGGTGGGAATTTTTGCCCGTTCATCTAGTAGAGCGTTTGTGAGGTCAGGCGCTGATGTTGGACGAGACGCCCGGCTCACAATCTCCATTCCAGTTCATCTCAAAGGTGTTGGATGGGGTTGAGGTCGGGGCTCTGTGCGGCCGGTCAAGTTCTTACACCCCAAACTCGTCCTGCCATGTCTTTATGGGGTTTGCTTTGTGCGCCGGGGGGCTGTCACGCTGGAATAGAAAAGGGTCTTCCCCAAACTGTCCCCACAAAGTCGTAAGCAGAGCGTTGTGTATCATGTCTTGTAATGCTAAAGGGGACATTCAGAAATTTCTGAATTGGAAGCATTCGAAGGAACGAATCATCTGGATATATCGAGCTCAACATAGCCAAGAAGAGCAAAAACTCATGCATTGCTGCAAAGAACTTACTTTGCTTACTTAACTTTACTTTGCATGAAAGGCCGGCAAAGCCTCAAAAAAAAAAAAAGTACTGATGTTATTTTTATACCTATCTCCTAAATGAAGTCGGGAAGGACTGGCCGGCAGATCAGCCCCACTCTGCCCCATCTAGGAAAACTACAATTTATTTGTGATAATACATTAAAATAAAAAATGTTTCCAGATATCTTTCAAGTAATTGGACAATGTTTTGAGATATAACTGTTTTTGCCTAAATTTCTTTGAAACAATAGAAGTTACCAGGGTAGACATCGTGTTGCTGCACAAATGTATGGGGGCAGCCACTGGTGCCCCTAAGGGCCCACACATCCATACCTCGAATAGATATACATTGTCTTCAATGCAGTATTGGTAACATATGGGCTGGTTGGTGTACGTCTTTAGCATGAGGGGCCTATACCCATTCTATACCCATTATTGGGAACTTTAGGGCTGTAGAACCCTGTGATACCTTGCGACAGAGGGGTATCGGGGAGGAAAAAGGGACATTAAGGGAGGAAAATGAGGCACAGGTTTAGGGCCCAAAGGAGAAATTGCTGGTAGCATGATGGTAGCAGTGAATCCCTCTATGGGCGCAATGCTATCATGGCCTATTGCCGTACTTTCTTAAGGACACTCAGCTGTGTAAGCTGGTACTCTCTAGTTACAGATAGCATTTATTCCCCCCCAGTTGCCTCACTCTCCCCAGTCCTGTTCTCCTGCCCATTTGCCTGATTATCTCCCTACCCGTTCTGACCTGCCTTGACCCCACTTGAGCTGACCTATTGGCTAGCGTTTCTTGGACTATTGACTGTGGACTGCTTTCACCTGTCCTGACCCTGGCTTGGTTTGTTGCCCCTTTTGATTCATTGCCTTCGTTTACCCAGCCCGCTCCTACTACCCGTGAGTGTTAGAAGAAAGCTTATGTGATCGTAAATATTATTCCTGACAAAGACATAAGAAAGCAGGGAATGTCTAGTCAATGATATATGGACGAGTTTCCGCCAACACGTCTACTCTAAGTTGTTCTATATATATATGTGCAAAGGGTCAAGTCTAGGCCATTCTTAATTATGCAGCTTAAAGAGGTGTAACTTGCTTGAAAAGTAACCAATCATAATAATGCATGCTATTAGAAGTAGATAAGATGCTATATAAACCATGTAATTCAAACATGTAATCAGACAACGCTTCGACTTTTGTGTGTTGTGTGCCTTGTCTCGATTATGCGCATGATCTAATTAAAGGAAACTCTTTCTGAGGAGAATGTCCTGTGCCTCAGTTAAACTGTGTGTTCCTTCCACCTTGGAGAATATCCTGCCCCTGGGCTACTCAGTCTGTCCCTCTGTCTGGTTATGTATCCAGTGCCATCAGAGCCCTTATCTCTTGTGAGTTGGTCTGCCACTCTTGTCACCTCCCAACCTACCTTGGGCCAGGTAGGTCCTGAAGAATAGATCTGGCACCAAACGGTATTGACTAGGAGGGAATGGGGTTGGGGAACGAGCATGGTAAAATGTAGCGCCCCTACCCAAAGAAAGAGAGAAGTAACCCCGAGACCCAGGGAAGCAACGCGTCCCCCAGAGACTCCAGGCCAAACCCAGAGAGTTCCCAGGGATGCCTTTTATATCATTTCAGGCTTCTAAATATGGCTATTTTTAATTTACAGAAAGTTGGCAACACAAAAAGTTCCTGTTCTAACATATTCTAGCCCAATATCTGTAACTAACTAAAATGACTAAAGTAATTGATGGCGGTGGTGCAGTAGACATTGCGTATCTGGGTTTCAGTAAGGCCTTTGACACCGTGCCACATAGAAGACTTATAAATAAACTGCAATCTCTGGGTTTAGATCCCAATGTTGTTGAATGGATTAAGGAGCGGCTGAGTGACAGGAAACAGAGGGTTGTAGTGAATGGCGTATATTCAGAGCGAGGTGTTGTTACCAGTGGGATACCTCAGGGATCTGTACTTGGACCCATTCTCTTTAATATTTTTATTAGTGATACTGCAGATGGACTTGATGGAAAGGGATGTCTATTTGCTGACGACACAAAAATTTGCAACAGGGTTGATGTTCCTGGAGGAAGAAGCAAAATGGCAAACGATTTCGGTAAACTGAAAAAATGGTCAGAGCTGTGGCAATTGGCATTTAATGTGGATAAATGCAAAGTAATGCATCTGGGGCATAAAAACCCAAGGACAGAGTATAGAATATTTGGTACAGTCCTAACCTCAACGTGTGAGGAAAGGGATTTAGGGGTTATTATTTAGGATTTAAAGGTAGGCAGACAGAGCAGTAGAGCAGCAGGTAATGCGAGCAGAATGCTGGGTTGTATAGTGAGAGGTATTAGCAGTAGATAGAGGGAAGAGCTCATGCCGTTGTAAAGATCACTGGTGAGAACTCACTTGGAGTGTTGTGTACAGTACTGGAGACCGGATCTCCAGAAGGATATAGAAATGTTGGAGAAAGTGCAGAGAACTAAACTGGTTTTTGGATTACAAGATAAACCTTACCAGGACAGGTTAAAGGATCTTAACCTATATAGCCTGGAAAAAAGACGGGACAGGGGGGATAAGATAGAAACATTTAAATACTTAAAGGGAATCAACAAGGTAAAGGAAGAGAGTTTATTTTAAAGGAGAAATACTAACAACAAGAGGACACAAGCATAAACTAGAGGGGCAAAGGTTTAATGGTAACATCAGAAAATATTACTTTACGGAAAGGGTAGTGGACGCATGGAATAGCCTTCCAGCGGAAGTGGTAGATGTTAATACAGTAAAGTCATTTAAGCAAGCATGGGATAGGCATAAGGCCAAGCTAGATACAGGATAAGGGCAGGTACTAAAGGAAAGTACTCGGAGGTTGGGCAGACTGGATGGGCCTACTGGTTCCTATCTGCTGTCACTTTCTATGTTTCTATGACTCTGTTAAAAGTAACGAGAAAATATTTTGACTTAATCTTGATGAATGTGGCTTCGTTTTACGTCGCTAATCTATAAACGGGTAATACGATTCTATTTATTGGCAGTAATGTTTGAACAGCACATTAAACGCATTCATCAAACCCGCTCCGCGTTCTTACTTTATAATTGTTTTCTTGAAGGCAAATATATTTTGCTGAAATGGCTAACCGAGTTTGGTGTTACTTTTCCATTTGTTCTCATCTGAATCAAATCATTGTGCTCAACTCTGTAACTGGAAGCTCTAAATTATAATATTAAAGAATGTCAGCTATCTTCTTAAGGAATTTAATAAAAAATATATATATTTGAAGACGGCAAGCCAAGTCTGCATACCCCAAACATTTTAAACGGCCTAGATGGAACACTTTGTCAATCCCGTGGCCCGGAGTTTCCCCAGAGTGACCCGAGGACCAGGAGAAGTGATGCTTCACCCAGAGTCTCTGGACGAAACCGGACGGTTTCCAGGTATGGTGGCCAATGGAGAAAAGTTCGGTGAGTTTGGCGCCAGATAGCAAGGGTAGTCCTGCTTTGGGGGGCATGCAGTCTGTCTAAAAGGTATGCATCAATTCGAACCTCGAAGCAGCAACATATTCTGGACTGGTCCTAGGGTGGCAGGACCTTGGTGGGAGCGGCAGGACCTTGGTGGGAGAGGCAGGACCTTGGTGGGAGCGGCAGGACCTTGGTGGGAGCGGCAGGACCTTGGTGGGAGCGGCAGGACCTTGGTGGGAGAGGCAGGACCTTGGTGGGAGCGGCAGGACCTTGGTGGGAGCGGCAGGACCTTGGTGGGAGAGGCAGGACCGTGGTGGGAGCGGCAAATCCAGCCACAAAATCGAGGGGCAGATTATCTTCGTGGGCAATCAGACCCTCTGGTGTGCTGCTGCTCAATGGGCAGGCTACCGGCTATGGTTTAATGACGTTCCTCTCAGCGCACCCCAAAAAACATGACCCTGAGGAAGGCCTAAAAAATGCCAATGGAGGCCAAAGGAACTGCGCTTCATATAAATTACTATGGTTCTATCTCTATTTTTCTATTTATCTCATTGTGCTCCCATCCCCCACCCCCATAGTTTCCCTTCAAGATCTGTGGAAGAGGTTAAACCGGTTTTGGATAATAATCGCTGTATCTGGAAGGGGTTGGTGGGTAACTGTATCTCTTTTTTTTTCAGGGAAAGTTAAATAAATGAGAAAAGCAGGTCTGTGTAATTAATGTAAGAAATCTCTGGCATGTACGTTTTAATGAAAGTTCAAGACAGAGATAATTCAATTAACATCACAATTTGGATGTCCAACTACCCCAGAGGCCAATAAGTTCACATTTTAGTCCAGAATGTCAGCGTAATACGTCTAACATTATTAGCGCCGTCAGCACCGACGGACCAGACGCCCGCCCTGCAAACTCAGACGGACTGGATGGATGATATGCAGATGACACGTAATCAAGAGGGATAAATGTACAAAATCAAATTATTTTCGCATACGCCCGATACCACAGACTTTTGCAGAAAATATTTATATAATTTTTTATTTAGAGTCTTTCCAGAATTCGGGACTTTAAACCTCCTGCCTAAGGTCATCAGACGTCACGATTTCGCTGAAACCCCGCCGTGGGCATTTTCAGAAATCATCTTCTTTAAAGGTTAAATTTACCATATTGTGGAGTAAGCGAGATTCAAGCTGTCAGTGAACGAAAAAAAAGAGTGCCGTCATTTACATAGAAATTAGAGGGCAGAAGAGAGGTAACTAATGCAAAGAAGGCCTGGGAAATCAAGAAACGGTAAGTGGTCTGCTGCCCCCCCCCCCCAGCTCTAACCTTCCACTCCCCACCTCCCACAACTCCCCCCAAACTCTTTCATGCACACGCCACTCTAGCCTGGTACATGCGCTTAGGGATGATTTTACTGCAGGCCCCGGACCATCACCTTACACTCTGCTGAGTGTCCGCCTACCACAGCAGATCGGCCTGGTGTAAATGCTGGACTGGCCCTCCTTCTTGAAATATGGACAGCCTGGGCCGGCAATTGCCCTCAACCCTCCAGAGCAGCCTACCCTTATGCAAATCTTATGGTTCTGGGTTAAGATAGCGGAAAACACCAAAAGGACTGCATGTATCCCTCATGCTTAACATCTTCTGGGCTTCCTTTGATAGGACATCCAACATACATTGGTCCATTGGTGGTGGCATTTTCCACCGCATTCCATGGGCGAATCCTGATGGACCATCACTGCTTGTTTTGAGCGTTCACAGGGCCAGTTTAATAAGGGGCCACCGGGACAGGTGTATTAGAACTAGATTCCGTGAGTGTATCCTGATGGGCCATCTCTGCTTGTTTTGAGCATTCACAGGGCCATTTTCATAAGGGCCACCGGGACAGGTATATTGGAACCTCTTACTCCACTAATGAAATCGTCAGTCACTCGCCAGTATATTATATCATTATCCCAAGTGGCAAGCCATGGAAGATAAAACGGGTTATTAAACATATTTTCACAAACTTATTAATATCGCACAATACATATAGAGTTATTTAGGCAATAATTAATATAATGTATTTCTTTCAGATAACGGATATGCTTTGATTTAACCAACTTATGTAAACTACTTCCATGATCTTGGCTAAAATATTAACATTATTCATTAAAAGCTGACCCAGAGGTTTAGTATTTAGCATCAGCGCAGCCTTCTTTAACCCCTTAATGACAAAATCCGTACATGTACGGGCTCAAAATGCATTGTTTTCAATGGGTTTAGGGACCGCCCATTGTCCTTAAGGGGTTAAATGAATTGATACAATGTATCTGTATAAAAGTAAATAACTGTACATTCAGCAGTATAGAATGTTTCCAGCGATCTTCCTTTTTTAAAAGGTGATTAATTTTCTGAATAATGACTTTAATGTATTTTTTAATTAAGCATGTAATCGCGCATACTGAACTCTGTGTCCCCAGCTCAGCAGTCATTAACGCCCCGAAGGGACAACATTTTTAATCATATCTTTATTATGTTTGTTACAACAAATATTTTTTATGTTATTTATGCATAATAAGAACTGCACTAATGATCACCTTCCTTCATTATAATTAAATAGTGAGAAAGATTAAAGGAATTATTTATAATGTTCTCTATTTTAACTATTCCGTTGGTTTGTTGATAAGCATTGGCTGTAGGGCATAGGCAGCACTACCAGATAAAGAAATTAAGCAGCTGCCTAGGGGCCACATTTTTGCATATATTTAAATCCATGGCTAGGGGAATACAGATCAGATTTGATATTCTTGCGCATGGTCTTTAAAGCACAAGGTCACATATGGGTACACACAGGGCCGGACTGGTGATGATGGGGCAACCCTGGCACTTTAAAGCCAGCAGAGGCCCGATGGCCTTATTACAGGATCCAGTCCAGGAGTCTGACGAAGCCTGCATCAGGGACAGGTGCGGGGTATTAAGCCCCCCCTTCATCCTGAGCCAATCAGAGAGACTGTGGAGGGGGAGTTCCTCGGAGCTCCTAGGGCAAAAAGAGGCCGTACGGACTATCTCTGAGCCAAGTGAGGCAAACCTACCTGGACCTGCAAACTTTGTCTGGGAGAGGTTTTCCAGAACCTGTTTTCTGCGTCTTAGTGTTCCTGAGTCTTATTGCCCCAGAGGACCATGCACACGATCCCTAAAAGTGACATATATGACCCTCAGCTACAGGGTTTGTCACCCTAAACTTCCATATTTAAATTGAGTAAATAATAATAAATAAAGACTAACGATAATAATAAAAGGCCCATGGAAATGTCTCCTCCGTTACTGTTAAAGTCAGCTGAACATGTTCTAAACGTGTCACACGCAACACCTGTCTAAATATTGTACGTTACTATTATAGAATATGTCGGCACAAGTGATAGAAGAAGCATGATATGGTTGCATATAATAATAATACTTTTGAAATAATATTTCCATTGAGATGGATTGATACTAGCCGAGGTGTTTTATTTCCTTCTATTGACCAATGGGAGCTTTTCCTGAGGCTATGAACAGGGAGCAGGGGGCAAGTGGGTCTGTGGCCTGCTGTGATCTGAGATATTTGGGCATCTACTTATCGTCGCTTTATAATGTAAATCCCGGTCTTTGGGTAACATTTCTAATCTGACTGGATCCTTTCTGTTTTCCCTTTCTTGGCGATCGTTGGTCATTGGGCAAACCAGGCAAGTGGACGGTGGGCCAGTGTCCGATGACATGTCTCACCTCCCTTGTGCATCAGATCCCATCGCTTAGTTTGCGGCCACTGTCTGGATAATGGTTTGGCCCAGAGATTGCTGGGTGAAGCACCACTTCTCTGCTTCTCCAGGTCACGGGGTCTTGACACACCCCACTCTCCGCCCATTTTCCCTTGAATTAGGGGTCTTTCCAGCAGATGTCAGCAGGAACGCCCACCGATGTCAGTGGGCAGTCCTGGCCGCGTCCCGCAAGGGAAGGCTCCGGGTAGCCGGAGGACAAAAAATCCCAGGTATGGGCATCACCCTAACACAACCCCCAACATGTTAATCCCCCAAACCCGTCGTCACTCTTCATGTTTTTTAAAAAAAAAAGCTCCAATTCCCCTCCCACATGGTGACATCATTGCTGTCCGGTCCCAGTTTTTTTTTATTTCTTTTTCCCTATTTTTGAAGGGAAACGCTGAGGTCTATCCACTCAAATGCTAATTCAAACTTACTCAAGTTGGTCTAAATAATAAAATAAAGTTTTACAGTCAAAAAAGAATAAAAAAAAAAAGGGCCACTGAACCCATTCTCAACCAAGGGGGACCAACGAGTGCGCACCTCTACCAATGTCCCTTACTTACCCCAATCTCACTCCAATATGATTAAGTCCATTTTTGTGCTGATTAGTGATAAAAAAAAAAACTAAAAAAAACTAAAAAAATATTGTAATGAGCAGAAAAAAAAAATCACAAATATAGGTTTGTCTTTATTCTGATCATAACCATGACGTCAAAGTGGGGATTGGTGTGATGTGAGTGGTATCGGGCAAAAATGATACACTTGTGCATAGCAACAACCCCTGGATCACACTTTTTGGTGGTAAAGTAACGCTTCCAGCTCCACTACAGTTAAACAAAAATTTATTTATTTTCAATAAAAAACAAATGAAAAAGTCTAAATTTGAAAGGATACAGTAAATAGCTTAGCGAGTTTTATATACTTTTAAAATAAAAAAATATTAAAGGGGCAGGCACACTTTTTTTTTAGTTTAGGATTTTGGAATTGGACTCCCCGTTCAGTATTTTACCTATATTTTGGGTGCAGCTGGCGTTTCGGGCATGTGACCGATCACTGGTGCACGAAAGGATAGGCAGATTCCAAAAGTAAAGTTATGGAAACTTTTATTAAAAAAAAAAAAAAAGTTAACACATCAACCGAGCCCATTTGCAGAGTAAAAAACAATAAAGCAGAGCCAATTATTATCATAGAGCTATTCAAACTAGAACAAGAAAATTTCCCAAGAAGCCTTTTAAGTGGAATATCGAGCGACCAGAACAGAAATTGCCAGAGATGCCATTGGGAGCAATAGAATCCTGAAACACTAACGATACAGATATAATTACATTTACGAGTAGCTGATGAAAAATATTCCAACTTTTAAAAATTCCACCTTAATTTGCCTCCTTACGGCCATAACAGCAAAAAAATACAAAAGAAAAGTAAACAAACAAAAAAAGAATAAATTTTTTTTTTTTTTTTTTTTTTATTTCTCATGGGTTATTATTTATTATTATTTCAATATTGGGTATTGAGTGGGCTAAATGTGGTTGAGGAGATAATTCCTTTAGGAAATGCTCTCAAAAATGTTCTTTCTGGACATACATTAGAAAAAATTCCATGTCCCCCCCCCCCGACTGTGATAATACCTTCATTCTGCAGAGTGGAAGAAGTAAACCAATTTATTAAAAAAAAAAAAAAAAATATAGAAAGTCCTTGTCTTGATATTCACTGTTGAGAAGCAGAAGAAGACTTAGTTGATCTCATGGACTCATCAAATTAGATTGTTATATGAAGTGGGATTTAATAAAAAATATATATTATTAACGGTTAAAACATGTATGAAAAGGGGAGAAAAAAAACTCAGTTGTCAACCCAAACCAAGCCAATCAAAAGATTCTGACTTATTAGCTGAACCATCCATGTTCCGCATGGACATGAAGATGGTCAAGGTGGTGAAGACACAGCTCCTCACGTCCCACCGCTGGTCCTCACCAGAGACATTTTGGCCCCCCAGAGAAGGGTTTTGCTGCGTATGTTCTTATCTCATGCCCTGGGGAATCGAATAGCTCGATTATCTCAAAAGTACAAGACCATGAAGACTGGCAGAGAATTAGATGTCTTGGCAGGGGGGGGGGGCACATTAACCAGTGATGTATGCTCCTGTCCGTGAGACGGATTGGAAAGTAGGAAGATCGCAATGCTTTTGGAATAACAATTCTCTGAGCCAAAAATGAAATTCGGATTTCCGACGAGAAATTTAAACCCGCTGCTTCAGCTTTGTAACAATAAAATATCCCCCGATGACAATGTCTGGGTGATTTGTTTTTGAAGGGGTTTTAAATCGGAATGGATTTTCCTTCCGTAATCTGATGTATGTAAATTCTTTTGACGGAAAGATTTATTGAATCGTGTGACAGGTACATTTATTCTCAAGTTCCATGTTCTAAGTCGACGATACACAGTATATAAAACACATAAGAACAACCTAAAGGTTAAAACTGTTTTTAAGCAGAAATCCACAGGATTTAGATGTTTAACCCTTTTTTTTTTCACTAGGAATCATTTGTATTTTACTGCATTTCACATCCTCATAAACTGAAATATTATGTATATGGAATATCTATATAGTAAAGGAAAACCTTTGGAACCCAAAATTTAAGAGCTGTCCCGCATGGAATTATACTCAAAAAGAAAATAATGCTATTTTTTATGGAATTATACTCAAAAAGAAAATAATGCTATTTTTTATCTATTTATTTCTTGTTGAATCCACCCATTCCCAACTAAAATTTTGTGTTCTCAAGAAAAAATATTAATATTAACTTATTTATTATTATTTCAATATTTTAAAATAATATTTATATGAATATTTATTATTATTATTTTAAAAGGCATACAATTGATTACAGTTATAATGATTTTCTCTATCCTATACTCCCTCTAAAACCTTTCCAAGTTCCAGAACACCAAGCCTTAAAGCATGCGGCATTCCAAAATTTGAAATGGCCTTATTTACATACAAATTATGCAAAATAATTCCAACTCATATTTATTCATCCCAAACCTTTGCTACATTTAATTAAAAGTATGTTGTTCTGTAACATTAAAAACACATCAATAATCTCCAGCGGTAAAATGTGTTTTCACATTTGAGAAATCCGTGGAATGATAATGAATACTGGGAACTAAGCGAGGATATGGGTGGCCAAAAGTCTCAGGAGGCATCATTTATAGAGATTGGAGTGCCAGAGGCTCTTTTTTGCCGGTAAAGGCACAGTACAGGCATTATTGTTTTTCCTATGAACATATCATTTTTGGGGTCAAAATTGTCTCGGTAGACTATAATATAGGCCAGCACTAAACCAAGGGTCTGAGCAATAGTGTAACTACAGGGGTCACAGCAGTCACAAGTATGACGGGTCCCTGTCTCTCTACGGGATCCATGCAACCAATTATTCCTATCTCCTTGTACCGGATCCAAATTGTTCAGAGTGTGGGAGTAGCCAGACTGAAAGCTACATGAAAGCAGAGAGGTAAGCGGGGGCGGGCAAGAGGGGGTATGTACTGTATTTGCTCGATTATAAGACGACCCTGATTATAAGACAACCCCCCAAAATCTAAATATTAATTTAGGAAAAAAAACAAAAAGCCTGAATATAAGACGACCCTATAGGAAAAAAAGTTTTACCAGTAAATATTAATTCATGTAAACATTTTTTTCATATTTAATAAAAGCTATGATTGAGAAAAAAATATATATTTTTTATTTCCTTTTATTTGCCAACCTGCCCCCCCCCCCAGTTATGCACATCTGCCCCCAGGGTTGCCACTCTGCCCCCAAAAATGCCTTATACCCCTATTTGCCACTCTGCCCCATGATGTGCCTTTTAACCCTCTATATGCCACTCTGCCTCCAGAAATGTCTTATACCCTCCTAT
Source organism: Sceloporus occidentalis (assembly GCA_023333645.1). Classification (NCBI taxonomy): domain Eukaryota; kingdom Metazoa; phylum Chordata; class Lepidosauria; order Squamata; family Phrynosomatidae; genus Sceloporus; species Sceloporus occidentalis. Next base: position 146,164 of record JALMGF010000129.1, on the reverse strand, counting down.
ATGCCACTCTGCCCCATGATATGCCTTTTAACCCCCTATATGCTAGAGTGGCATATAGGGGGTTAAAAGGCATATCATGGGGCAGAGTGGCATATAGGGGGTTAAAAGGCATTTCTGGAGATATATATACATATAACTGCTAACAGCAATCACACTCCTATCAAGCCAAGGCAGCCAGTACATGCTGCAACCTGGGGATGATAGGAGTGTGAGTACAGCCTCCCTATGCCATGCTACCACCACCACCCCCCTTACACATCCATGGTATCACACACACACACACTCATTCACAAACATTTAAATACTCATTCATTCCATTAATCACACATACTTCACACATTAATCACAAACCCCCCCCCCCCTTACCTGAACTGCAGACCTCCCACTCGAAGACTTCTGCAGGGGCCCGGCTGTGCGAGCAACTTCTCTGGCCCCGCCCCCAGAGGAAGGAGAATTATGTGACACTCTGCTAGCTTCCTGTTCTCCTGCTGCTAGCAGAAGAAACGCTGCTCGCGACCAAAGCACCGGTAAGCAGCCTGGCCCCAGCGGACATTTTTTTGAGGTCTGATTAGAAGACGAACTCGATTATAAGACGAGGGGTATTTTTCAGAGCATTTGCTCTAAAAAAAAAAACCTTGTCTTATAATCGAGCAAATATGGTATGTATGTGAGCATGAATGTCTATGTATATGTGTGTGTGAGCATAAATGTCTGTGTATACGTGTGTGTGAACATGGATGTGTAAGTGTTTGTGTGTGAACATGTGTACGTAGTTTGTGTAAGTGTTTTTACATATATGTGCAAGAGTGTATGTTTGGGGGCAAGGGGAAAAAAAGGCACAGACACGTTGTTTGGAGGCAATGATGGCACAGAAAAGTTGCTCAAAAGCAATGGTGTCACAGACCAACAGTTTGAAGCAAAGATGGCACAGATGAACTGTTTGGGGGCACTGACAAGCTGAGAGCTTATGGTTAGGATGGTACCGATAAGCTGCTTGGGGCAAAAGCATTCAGAAGCTATTTGGGGCAAAGGTGGCACTGTGGAGGGACACAAGGCAAATGTCGCACCATGGCCCTGTGGTTATGCCCCTGAGCTTGAGGTTATGCAAAGCAATGTATATAAAATTTTTGTACATAGAATTTTTAATCTTAACACTTATAGAGTTTTGCTCGCTAAGGTTTGTGTCGTTACGGAAGATACAGCTCAACAGTATTCAGCAAAGCCAATTCCAAAAGTTGAGATGCTAACGCGTCAGACGTTGTTAGTCTCTGGACTGATCACTGATGAGTTGTAGTATTGAAGTGAACTCAACAATTCTCCCATTATGTTGGTTGTTAAGCCTGCCAATTGAATTTATTGAGTTCCATGTCAACTTGTCTTCTCTTGAGGAATCTAGCTGATTTTATGCCATTAGGACCATTTTTCAATTTCACTGCCAACTTGACTCAAGTCGACGTTTTTTATAGCAGCTTGCTGGAAGTCGGTAGCCGAGCTTACTTTAGGGATTGGACAAATTACTAATTTTCAGCTAATTTAGCAGGAAAACTTGATTCAACTGCCAACTAGAATCATCATGACGCTTAACAAGTAGAGTGATCTCATGATATATCCTTGGGGGGGGAAGATGTATAGAACAAGTGTCTATACATCTATAAGGACAAAGCTCTCTATTTGCCGTCAGACCACCAGGCATATCTGGCAGGGAAATATGGGCGGTTGGTGATGGACCGAATAGACAAGGTCCCCATTTATGAGGCTGGTTGCCTAATTTTGTCCTCGCATGATCCAAAATATATATTTTTGATATATTGTATCTGGTTTCTTTAAGTTGTTAATATGATACAAGTTTTCCTTGGGTGAGTTCTTTTCGCTGCCAATCTGTTTATTCTACTTCACATCATTTTGTTGAATCAGTAGATTTTATTAATCTTCAATCAAAGAAGAATTTTGCCTCTTTAATTCCTTTTTTTATGATACTTTACATTTTTAATGTTCTTTCCTCTGAACCACCAGCCAACTCTCATGTTTTCCTATTACCCCTGGGTCCAAGTATGCCAAGTAATTAACTGTACATCAGTCAATCAATTTCATGCCACACCACGTGAAGACTAAGATATATTTTTCAATGAAATCACTATATTCTTCATTTGAAGGAACAATAATGGCATTTGTTTTGTTGTTTTCCCATGCCGTCCAGAGTATTAATAACAAAACAGCAGCCAAGGCTCAGATTAAAGGAATTAACTGATAAATTTAGATTGGGTTTCTTGTAGAAACTCATTAAAGAAGCTGATCTTCTCATTTCTGCCTAAAAGGACAGTTTGATGTCATCCTCAGTGGTCCGTTGGACCAGACGACTCAGTTCTTGCCACAGATTGGCTGATTCACATCACCAATCCTGTCCAACTTTCAAAACGACACCCTGAAAATGTAAAGGGACCCCATAGCTATGAATGATATGCATTACCGTGTATGTGATGACTGCGGCGTCTCTTTCATTGATCTGCTTTCATGGTAACAAACTTGTCTTCATAGCTGCCAACTGTCTCACATGTCTATTACTGTTCATACCCATTGAATGTCGCTACGCAATATGATGGCGCTATATAAAACAATTAATAATACCGATACGTTTTGTCCTGATTATGAATCCAATCCAGAACCGTGCATAAAAAAGGAGACGGGGAAAAAAGTCCTGTGATAACACTATACCCTCCATATAACATGATAGAGGATGACATCACGCTATTTTCTCATGTATTATGGGCAGGCGTGGTGTGACATCACGCTCCAGGCAAATTTAAATGGGACTGAGAGAAATGAATGGGGTTTGCTTCATTGGCTCGTAAGAGACAAGAATACCCCTTTAAGGCAACGCACCCTCGTCGGACTACCATTTACGGAGCAGATTTGTGTATATTGGCGACGGCAAAATCCCTTTGTTTTATTCTCACTACAGAAACGAAACGTTTCTGAAGCATACTGTGTAATCGGCCCTCCTGCGCTCCATGCCGTGATGAATTATATCACGAGTGTTTCCATGGTAATAAATTCCGGCTGTAGATCATGAATAAGAGGGGGTGAATGTTAAGGCAGTGATATAAAGTAACAGCGGGAATGCACAGCCGTCTCGTAATGTATAATAATAATAATAATAAAAATACATGAAAATGTCTATATTCCTAAGAGACCCATTTAGAGCATAACTCCCAAGTGTCCCTCTTTAGAAGGACTAGTCCCTCTTTTGGACCCAAATCCATTTTTCCTCCCCTGATGGCCTTTTCTATGTTTACTGGCCAGACGTGTCCCTTGTAACTGGCAGTGGTACTTTTTCTTTAAGACAAGATACTTTATCTTTTTTACATGACAAAACTTTTTTGTGAAACCATTTCCTTGTCTTAACTTCGATACGGATCCTGTTAATAGACAAAATGTAACATCTTAAGTTCTTACTACACTAGGTACAGATGTATTAATTTAAACCTGTTACCATGGAGATCATAGAAGGTAAGGTGTGTATATATATATATATATATATATATATATATATATATATATATATATATATACAGAATTTGTGTAACACGCAGAGCTCTGTTTTTTTCTGTTCTATATCATACATATTTACATTACTACTGAGCAGTCATGAGCCAGAACTACTGTCTGCTGTCTAAGAGTTGCATATAATACATAAATCTTTTTAAGAGGAACGGTCCTTCTTTTGCACCCAAAGCCCTCTCTCCTCCCTTGATGCCCCTTTTTCCTCCCCTGATGCCCCTCTGTTCTAGGAGGTCAGAATGTTTGCAGGGGTATGAGGGTATCCCAGGGTTCTACAGCCCTAAAAGTCCCACATATGTGAAGGCAGAGTCAGTAGACACGAGGCAAATTAAACTGCAAGTTGTCCCATAGTTCTAGCTCCCCATCCTCTGCCCAGGAGGGGTAGTCAGCAGGGGTCTAAATAGGGAAATACAAAACCCAGGTATTACAATCTTCATCCCCATTGGTTAATAGGGGGCCCCTGTTTCTTTTTTTACATTTGTGGTGGGGCGTTTAATATTTTGCATGTTTCAGGTAAGTGCATGCAAGTTCCCTCTAAGCTGCATGCCCTCACAGACAACTGACAGATTAGTGAACCTACAAGTTGTTTAGCGAGTGTTAACATGCAAGGACAAGTTAACCCTTAACGTGACTTCTTAGTGAATAGATCCAAGGGCATTCCGTGTATGATCATTCTATACTTAAAAAAGATCTGTCCCTCGAAAACAGATCACATTAAAGCTTCACTTAACTTTTGCTTCATTTCTTCCTATTTTTGTTTTAATGTCATAATATCTTTAACCAATAAAACATAAAAATGCTTTTAAGATTTATTAACATGTTAAGGCTAGGTTTCCACTTGAGTTTTTGAAAAACGCCAAGAAAACTCCCACTGCATTCTGGAGTTTTTTCTGGCGTTTTAGCCTTTCTGTAGAAATTGCTTTTTTGACCTTAGGTAGTTTTTCCAGCCTTTACACGTTGGAATTGTCACCCAGCTAAAAGGGATTCGGATAAATGGCGAGTATCTGCCCCCTCCTGATGTCATTTCCTTGGTAGAGTTCTACGCCCCGGCGGACCCTTTTGTCTCTTTTCTGTGGTTTGTAAGGCCTGCTTTATTCCGAATGTCTGCTCCTCTAGGAAGATTGGCCCCAAATGAGGGTGCAAATTGTTTGCTGTTGCTTTTGGCAGGCAGGATCCAGTTGGTTTGTTTGTATTGGATGTTTGTTCCAAATGGTGTAAAATTCAATCTGAACTTTGTTTTGTGTGAAACTGTTTGTTTCCCGCCTATTTCTCGTAGGACACACAGATACCGGGTCCATCCTCTGCATTGTAACTGTGGAAAAAAACGCCATAAAAAACGCCAAGGCAAAAAACCCACCTGGCTTTTTCATGACGTTTCTTCTCTCCCATAGACTTCAAACGCCATAAAAAACGCCAAGATTTCCTTGCAAAAAACGCCAGAGCGTCAACATGCTGCGATTCTGAAAAACTGCCACAGAGCCCAAAAAAGCAGAAAAACGCCAAGTGGATCTGGCATCGTGCGATTTACTATTGAAGAACAGCTAACATCTGGACGCAGCGTTTTTTCACAAAAAAAACGCCGTGTGGCTGAATTGGCGTTATTATGGGCGTTTTTAGCAAAAAAAAACCAAGTGGAAACCTAGCCTAACACAGCTTTTTTAAATATTTTCAAACAAAAGGAAAAGATCCTGATTTAAAGGGTGAGGTTCACATGATCTTCATACCTGGGAACTCTCAGGGTTTGACCCTGAGTTTCAGGAGTTTTGCCCCAATCTCCAGGTGAAGGGGCAGATTCACAGGGTGACACAGTCTGACTCCTTTCTTATTCTATGCCGCTGCGATCATATATAACACTCCCGATTGGTACTTTTGCCCCCAGTATGTTATGGTCGATATCCCTGCTTGTATGCAGGTGACTCAATTAAGTGTATCTTTAAATGATGCCAAGTCAAGGTTTCCATGAAGACCGCTATTAAAGCCATTTGGTGAACACATAATTCCCGAAGGGCTATCAAAGGGTTTCAAGGTGCGTTTAGAAACAAGAACAATTGTGAAAAATCTTCTTTTTAACCCCTTAATGACAAAGCCCGTACATGGACAGCTGAAAATGCATTGTTTTCAATGGGTTTAGGGGCCGCCCATTGTTTTCTGAATCATTTTTTGGATAATACTATCCCATTTATCACAGGTTTCTGATTTTATAATTGATTGGGCAGTGATATACTTCCTTCATCTCTTCTTTCTTATCCCAGCTATACTGTGTACTTGTAAATTTACTGCCATCTATTCTCTCGCTCTCGCTGGGAATGACCCGTATATATTCCGCACATTTCATGCACTTTAAATTCTTGTTACAAATTCCGCTGACAATTAGCACACTAAACCGCCGAAGCATGCGCCGTGAACGTCTATTTCTGTCTTTTAATTTCCTTTGGCGATTAGCCGCGTCTCAAAGAACAAATGGGTCGTTATCACTACATAAACTTGATGGTCTTGATGAAGGCGGATATTGATTACACGCTCCCCGGGGCTCTATACATTACCCTGCTGCTGGAACATACGGATAATACAATACCGCTGCTTAAAATGACCGCATAGAAATATATTCTGTCTTTTCTTATGAGCTCATTTCCAGAAAATGATGAAAGACATACATCACGGAATTCATTCTTTAAGGGAAAATCAATAATATATATATATATATATATATATATCTATATAAATAGATATAGATATATATATATATAGATATAGATATATAGATATATAGATATAGATATATATATATATATCTAGATATATATATCTATATATATATATAGATAGATAGATAGATATATATATAGGTATATATAGATATATATATATATATATATATATATAGGTATATATATATATATATATATATATATATATATATATATATATGTAGGAGGTATAAGATTCAATGGTAGGTTTAGAGCCGACCTGCTGGTTGAGTTTTTTTGCAAACCATTGCCTTCTAATTACACCTTCCCAGAAAGCTCTAGACAGGAGCTTCTAATATATTATTTATTACTATATTCTAAAATAATAATATTTTACATTATTATTATTATATATTGTTTTATATAGCGCCATTAAATTGTATCATTATCTAGAGGGAATTGGAATATTAATTTGCCCCCGCGGAATATTTGCCCATCAGCCAACAAGTTTAATTCAAAGTTGGGCATTTAAATGCACATATTGCTTGTTTTCATGTGACAAAAAAAGGAGATATTTTTAAATCATCCATACATCGCGGCTCCATGCCTAATGCTTTGTGATGTGCGTATTGTGCTTCTCACGAGCCTGTCACTTCGCATTATCATTAGAAAAAAAAGTTCATCTACTCCTGGAAGGTGTTTTCTGAATCATGTTCCAAGATCCATTCTCAAAGAAACCCAAACTTTCTGCATGGCTGTGACAAAAATAAAAAGTGACTTTTTTTTTCACATAAGTTGAATCTGTCGCTTTGCTCGGATCCTGAATTTTTAAGTTATTCTGTATGATAAATAAATCTATGTAACAAAAATAAACAATATAGATATATTAGAAACCCACCTTCTGTGTGTAGAGCATTGGCGTAGCTATATTAATGTCCCTGTTCTTGTGATCTGCATGATTATTCCTCCCCTTTAAGTTATCTCTCCCCTACTGTTAAGTTGCTGATTGCTGGTGATTGGGTCAGGCAGCCTTTTGCCAGGATGGGGAAAGAAACCACTTCAAGACAAAGAAGATAATGCTGGCTCTGCCACAATGAGACACAGAAACGTTAAAACCACGTATTTCCCCCAAAAATTGATGGAGAAGCAAAACGACAAGCTTTAAGAAGTTTAACCCCTTAATGACAAAGCCTGTACATGTACAGGCTCAAAATGCATTGTTTTCAATAGGTTTAGGGACCGCCCATTGTCCTTAAGGGGTTAAATAAACGAGTTTCGTTACATTAGAAGCTCTGGTAGTGACCGGCTCGTGGGCCATTGGCCGTCAGCACTTCATACTCGCCCCAGCAGCAGATCAGGTGCAGCTGCCCGCTGGATATGCCCCGCCGCATGCATACCAGCGTTTCTTCCCTGGGTCTCGGGGTCACTTTGGGGAAATCGACCCCCCCCTCACTCCCCCATTAAAAATAGCGTATCCTGCAATGTCAGCAGGACCGCCCACTGACGTCAGCGGGACCTCCTACTCGGAGCCCGCTTGCAGGAGCCAAAAGGTCCCAGGTACGCCTATATACGTTTAAAAATGTAACGCGGGGTCGATCATCTTCAGCCGGCAGCTACATTTACGTCATTTGGCGGCCACTGGCCTTAAAGTGCCAGGACTGTCTACCTATCTCCCTTCTGACTTCCTAGTAACATCCATGATCACAATGCGGAATTCTGGGAGCACAACTAAACTCCCGGGAACAAGTGGTGGGAACGGCATTCACCCGCATGCTTTATAAGTGCCCTTTATTGTGCTGAGGTCAGCGCATTCATTTCTGCTCTCTCACCGGGCGCACTAAAAATTGCGAGCCATCATGCCTTAAATTGCTGGCTTTAATCTCCGCCGCGGTATTCTACACACAGCAGGCAATGGGAAAAATGAATGTGAAAGTGCAATCATCGTTCACATAATAGCCTGTATTTCCAATCGCATTCTTATTATAACCTGCCTATTCCTTCGATGGAAATAGAAGCGTCCCTGTATTGTATGGCTTCATAAACCTGCCCAGGAACCTGCATAAAATACACTGGGACAATTTTATCTTGATTGTCTCGGTATAATAATTCTTTGAGTTAATAATTTGACGTTCAGCAATATGATTTAAGGCTTTCAATTTCCAGATTATTAAACTCAAAATATATCCCAGATATTTGTCTTGATGGTGGCCTTAAAGAAATTTCCAAATGCAAAAACTTATTATTGGGAAGGAAATAATGTTTCTGCCGTACGTCTGACCCAAGGTAGTTACCCCAACTGCTCCAAGGGAATCTCTAGTGCTCTAAAAAAAGCCAGTGGGATCTAAAAAAAAAAAAAAAGCAAAATAAATAAGTTATAATTGTTCACGTTTTTATTATAAAAAGCAAAAAAATAAATAAAATAAACAAAACAAAACAAAACAAAAAAAAGTGAATAAAAGCTTCCTAACACCTCATATTCCATCTATTAAAAATATAATACATTTTGAACCTAAAAACCCAAGCATAAATATATATAAATTGGGCTTGCTCACCTGGACCAAAGTACATTAGGCAACAAAAAATATAATCATTTTTGTTTAATAAAATAAATATAGATTTTTTGCTTTCTATTTTTTTCTGACCTGCTCCTTGGAGATTCCCCATCTCAAATTAAAGCGCTAAATATAAAATTATAAATAAAATAAAGAACATAGTACTTTTGATTATAGCTCGGTTTAAGAAAAAGATTATGCACGGTGTTTACTGTAAAGAAATAAGGAGAAAAGAGCAATATGTCACAAAATATTTCATTATTAATGGAAGTTCCTACGCGTGATTCATGCAGGGCACTCGACATTCTACACACTTGTAAGAATGACCCGCGAGACCAGGTCGATAACAACTTTTTTAACGTCTAAATGCGTCAGTTTTCCAGCTGGATGACCTTTGAAAAGAACTTTCTTCCAGCTGGGAGAAGTTCACTGAAAATCCTAAAATAACTTGTGGCCCCGGGGAGAACGGCACACTGACAAGATCAGCTTGGAGATCACTGTGTTTGAGGAGGTACAGGGGTAAGCGAGAGGCCACGGTCTCTACCTCGAAGAAGTTTTGTGGCTTAAACCTTTTCCTCCTCTGTAGAAGATTAAAAAAATAAAATTTGGAGACCAGCATTGGGGTCAACCTTGTCCCTGGAAGCAATTATTGGGTTCTGTTTCTTTGGGACAGTGTGGCACATGTGATGTCATGATGCAAAGCGCTATGGACTATGATGACGTATATAAAAGAATGAATTCCTCCACGTGATCTGGGTTGCATCAGGATGTCACTTTACCCAAGTCGTGCACTGGATCTGCTCAGTTGCATCGATATAATGCCCGATTCGTGCCATTGTTGGAAGTCCCAGGAATCAGGACGTTAGTCAGCACAGTTCCAACCAAATTGGCGTCTTTGGAAACTTAATGTGGAGAAATAAAATGTCATATCAGGGGCAAACCCCGACCTTCTCATGTATGCTAATGACAGTCCCAGCACCCAGGATTCCATTGGTTGTATGGGGTGTGATGTCATATCAAGAACCTGGGTGCTGGGACTGTCATTAGCATACATGAGAAGAGTCTGGGTTTGCCCCTGAGCCCTAGGGTATTTTATTCTTGAGGTCTCCGGCCAGATTCTCAGGGCTACGTAGTCTGGAGACACTTCATATTCTAATTTAATGATGTGAGGGCATCCCAACTAGGGTTTTTCCCACCACCGCTGGAATCCTTGCTTGAATACAGATGACCTCATTCAGAAAATCTTTACTATTATTAAAATCATTTGGCTGCCACCATTAACGAGCCACTTTGATGATGTCTCTTCAATCAGTTATTAACCCCTTAAGGACAATGAGAGGTCCCTAAACCCATTGAAAACAATACATTTTGAGCCCGTACATGTACAGGCTTTGTCATTAAAGGGTTAAAGGATTTGGCTTGAATAGTGTCAGCTCGCTTAGAAAGTTCCACGTATGGCCATCGGTGGCCAATTATTCTCTTCCATCCATATTCTACCGGCTTGGGATACACAGTCCATCAAGGGTTAATGAAAATGTTCTTGCAGAGAGCCCTCAGGAATATAAGGCAGAAAGGTGTAAGAGAAAAATTGCCCAATATTTATTCTACGTAGGACTTGACACCTTTTATGGAATAAAGAAAACAACTTTTGTGGCTTTCATACATTTTTAGGGTTTTTTTCTACAAACATTTCCTGTTAATGGTCCCAAACTGCAGCAAACATAACAGGATTCACCAAAAGGGACATTCTCAGGGGGCCGCAACAGGATTTGGCTCTCTAATAAATCAGTAGCTCTTTGCCGCGCCGCTTTGCCCGTTATTACCTCCCCGGAACGTTCCGTGTATTCTCCTGTCTACGTTCGGTCGCTCAGAGTGAGTTACGGGAGGCGTTCTTGCTAAAAAGCAGTGGGAAAAAAAAACCAAACAAACAAAATACTTTTATATTTTTTCTTTCAGGTCAGTATGGAATATTGGAGGCCCGATTCTGAGAGACATCTCTATAGCGACTGTAAAGATAAAACGATGCAGCTAAAATTGAGCCAAGTACCAAGGGCCCCCTCTTGCGGGTAGGAAGTCTCGCTGACATTGGTTGGTGGTCTCAGTGTCAACAGTTGACGGTCCCACCGACGTTACGGGACACATGTCATTTCTAATGGGCAAAACCCAGAGAGTTTCCAGCTATGATTAGTAGTACAAGAGCCAGGACCGCATTTAGACGGCCCGTGTTCTAATCTTCTTTAAACATGTATAGGATAGGCACACGGCTCCTGAATCTAAGACGAGACCAACGACTAAGGTTTGAGTCTTTGCAGCAAGATAAACGGGCGGACTAGACTGGGCGTAATATCTGCAGGCAAATTCTATGTTTCTATTACGTGACAAACGTTGATTAATTAGAATATGCCTCATTAGTTAGCTGAGAGAACGCTCCCATATCTATCGTGTTTATTTTGTGAATTGTCAACATCTTTCTCCGAACCGTGAGCGCGGCTGAGTTGCGGCACTCCGCACGAACGTCAGTTAAATTCCCCTCGGAAAACTCTGCATCCCAAGCCAGCTGTGCAACTGTCTGGTATCCAGGGATACAGATGTCTGCGCAGCGATGTGTCGGCACCTCCGAGAATTCCTTTCACATGAGATTTACCCCGAAGCCTTTACGCCTTGCTTCATCTCACCCTATAGAGGAGACGCCGATGTGCCCAATTTTATGGACCAACGAGAGGTTTAAAATAAAATATAAAACATATATGCTATTTGCATATATTGCTGACTTTAATACATATATAATTTACAGTCATCAGATGTTTTTGTTTTGACTTTGTGAATCCACTCAAATTAACATTAAATTGGGTCATGTCCAGCCTAGGGGCCCTGTGATAACGGGTAGGTGGCCCATATCATGTGTACTTAGTCACATTTACACAGAGGGAATGCATTGGAAGCCTATGAATGGAATAGAGAAAGGATGCAGTCATCATGGAGTGCTTCCTAATATTATTCTGACACTACAACCCCTAGTGGCGGAGTTCTGAACAGCATGTAAAACATGTAAAAAACCTAGTAATGGCCCAAAATATTGAAATCAGAGCAGCCAAGAGGGAAATTAACCCTTTGACTTTCTGTCAAACCTGTGTCCAGTTTTCATACCTTTCAAAGGGATTACGTGCTAGCCCCACCCCTGCATATATCTAGCCCCACCCCTATTTGCAGATAGCCCGCCCTCCAATTTCCCTGCTTCGACATTGTGAAGAAGGAAAGAGGGAAATGCACCCATTTTGCCCCTTTTTCATGACTGCTGAGGCCCATAGTCGGGAGAACCGAATATTAAACCCTAACCCAATAACAACACAACTGGATGTGGGTGTGAGTGTTGGCCACAGCGTTATTTAAGCAAATACCAACCGGACACTCCAATAGACATCACTGCCAGCTGCCGAGACAGCTCCCAGCAGCTCTCATCCCAAGGATGCCATCAGCGTCCACCAAGTTAGGACATTACTCCCCAATCTTCTTGGTGGACCTCGCTGCTCTCACCGCCTCGGCGCTTTGGCCAGGAAACATCCTGATGTGACCAGAACAGAAGAACCCAGAAGCAGAACAACAAAGGAAGAGGGGGACAAGCTGAACAGGAAAAGAGGTAGTCCTCCAACATGTGCTCCCTAATAAATGTGGCAACATTGTTTTAATGACTACTTCTCATACTAACTGGCCCAGCGCAGAACTGCAGCTTCTCTTGAAGACAAGTTCTCACCCCCCTTAGGCTTCAAGAACTTTCAAAGTCCTGCAATATGCTGAATATCCTGCACGGGACACCGGAGTATTCCTTATAGAACATTGCAAAAAAACCACCAATGATAGATAACTTGCTTCAATGATGGGGTTTTTAAAATTTATCGGTGGACATGAACCCCTTAAGGTACGAGCTTTGTCATTAAGGGGTTAAACATATGTAACACTATAACCAGCATTGGCCCGCAAAACACTATACCACTGAGAGCTCTTCTCCTGTATGTGGGATCCACTCTCCTCTTCTTTATCAATTTCTTTTAGAAGAGAATTTCCTGTTCTCCTGTAAAACGGCAAGTTTGACCACACGTGGCATAACTCACTGTTAAATAAATGATCCTCATTACCCCTGTAAGAAATAGTATTGAATATAATTGCACACCAATCTATATTCCCCCGCAAGCTAAGCTGTTTATGACAGTTTCATTTTGTTCCCCTTCTAGATGTAGCTTTTAGCACCCGTCCCCGGAGGCGCTAATTTACGTAGCCCGTGAATTTATGACGTGCCTTTAAAGAAATTGAATAGCACTTAAGATCTCGCACACCGGTTCAATTCATCAATTATATGTTGATTTGCTTTCAGGACATTTGTGGAATGATTTACAATAAGCGTTTGTAAAAAATTAACCTTTCCAGTGGTTGTTTTGTGGGGGAATAACCATTAATAAAGGAATATATTTTATTATATATAATTATGTTCTAGGTTTTGTTTTTCTTTACAGACTTTGGAAATGTTGAATTTGTAATGGTTAGAATGTAGAAATGCCACCACTTGCCATTATTCCGTATCATCATCAAAAATGATTTGAAATTATTCGGAATTTTTTTTTTTCTTTACTCGTTTCTATTTCCACCGTGGAAATTCTCTTTTTGGCTGCACCCGGCACTCACCTCCGCACCTCCTTATATTCCTTATATTTTAGGATGGAGAAGCATAATCTACCAGTTGTTCTCCTTAGGGTATACTGGAAATTACACGCAGAATTATCGGTTCACAATCAATGCCTTATTGTGGGTATAAGTCATGTCTGTTGAATCCACACGTTGTATTGCAAACAGTATTTAAACAATTAGAACTGAACAGCCCGGTTCATTTAATGCATGTGATACCCAAGTCATAATGCACTGGAAGCACTTAAAGCGCAACAACCATACGATTTATCCACCTATAATATAGCATGAAAACCCTAATATTATGGCTGGACGTAGGCATTCGGGCAAAATGTGGCCCTGTTACGCTCATAACACCCCATTTTCTAATATGGTAGCCATTGGCTGATCCATTTCATGGTAGATGGTTGGTGTTGATTCTCGGCTAAGCCTCTTTTGTTGTCCACCATGTTCCCTCAACTGAAGCCTCATCCGCATCTCATCGCCCATCTCTCTCTAACAGCAGCCCTTCTTTCCACTCCATCCTTTTCAAACTCCTAGGCCTTCCCTGGTACAAGAATAAGCTGCTGTTCTCTCCAGGGATAGGCAAAGTGTCCATACAAGGACACAAATGTCCATGGCAAAGTTTGTAAAGGTCCACAGGACACCATGAGCAATGTTGGTGCCCACTAGACTTGAGCATTCAGATTGGTAGGAATTGCAAATTTACCGAACTTTGGCAAATGCGGCAATTTGTATGAAGCCATGAAAACATAAAGCTCTGAATTTTCATCTCTCACACTCTCATTCCGGTTCTCTCTCTCTCACACTCTCTAAATGTTTCCCTACCTTCTTTGAAAACCACTTCCGCTTCTACTGACCACTTCCGCTTCTTCTTGCTCTTCATCTTTTCTCCTCTACCTTCTGTTTTTCATGTTCTCTCATTTATCTTTTATCTTTTATCTTCGTCCACATCTCCTCGGGACATAGCTCGACACAAACTTCTGGTGAAATGGTGACAATCCCCCAATCCTCCAATCAGGGAAGAGAATGTCGCCGAAAGAGCCACAATGGCTATTGAACATAATTTGTTGCCTGAAAACAAATGGGCCAAAAACAAACAGAAAAAAATCTTCTAAATCTTTTTTGGCCCAGTTGCATGTCTTGTGCCTACCCACGGTTGCCTCCCTTAGAATTTTTGAAGAAAAAAGGACCATGCAAAAACTGATTGGCCCCTTAATGAAGATCCAGTACCTTGTGGTGGCCAGAAATTTGTCTTCTTCATATCACCAAGAAGAGACTTTAATTTGTTTTCTAAATAATTTTTATTACTGCTGAAATATAGCAGTTAAATTGCACATATTTTAATTTTTGTTTTGTAAAATTCTCTTAAAAATATGTCGAAAATTTTTAAAATGTAGACAGCAACAAAATAACAGCGCACAACATGAATGCATCTATATAAGTGTAAAGGTCACATCTCATCTCGGATGACATACGATGAGATCTGGTGCTCTTCACAGGAAGGAAACATGTCATTAGACAAAGAATATCATTCTCATGGCTCAAAACTTTGATCCATACGGGTGATTTTATTGTGATTTGAAATTGTCTGCAAATTTGAGTCTTGTGGACTATTATGGCTTTTTTCAGCACTATTATTAGGTCTATTAAATGTCCTTTTGATCTCAGGGACAGCCTGTGTCGAGTCCTCTATTTCTCCCTCACCTGCGCTTTTCCTACTGTTCCAATTTACACAAAAGGGCAGAAAAGCTTGTTATAAAATGCCCCTTTACAAGAATTCTGTATCTTAGCTTGTGTTCTCCATCTATTATTATCTCTGATCCCTCCTTTGGAGAAATATTGTACTGAAACTGAACAAACGTGCCCAGTACCAACATTCCTATCACTAGGTAATTTCAACTAAATTCAAATTTTAGAGGATGTCACGTTTAATGTACCAGAGGAGAAGCTGGTGCAGGATAGGACTCTGTGTCCCCACAAGAGAAAGCCCGATGGTCTCAGAAGTGTTCCTCACCATCTGGTTACCCCACAGATGCAGAATTTTGGGTTTGAATGGCCATGGGACTTTCTGGTGATCCTCCAAGACCTGGAACTGACTCTAAGGGTTCACACGCAGCATATTCAAGACTAGCCATAGTCAGGAAGACAGAATTCAGGGTAATCGATACGGTATATCAGAGCCAAGAAGCCAAGCTGGATCTAATGCACAGAATCAATAACGGATAATGCACTAGGGTACACTTTGAGAGGCACACGTATGACCATCAGAGGACAAGGTGCAGCGGGTTACTGGGGTTTATATAGGGATAAGATTGAGAAGAGACACCAAATTCAGCTTTGGAACCGAAATTTCAAAGGACTGACGTCATTTCTTACGGAGGAGAAAATGAGGACCCGTCGAAGGAAGCAGCGGCACCAGCAGGAGGCCTACCGCGTACAATTAGAGCGGGGATGTGTATTTTCCCCAACCCAAAATAACAATACCTATATGTAAAGTTTTCCTGAAAACTGTGTTCTGAATTCATCGCAAAATTAATCAATCACATAATTAATTTAAAACAGGATTTAAGTATACAGGAGGTCATCTAATACCCTTCATTGTACATCAATATTTTTCTTTGAGTGTTAATATAGTGTAATTTTCTATAGAATTGTGGTTTGTCTTTTATTGTTACCTTATATGATCCTTCTTTGCGTTTATGCAAAACATTGTATCCAACCCTTGCTCAAGAAGCACATTTTGTGACAAAGCTTGTTACATTGTGTTCCATATGGATCATCAGTGGTTTAACCTTTATTTAATAAACTAGATAAGAACCCATAGGGCAAAAGAACGGGAACAAAGAGACATTCAATGAAAGATATTACTATGCTACATTGTTACAAGCACTTTAGAAAATAGCGCTACTACAGAATAAATTACAGGGGATTTTGACTTTAATAGGAGAATTCCCCGACGGTCACATTCCTCTTTTAGCCCAAATGAGACCCTTCAGTCAAAGCAACAATATTGATACTTTTTGGCATAGCAGCTGATCGCTTGAGCTAAAACCACGTAGGTTGACATAAAGGAAACCGCTCCCGGCTCGACAGTCCGAGAGCAATCCATTACTTCAGATTGATACCTTTGGAAGATGGATTATTCACAAAAGGAATTAGTAGGGGGGATTATTCACAAAGAGACTTTCTTCTTCCTCTATCCCTTGACGGCAAGTCAACATAAATAACTAATAACAGACAAAGCCCAAAATCAATGAAAAGTTAAAAAAAAAAAAAAAAAATCAACACAAAGATCAGAGCTTCAAAAAAAATTGGTTAAACTATTAACCTAAGCTTAAAAAGAGCGTTCCGGCATGGTGCCGCTCTGTTGGGATGGAACAGAAGAACGTTCAATAGGATTATGATAGACTTCCTTCTGATGAAAAGTCATTCATAGATATTGCTACCAAAAGGGAAGGCTTTCGATATAGGATAGGAACAAGGAATTCCGAGAACAATATGATGAATAATATTCCAAAGTCTCCTTTCTTAGAATCGTTTTCCAGCTATCTGCTGTCAAACAAAATCATTTCTAAGGTCATTACTGAAAAAAAGCGGCATGAACAGTGTCATTCTTTTCGGAAGCTGAGATCTATTCCTCCACACCGTGGGGATATTTACTTTAAAAAAAAAAAGAAAAATTATTGCAAGAGTCGTTTGGTGCAGATGAACAATTTCCGCACCTTACACCGAACACAATGCGGTATTTTTTTTTTGGATAGAAAATAATTTTTCCTTCTGGAATTACTTGTCCAAAGGTGAGAATATGCAGGTACCATCTACACCTTCATTAGTAATATAAGACATGCCATACACAGAAACCCCAGAGGTTATATTTTGGGATTTGTTCCTGGCATCGCAGGCTATAATACATTTATTTTTCTTCTTTTCAGATTTTCATTTTCTACCTTATTCCCATTTCCATTTTTTATCTGTAACTATTTTTACTGAACGCATTTATTATTGAACCGACAGTGAACTTGATACTGTAAAAAAAAATATCTTCTCTATTTTTTGAATATGGGTCACCCTAATGTAAGAAATATATATATTTTTTACTGGATGTATTTTTATGTACCCGCATGACACTTCATTTTCAAATCTAATAAAATATAAGGGAAAATGTGCCAAGGCCACACAGAAAAAGAACTATCATTTTTGTTTTCCGTTCAATATATCTTCTTTTTAAGGGTCACATAAACCTTATATTTGTGATGAACAAGTAAACCAAATGTTGAAGTATATGAGGAAGCGGCTGGTTTTTACTATAGTGGGCGATCGTCCATTAGTTCTGTAGGCAGTCTGGACCACTTTCCAGATTTTATTTCTTCTCTGCCCTTGAATCGCACCATTTCTTGAAGGGGTCTATTCTCTATACATTATAAAAGCCCAACTTCTGCTGCATGGGGAGCTTGGCTGGGCTGTAGAACAGATCAGTCTCCTCGCCCATTATATGATATATTATGCAGGTCCAGCTCAGCCCTTCTGTTTGGGAAACCTGCCAGCGGTAGCCCTTTATAAAGAATAGTGAAGCGAGGGGGTTAAAACTGCAACTGATTTTTAGGAGGTCCAAACCTGGCTGACAACTCCTATCCACTGATGTCAATGTTACAATGTCTTGTGCGCTCATGAATATACAAAATATTACTACTTACGAGTCATTAGTAAAGAAGCCAATTCATTGTTGAATATTAACTAATTATCAAGTGACCTGCTGTCATAATTAATAACTAAATCAGGGGAGTTGTGATCATTAACATTATCATAATGCTACAGTGCTACTAATTGCCATGAATTTCCAGCTTGAAATTATCACTGAAAATAATTCATTCACAATTCAAGAACAAAAATAATTCATTCACAATTCAAGAACAAAAATTAGCAAAAGTTTCTTAGGTAATATTAATTATAAATTTAAATAAATAAATAAATAGGGGTCAACGGGACCCACTATGATCCAAAGAGGGGCTGACAATCTCCCTTCCCCCGTCCCAAACATGGCGGTGGTGGTAGATAATTAGAGAACCCTGTGATTATACTGCTTCCTATAGGTGTGAGGCACATTCTCATTTAAAGAAAAATAAACCCCAACACCCCCTGCTCAATGGGCACAGACTCCCACCCCTGCTCTTTGGAATAGAGGGGGTTAGGTAGGAGAAAACCCCACCCCTATCCCTAAGGATAGGTGGGGTCCATCTAAGCGCCCTGTGAATATTATGAGGTTGGCACCCAAAAGATGTATGGAAGATTCACTTACCTGGTAAGGGCCATCCAAAAAATAAAAGTGATCTATCTTTGCCCGATGGCAAAGAGGGTCCGGCTTCCCTCTCTCTCAGGAAAGTGTACCCCCTGCCTTAAATTCACAATTTCTACCATTTTTAGGTTGCATGTGGTTTTATTTATATAATCCCTTCAACCTTTTTCAATAGCGGCAAAAGTAAAAGAGAGAAAAGATATCAGATGAGCCTGAAACCCCATACATATTGTACATAAGATTAGTGAGCTGGTAAGAACTAGTGTGTGTCACCCAACATCGGTGCCTGACCTCACACATGATCTTTTGGCTGAATCCGCACAAATCCCCACAGAAACACTCCAAAATCTTGTTGGAAAGCCTTCCCAGAAGAGCAAAAGTCCCAAAAGGTGCATTTTACGCCCATATCTGCAGGTTGAATACCTTTATTTCAGTTCCATGCTGAGTCAGCCATTGTAAAAAAATCTGTAACATGCCCCCCTCTTCTGCTGCACAAGAATACACGGATCTTTCACTATGTATTTTTGTAAATTATTATTTTTGTTGCTCATTCTTGGTTTTCACTGAGTTCTCACGCTTTTGGCTTTTCAAGTGTTACAGTATCATTTTGGCAAAGTCCCCAGAACCATGTTTCAGGCCAATGCCGCTATGCTCTTTTCTTGAAAACAAAACATATTTGGAACCAAGTCGTACGTGGCTGTCCTCCGAGCTGCCCACTCGCCAACGATCAATGGCCGTCATCGTTGGTACTTGTTAACGTGAAAGACAGCAGCCGGGCCTCCGGCCATTATTACCCCAGGCAGTAACTGTTATTACCAGGGAGGGGGCATTTCCTATAACAATTACCCTACGATACTTATTCAAGAAGGAAAAGAAGCACGGATATGGATGTATAATTAAGATACGAGGTTTGAAAGTGCCAGTAAACACATAGTCTAATGTAATGGCTGCATTCCCTTAATGATTGTAATTAAGACGTGGTTTGATAAAATTAGGTGCATTTTCCTGGCACTTTGAGTATTTCGCAAGACTAGTGTCCTCGTATAACCTTTATTCTTTTACCTAAAGAGTGGCAATACTGTAGCACATTTTCATTTTATTATTTAATATTTCCAATGTAAAATAACAAATGAGAAGCAATTTCTGTTGTTTTTTTTTGTCTACAAATACATCTCATGAGTGATGCTGTTTCAAATAATCAGTAAATTAGTAAAGAAATAAAAGTTAAATAAATTTGTTTAGCGCTGCTCTGGTTGGAGGCGCACTTATAGCTGCAGATCTCATACACGCTCCACCTCGACGTCCAGCGTGGATAAAACTGTGATGGCTGTAAGCATTAATTCTATGTTCCGGCCAAGAAAAAGTCAAATCATGTAGGAAAAAGCTCCATATGAGATGGTGTATGTAACATATAAATAGAAACAAACTAACAATAAAATTATCTCATTTTTGTTACAGACTACTCTTTTGGGTGGGATCAGACCGATATGTAGATGGAGATGCTCAAGAGAGCTTAAATTTGAGATGCTCCCAAGCAGAGACGTAAGGCAGGGTATAAAGTGCCTGTTCTTGGTGAACATCTCATATTCTTTTTGTATTTTTTTCATATATATATATATATATTTTTTTTATTTTTTATTTTTTTTCATAGATATATATATAAATATATATACACAAAGGAAGAAGAGACGGTAAATGTGATGCAGGTCTTCTTTGCAGACATAATAATATTTAAAAGTTATTCTTGTGCAAAAGAACCAAAAACCCCTGTTTTATCACCATAGCAACCGTTTCAATTGATTCCAGTGGATTAGAACATTCCATTTGCTGCCATGGTTATAAGACAACTTTTGAAACTTCACACCAGAGTCGCTATTCATACATAAACCCCCCAATCTTAGACATAATATATGTACTTAGTGATTTGTATTCTCACTGTAAACCCTGGTTGGGAGATACAGTACGGTTAACCCTTTATGAGTCAGAAGGAAACCCTATCACTGAGGCATATAGCACACATCCTCTTCTTCTATGCACCGATTTGCTCCTTTTGAAGAAACACATACTGTTTTTTTATTATCTATGTATAATTTTTTAAGTTAAAAATCCAGAAAAGATTTTTGGGTTAATATAGAGGATGTATTAAGAAAATTCACTTGTAAATACACTGTAAGCACTTGACATTCTAGACAGTACCCACGGCTAAGGAATTCCCAGAGCTGCTTAGAACATTCCGTGTTCTGTTTCTGAGCGTCTGTTATGGTAACCTTCAAGTCTTCAGTATATTGCTGTCATCCGTGAGACAGTAAATTAACCTGGAGATTTGCAAGGAACGTGTGTCTGTTGGATTATATATACGTTATACAGTTCTAAAGGAATTATTTTCGTCTTACCAGAAATGAAACGTATTAACAATAGAATACTAAGGGGTTCCAAATCCTAAATTCATGGGTAACTTATCACTGCTCAATGGGAGACCATCTCAAGAGCATGAGGAACCCACAGTACCTGGAGTTTTCGTGATTGTCCGCCCAAGTTGTCCGGCTCATTAATGCTGAGTGACTTTGGTCATTACTGGTATCTGAGACAGAGAGTTGTCCAGGAGATCATCACCTATGACTGGGGCCAAGTGGGACCGTCAAATACTTTACTGTTTTCGGACACCTCACCACAAAAAAGGTTGTCTCACTTGGTTTTTATGGTGCATAAACGATTACTAAGGAATGATGTGGAGCTGTTATGACATACTAAATGAAAGCAAGGGACTAGAAGGCTCCTTAAGGGTGAATGGCGAAACTGGGGTATGACATGATATCTTACTAGCCTCTTTTACTGCCATGTGGAGGTGCTTCTCAGACCAGGCTCGAAAACAGGCCTTATGTCATTTTATTTGGTCAGTAAGGCTGGTGGGATTGACTATAAAGTGGTAATTTAAAGGCTTCTTGCCTCTATGTCTCTTAGACAGAAGACATACAGTATGTTCCTCGCACTGGGAAACAAATCTTAGCCTACTATGACCTCTACTAATCATATGTAATCTCGCTGTCATGCCGTAATACATACTGCACAGGAGGCTGTCACTGAAGGGGTAGAGTATAGGAGCGTAAATCACAGAAACTGTGAAGTTAGAATAGCGAATCCCTCGAAACATTAGTTCAGTTTCTTATACACGCTTAAGGAAAAATGTATAAAACCATACTGGTCCAAGGCAAGATCTTTAGTCAACGGTAACATTTTATGGACAACATGTAAGCTTTAAGGACTTAAAATGTGACGTCTTCCCGCCTTATGGCGTAAAGAGAAAAAAAGGTCTCCCCAACCAGCCCGTTAATAGCGACCGCAATCTAGGGAGCCTGATCACAACCTACCTACCAGAGCTTTGACCGGAACATACTACTGAACACAACCGTGTTTCTGGTGTCATGTTCAAATATGTCCAAAAATTTTACTCCTGCAGCCATGAAAGTTCTAGCCCACTTGATATAAGATATGAGTTTTCCAAAGAGGTATTCATCCAGCTAAATCAATCACACAAAACACAACCAGTAAGGCATATCAAATAAAAGAATCAGCCATTAACGGCTATTTCATGAAATGTATATTTGGATATTCAATTACCCGCTCTTTGGATTCTAAATTTAAAGTAAATGAGATGCTTGGTATAGATTTTTATTAAGATAACATCCCCGCATAAGAAGTAAGTGGCCTATGACGATGATTGAACATACCAGGAATATTATGTCGATGGTCAGGAAAGAAATGTATTTCGGTCAATGGGTTCTTTAGTCTTCCTGGATTTCCAGAATCCTCTCAGTCTTACAAAATCACAGAAAAATTGGGGTAGAAAAAGTATTTTTATTCTGGAATGCAATCTTAGGTCTTTATTTCAAAGATGTGTCATGCGGGATATATCGAGGTGAATAGGTGTTGTTTTATTTTTGCTATTAGAGCGTCTTCTGTTTGATATTCAGATTTTATTATAAAGCCATGGGGAAGTCAAGATTTTATTCAGATTCTTCTATACATTTTCCATGATTGGCTTCTTATAGCGATCTGGAAAAAGTGAGAAACATAACAGAGGTTCCTGTAATGCTAATTTCACGCCTAAAGAGAAATGACCATCAAAACCACCGAGACGCCTTTCCTTCCCTTTTTCTCTATTTTCTTATTTGTCTCTCCTTTCTATTCTTATTTCTTACATCTCTCTTTTTCTCTATTTTCTCTCCTTTATCTTTCCTTTAATCTCTTACTTGCCCTTTTCTCTCCAATCCTGCTGTTTCTCTTTTCTCTCTCCTCTCTTTCTGCCTCTCCTTTCTCCCCTCTCTGTTTCTTCTCATTTGTTTGTCTCTTCCCTCTTCTATTCTCTTTTCCTCCCTTTCTCTTTTGTCTCCCCTCTCTTTTCTCTCTTTTCATTCTTGTTTTTCCACTCGTTCTCCTCTGCTTTCTCCCAGACTTTAGTAGAGGCTCAAACTCTCAAAAAGTGTCTATGAAATGTCTCAGCAACATTTGGCAACCCTATTTAAAGGTACAGACACTTGTTTAAACGAGTTGATGGGTTTGTAACCTAATTTGAGGTGGAAGAACTGATCCCGACCCTCATTGGGCTGAAACATACATAAAAAAATGAATGCCGTTGGTGTATTTAACATGCAGAATATGTTAGTAATCACACAGACATCAGCTTTACAACATCTGTACCTCCAAGTGCTCTGTGCCTACTGACTCCTTTCTTGTGTCAGATCAAGTTCCATGGTAATGCTGAAATTTATAAAATAAAGAAATCGCCATCTGTTACATCTGTCTTCATTCTATGGATCCGCTCAAAGTAATGTCACCGTAGATGTGCAGCGCTCTCTCTGGATCTCTAGACACCGATGACTGAAGTTGTTATAAGCGCTTGGCGTTTAAAGGGGAACTCCCAACATTTTTTATTACTAGTACCAAATTAAAAATGTTTTCAAAAAATATTGTGCTTTTTGCCCTATAATATAGTGTTTTCAGGTAGCTGTATTTTGGCCATTTGTATGAGGTTCTCACTCTGTTATCTGATCCCCAATCTACTAGACAAACACCCCGACTCCTTAACATACTGCCTGTGGGGAACAATAGAATGACTCAGTCTTAATCACCCAGCCAGACACCCTGACTAAAGAAAGTCTATAGAGGAATAGATTTAATTACCATTACGATAAAGCATCGGTTCAGTGTTGTGTATGAGCAGTGAAAGTCACCTATATCACCCGACCAACAACAATGGCGGCCTCCAGATCTGAAGATCTTACAATTGGAACTACAATAAATAAAAATATATTTTCAGATTATCATTATTGTTTTATTGTTATTATTTTGTAAGTTTTTACATCTCTGGCTCCCCAGTTAAAACTGCAATTTCAATAACAACAATAATAGCATTTGTATAAGATCTGTGAAAAACAAAACAATAAAATAAAAAAAAAGTAATAGTAAAATAAAAAGAATAATAGTAATCAAGAACACTTCTTAAATGCCGATGTGTTGAGTTTATGTGTTGTTTCTATGTGATTAAACCTACAAAAAAATTAACGCAATTACAGAACATCCACTTATCTGTTGTTTTTTTCCAAGACTACTAAAACCTGATTATTTGAAGGAAACATTTCCAAAAGAAGCCTTGGTCGGAAAGTTATTATAAGATAAATATCCTCTGTAAACATTCAAATCAGCCACTTGAACCTATAATATTTTGTCAAAACCAACATATTTTGGCTAATTTGCTCTTTTAAAAAAAAAATAATAAAAAAAAATGCATAAAGGACATTACAAAGAGGTCGGAGTACAATGGGGGTTATGGAGCAAATTCTGAAAAAAAATTGTTTATCGCCATAGCAACCAATGGAAGTTTCCATAATGTATATTCTATGATCATTTACAGTGTTCTGATGTGATAAAAACCTATAATTAAAAAAACAGAAACAAAAGCATTACCAGCATTTTCTTACAATCTAGAAAGTTTTTGAGGGAACAAGCAGCTAATATTTTTTTTTCAGTGATGTTTGAACATTCTATTTAATTTTTTTTGCATTATAGAAAAAGAAAAGATATAGGACTTCTGTAAGCACATTTCAGAGATTATGTTTTAATCGTATTTTTATAAAAATAAAGGAAGAGTATCTGGAAGGCAAACACATCCCTCGTTTGATGTTTCTTTACTCCTGCCGAAGAACTAAGATGTAAATAATCATTTAGCTCATACAGCAGCAGAGATCCAATTACAATCATGAATATTCTGATTTATAAATAAATAAAATGGAAAGTGGAAAAATGAAAGGCTGACCTATAAAAAAAATTTAAGCTAATGCTGTGGGCTTGCATTTTTCTAAAAAGCCTACGACCCACAACATCCTCCTGACCATGGTAAGAAAAAAAATAAACGTAACCTTGACAATAGTAAAAAGACACCAAAAATAAATGAATTTTGGCAAATGAAGTCACCTACTTTTATTAATACCTATTATATGTCCCCTCGTTACCTAATGCAGGTGACGAGTCAGGTTGTTGAGTCCAGCGTCCAGACCATGTCTCCATCTGGGCTTGGGTGACCACATTGGCCACGTTTTCCAGGACACATATAATTTTTACACATTGCTGACCAGCCCAGATAAAATGCTGCCCTGCAGTATGTGGGATGTATAGACTTATGGAAGGGAACCAATTAGTCAGTTATACTTCCTCCATACTGCAGGGCAGCATTTATCCGGACTGGTCAGCAATATGGAAAAATTATATGTGTCCTGGAAAACATGGCCGATGTGGTCACCCTAAAATTAGGTCTTGGGGGCACATTAGAACATCTCCTAGCCTTCCACTCCACCAATCTACATATCTAGCTGAACCAACCCCCTAAACTTCTAGTGTGAGATGAACCCCTCCATTTTTGACCACCATCATTCTGAAGCCACCACTATGCAAAATGGCTCAATAAATGTAAGAATTTCCATTAGCCCTTGCGTATATGTTAAGCATCTGGCCATTTCTTTGCACGCCATTTGCCAGCCAGCAATACTCCAAGTCCCAACCCAACCCTAAATCAGTTTAAATGACTATTGGCATGATCTTTTAACCACCAAACTGACTCCATTGAACTTAGCCAAAATTAGTCCCAAAATACTTCTCAAAAAAATGCTTTTTTGTTACCCTTGTCGTTTGCCCTGCCATCTGAATACGACTATAAGGAGCCATTGCTCCAGCTTTTACGGCCTTCTCAGTAAGCAGCCTACATACCCCGTTAGCGGTATTTTTCTCTATTCCCAGAAAGTACCGTTTCTGGGATTTTTTTTTCTCTGCTGCCGGAACTCTCGGCTCCTCCGACAGAGACCTCAGACGAGCTAGCAGGTGTTCGCAATCTAGGGAGCCCCGGGGACCAATTAGGAGGAAATTACCCAGCGCTTAGAACCCACAACATGGATATAAACAGCAGACTGTGAATGATCTCGTGTATAGATAATACATATTTATTTGAAACATTTTACATATTCCTTTTCTAAAATAAAGTATTCTTGTTAATTATATATATACACATACGTACATACGCTATATGGACAAAAGTATTGGGACACGCCTTAATTATTGAATTCAGGTGTTTCAATCAAATTCATTGCCACAGGTGTATAAAGTCAGGCCTCTGGCCATGCAGTCTGCATTTACAAACATTTGTGCAAAGAATGGGTTCTAAAGAGCTCGGTGAATTCAATTGTGGCCCTGGGATGGGGCGCGTGGCCCTGCGATGGGACGCGTGGCCCTGCGATGGGACGCGTGGCCCTGCGATGGGACGCGTGGCCCTGCGATGATTCCCGCAGGGGCCAGCATGGCCAGAGTATATACTCTGGGGGAGAGCGTTTGGCGGGGGGTCCCCGGTCGGTGGTGCTGGGAGCCTCAGGTTTGGGTTTGGACATCTTGTCCGTCCCGGCGTGGCGGTTCCCCGTTTGTCTGGTAGGCTTTATGGTTTTTGTTAATTATTTATGTTTATTGATGTTATTTATTATATTTATGTGTTCAGTCTGGTAGTCTTTGCCCAGTTAACGCAACGAGGCGTCGGGCCTAAGGTTGCGCGGCAATGACTTAATAAATAAACATTTTCAACCCAATTTCATGTGTCTGTCGTTATTGGGCCCGGAGATCGAGGGTACTTCAGTCATAGGATGATAGGCTTTTAGTCTATACTAGGCCCTGGGTAAAAAAATCTATACCCCTGTCACATGTCCTCGTAAAATCCAGCCACGTCATCAAAGCCCCCAAAACAAAAGCCTCCCTCTTTGACGATAATATTAGAATGTATGCGTATGGATCCCAGTATCGATAGAGCCCTGTGACTGGTAGCCCAGTATGGTTGGTTATATCACTCCTTTTTATACAATTATTATAACCAGGTAGCGCTGAGTGAAAGCAAACTTTTTATTCTGCTACTTTTAGCCCAATTTTAAAGGAAATATTGGATTTTTTTCCTTATTTTTTTAGTAATTCCCAGAGGATAAGCGGCCCTCGACCCGCCAGTATCTACGCATTTCCTGCAGGATCTAATCATTCACGGCATCGCGTTATCGAGACGGCGATAAGGAAAATGGCATGTAAATGATCTGAGGGCTATGAACGGAGACCTGGACGCTGAGACTGATGAGGTTTACACTTATTACAGCGGCAAATGAAAATAATATTCAGGAGGTCAAATGATGGCCTTTAATTTGCATATAATTATCTTCGCCGGGACAATGGATGCGTACGGATAATAATAATGGCCGTCCGGGTCTGGGTAGAAAATTGCTTGTGGGCAAATGTAGCATGATATTCCATTTATGCCGCATACCTCCCTAGTGTCCCTCATCTGGAGGGCCAGTCCCTCTTTGGCAACCAAATCCCATCTCCTCTCCTAAACTATTTTTTTTTTCTTTACGAACCCCTTTTATTATGATTTGAATTATAATATATTTCTGTTCTGGAATAGGGCATCGGTGTCGGGCAGTTCATTGAGATCTTTGTATTAGACTTTCGCATTTGTTTTTGTGCTAATGCATTTTTGGGCCAAATTTTACCATTTCGTCCATTCCATCCAATAACGAACAACTAATGCAACAGCGAACGAAAGAAAAAAAGAAGAAAGGAGGAGGAGAATGTTGCCATTTAAATTCAACTTCTTCTGTGCGTTTATTTCTTTTTTCTCTGGCAACACGAAAACGAAAATGTTGGACGAATTTCGTCCCAACAGAAGACGGAGACGAGAAAATTTCGCAGAATACTAAGATTTTTTTCTGACGAAAACAAAATTTCCTCCAACACCCAAGTCTATTTTGTATACGACTTCAGTAAACTATAGGATGTGATATTTAAATGCATATCTATACCTCGTTGACTTTGGAGGCTCCGGGAATCAGAGCTGGTTAACGGAGGTCTTGATCCTTGTGTAGATCCAACTTCTACTCACAGATCCAACTTCTACTCACAGATCCAACTTCTACGCACAGATCCAACTTCTACTCACAGATCCAACTTCTACTCACAGATCCAACTTCTACGCACAGATCCAACTTCTACTCGCAGATCCAACTTCTACTCACAGATCCAACTTCTACTTGCAGATCCAACTTCTACTCACGGATCCAACTTCTACTCACGGATCCAACTTCTACTCACGGATCCAATTTCTACTCACGGATCCAACTTCTACTCACGGATCCAACTTCTACTCACAGATCCAACCTCTACTCACGGATCCAACTTCTACTCACGGATCCAACTTCTACTCACGCCCTCTCGCTAATATGAATAAGTTCTGCCTCTGGAAAGGAGTCTGGAATAAATGGCATGGTCCACCCCTTTAAACCCTCTGATACACAATCACACAAGTATGAAGGGGAAACTGTGGACTTCTGATGACTTCTACATTCCATCTAAGCTTCTGTCCCTCTAGTATTAGATTATGGCCTCCTGTGCTTTGTTTAATCCCTTTAAGTATTTAAGGATCTATCAGATCCAATCTCTTCTCTCCTCCAAGATGGACATATTGTAGCATTGAAGGTGAAATTATGACGTTCATCATGTTTGTGCAATATAATTAAGCACCACGCTGTCCTTCTGGCTCTCAGTTTGTCAATCACTTATTATATAAAGTACTATAAGTTTAGTTTTGGTCCTTATATGATGGGCATTTTCCATACACAGCTGGGAGAAGGAAAGCAGTGCTGGGAATCTCTCAGAATATAGAGGCTGTGAAGTTTAAAGGGACAGTTTAAATGTCCCTGGCACCCCCTCGATAGAAGAATGGACTCGAGGTGAATGCTTCACGCGCAAGGCGATGCAATTAAAGAATCCCCCATGCGTTTACAAAGCGGACAACATGAAAATTGAGATGGACCTCACGCCAATCATATGCATTAAAGTCCTTGTGATGTCTGGAGCGCCCTTTTAATATCTCCCATAATCTTGGATCAATTTTTAAAAGTACCAATAAAGTACCCTTTGACGGTGCTATATAAAAAAAAATAAAAAAAATTTATAATAATAACTTGTTAGCTGTAGCAAAACCTGCTGTTTTTGCAACAATGTTACTATCACTGTGTTATTGATATTCTTATTGAATATTCTGTACACACTACGTCCATCATGGTCCCAGTATAGTATGACGTTGTAGCCGCTGGAGATTGAATGGTGGTTTCAGAAGATTTAATCCACTGGAACTGAAGCCAGCCTTAGAAACGAACCAAGGAATGAGCACTGAGCCCCCAGCTCTTTATACGCTTTATAAGATGCAGAAGGTGACATCTTGCCTGCTTGTCCTCAGGGCACCATGACTGTGGTTACGCATTCAATAACGTAGAGGACAAGCCTTAGAGAGAGAAATCACATATGTGCTGCTGAGTAAAATATATGGAATACGTGTCTTTGTCCATTTTTCGACTATGTATGTATATTATTATTATTATTATTATTATTATTATTATCTTTTCTTTTGGGTGGTGGATGTAAATTGGTGCTTTTTTGGATATCTCTATACCACTTTTACCCTGTTCTTTAAATTGCCCTACAGGGGCACCATTGCTGCAAGCATAAGTCCAGGGGGACTTATTGACCTAAGGAGCAGCTACAGTGTCTAATAATAATAATATTAATAATAATAATAAGTGTTGTTATTATCATGACTTATGTTATGAGGGTAAATCTTGAGCCTATCCAGTAAACTCAGGCTTGGTGGAATCTCATCTTTGCAAAACTACAGGTGAATTAAATGGTGATTGATAAAAAAAAAACAAAACATGTTTTATTTTAATGCATGATATTACCAAGATACTTTACAAGGTTGATAGGATATATAGATTGATTGGATGGATAGATAGATAGATAGATAGATAGATAGATAGATAGATAGATAGATAGATAGATAGATAGATAAATTGGTTAGATTGATAGATAGATAGATAGATAATAGATAGATAGATAGATAGATAGATAGATAGATAGATAGATAGATAGATAGATAGATAGAATATATAATACAGATAGATAGATAGATAGATAGATAGATAGATAGATAGATAGATAAATTGGATAGATAAATTGGATAGATTGATAGATTTATAGATAGATAGATAATAGATAATAAATAGATTGATAGATAGAATAGATAATACACATAGATAGATAGATAGATAGATAGATAGATAGATAGATAGATAGATAGATAGATTGAATGGATAGATAGATAGATAGATAGATAGATAGATAGATAGATAGGATATATAGATTGAATGGATAGATAGATAGATAGATAGATAGATAGATAGATAGATAGATAGATAGATAGGATAGATTGGATAGATCATATATAAAGGTAGATAGATAGATCGATAGATAGATAGATAGATAGATAGATAGATAGATAGATCGATAGATAGATAAACTGGATAGATAAATTGGATAGATAAATTGGATAGATTGATAGATAGATAGATAGATAATAGATAGATTGATAGAATAGATAATACAGATAGATAGATAGATAGATCGATAGATAGATAGATAGATAGATAGATAGATAGATAGATAGATGGATGGATGGATAGATAGATAGATAGATAGATAGGATATATAGATTGAATGGATAGATAGATAGATAGATAGATAGATAGATAGATAGATAGATAGGATATATAGATTGAATGGATAGATAGATAGATAGATAGATAGATAGGATAGATTGGATAGATCATATATAAAGGTAGATAGATAGATCGATAGATAGATAGATAGATAGATAGATAGATAGATAGATAGATAGATCGATAGATAGATAAACTGGATAGATAAATTGGATAGATAAATTGGATAGATTGATAGATAGATAGATAGATAATAGATAGATTGATAGAATAGATAATACAGATAGATAGATAGATAGATAGATAGATAGATAGATAGATAGATAGATAGATAGATAGATGGATGGATGGATAGATAGATAGATAGATAGATAGATAGATAGATAGATAGATAGGATATATAGATTGAATGGATAGATAGATAGATAGATAGATAGATAGATGGATGGATGGATAGATAGATAGATAGATAGGATATATAGATTGGATAGATAGATAGATAGATAGATAGATAGATAGATAGATAGTTAGATAGATAGATAGATAGATAGATAGATAGATAGGATAGATAATATATAAAGGTAGATAGATAGATATATAGATAGATTTATAGGATATATAGATTGGATAGATAGATAGATAGATAGATAGATAGATAGATAGATAGATGATAGATAGATAGAATAGATAGATAGATAGATGCAGATAGATAGATTGATAGGATATATAGATTGAATGGATAGATAGATATATAATATATACAGATAGATAGATAAATAGATAGATTGGATATATAGATTGATTGGATATATAGATTGATTGGATATATAGGGTGACATGAGTGTAGGTAATGCTGTTATTAGTAGTAATGATGAGGGGGCTGTCCCTTTAAATCCAGCTCTGGCAGGAGCTGCTCCAGCTTTCAGTCTGATCCAGGAGAGAGGGGAGAGAGCAGTGAGGAGGCAGGAGGAGGGCAATCTCTATACCGTCTCACCATCTGACCCCACAGCCCGGCTCCAACTTACGGGAATCACATCTCCTCCGGCCTCTCGGACAGACAGACGGACGGACAGAGACACTCAGGATGGATATCAAGGAAGGGGACATGATAGACAGGGGCACCTCTGCCAGTGGGGTGGTGGTGCAGGTCAGAGAGAAGAAGGGGCCCCTGAGAGCCGCTATACCCTACATGCCCTTCCCTGTAGCCGTCATCTGCTTGTTCCTCAATACTTTTGTACCGGGGCTCGGTAAGTGATCTCTTATACTCTTTGTATGTTGGGGTGGGCAGCAGTTTGGGGGTTCCTTCTCCTGCCCTTGCTGGACTGCTAATCCCAGAACGCTCAACCAGCCTGGAGGCCAGCGTGTCGCCAATGGCCAGCAATGGGTTAGAGATCCCTGGAAAGTTGATCTGCTCTCACACCTGCCCTGCGCTGCCCGGTCCTTTAAATGCCATGTGAGGGTATATTAAAGAGCGGTTTATAAAGCGAATGGGCAGGCAAGAGTTAAATCCGATTGCTGCCCCTTTAATTGCGATCTTTCTGCCTGATCCGATAAAGATCCCCTGTCTCAGGTCCAGCACGTAAGTCCCTCTCCGCTGTACAATATGTTAAAGGAAGTGACACCCGGAAAAGCCCCGGGGCCAGGCAGATCCCGGGACACCGCCAGCCGCTGTGAACACCACCTCAGCCATGGGTTTGCTGAGATTTGTGGGAGTTGGCTGGACTGCCAGAGGGAATCTGGGAATCTCAGTGAGCAGTTTTGGGGAAGGATGCATTATATATATATATATATATATATATATATATATATATATATATAATTATTATTATCTTTTCTTTTATTTATATAGCAACAAAAATGTATGCAGCGTACATATATATGTATACATATATGTGTGTATATGTATATACGTGTGTGTATATATATATAATGTACTGATATGAAATTATATATATAACATATAATGTGTGTATGCGTGTCTTATAACAGGGAAGTTCTATTTATAACACTGGTTAACCAT
The DNA here is from genome assembly GCA_023333645.1 of Sceloporus occidentalis. Classification (NCBI taxonomy): domain Eukaryota; kingdom Metazoa; phylum Chordata; class Lepidosauria; order Squamata; family Phrynosomatidae; genus Sceloporus; species Sceloporus occidentalis. The sequence continues at coordinate 113,249 of JALMGF010000129.1, read as the reverse complement.
TTGAGTGCCAAGGTGTGTGTATATATATATATATATATAATATATATTGTACATATAATATTATATATTATTATAAGATTTACTTACGCTGTTCTAATAAAATAAAACATTTTAAAAGCATGTATCTTACCAGTTCTGAGAAATATGTGTGGGTCTGTGTGTGTGTGTGTATATATATATATATATGTGTGGGTCTGTGTGTGTGTGTGTGTGTGTATATATATATGTGTGGGTCTGTGTGTGTGTGTGTGTATATATATATATATATGTGTGGGTCTGTGTGTGTGTGTGTGTGTGTGTGTGTGTATATATATATGTGTGGGTCTGTGTGTGTGTGTGTATATATATATATGTGTGGGTCTGTGTGTGTGTGTGTATATATATATGTGTGGGTCTGTGTGTGTGTGTGTGTGTGTGTATATATATGTGTGGGTCTGTGTGTGTGTGTATATATATATGTGTGGGTCTGTGTGTGTGTATATATATATGTGTGGGTCTGTGTGTGTGTGTATATATATATGTGTGGGTCTGTGTGTGTGTATATATATATGTGTGGGTCTGTGTGTGTGTGTGTATATATATATGTGTGGGTCTGTGTGTGTGTATATATATATGTGTGGGTCTGTGTGTGTGTGTATATATATATGTGTGGGTCTGTGTGTGTGTGTGTATATATATATGTGTGGGTCTGTGTGTATATATATATGTGTGGGTCTGTGTGTGTGTGTGTGTGTATATATATATGTGTGGGTCTGTGTGTGTGTGTATATATATATATATATATATATATATGTGTGGGTCTGTGTGTGTGTATATATATATGTGTGGGTCTGTGTGTGTGTGTATATATATATGTGTGGGTCTGTGTGTGTGTGTGTATATATATATGTGTGGGTCTGTGTGTGTGTGTGTGTATGTATGTATGTATATATATATATATAGCGTATGGCTGTATTCAGACATCCAGTAAAGCCCCCCGCGTAACGCTTTGTATCTGGATTTCGGGACGCGTAGTAAGTGCTTTCCTTGTGTGCGGATAATGAGCCTGAAATCACTACAATTCCAATCCACAAACCCGCGCTTCCCCTGGCGAGGCGGATATTTAACCCTTCGAGCGACTGCAAGTTAGTCTGTGTCAGCTGTGCTTGTTTCAAAAGGCATACAATATACATCATAATTAATATAATATCAAATTTATGTATATTTTTATTATATATATATATGATATTTAGTAGAGTTATTGTCACGTTGATAACCCGGCTGACTTCTAGACTGTAAGCTCCTTTGAGCGGGGTCCGCCTCACTTTTTGTCCAAACTGTAACGTGATGCACTACTTGTTATGTGCTGTTTCCTGATTGTACAACGCTGCAGAATATGATGGCGCTATAGAAATCGATAAATAAATTTAGTTTGTTTTGCTTCTCCGCATGTACGTGACATTGGATCGGGTGAGTGATCACATGGGGTATCTAAGTCTGCGCTGCGTTGAGTGACACCCCAACGTCAGGTCCTTTATTTTTCCGGGGAAAAAAATTGTTTCATTCTGTTATTTATCTATTAACTAACTGGAGTGTATTTTGTGTTGCATTAATATATACGTTGTGTACAGGTGGTGGTGGTAGGGTTGGCGGAGTTGGTAGTGCAGCGGCCTCTCCTCTTTCTGGAGTAGTCGAGAGGGAATCCGTCTCCTTATTTCCTCGAGGTTCCGACATCTATGCGGAGATGGATCGCATCGTTCTGGTGGTTTGGCTTCTCGTTGAGTTCTTCATAAGTAGTGCATGCGCGGCCTCGTCTCCCCATTGGTTACACGAAGATGGGTTGAAGGGCAAACATCTTCTCAGGTTAACCCGGGTAAATCGTTCCTGTACCGGTGGTCTCGCACATGAGACCAATGGGGTGCCATATCTCTTTAAACCTGCAGAGACTGCAAGCAAAAGGCCCCCCACAAATAACTCTTCTTGTCCTGATCGTTCTTTTGCGATGGACGGCGGCATCTAGCATGCTCAAGGCAAGACACTGACAAAAAGTATCATTTTGGTATAGTATACCTCCCAAGTGTCCAGGGTTTTGTTAGACAGTCCTGGTATTCAGGCACCGTCCCTGGTAGCTGCCCCACTGTCCTGCACATCACAAGGTGGCTCTCTAGTGCTTGTCTCCCAACTGTACGTCCCGCATTTGCCACCCGATCCAGCGGTCCCACCGAGCTCTACCTGCTTTGTGGGATAGAGGTAGAGCACAACCCCATGCGCATGGACTGTAGCGCTGCTAGTTTGAGTGACACTTTACCCCTCAAGCTCCGCCCCAGATTTGCCAAAAGGTTGGTTGGCCCTGCCTTTAGCCATGCCCACTTCTACCTCTGGCCCCACCTCTAGCCACACCCTCTACACAGGTGTCCTGATAACATTGATAATAGGAGGTCTGCCGGTTTCTTAAATAGAATTTTATTGATCGGGGGGGGGGGGCTCCGGTTTTAATTGCAGCAAAAAGGAAATTGAAATTGTGAAAAAAATATACTCCGTGGGATTGAATTTTTCCTACTTTTTCCCACCGTTTCATGCAGTCATGAAGTCATCGGACAGCACGGATAGGTTGATAGCGAAGAAACTAACGTGGGAATATTGTGAGTCATCCGTTTATAAATATAGACGAGTCACACAATATTATTAATGCTTTCTGCCCTACATCAAAAATAAAGCAACAACCCAAGCGGTTTCCTGTGTCCACACGCAGAGCACAGGCATGTACCAACGTTCTGAACACAATACATAGAAAAGATAGAATCCGTCGGCAGATTGGCCCCCTTCGGCCCCCGTCTAGTCTGCCCGTTTCTCCTGCTGTAAAGACTCAAATCTTAATCAGTCGTTGGTCTCGTCTTAGATTCAGGAGCCGTATGTCTATCCCATGCATGTTTAAATCCCCTTGCTGTATTACCCTCTACCACTTCTGCTGGGAGGCTGTTCCACTTATCTACCACCCTCTGAGTAAAGTAAACCTATCAAAGGCCAACCCCTATTTTTTTTTCTTACTGTCTTCGCACACAGAAGGGTTAAATTGCCCAGGCGCTGTGTAATTATAGCTGTTTAAAGGGACTTCTCTGGGTTTGATGTCTCCATAGAACGTATGATAAGCCGTATCATTATCTCCATGCGCAGAAAATCCTGCCTGTGAGCTTTAAATGCTGCCCTGAAATATTCCTTTTCCCCTTTTTTCTCCCATTTTAAATTGCGCAGCATGTCCTGTGTGTCGCTACGAGATATCATTTCATTAACTCCATCGCTGTCAGGGGTCACCAACACGTTGAGAATTCCTCGGTTTAATTGACTTCAAAAGGCCGTGCGTCGGTACTGATGTGAAAAGACGTACTTTGTAACCAAAACAAGTTAAAAGGGATATTAAAAAATTAAACATTAAAAAATAAGTTTTTACGTCTTTCGCTGGAAGGGTTAAACGTTTCTACAACCTTATTTTTTTCCTCGAAAATGTGTTTACTCGATGTTTTTACTGATTATGGGGGGGGAGCTTATTGTATTATACCCTCCCCATCTGAATAACAGCTAATTTAAATAATTTAATAAAACTGCTTTGAATCCCATTCATTATCTCGGCAATCCATTATGTCGGCTTGGACACCCAGCGGAGGTGTCAACCAATTAACAATAACAACTTTTATTCTTTAAAAAAAACAAAAAAACCCAAAAACTTTCCTTTAGACTAGAGCGATAGAAAATTTGCCATCTAGGTTGCTTTTCAGACGTTAGGACTTTGTCTTTAGTTTTAGATGTTTTCAGAGGAGTTTTTTTTTAATTTTTTTTTAACTAAACTAAAGCGATGAACGGTTTGCAGGAAGTTTTTATATTTTTTGGCCGGTCAGCGTCCTTCCAGCATCCGACGGCACTACCCAATTCTGATGATTGTCAGCGGGTAGTGGGGGCGGATGAGGATGATAAGAGTTGAAGCTCTCAGAGGCTGGAATGCGTACCCTGGGTGTCCCTCCCGTGTCTATACGCTGCGTCAGATTTGTTCGGGGAATTCGTATATTTCCTTATTTGGTGACAAATAATTTGTGGGCCTCGTATTATTTCCATATGTTTATATTGATGTCTCTCTGCTTTCATTATCGCTCGCTCTCTCTCTCTCTCTCTCCCTCTCACACTCTCCCTCTCTCTCGTCGTCTCTCGTGCTCTCTCCCTCTCTCGCGATCTCTCCCTCTCTCGCGCTCTCTCCCGCTCTCGCGCTCTCTCCCTCTCTCGCGCTCTCTCCCTCTCTCGCGCTCTCTCCCTCTCTCGCGATCTCTCCCTCTCTCGCGATCTCTCCCTCTCTCGCGATCTCTCCCTCTCTCGCGCTCTCTCTCCCTCTCTCACGCACTCTCCCTCTCGCACTCTCTCTCTTGCGCACTCTCTCTTGCCGCCCTCTCGCGCCCTCTCCCTCCTGCTCTCCCCCTCTTTCCCACGCTCTCCCTCTCTCGCGCCCTCTCTAATTTTTTTTGCACTATTCATTTTGTAAACACTGGACGCAATAAGGTTATTTATAAAGACCAGATGTATCGCAGTCTTCTTATTGCCATAATAAAATGTTGTGATTGGTCGGATCATTCCAATGATGCTTCGGGGTTCAGGACCAGTTTTCTCGAGTCTCACCATAAGTGGGGCGTGCCAGGACCCCCGCTCCCGCGACCCGGAGGATTAGGGTCTCGACCCGGAGAAATGAAGAAGCGGTGCTTCTCCCTGACTCTCCTGGCGAAACCCGAAGGGTTCCCAGGCATGAATATAAAAATGAAAGGGACCATATGCTATAAAACATATTAAAGGGCATATAATGGCTGGACTGTCCCTTTAAGCCTTTGCACTAGAATAACCACATTGTATAAATTATTCATAAAATATAATAAATGTCACCTTTCTGCATAGTTTATAATAATGGTCGTGTCAATATGTGGAACCGATGTCACTGGGGGGTCGCCTATAGATTTCGGTTGTTATTAGATGAATTTTTTCGGCGCTCTATACGTGACCGGTGACAGACGCGGCGTTTGGCCGGGGCGACGCTGCCTTTCCTGCAATTAGCCGTGACAGAAAGAGCGACGATCCTCACACCTGCCAATAAGTGTCGGTGGAATATGGATGAAACTCGTTAGACGGCGTCCTTAATTCGAGTCGGGTCTCGGAGGAGAGGAGGTTACAGCACTTCACACCCGGTGGCTCCGATTGACGTAAATATTTGATGCCGGTCACAATGCTGCTCCGAGTCACCAATGCAGCTTGGTGTAGATTGTATACAAAATATATACATCGAAAAAGGGAAATGTCAATGGATAATACGAGAATTTATATATATTTAAAAACAGGAACAGGCCAGGACTACTCTACATTTACTTTTCATCTAGATAATGACAATCATCGCTGTCGGCCGGTTGTAGATAAGGATAAGGTTGATAGGTGGAACAGCCTCCCAGAAGAAGTGGTAGCGGGTAATACAGTGAGGGTATTAAACATGCATGGGATGGGCAAATGGATCCTGAATCTAAGACGAGCCCAACGACTGATTAAGGTTTGGAAAAAACGGGCAGAGTAGATGCTGTTACCTATAAACAATATATTAATTGTATAATTAATCTGGGGCGAAAAAAAAATATAATTCCCTGTATTATTTTTGTTTGCGCTGTATGTGGGAGCTGCCGCTTTCTGACCCATTTTTAAAAGCTACCTTGTTATAACAGGAAGTAGGTTGCAACTTCCTGTCTGTGCTGACAGTCGGGCTCCGAGCTAATCTTCACTAGAGGATCATGGGAAGTGAAGGAAACTCTGCATATTATGACTGTCCTGTCTATGCTATACCTTGCTATGCTTTTTTTTGTGAAAGCGAATGAGTGTGAAACACTAACACGCTTACAATGGACTAGACTTGTGCACCTCGACCAAAAACGATTCAGATTAATTGTTCGTTTTTGGTCCATTTGTTTTCGGACAATGAATTTTCAGATGAGATTCAGAGGGTTTTTTCTATTCGGAAACTGAATTCTCTCTCTCACGCTCTTTCACAGTCTCATGCTCTCACACGCTTCTCTCGCACTCTCATTCACTTTCTCTCACGCTCTCCTCAGTGGCTCCCGACCACTTCTGTGTCCCTGTCTCCGTTTCTTCTCTTGCCTCTTCGTGTTTTTCCTGTTTTCTTTCATCGCTTCCTTCTCCCCTGTGTCAGCTTCGCTTACCGGACCTTTCAGAGAGCGTCAGCGAAAGCGAGTGAGCCAGAGAGCGTGAGCAAGACAAAGCTAGTGAGTGAGTGAGAGAGAGTGATATCGTGAGCGAGGGAATCAACACGAGTGAGAGTGAAAAGGCAACAAAATTAAAATTATGATTTTTACAGCTCCCTGGGCCGGTCAGAGTAGATTAGAGGATGTCCCCGACGGCCCATGATCCCCACTGCCTTCAAAAGTGGGACAGTGGAGCAGCTACCCGGGACAGCACTTCAGGACTGTCTCGTAAAAAACTGGACATTTGGGAGGTATGGTTGAAGAGGTCACTCCGCAGACAGCCACTGTAGATGCATTGTGGCTGAGCACTGCCTGTAAGAGGGACTTTTCATGGGGCAGGTGGCTGCTATGAACATCTAAAGCCAGTTCTAGCCTCTTTCGTCATGCGATGCAAGGTGATGAGGCTGGGCTCGCTCATCGTCAGACGATATTTATTGAAATATATTTATTAAACGTAGTTTATATTTGCCGCAGCCTCTTCGCCAAGCTGGGAGAGCGGGTACTTGCACTTTTAAATGCCTTGGGCCTATTTTAAATCCCAGGCCGGCTCTGATCTACATTTATCACATTGTGACATTTATCACGTGGCTAAAGTTGCTTTGAAATTCCCATTGGTATCACTTTACCTCTCCAACCTTTCCTTTGAGCCAACGTCTTATTTTAACCCCCTGGTCCTCCTCGTGTGAATGAATGTAGCTTATAACGCCTCCTATGTGATCAGGGAGGTTATCTGTCCCGAACCAACATGCTCTTGAGTTTCTCGTGGCCATCGGCAACGACTGGGCTGTGGTCAGATTAAGTATATCTATAGCCGGCAGCTGCCTACCGACAACCTGCTGCCCGAAGCGGTAGGGCTCTGGGAAGCCGGAGCCTGGATGTTCCCAGGTATGGTATTATTTCAAGAAAGGTTTAGAGCGGGGTCCTGATTCGGAGAATTTAATTGTGTTTCCAGTTGTTTCCATGGACCTGCACCTCTACCGTCCGCCTAAATCTGCTTCTGCTGACATATCCCTGTATTTGTTATTTCTGTCATCATATAGAATTTATCACATATGCAAAGCCTGCAGAGCGAGAGCAGCTGGTATTATAATATATAAACATATGGATATAGCGTATACAGTGCATGCTGTCTGGAGTACTGTAAGAGACAGCGTTTACTTTGATTCATGGGGGAAAGTTTATTTTGAGCATCAGCTGAATATTTTCGCCGTTACAGAATCTTTTCTGCCCCCATCTCTCAGCTAAACGGACCCATGGAATCTTGCTTTCAATAGCTTCCCACGATTCCAGGGAGCTCTCTCTACTCTTCAGCGAGGAGCGAGCTAAGTCAATGTTATTGGGATCTATATGTCTTATGGGTAACGGGAAGATACTTACACTCAGCTGGTAGGCATATACCTCTACTGATCTGTGAAAGAAAAGAGCCCGTACGTTAAAAATGAATGGCTGTTTCCTAAAAGAAAGCTATTTTGCAGGGTCTTTAGTGCTTTTTACTGCATGTAAATCGCAGAAGGCGTTCTTTAGTTATTGAAGTTAGAAAAAGGAGACTTCTGTCTCGTTTAACTCCTCCCCCAGCTGCCTCTACTGAAAAGCAGGAAGCGTTCGCCGGTACACTTCCTGCACATGCTCAGTAGCTTTCTCATTTTGCTGAATGGACCTATGCATCTACTTCTGATAATTAGTGTTAATCTGTAACATTTGCAAATAGGCCTTTGAGGGCTATTAGCTGCTCACGGAGTAGTCGGCTTGGCTGTACACCTCAAGGCAATAATGTAATATTGGGCAGAGCCGTGGGTGCAGTCTTAGTTCATGACTCTTGGATGCTGTAATTCGTGTGCCCAGAGCAGCTGCTGAGACGTCATTCTCCAAGATCGCTCTAGGAATATGTTGAGGTTTTCGACTCTGCTAGAGGTTACATTTAGATTTAGGTCAATAGAAAATCACCATGAAAAGGCTCAACTACTCTCTATAGCTACAAAATAACTACGTGTAACCATAAAATATATTTAAACACAGACACTTCTTTACTCATTCAAACTTTCTCCTACCTACACAAGCACGGGTATTTTATCTGAAATCCCTGGACGTGGCTCAGAGATGTTTCAAAGTCCCAGTCTCTCCCTTTCTAAATATTCCGAAATATATTTTTAATACTCAACAATGGATAGCCTTTAGAACCTGATTTCTTAAATAAAATACCCCAAATCTAATACTTTGTAGTACCGAAGACTTTTGAAATAGAGTTTTTTTTAAGCTCCTAATGGATCCATACTGCCGGATGAGAAGGAAGCTTTAGAGAAGTTAAAAAACAAACAAATAATATTATATAGACATGTGCAAATGGACCAAAAACGATTTAGCCCGGTGCCCACGTGTTCATTCTTGCTCACGCTCTCATTCACTCTCTAGATTTAATCAGTAACAATGTTCTTCATGTTAACAACCATGCAGAGAACACACTACGGAGGTTTGGGGGGGCGGGGAGACTTAAATTATTTTGCATATTATGTGAGATTATGGGAAATATTAGAGGGAATGACTTTATAACAAATAACTAAGTTTGCTCTAGTGACTCCACATACATGGCAAGTCTACATACTTTGTATCTTTTAAGCAACAGCGTTGACCTAAAACACTAGTCAGTTAAATGCTATTTTAAGAGTCTTAAGATTCCACTGTTACCATAGCGATATAATTTATATAAATATTTCCTTCAGCGCATTTTTTTTACAAAAAAACAGAAACTGTCTGCGTTTCTTACCCTAATAAAGTTGGCAACAAATACATAAACATTATATAAATGAGAGGTTTTGGTTATATGAATCGGCCAAAGCATAATTAAGCTCACCCGCCACGTCAAGCAGTTAACCCCTGGACAGCAAGCTGCTGGTTTAATTGCACCTCCCCCAACACATTAATAAGGTTTTGGTAGCCGTATAAACTGCTTTGGGTGCCCACTATGTAGGAGGTGAGAGTAGGTTCTCACCCTATTGAGAGTGTGCCTTGACGTGGCGGGTGAGCTTAATTATGCTTTGGCCAATTCATATAACCAAAACCTCTCATTTATATTATGTTTATATATTTGTTGCCAACTTTATTAGGGTGAGAAGCGCAGACAGTTTTGTTTTTTTGTATACATTGTACAGCCAATACACTGTATTTGCAGCATGCTTACACCTGTTTGGTAGGCCTCGTATTATATATTTGTATTATTTGAGCCTGAGACTAGCTCAGCGCACCGACATTTTCTTTTCCCTGTTAGCGCATTTTTTTTTAGCCGGCAGTGAATGTATTTGGGAGTATCGGGCTGTATGAGTTAAATTGCTAAGCGTCCATGTTACAGCTAAATGAGGATTATTGTTCGTTAAAAACAATATAATTAAGTATAATGGAGCTTTATCAAAGTCGCTTCACGCCGCCTCTGAATTCCATCTTGTGTAAACACAAACTGCACTCGCCTTTGAGATGTTTTTACGCCGCAGATTAAGATATGAACTCTAGGTTAGCAAATTAGCTGTTTTGTTCGCAGGTTGTCAGCCATAATAACTGCAATATTCGTCTAGAATACCAGCAAGGCCGAGTCTGAGGCAGTTGGCACTGCTGATGGAAAATTGGGATGTATCGTTCCACAAAATACGACAGACTCACTAAAACTATCTCCCGCTCCTCTTTATATAGGCCTCTCTGGGTTGGCAATGATTAAATGGCCTGGACACTTTGTACCTTAAAGGTCCACTCTAGCGCATAACGGAGCCCATTTTGCATGGACTCCGGTGTAATTCACTGCATGTAAATTTTTTATCTTATTTACCGCCTCCCTCAGCTGCCTTTACTGAAATCAGGAAGCATTCATAAGTACACGTCTACGCATGCTCAGTAGAACCAGTATTTGTAACCCATGGAGGATCGAATATCTGGAACCCCCCACTTTCAAATGTTAAAACAGTCTTACTCACTGACTCTTACATGCGTTCTCTCACACTCACTGTTACTTATGCTCTCTCACTCTCTGTCACTGTCTCCCTACATTCTCCGCCGACTGCTTCCGTGTCCTTGTCTCCTTTCCCACAGCTCAGCTTCTTCTTCTGTCTTCTTTTTTCGTCCGCTTCTCCCCGGTATCAGTTCCTTTGACCAGGCTTCACAGAGACTCCGCATGCACCTCGAATCACCGAGGACAGAGGAAAGAAGACATAAGAAAAAAAAAACAGAGACGAAGCAGCGCTGGGAAAGTGAGAGAGAGAGCGAGAATGTGTGAGAGCGTGAGTGAGAGGACATTTCCGGTAGACTTAGGACCTCTGTGTGCCATTGTGGGGTGGACTGCCCCCAAAATACGCCACTGGGTAGAGCCCCTATTCTAGTCATATAGAGTTGAGCTTCTTTAACCCCTTAAGGACAATGGGCGGTCCCTAAACCCATTGAAAACAATGCATTTTGTCATTAAGGGGTTAAAAGCACAATCTCGCTCTCTCTCTCTCAAAACCTACTTCTTCCGTTCTTCCAGTACACACAACGCCTCCATCTTATGTTTTGCTCATTATCTTTAAACTATTTCCAAAATAATTACACCAAATGACAAAAATTCCCTCATAGTTTTAATAAATCAATGTAATCGTTTGGACGGGTTTGACGGGCGGCAGACGATGGGTCAAGTAGCCGTGTCCTCTGTTAGAATTCGTAATGCATGTCATGTAAAATTGTAATTGGAAAAAATATATATTACAGTCAGGAATGACGTTAAAAACTGAAAACACATAAAATTATTTATGACAAAAAGTTCCCAAATGCCAGCTGGGCCACAAGGGCCATAAGATCATGGTTTTCCTGGGAATTTGGATGGAAAATGTATGTGACGTACCACGGCTTGTATGCCCGACGGAAATTAAGACATGTACAGAAAAAATAATTCCCAGAAACATTTCTGGAAGGCATTTTAGTTCTTCAGGCCGTATTATCTTTCACGTACCTTCTAGGCAGGAATGTTCCCGGCTTCTGATTCATTCTACAATCTACAACCACAATCTATTTTGGAATCGGTCCATAAGATGGTCAACAATGGCTCCTCGTTGTGTTCTAGATGTCTCATGGCTCTCAACTTTACAATCTTTCATTGGCATATCTGAGAACTTTTTGAACAAGGTGACCCTGTGACCCCCCCAACATTAACCCTTTAATTAGCCCATCCCAAAGAATCTGACTTACCGACGTGATAATATTTTCAACCAGATGGTTGTATGTTTCGTAGCACTAATATTTATGGGAAGCTTTATATAAATATGAACCAACGGCTTCTTATTTGCATACCCCCAAAAAATGTCAAGTGTCTAAATCTGGACAACTTTGTTGAGGTGTTGAAGGGATGGAGCAGTTGGCATGGCCACCCATCCGCCTTGCCCGAATATCCACCTTGCTTCGCTAGTGATGCAAGGAGGCAAAGTGGGAACTGCAATGGAAGTATGTGCTGTTCCAATGATTTTTCCACCTGCCTGGGCCAGTCGAGATGGTCAGAGGTTCTTCCCAACCGGCCCAAGCTCCCCGCTGCCCGCAAAAACAGGACAGTGGGGCAGCTATCTGGGACAGGGCTTGAAAATCATGACTGTCCTGTGAAAAACAGGACTGTTGAAAGGTATCCTAGTAAAAGTTGTTCTGTCAGCACAGTCAGTGATGTGTGTGGTTTTTTTTCCTCTGATGGATATGGAAAGGTTGCGTTGTCCTTAACGTATGTCGACACGTCGGCATGCCGTCTGTAGCTTACCTGCGGGAGATACTGAATCGTCCTGAATCTGGCATCTCTGATGTCAGCGGATCCCGACTATTTCTACCGCTGCATTCGTGTTCTGTGTTTAGCACTGAAGACACAGAAAGGAGAAGAATTGGGAGTTCTTTACCAAAAAAAAAACACTTTCACAGCTTGAGCGGAGAGTCTATGGCTTCCTATAGCTGTGCAATTATCACAGATTCAACTTCACTGTAACAACGTATCCATTTAAAATTCATTTATTTGTCTAACATTTCATTTATTGGGAGGAGGTGGTTTAGGGTAGTGAAAGAGCGCCTGTGACATCACAATTCCTTATCCTTGCATGGTAACCAGTGGCGTAACCACAGCGTTTGCAGCGGTCGCAACTGTGATGGGGCCTGGGTGACCTCTGCGACCACTTGTGCCAGTCTCTCCATGCCGCTTCAAACCTGTTTAGAAAGGGCCTTCTGACCTGGACTCTGCCGGTCCAGGTCGAAAGGGTCCTTTTCTTAACAATTTTGTACCGGCACGGAGAGACTGGCACACAGCAGGGTCATGTTACCTCACGCGACCCCTCTGTGTGCAAGCAGCTGACCAAAATCTGCAGAAGAGTTAAGGAGGCATGGGCGAGAGGGAGTATGTATGTTTGTGTATGTGAGCATGGATGTTGATGTGTTTGACCATTGATGTGTAAGTGGTGTGTGTGTTCGTGAGTATGAGTAGGTGTGTGTTACCATGTGTAAATTTGTGTAAGTGTGTTTACATGTGTGTCATAGTGTGTGTTGGAGGAAATGATAGCACAGACAAACTGTTTGGGGGCACTGAGAAGCGGGAGAAAAGATGGCACAGGCGGGCTGTTTGGGGGGTTAGGATGGCACAGGTAGGCTGTTTGGGGGTTATGATGGCACAGGTAGGCTGTTTGGGGGGTTAGGATGGCACAGGTAGGCTGTTTGGGGGTTATGATGGCACAGGTAGGCTGTTTGGGGGGTTAGGATGGCACAGATAAGCTGTTATAAAAGTTTTTTTCATTAGATGACATATTTACAAAGAAGGGTAAGTCAGGCACATTGGCGTAAATGAAATGAAAGCTTGTTAGATGTTGTAAGCAAAACATAAAAAAGTTAAAATACACTGTAAAAAAGAACAGAATGTATTTTTATGTTTATTGGGTCCAGCAGTAAATTATAACCAAGTTTCCATCCTAACTCTGATGCTCTTATAATTTTCAGAATGCTATCTCTTTCTTATAATTAGCGTGTTTAAATGTATTCAACAAAACAGGATTTAAAAAATTCCGTAATTTCCTTGTAGGTTGCCAAAGACATCTACAAACGTCATAACTCTTCATAGACAGATGTCCTTAGACAAAAACTGCAAGCCTACAGCTTAGAAATTCATTTTTTCCCCCTTTTTGAGTAGCAGTCTCTAAGTAACAGCATATGTATTTAACGCACAAATTACTTTTTTTTCCATTAACACAGCTGAACAGATATGTGTAATAATTGATGATATTTTAACTCCTTAATGACAAAGCCCGTACATGTACGGCTCAAAATGCATTGTTTTCAATTGTCCTTTAGGGGCAATTAAATGTCCCTAACAGCCCTACTAAGTACTTTAATATACGTTCTCCAAAATTAAATAAAATTAAAGCCCTGCATAGTGGCAGTAAAGTGCTCCCATTCTTTGGTTCTTTTTTGACCCATTTCCTGCCCATACGTTCGGCATTTTTAATTCGGGAACACAATTTGTTGCTCGGTGCCCACTCTCAAACTCTCGCTCACTCTCTCACACTCTCGTTCACTCTCTCACGCTCTTATTCTCATTCACTCTCTCATGCTCTTTAAATGTTTCCCTACCTTCTCTGTCCACCACTTCCACGTCTTCCACATCTTTTATCTTCTCTTCTATCTTCAATCTCCTATCATCATCTGCATATCTGCAGGCATAACCCAGTGGGAAGTTCAGCCAAAGTGGCTGTACTTGCGGTGATGTCCTCTCCCTGGAAGCATGGGAGAGGACGTCAGTGAAAGCACTTTCATTTTGTCCTCACTCGAACTCAATTGGAGGGCACTGATTAGCCAAATAAAGATAAAACGTACAGATTCATACGCCCGCCCCCCCGAGGAATGGGTTTTATACTCCAAAGCCAGCGATGAGAGCGAAAAACTTCAAACAGCAGATGCTCGCTGGAAGGAAAAACATAAATTAAACATTTAGCCTTAAAAACATAGAAACTTAGAATCTGCCGGCGGATCGGCCCCATCCGGCCCCATCTAGTCGCCTGTTTTTCCTGCTGTAAAGACTCAAACCTTATTCAGTCATTGACCCTTCAGCATTCCAAGACATGATACACAACGCTCTGCTTACGACTTTGCGGGGACGGTTTGGGGAAGACCCCATAAAAATATGGTTGGATGAGTTTGTGGTGGAAGAACTTGACCGGCCACACAGAGCCCCGACCTCAACCCCATCCAACACCTTTGGGATGAACTGGAATGGAGATTGTGAGCCGGGCGTCTCGGCCAACATCAGTGCCAACCTCACAAACGCTCTACTGGATGAACGGGCAAAAATTCCCCCCAGAAACTCCCCAAAATCTTGTGGAAATCCTTCCCAGAAGAATGGAAGCTGCAAAGTGGGGACCAACTTCATATTAATGTCTATGTGTTTAGAATGTGATGTCATCAAAGCCCCTGTTGGTGTAATGATCAGGCGTCCCAATACTTTTGTCCATATATTGCTGATTTTAATCTGTAAATAATATTAATCAGATTGATTTAGTGTAGAAGGGGTAAATTATAGACTATGTGGTTGGTCTGTTTGCTAGTCTGTATTAGAAGTATTGTTAAACACTCATCTACACACACCAGACAAGCCAGAAGGCTTGCTTTTCCCTCAGATATCTCATGGTGCTTTCACAACCACAAAGGATTCTGGGTAGGCACATGCAAACAAGGTTAACAATTATCACCTTTGCCTCTATATCCACTTTATACATGGATTCCTTGAAAGTAATTGCCCGCTGTACAAGACAGCCTTTAGACAAAACTCAGGAAGAGGTACAATAGCCAGATCACCACTCATGGACAGCTGTTTCGTCCTTCATGGGACTCGTCAGCATGAGGTTGTGATACTGGCTTAATAGTATGAGGCTTGGGGTAACTAAGAAATATCATTACATAAGTTGTGGTGGGTAAAAGGTAACAGAAACCCTTCCACTTAAATTTAAGGGGCAGTAGAAGTATTGTTAAACACTCATCTACACACACCAGACAAGCCAGAAGGCTTGCTTTTCCCTCAGATCATGAGATATCTGAGGGAAAAGCAAGCCTTCTGGCTTGTCTGGTGTGTGTAGATGAGTGTTTAACAATACTTCTACTGCCCCTTAAATTTAAGTGGAAGGGTTTCTGTTACCTTTTACCCACCACAACTTATGTAATGATATTTCTTAGTTACCCCAAGCCTCATACTATTAAGCCAGTATCACAACCTCATGCTGACGAGTCCCATGAAGGACGAAACAGCTGTCCATGAGTGGTGATCTGGCTATTGTACCTCTTCCTGAGTTTTGTCTAAAGGCTGTCTTGTACAGCGGGCAATTACTTTCAAGGAATCCATGTATAAAGTGGATATAGAGGCAAAGGTGATAATTGTTAACCTTGTTTGCATGTGCCTACCCAGAATCCTTTGTGGTTGTGAAAGCACCATGAGATATCTGAGGGAAAAGCAAGCCTTCTGGCTTGTCTGGTGTGTGTAGATGAGTGTTTAACAATACTTCTACTGCCCCTTAAATTTAAGTGGAAGGGTTTCTGTTACCTTTTACCCACCACAACTTATGTAATGATATTTCTTAGTTACCCCAAGCCTCATACTATTAAGCCAGTATCACAACCTCATGCTGACGAGTCCCATGAAGGACGAAACAGCTGTCCATGAGTGGTGATCTGGCTATTGTACCTCTTCCTGAGTTTTGTCTAAAGGCTGTCTTGTACAGCGGGCAATTACTTTCAAGGAATCCATGTATAAAGTGGATATAGAGGCAAAGGTGATAATTGTTAACCTTGTTTGCATGTGCCTACCCAGAATCCTTTGTGGTTGTGAAAGCACCATGAGATATCTGAGGGAAAAGCAAGCCTTCTGGCTTGTCTGGTGTGTGTAGATGAGTGTTTAACAATACTTCTACTGCCCCTTAAATTTAAGTGGAAGGGTTTCTGTTACCTTTTACCCACCACAACTTATGTAATGATATTTCTTAGTTACCCCAAGCCTCATACTATTAAGCCAGTATCACAACCTCATGCTGACGAGTCCCATGAAGGACGAAACAGCTGTCCATGAGTGGTGATCTGGCTATTGTACCTCTTCCTGAGTTTTGTCTAAAGGCTGTCTTGTACAGCGGGCAATTACTTTCAAGGAATCCATGTATAAAGTGGATATAGAGGCAAAGGTGATAATTGTTAACCTTGTTTGCATGTGCCTACCCAGAATCCTTTGTGGTTGTGAAAGCACCATGAGATATCTGAGGGAAAAGCAAGCCTTCTGGCTTGTCTGGTGTGTGTAGATGAGTGTTTAACAATACTTCTACTGCCCCTTAAATTTAAGTGGAAGGGTTTCTGTTACCTTTTACCCACCACAACTTATGTAATGATATTTCTTAGTTACCCCAAGCCTCATACTATTAAGCCAGTATCACAACCTCATGCTGACGAGTCCCATGAAGGACGAAACAGCTGTCCATGAGTGGTGATCTGGCTATTGTACCTCTTCCTGAGTTTTGTCTAAAGGCTGTCTTGTACAGCGGGCAATTACTTTCAAGGAATCCATGTATAAAGTGGATATAGAGGCAAAGGTGATAATTGTTAACCTTGTTTGCATGTGCCTACCCAGAATCCTTTGTGGTTGTGAAAGCACCATGAGATATCTGAGGGAAAAGCAAGCCTTCTGGCTTGTCTGGTGTGTGTAGATGAGTGTTTAACAATACTTCTACTGCCCCTTAAATTTAAGTGGAAGGGTTTCTGTTACCTTTTACCCACCACAACTTATGTAATGATATTTCTTAGTTACCCCAAGCCTCATACTATTAAGCCAGTATCACAACCTCATGCTGACGAGTCCCATGAAGGACGAAACAGCTGTCCATGAGTGGTGATCTGGCTATTGTACCTCTTCCTGAGTTTTGTCTAAAGGCTGTCTTGTACAGCGGGCAATTACTTTCAAGGAATCCATGTATAAAGTGGATATAGAGGCAAAGGTGATAATTGTTAACCTTGTTTGCATGTGCCTACCCAGAATCCTTTGTGGTTGTGAAAGCACCATGAGATATCTGAGGGAAAAGCAAGCCTTCTGGCTTGTCTGGTGTGTGTAGATGAGTGTTTAACAATACTTCTACTGCCCCTTAAATTTAAGTGGAAGGGTTTCTGTTACCTTTTACCCACCACAACTTATGTAATGATATTTCTTAGTTACCCCAAGCCTCATACTATTAAGCCAGTATCACAACCTCATGCTGACGAGTCCCATGAAGGACGAAACAGCTGTCCATGAGTGGTGATCTGGCTATTGTACCTCTTCCTGAGTTTTGTCTAAAGGCTGTCTTGTACAGCGGGCAATTACTTTCAAGGAATCCATGTATAAAGTGGATATAGAGGCAAAGGTGATAATTGTTAACCTTGTTTGCATGTGCCTACCCAGAATCCTTTGTGGTTGTGAAAGCACCATGAGATATCTGAGGGAAAAGCAAGCCTTCTGGCTTGTCTGGTGTGTGTAGATGAGTGTTTAACAATACTTCTACTGCCCCTTAAATTTAAGTGGAAGGGTTTCTGTTACCTTTTACCCACCACAACTTATGTAATGATATTTCTTAGTTACCCCAAGCCTCATACTATTAAGCCAGTATCACAACCTCATGCTGACGAGTCCCATGAAGGACGAAACAGCTGTCCATGAGTGGTGATCTGGCTATTGTACCTCTTCCTGAGTTTTGTCTAAAGGCTGTCTTGTACAGCGGGCAATTACTTTCAAGGAATCCATGTATAAAGTGGATATAGAGGCAAAGGTGATAATTGTTAACCTTGTTTGCATGTGCCTACCCAGAATCCTTTGTGGTTGTGAAAGCACCATGAGATATCTGAGGGAAAAGCAAGCCTTCTGGCTTGTCTGGTGTGTGTAGATGAGTGTTTAACAATACTTCTACTGCCCCTTAAATTTAAGTGGAAGGGTTTCTGTTACCTTTTACCCACCACAACTTATGTAATGATATTTCCTAGTCTGTATTACACATCATGTTCATGTTACAATTACACTACATGTTTAGAACATTAGGTTTCCCAGCACGTGCCCAAAATGCCCATTGTACATCTGAATATACGGAGACCTTAAATTTTTAAATCAATCTATCGTAATCGGTATATAAATGGTTAATGTAGCTTTGTAGATCTCGTGCAAAGAAGTTCGCGAGGATCCAGCTGTATCTGTTGCTTTTTTTTTGACAAAGTTGTATTTCTTAAAGCAGTAAAAATGTCAAACTGGAAAATTCCATAACATTTTTCCCGTTTGATTTTGAGATTTTAATCCCAATCCATATATGGACTTTTTTGTTAATTTTGATGTTTTTTTTTCCCATTCTGCTCTGTAAATCGAGGTTTTCCCGGCAATTAATAGATTTATGGTGTCGCGCGTCCTGCCACTGGTCTGCATGCATCGTCTGAATTCTATAAATGTATTTTTCTATGGAAGACGGGTCTGATCCCAACGACATCGACACTGATTCACAATAACAATGTAACCGTTTATGGATAAGCTTATTATTGTGGTGGCGAGGAAAGGTCACATTTGTTAAAACCGATGTGCCACCCGTTGATAACATTATATTTTGCATTAAATAAATATGTAAAAGTGTTTATATATAAGTATTGGAGACCCCTTCCCCCTGCGGGGGCAGCCATCTAAGCGCCCTGTTTTCAGGATCTGCATGATTATTCCTCCCTATTAACTCATCTATCCCCTAGCGTTTTGTTGCTGGGAGTTGTGAGGAGAGGGCAGGGGTGTAACACAGGCCCCGGTGGTGCAGGGGGGACCCCAAGTCTTAGTGGCCACCATAAGGCTTTTGGGTTCAGATGTTTCACCTTAAGATCTGTCCATAATCAGCTGTAATTGATTTTATGAACACGTGTGAGGACTAAGTTCACATATTCATACCTCCCAACAGTCCCATCTTCCACAGGACATTCTAGATTTTCAGGCTGTTCCTTCCAGCTGGCTCTCCCCCCTTTGCGAGCTGTGAAGATCATTTACCACTTGAGAAGATCCTTTGATCTTCCTTGACGGACTCATCAAGCTTTGGAATTGATGGAAGTCTGGGCTGTTGCTCCCACCTCGCAACACTTGTTAATCTCACCTGAGTGCCACAGGTAAGGCAGGCAGATGGGTCTTCTCCACCTCTAGTGACCCTCTTTGGACTTCTGAAATGTTCACCGCCTCACCTGCCCCCGCCCCATACCCACAATGGGTCCCAAAGCCCACGAGAGCCTAGTCTCCAGTAGCGGGCTGCAAAAGACAATGCATGGGCTCGTGACACATGAGACAAAGCCCCCTGCTTGCACAGACACTGGTTGTACCCCACTGATGGTCACCCTGTTTCTAAAGCTGCTGTTCCATCTTCTCTGCTGAATTTAATACATTTGTAGCCACAACTACCTGCCTCTTGACAGTCAATCTGTGTGGAACGAGCCAAGGTTCTAGTTCGCCTCTTAATGTTAGGATATCACATCTGCTCCGATGGCCTTTCTCAAGATAAAGAAATGTAAATGTAAAAACTAATTGCCAATTTGCCTGTACGGCCAGGCTGGACGGACCCGAGAGGGATCTCAGATTGAGTGTAAATGAATGAATTCTCATTCATTTATATTATTGGTTCATTGAGGAAGAACGGGATTTACAGAGACAGCGATTAAAAGACCAGGTAAATAAGATATTAAAGAGATATTAAAGGGACGCTCCAACCATCACAGGCCCTTTAATGCGTATGATACCCGAGAGGTCCCTTTAAATGTTCATACGGTCCACCTGCCAAATGCATGGGGGGGGGTGTCATGATTAACTCATATAATGTAGTGGATGCATGGAAGGGTAACCCAGCAGAGGTGGTTTGTTTCTTTGTTTAAGCATTCAATGAGTTAATCTGAGGTTGATTTAAATGTGTTTTTGTGCATGCCCTCTGTATCTGTTCTGGCTAGAGGTGTCATCTTCCCAAAGGACCCCTGTGGTGATTCATGGCCTAACAGATAAGGACCCTGAGTTATAGGAATTCCATTCCTATCTTAAGTGGGGGGTTTCCATCACCTTTACCCCACCATAACTTATTGGCACATCAAAGATGGGACCCGATTCTTGGGGATGGTGTCATATAATCAGTCATGTGGTCAGAGGGGCGTTTGTTTGCAAAAGTCTGATTTAGGGACAAAGCAGCGACCTCAAAGCAGAACTCCATGATATACTCTGATCGGAACAACATCGTAAGAATCCATCTGGACTTAAGGAGTTCCCACAGGCCTACTTATTGGAGAAACTCGTGAGTGAGGGTCTTGTGTTTAAGTCCCTTTGTTTTTAAGAACTGTTTGCTGTTTTACTTTTATTTTGTATGTCTTGTTTTTGTAATTCTGGCACTGTGTAATCTTTGTCTTTTTGTTATTAAAATATTCATAATCCAAGTCTGTCTTTGGGCTCTAGTATCGATATCCACAAACCCTAAGAGACGATAACACGTTACCATATTGTTGTTATTACGTTTTACTGGATATTATATATATATATATATATATATATATATATGTTAGTTGCCCGGGGTGGGTTGATATATATATAGAGATAAAGGTTCTAATTCGGATTTCTCACGAATCCGGTATCAAAAGCGTGAGTGGTGGCAGACTACCTGGGGGGATACAGGCAGGATTTGGGGGTTAATTTGGTGTAACTTATGCCTTGTTAAGGGGTCAAGTTAGTAAATCCAGAGGCCTGGTGCTATTAACCCCTTCATGCCCATGCCCTCCACACAGTCACGGCTTGGCAAGTAGTCCTGACCGTGACAGGGGGGGTTATGCATCTTGCCCCCATATGCTTTTTTTTGCCCTTTTTTCCCCACTATAAGGGTTGCAACTGAACACACAACTCAGGAGCGGAATCTATATATAATGGATATTTGCCGTGTAAAAACCTGTAGAAATAATTGATGGGAGAATTTCTTGTATCTTGCGGTAAATTCCGATTTTATCCTGTAAAAGTAGATTATGTGGCAAAATGTAGATTTAATCATTTAGTATATTCAGTAATACGGGGTTTTGGAAAGAAGGGCCGTCCGCATTCACAGACCCTGCAAGTGATTTACTACCAAAAGAAAACCAGGGCAAGAAGAACAGCTTAGAACTCTAAGCCACGCCGGAATTTCCACGTAAACCCAGAAAAGGGCATATTTTATAAATCTCTGCCTTTGTACAAACACTCTGTCCTTATATATACATTATCTCCAAGTGCAAGCCGCGTGTCGGAGGCATGTATATAAATAAACGGATGGATATAAAAGTACTTAGTAAGTTTTCTGAAAACACTGCAGCTCCGGGGGGGGGGGCGCACGCAAATTCGACCCATCCGACTATAAAAATCAAGACAGTCCTTCAGAAACCGGGACTGTTGGGAAGTATGGCGTGCAGAGAGAGGGGGGCCAGCTTGGGAATCTATAGGAATCTGAAAACAGATATTCCATTGAAGGACAGAGCGAATTCTACGTCCCCCGGATTTATCCCCCCCCCCCCCCCGTTCCATGTCCTGTTAGTCTGATTTTATGAGCCAAGTCATTTGCAATAACGGATATGCTAAACCAGATTAGCTCTGCTTAATACTTCTGCCTAATTGAATTAGTGATTTATCCGTATGAGAGCTTCCGCAAAACCGCTAGTTTCAGCCGCGCGGCGATGCAAGCGGGATACTCCGACTGACGGATTATATTTCAAGCTGATAGACGATGGAGGGCAAAAAAATTACTCGCTTTGGGCTGAAATGTCATAATTTTTATCTTTTCTTTCACTCCAGATAGTTATGCGATGCGGTTCTTGTTATATGCCCTGTTTACCGACTCACTGCACAGCGGAGGGGCAGATCATATCATGGTCTATGTAAATAACATGTATGCACGGTCAGGCAGTTTGTATTTATGAAAGTAATTACCGTTGCATATACCATATTGTCTTTAAATTAGGAGCGTAGGCTATAATCGGGGGTTAGGTGCCTTTTTGCCTCTCCTTTGCTGTCTCAGAGGTCTCAAGTCCCCCAGAAATTCTGGGAGTCTGTCCCCGTCTCTGTCTCTGCAGCTCCGCTTTTCTTCTCTTGCCTCTTCTTGTTCTTGTGTCTTCTTTCTTCGTCCGCTTCAGCTCCGTTGACTAGGCCTCCCGGAGCTCTTCCTCCCAAAAAAATTATTGCAGATGGATTTCTGCGCCTCTTTTTCTCTGGGAATCTGTCTGCATTATTCTGGCCTCTTGGAGCAAAAGCTCTTCGGGAGCTGGTTGGCGGCGTTGATGCCAGGGAGCAGCGGACGAAGACGGAAGAACAGGAAGAGGCAAGAGAAGAAGCGGAGCTGCTGAAAAGGAGACAGGGACACGGTCGGCAGAGAAGGCGAGGAGACAAGGAGAGTGTGAGTGAGCGTGAGGATAAACTGTTTAATCCTTCTACTATGTGTAGAAAAGTTCCTTTAAAATGGCACCAAACTATATTCGGGACAGTACGGTAACTTCTATCACACAAAAAAACACATTCTGCTGGAAATAGCGTTACCTATAGTTACCACGCTAAATCTGACCACTTTGGGTATCTTTATTCCCTATTATTTTCCGGTACTTTCCATTAGGTTATCCTTGGTGGGAATTAACCTGATCTCGCTCTCCGGTTTGTTTCTAGGAACCTTCGTGTCGGCTTTCACCGTGCTCTGCGGGGCCAGAACAGACCTCCCCGACCGACACGTGTGCTGCGTGTTTTGGCTGAACATCGCGGCGGCTCTTATCCAGATCCTCACGGCCATCGTGATGGTGGGCTGGATCATGAGTATATTTTGGGGAATGGACATGGTAATTCTGGCAAGTAAGTCGCTCCGTTTTAGTTTTTTTTTTGGGGGGGGAGTTTGCAGGAAAATTGTGCATCCGAGAATAATTGCTCTAAGAAAGCATCCACTCAACCTGTTGTGTCTGTAAGTCAATTTGTTATGTTACATACTACTTGTTGTGTCCTGTCTACCCATTGTACAGCGCTACGGAATTTGATGGCGCTATATAAAACAATAAATAATACTAATAATAATTTAAAAGGCATCAATTGCATTTCATAGCACAGCCTCTGTAGGAAGTGAATTCCACATCTTTAGTGTTCTTACTGAAGGAACCCTTTCCTCGAGTCTCAATGGATGACCTCTTGGTCTTTGTACCATCTATCATCTACAGGCGCAGGTAAATAGTTTTCATACCCCCCCAAAAAAAAGTACATCCAGCACCCAAAACCATTTATACATTGTGCTATTAATGAGCAGAAAGCTCCTACCACTGGCTGTTTCATGCAGCCAATCGGTGGCAAGAATGATCGGACCATGGAGAAGAAAGGTATCTATGGCTTTAGCTGAGTACCCTTTTCTTCGTACTCTTTTCACAGAGGGTTAGGGTAACTTACCTTTAATACGCATTCTTACTTTACATGACATATACCGTATGTGCTTGATTATAAGACGACCCCCGAAAATAAGAATATTAATCTAGGAAAAAAAAAGAAAAAGCCTGACTATAAGACTATATAAAAATGTTAGAAGTAATGCATTTCTTGTTTTTTCCCCCCCCCCTTTCATTTGCCACTCTGCCCCCCCAACCCCCAGTCTTACCAGTGCATCCCCAGACTTGCACCCCCGTGCTCCAGACTTCCTGGTGTCTAGTGGGGGCAGCCGGTGGACGTCTGCGCGAAAGCAATAAAAGAGACCACAGGAGATTAATAACAAAATCAGCTTTTCTTATAAAAAAACCTATCTTTTCTGAACAAAACACTACGAATAAGAGACGCAGATTTTAAAAGAAACCCTGCTTGCTACGGCATTTTTGGGTCGGCCGGAGTTTGTGTCTTGAAACATGAGAAGCAGAGCTTTATATACATCCAGGGACACATGGGGCGGGGCCCAAAGGGGCAGGGCCCAGAGGGGGTGGGGCCACACATTCTGCATGACCCTGCAGCATTGAGCTCTAGGCTGCCCGATACAGTATACTGGGCGCTCATCCATTAGCGTTTAACGCTGCGTGTGTCTTAGACCTAAACAGTTAAAACACAATGCTGCCTGTGCGCAGTGTAATGAATACTGACGAATACTTGCGGAAGTATGGGGGGGGTTTTTTGAAATTACTAGCTTTTTTATGCCTTTTTATTTTACAAAAATTGGACCAGAAATATATTTTTTTATAATACAAAAACCTGCAAATATGAGGTCATCCAAAAAATGTGGCCCCAAATAGAAGATCCTGATTGTGCCGCAGGGAACTCAGCCTTTTATTTTTAGCCTGTGTATATATATATATATATATATATATATATATATATATATATATATATCCTGTGTACAAAAAAAAAAGCCACTTACCAATGACATATCGATTTAAATATCCCTATGGACCCCAGATGTCTTCCCTGCTGTTATATGTATGATCTCAACCTGCGCATGCAGAAAGAGCTGCCCCGTCAGACATGGATCCTCCTGGTGATCCGCCGTCTCCTGTGAATTAATTTTACTTCCACCAAGAACTTCCCAACTAGTCATTTCTCTTTATAATGAGCCATCAACGTCCGCTTCGCCCCAAGCCTCCTCCATTACTTTCCCTCCCCCGACGTGTCTGTTATAACACAACGTCTTACCTGCATTCTCATCTTAACATAAAAGCAACTGAAATTTTTTAGTTTTTTTTTTTTAAACAAACATGCATACAAATGGCCTCTTTGAGACACAAATTCATCTGTCCCTCTTTTTCCTCCCCTGATGCCCCTCTTTTCTAGAAGCTCAGAATGTTTGTTGGGTACGAGGGTATCGCAGGGTTCTAGATCTAGATCAAGTACATAGCATATACGTAACATACCCCTCAACATTTCAGATGTCCAAATCTTTGTTGGGGGGGGTGTCCGGAAGCAGGAAGGGGAGGGGCCAGATGCAGGGAGGATGGGCCGTAAAGCAGGAAGGGTGGGATTGAACTCCTGCCTAACATAAAGACCCACGATGCGGTGTCACGTGGGAGCCGAGATAGCGCAGACCTCCAGCTCCCTGGGATGGAGGGTCCGGTGGGACACTGTCCGAAAATTAGGACTCTCCTGAGAAACATTGGATGGTTGGGGATTATGCAATAATGTGGATAAAAACATCAGAAAATACATTTTCACCTTTAAATTCTTGTATATAATTTATAGAAATAAGTTACACAATCACATAGGATTTGTCCCAAAGTTTACATTACATTTATTTATATATCGCCAGCAGATTCCGTAGCGCGGTACATCGCGGCCTGTTTCAGGAGATACAATGGGTCTCCGGGTTAGTTTCTTGTTACTCTGGGCAGGGGAGCTTTATTTGGCCACGCCCACTCCCCACCCACAAGGAGATTGCAGTGCTATCCCCACCCCTACAGGCAGCTGGCCCCACCCACTCATGAAGCCACTTCTCCAGAAAAAGTATCCAGACCCCCTGACCTCACCTGTAACCCCACACTTGAAAATAAAACAGTCCCCAATTTCCATGCGTACACCCCAGGCGCGCATGCACACAGTACGTATACTCATCGTATGCTGTAATCTGCAAGCGTACGTATTGCTGGGCCTTTTTATTTATGTAAAAAAACCCCATTAATGGCCACCGTGTTTGAGAGTATTTTAGCACTTTACATAATGCCAACAGTAACAGGAATAACATTAATTACATAAAGCCTTCCAATTACCAGTAATTATCTCAGACAGACCAATTAATGATAATAATTTACAGCGTTAACTGAAATTAATTAGGCATCTGCAGTAGTTACAGGAAATTCCAAAACACAGAATCTGCCGGCAGATCGGCCCCATCCGGCCCCCGTCTAGTCGCCCGTTTCTCCTGCTGTAAAGAGTCAAACCTTAATCAGTCGTTGGTCTCGTCCTAGATTCAGGAGCCGTATCCCTGTCCCATGCATGTTTAATAGCCTCACTGTATTAGCCTCTACCACTTCTGCTGGGAGGCTGTTCCACTTATCTACCACTCTCTAAATGTCACATGGAAATATGTATTGCAGTTTTCCCATTCCCCCCAGGATGCTTATTCAGCTTCAGGGATGTCTTAATGGAAAGTGCGTGGAAATTCGTTAATTTAAGTATTTATTTTTTCTTCTTTTTTTGTTATTTCAATCTGTTTCGTGTTCCCTGGGTGACCTTCAACAAAGTCTCGCAAGGTAAGTGCTTCTTGACATTAGTAGCCATTGAATGCCAAGTTAAACTGGAGGCAGATCTAAAATCTGCCGGCAGATCGGCCCCAGTCGGCCCCTTCTAATCTGCCCGTTTTCCTTAATAAAAACTCTTAGTCTCACCTTAGATTCAGGAGCCGTATGCCACTCCCATGCATGTCCCTCACTTTATTACCCTCTACCCAGGGGCGTAACTAGAAACCTCAGGGCCCCGGTGCGAGAATCTGTTAAGGGCCCCCACACCCACCCCCAACCCCAACCCATCTACCCTCTCCCTTCCCCCTTCTCACTATCTACCCTGTCCCTCCCTACCCCCCTTCTCATTATCTACCTTCTCCCTCCCTACCCCCCCCTCACGATCTACCCTCTCCCTCCCTACCCCCCTTCTCACGATCTACCTTCTCCCTCCCTACCCCCCCTTCTCACGATCTACCCTCTCCCTTCCTACCCCCCCTTCTCACGATCTACCCTCTCCCTCCCTACCCCCCCTTCTCACGATCTACCCTCTCCCTCCCTACCCCCTCTTCTCACCCTCCCTACCCCCCTTCTCACGATCTATCCTCTCCCCCCATACCCCCCCTTCTCACGATGTATCCACTCCCTCCCTACCCCCCTTTGTAGGTCACTTACCTGTGGTGGGGGCGTGAGGCGTCTGTCTCGCTGCGCACGGCTTCACTGATGAAGCTCCGGCACCCGAGACAGACGTCTCACGCTCCCAACACTGCAGTCTGGGCAGCGCTGAGGCCGGCGGCGGCGGGGAGCAGAGGAGTCCTGGATTTCTGTCAGTCAGGGGGGCCCAAGAGGTGCCGAGCGGTCGTTTTCAGCAACCGCTCGATACCCCCTGGGCCCCCCTGACTGGCAGAACGCCAGGGCCCGGTCGCAGTCGCGACCCCTGCGACCCCGGTAGTTCCGCCACTGCCTCTACCACTTCTGCTGGGAGGCTTTTCTTTTATCTACCATTCTCTCAAAGTAAATGTGTAAAGCAGGAAGTAACCGTGTCGGCTGTCATTTTAGTTTATGCTGCTAAATGCTTATGAAGGATGGTAGACATATTAATTCTGCAACTATTTATAAATATATTGACCTTTCCCGTATCCACCTACGGCCAGAGCGCCTTTTGAAGACAGATTCATTTCCTGATAAACCTGCTGAGCCAATTCTATTTACCGGTTATATGGGGCCAGAAATCAGATCTATGACATATACTTTTTGGACCTCAGAGGTCTCTTTTTCAGGTGGATTCCATTTGAAGACAAGACCCCTGAGGTCTCAAAAGTTTACGTGACTTGTTATGCCCTGTACAAGCACATATACACCGTATTTGCTCCATTTTAAAACGAACCTGATTATAAGACAACCCCCCCCCCCCAAATCTGAATATTAATTTAGGAAAAAAGTTTTACCAGCTATGATTGAGAAAAATATTTTAGTTTTTTTTCCTTTTATTTTCAACCTGCCCCCCCAGTTATGCACATCTGCCCCAGAAATGCCTTATACCCCCTATATGCCACTGTGTTCCATGATATGCCTTTTAACCCTCTAAATGCCACTGTGCCCCATGATATGCCTTTTGACCCCCTATGTGCCACTCTGCCTCCAGAAATGCCTTATACCCCTATATGTCACTCTGGCATTTAGGGGGTTAAAAGGCATATTATAGAGTGGCAAATAGGGAGGTATGAGGGATTTCAGGAGGCGGATTGGCGTATAGAGGGTTAAAAGGCATTTCTGGAGGCAGAGTGGCATTAAGGGGGTTAAAAGGCATTTCACAGAGCACTCTCCCTCCAGAAACACCTTATTCCCCCCCATTTAACACGCCCGCCCCCCAACTTACCGGCGCTTCTGACTCCCTGGTGTGTAGTCGGGGCAGCGGGTAGACGTCTACGCGATATATATCTAAATATACTATAATTCTATATTTTTAGATGTTTTTGTATGGTTACTGGATGCAGACCAGCTAACACCCTTCGCGCTTCTCATTGCAGGCTACAAAGACCAAGGTATCCCTCAACAATTGTAACAACCACAGGACGTTTACCCGCTGGATTCCCAGCGTCGGACTTGGCTTTGAAGCTGATGTATATACAAGTCGACCTCCATATCAGGCCTGCCGGCGAGACGACGACGTCCGGCGGACGAAAACCATTTGATCGGAGGCTCGTCCCAGCATGACGGGGAAATGCTGATTTTCAGTTGATTCGATGCAGCTGGTTTAATAGAAGAGTCAAAAACAAAAGTTTTGGACAGAAAAGTCAACGTCTCCTGTATTCTTTATCGTATTCTCATCACGTGCTGTAACATTCTAACCAACTACAAAGCAAAGAGAAAATGTAACCGATACGGACGGAACTCTGACGAGAACCACCGGCAAAGTACTTCTCGTCCAGACAAATGCTGAATATTATTTTTATTGTTGTTACATTTTAGTTTAGAATTGTTGGAATGCGTTTACCGATTATCCGGTACAATGTTACTGATCATCCGGTACAATGTCACTGATTATCCGGTACAATGTCACTGATTATCCGGTACAATGTCACTGATTATCCGGTACAATGTCACTGATTATCCGTTACACTGTTACTGATTCTCCGGTACAATGTCACTGCTTCTCCGGTACAATGTTACTGAAGTTGTGGAACTATCTGAACCACAGCGAGGAACCGGCCAGTGATGTCCCAACTGTCCTGATCAAGCCCGGTATATTTAAATGAGTAAAACCAGTTAGCTGGTAAGATTTAATTAGGTTCATTTGATCAGCTCATTTGCATATCTCCATTGCCAAGTAAATATTTTTGTCCTCGGCAGAAATTTCCAGAGATTCTTCCTTCCCACAAAGTAGTTGCCGGTGATGATGCTGGAGGTCATATAATAATTTAGGTAGAAAAAAGTCCATCAAGTTCCTCCTCCTTGCTGATTGAGAAGAAAGCAAAAACCCCTCATTGAAGCAATTGACCCCAAAATGGTCTGATTTCTCATCTTGGCTGGTTCTCTTTTCCAGAGGTGACCTCACGTACCAGCTCTCTGCCGATGATGGAAAGATATTTAGATATTTTCTTTCTGAGCTCACCAGGCCAGCCACATGCAGCAGCGTTTACTTCTGCTAAGGGCTTAAATCAGCCACCATGTTGGTTTCTGGTGACGCCCAAACGCCCCCTCTTGCTTTGGATGCTCGATTCTCGTTCCCCCTGTGATGCAAAATGAGAAGCTTTTGGCAAAGCCGTAGCCATGAGCACTACACCAGCCTTTGGCCAGTTCAGCCTTTACCCCATTGACAAGAGTTGTGTTTGATTTTTAAATACATTTCAATTGAAGTCTCCATCGTTGTGAAGTTCCAAAGACGACACAATCTAAAGCTGTCGGTATACCCAATGCTGGATCGACTATTCACGCTTACACCATGAGCAAAAAACGTCCTTCTTTGTCCTTGGGTAACTGGGATTTTGCCAATCTCCGGATATTGCCAGCTAAGAGTACATTCTGCGTTTAGTCTTCCTAATCTAGCGGTCTCGTCAATCTTATTGGGTGGATAAGACCCAAATTTAACCTGTTGAGTGGTGCTTAATTGGTTAATGGAAGATCCACCAGCAGTTATCGCTTCCAGTAAACTTAAAGAGACAGCCATTCTTATTGTTGAGGGATCAGTAAAGCATACCTTCCCAGCGTTAGTTTAAGAAATTCTGTAAATATGTATAAATCGGTCAGTTCCGAGACCTCCGTTGTTTGTATTAAAGCACAGAAGATAAATCTGCGTCGTGTTGAAACCTTTTGGTTTTGGAACTGAACAGAAAACATTTAGAATCTTCATTTTGTGGCTATATATAATTATATATATATACAAATATATACTGTTTGTGGTGATTCTGGTTAGAAAATGTAAGGTTAACGTTTCTGAATTCGTTTAAATGTCAGGGCCCCCTGGAGACCACCTCTTCCCGCTTCATCCTCTTCATAGAATTACCTTAATAACCACCCATTTGCTCAGTTACACCACCGTCGTATCAAATGGTCCAGTAGGGGCATAGCTAATGTGGCTCCACCACAGTATTTTTTTATTATTATTATTATTATTATTTTAAAAAAATGTAAAAGATTTTAAATATTTGCCTTTTCATGTTGTGCACATTGGACTCCGTTATCTATGACTTCCGATGCATTTTTTTGCAAGAAAATCGGTGCAGCCATTCTTTTGTTATTGGTGTTAGAAAACAAGATTTCAGGTCCATTTAACTCCTCCCTCGCTGTCTCTACTGGAACCAGGAAGCATTCGTCGGTACACTTTTTTTTTTTTTTTTTGCACATGCTCAGTAGCTCTCCCAGCCTAGTCAAGGGAAGCTGAGCTGTTTGACCAAGAAGGCAATAAAATGCATTGATGTCCACCCAAAATGGACTCAAACTTTTGATAAAAATACAATTTTGGGACTAGACTGTTCTGCCTGTATTTTTTCGTTTAAATCAGATTTAAAATTGATTCCTACTGATATTAAAAGCCCCTTGTGCTTAAGTTCTTATTCAACTTGTTTTGAGTGTCGCGCTATCTTGTACTTTTTTAAAACTTTTTTCTACCTTGTTTTATAACTCAACCAGCAGTCCAGATAGAGGAGAGAGGCGTTGGTAGGCACAGAAGTGCTCCTAGTATTAAGAATCCGTGGTTTGAAATGTGTAAGTGGAAACATTGAATTCTGAAAAAAAAGAAAAATACACAAGTTTCTTCGGCCGTTTCAAATGTTGCTGCTAAAAACATCTTTATGGGTATTTTGTAACAAAAAAAAAGCAAAAAAATACCATTTTCATATCACCTTCCGGATTAAATGAGGTTTCAGGAAAATTTTTGGGTACAAAAAACAATTCCTGGGGAGAGATGGCCCAATATAGGGAAATTGGGTCACCCTAAACATGCAGCTTCCAAACCTTAAACAGTCGTTGGTCTCGTCTTAGATTCAGGAGCCGTATGTCTATACCATGCATGTTTAAATAACCTCATAGTATTACCCTCTACCACTTCTGCTGGGAGGGTGTTCCACTTATCTACTACCCTATCAGTAAAGTAAAACTTGCTTACATTACATAATTATTCCTCTAAATAAAGGAGGATTTAGAGTAAGTTGTGAGCACTGCCACCAATGACCTCAGTCAACATATCATTAAATTAAAAATGGAATTATAAGTGGGAAAATATTAACCCCGCGTGTGGATTTCGCAGATTACTTGGTATCCCTGATTCTCTGGTGTGTTTTTCATATTATATGGTTGTATATTTGAATGTAAATAATTTTATTGGGGATTCACTTGTTGTAACCATGTATTTGGAGCACGGGGGTTGTGTGTTTTTTTAATGCCTGTTTTTAAATGAATATATAATTGTTTGAATATTTTTCTCCTCTTTTGTATTTAATAAAATGTTGTTGTGAAATTGATTCTGACTATTAATTTGTGGAATTTTGTGGGTTTTTATGTGCGCTTTATGTGAGTCTAGTGATGCATTTTTATGTTTTGTGATTTTTAAAAAAAATATTTTTTATTATAAAAAAAATCTTGTTTTTAATAAAATTTATTTTTTATTTGAATTTTCCAGGAAATCACATTGTATGTCAGTAAAAAATATTTATTATGGTCACTTGGAAAAGGATCAACCAAAGCTTTACTAAGGAAGAATTGTGAACGGCTTTTTGTATTTTTTTAATGTCATGATCAGATAACAATCATATTGTTATATAATAAATATTAGACTTGTGCATTCGGATTCATACGAATTGCAAATTTACTGAATTTTGGTAAATTTGGCGATCTGTAGGAAGCCCCGAAAACAAGGCCAGACCCCCCGCATTCACTCGCTCACACTCTCACTGTGCTATAGCCTATGTGATACAATTGTATGGTTACGATAAGTATAAATAAAGTTTTTATTGTTATCGCCTCCTTCCTCCTGAACAGGAAGAGAAGCAGTTAATACTGTATTTGCTTGATTATAAGACGACCCCCCAAATCTGAATATTAATTTAGGAAAAAAAAAGAAAAAGCCTGAATATAAGACGACCCTATAGGAAAAAAGTTGTACCAGTAAATGTTAATTCATCTAAACTATTTTTTTTAATAAAAGCTATGATTCAGAAAAATATTTTGGTTTTATTTCCTTCTATTTTCCAACCTGCCCCCCAGTTATGCACATCTGCCCCAGAAATGCCTTATACCCCCTATATGCCACTGTGCCCCATGATATGCCTTTTAACCCTCTAAATGCCACTGTGCCCCATGATATGCCTTTTAACCCTCTAAATGCCACTGTGCCCCATGATATGCCTTTTAACCCTATATGCCACTGTGCCCCATGATATGCCTTTTCACCCCCTATGTGCCACTCTGCCTCCAGAAATGCCTTATACCCCTACATGCCACTCTGGCATTTAGAGGGTTAAAAGGCATATTATGGGGAAGAGTGGCATATAGGGAGGTTTAAAGCATTCAGGAGGCAGAGTGGTGTATAGAGGGTTAAAAAGGCATTTCTGGAGGCAGAGTGGTATTAAGGGGGTTAAAAGGCATTTCACAGAGCACTCTGCCTCCAGAAATGCCATATGGCCCCCATTTAACACTCCCCCGCCTCCCCCCCAAACTTACCGGTGCCTCCGACTTCCCTGTCATGTAGCCGGGGCAGCGTGTAGATCCCACGCACTTACGCTGCAGCCGGAGGGAGGCGTGGCTAGCAGCGGGGGTTGTCTGCGTCCATCGCGCAGACCTTCCCCGACTGTCAGAGATCAGAGTTCCCCGCACCGGTGCCGGTGCCGTACCGGAACTCTGATCTCTGACAGCCGGGGAAGGTCTGCGCGATGGACGCAGACAACCCCCGCTGCTAGCCACACCTCCTTCCTGCTGCAGCGAAAGTTGTCTATGCGAATCGCGCAGACATCTACACGCTGCCCCAGCTACACACCGGGGACTCAGAAGTACCGGTAAGTGGGGCGGGGGGGGGGGAGACAGGAGGATCCAGGTCCCCTGCAGCTGCGGGGGATCTGGATCTTAGTCGTCTCATAGTCAGACCTATTTGAGGTCTGATTATAAGACGACCCCGATTATAAGACGAGGGGTATTTTTCAGAGCAAATACGGTATAATGTTTCAAAAAAAACAGAGAAGCAAGGAGTACCTGTGTGTTTTGCCTCCATCTTTATCCCCTTAAGGACAATGGGTGGTCCCTAAACCCATTGAAAACAATGCATTTTGAGCCCATACATGTACGGGCTTTGTCATTAAGGGGTTCAATATATAAATTTCTTATATACCCGGTTATCCTATCCTAATAATTCAAATGGCAACACTCACTCTCACGCTTCAGCCAACTGCTTCTGCATCTTCATCTTCAATATTCTATCTTCATCTGCATCTCCACGGACATAACCCGGCGAACTTGAGGAATGGTGAGCAGGAGTGGTTGGCAGAGAAGGTAGAAAGTGTTTTAGAGAGTTTGAGAGAGAGTAAGCCAGAATTAGAGTGTGAGAGAGAGAGAGTGAATGTGGGTGCCAAGCAACAAATTTCATTCCTGTATTAGAAATGTCCCAGAATTTTCGGCCGAACTGAAAGGACAGGGAGCGA
Organism: Sceloporus occidentalis; assembly: GCA_023333645.1. Taxonomy (NCBI): domain Eukaryota; kingdom Metazoa; phylum Chordata; class Lepidosauria; order Squamata; family Phrynosomatidae; genus Sceloporus; species Sceloporus occidentalis. The sequence goes on along the minus strand of JALMGF010000129.1, from coordinate 79,186 downwards.
AATTCGTTGCCTGAAAACAAATGGGCCAAAAAGTTTCTCCAAAACGTTTTTGGCCCATTTGCACCTGTCTATTAAATATATATTCATTAGTTTATTAAAAAAACATATTCCCAGGGCCTCTCGCTCTACAATTAATAGTTTGTTTAATTTTACTACTAGGGCTGAAGCTGATGGTTTTTTTTTTCTTCATTTATTAACATTAAATAATTATTTGGGTTTCTTTTGGAATTTAAGAACAACAAGTCATTTCTTAAAAGCCTTCATATTTTTGTAAAACCCCAAATAAGAAAATATTGGTTACGATTAGACAGGCCAGGACAGTCCAATGTGTCATTTCTGTCCCTGGGTTATGTTAGTGTGTGGGGGTATGTTAGTGTGCATGTGTGTTAGTGGGAGTGCGTGGGTGTTAGCGTGAGTGTCTGTGTGCATATATGTTACTGTTAAGTGCCGTGTTTGTGTTATTGTCTTGATGTGTGTTAGTGGAAGTGTGTGTGTGAGTGTCTGTGTGTGTATGTGTTACTGTTGCGTGTTACTTTGAGTGTGAGTGGTTATGTTAGTGTCTTTGTGTGTGATAGGGTGAGTGCCCCTCCCTGAGATCAGGCTCTGGATGGAAGTGCCGGCTTGTGCAACCACAGCACTGACCTGTTGGCTTCCTTCCACCTGCTTCTGACAGCCAAGTAAGAACCACAAGGGAACACCTTCCCCAAAAAAGGTAAGTAATCCGAAGGGGGTATTATAGGGTGTGGGGTGATTAAACATGGGCTGGGGGGTATATTACAGGGACCCAAGGACATTGCAGGGGCTGGGGGCAGTGGCAGATCCAGAGCGACGGGTGAGACACACACCTAGACACCGACATACACACACCAACACTCACAGTAACACACACCCAGACACTCACAATAACCTACTCAGATGCTTACACTAACACACACACTCACATGAACATTTGCACAGACACTCACACTAACATTCTCAGACAAACACACACACACACACATCTAATTCAGATGCTTATCCAACTCTGGCCTATGGCCTCAATTTTGTGATTCTCCTGCCCTTGAAATTCTCACCAATACTTTGCTTTGTGAATAGATCCTACAATGTTTTATGTTTTTAACTTTCTGGCTGTAAATACCTTATTTATTCTTTATGTAAGTTATATTTTAATTTGTTTAATTTGTTTGCATTTTCTATAACTTTGTTATGGAGGGGGAGGCTTAAAAGCTTTATTGCGCCGGGGCCCTTAAACTCACTAGTTCCTCCACTGCCAGGAGTTACACTCAAACATTTCTATTTCCTCCGCTCCCACGAGTTACACTCAAACATTAGCTCTGCTAGGTAGAGCGATTACCCGCTTTCTCCATAAGGCTGTAGTCACCTTGGCTCGATCTGTTTTTTTAGTACCTTCCACCTGCCGAACGCCCAGGGAATGCTTATTAAAAGAGATTTTGTCAGCTAAGCAATATTTCTGCTCTGCCGAGTGGAGCAACGATGGACTTCATCCGGCTGAGAACATTAATCATGCCATCAACTTCTTCCCAGAACAAAAACCATAACGGGGAACAAAATGAGGAGCGCACAGTCGGAACAAGCGTTAATGTGGTGCGTCTCTCTATTGTTATGGGGTAGAGAGAAGAGCCTTTTGTTCTTTAATTCTATATTAAGTCGTTTCCATTCTAAATTCTATACACATTGAACCACAAAGTCACATGAAAAGTCTTGACATGATCCCATGTCACAGCCACCCCCTCAAACCAACAATGTCTGTCTATGTGTTAGGAGATAAGCTTTTCTCTTTTTATCCGTTTCATTTTTATCCTCTTTTGCCAGCTACTGTTCATGAGGAATAATGCTCCAAATGATCATTCCAAATAAACATTCCGATAAAAAAATCGGTAGAAATCCAATTGGCTGCAGAACCGGAGGCCACTTCGAGGAAGGATCACGTTATGAACACAACGTGCCTGCTGTGCGTCTCATGTGAGCAGCAGGACTCGGAAGCCCCCGTTTCCAGCGAGCCGCTCCTCATCGAAGAGCTGAAGTACAGCCCGGGATTCCATCTGCTCTGTCCAGCTAGTGAGGCTGAAAAAGCCTTATTTGTGTTAATATCTAAATGGTTGATTGAGTTGTGTCCCATTTAATGATTGTAACTGTAAAAAAAATTATAATGATTAATTACTAATTTATTAATTTAATTTATACATAAATTTGTGGGCCCACATTCACTCACACTCTCTCATTCTTCCGCTTCCGCCAAGCACTTCTGCAGCTCCTTCTTTTTCATCATCTTCTATCTTCTCCCTTCTCTTCTTTTCTTTCTTCAATCTTCTAGGAGTGGAAAAGGACTCCATTGGCAACCTGTGAAGCTCTGGTGAACTCCATGCCCTTAAGGGTTAAGGCAGTGCTGGAAAATAATGGTGGCCACACAAAATATTGAAACTTTGGGCCCAATTTGGACATTTCCACTTAGGGGTGTACTCACTTTTGAGGCTGTACACTCACTACTTTACATTGTAGCAGAGCGTCATTTCTTCAGTGTTGTCACATGAAAAGATATAATAAAATATTATATGTGTACTCACTTTTGTGAGATACTGTATATATATATTTGTTGCATATTTTAAACTGTAAACGCAATTACATAAGATTATTTAGTGTATGGAAGTGGAAAACAGGGTTAAAAAAAATAACATAAATACATTGCATTTCTATCATCAATTTAATAAAAACAATCTGTGATCTGCATACTAGAGCAATATATATATATATATATATATATATATATATATACATAAATAATCCCTGCCGTTCTACTTTAAACAGATACATATATATTTGTGGAAACTATAACTCTTACAGCTGCCACTTTATTAGCAATAATCATTTAATACTAATTTAATTCTATAATTATATTACTATTGAATATTCCTTTTTTTTTATTATTATTATTAAATATTATTGAATATAACAGTTTCTGGTAGGATTATTTTTTTAATTGCAGTGAATAGAGAAATAGAATTTTAATTATAGTAATAAGCCTTTTCTCTAATTCAGGCTCCCTGTCCTGGGTTGGATGTCAGGCATAAGGCTTCGCTTTGAGCAAAATTTGCCGAAAGGTCCACTCAATATGTCAGCGAGTCTACTGTCCCAGAGGGAATTTCACAGAGCTGGAGGCGCTCAGACAGAGAGGGAAGAAATTTAAATTAAACATAGAAAATACATAAATTGCTACTTCTGGTTTTGGACCATTGGACCTGTTTACTGAACAGTAAGTAGCCATTAAACGGTAACTTCCATGAAAATCAAACTATTAACCCTAAGGGAAAGATTAATGGCGACATTAAAAAAATAAGAAAAAATAATTAATAAAGCTGTAATAAACATAAATCCCAACGCTGATTACAAATAACAGTTACCCCCAAAATATTAAATTGTATATTATATACAATTAATTAATATAATAAATATATAATTAATATATTATATTCATAAAATAATTAATATATAATTAATATACTATATTCATAAAATACAAGAGAATATAGGATTAAACTGAAAGCCGGCGAATATCATTGGGGACGGTGGAGTATTTCAGAAAAAGTTTGTGAATTTATTCAGCAGGATAAAGCAAATTAAATTCTAATTAAAATATGAAGCACTTTATTCATGTATAGGTTTATATATACAGCGATAACAAATGTGATTTAAGGCTGTAAAGTTCTGTACATCTTATTGGGTCCCTTACATTTTTGCGGGTAGGGTATTGCCATTGAGGGGTAATAAGAATGCCTCTTCTAATGCAACATGTGTTATAAAGTGTTGCATTCAGGAGAGTAGGTGGAACAGCAGCTTTAAAGTCAAAAAGAATATCACTGCTGTGTATGTTAAAGCTGTCGAACCAAACACTACTGCCTATGGACGCTGGCTTCGCGGAGTGTTCTTATATACTAAAACACACTAGCGGACGGTCCCTATCCTAAATTACATCTCTGTGGACTTAAACTGGTCCCTTTCTAGTCTATGGAGCTCTATAGAAGTCTACGGATATAGAGCTCTAGAGAATGTGACCCAACTGGTGAGCTAGGCATTTGTTGAACAGACCCCTCGCTTTACAGGTAGACGCTAGGGGTTAATTCTGCCCAAAATCTTAAAAGTAAAGCAATGAACTGAAACATTCCTGTTGTTTTTCAAATTAATTATTTATTTTATTGTTAGTTGCTTTTTTTAAAAATATCAGGGAGAGGGTTCTAATTTTGCAGGTTACAGGTGAGGACATGGGAGTTCACACTCAGCATGCATACCTTTGCATGCCCTCACCACAATTTCAAATCCCGGCAGACCAGCGAATGGGACTGAGGTTGAGTCTGCTCAGTTGAGTTAACCCTTTACACTCCACTGACCACTCGACTTCTTAGGGAATGCTTCTCAAATCTAAAAACTGGTCAAAAGTAGAACTTTCTGCCTATTAAAAACGGCTTTAAAAAAAAACTTCTGACGGTTTGCACATTTTCGGAGAGTCGCCTCTTTCGTTGAAAACGTCTTCAACAGAAATACCACCTTCGGATGAAAATAAAGGAGCTCGATCTTTTTTATGAGCTGAACGAACAGCCACAGAGATCTCATTTCTAAACGTATCGCAGACCCATGCGCAGCAAAGAGGCTAAAAGAACGTTCTAAAAGACAGAATTCTAAACATTAGCATTACTTAATCCCACTGCGGTCTCACATCAGACGGTAATCTTACAAAAACTGCCCCAGAACATAACCGCAGCGAGGAAGATCAGTCGCTGGCTCCATAAATAAAATATAGAGCTTATTAATAAACTTAACGGCTAACAGATTTGGGAATAATATTTTATCCCTGTCTTGGAGTTTTGCAAAGAAACTTCGTGTGGATGTTCTAAAAAAGTAGCGCCCAACGCACAGCTCTACACCACTTCCTAGAGAATGTGAACAACCCCCTCGCTTTACAGGTAGGGGTTAATTCTGCCCCAAAATCTTAAAAGTAAAGCTGAAAATTTCCCTTGATTACTATGGCGATGCCATGACTTCTAAAACTTTGCATTTTAATGTATTTTTATATATAAGAAAAAAAAGAAAAAGAAAAAAAAAAGAAAAAGAAAAAAAAAAATTCTTTCAGTTTATTAACCCCAATATTTTTTTTATTGGTCTATTATTGTATGTTCTTAATGTCTTTTTGTTTTGTATGTACTTTTAATATATGTTTGTTTCCTTTATTTATAATACATTAATAAATGATATATATTTTTATATTTACATCCTTTTGAGCGCTGTCTTTTCATTTTTATATATAAGCCTTGCTGTGAAAGTAGGTTATCCAGCCTTTTCTGATCTTGATTACAGAATTCTGTATATCTTCTAAAATGTCCCAACCCTTTTACTCGCTTACCTTAATCTGCCCCTCGACACATGAATAATGCACTCATATGTTTACGGACTGCTCGGTTTGGTTTGAAACATTGATTTTCTAACTGATAATCAAAAGATTTATGCAAAGCCCTGGGCATCCAGAAAAAATGTTAAATGATATTCTGCGGGAGAAACAATAACCAGGTTGGCTGTTCTCTTGTGTTTCTTTTCTATTGAAAAGGCTTGAAGGAGACCTCGGGGATCGCAGAATGTGCCGGATTAAAGTCATTAGGCAGTTTCCATGTGGTGTTGTTAAGGGGTGCTTTGCAAGCAATGATTCCCCACAAACCTCTACTTCGGGGCTCACCAATACGATGTAAAAAGATCTTATGGCGGGTAGCATGGAAACTCTATTCTGCTCATTCTTTCTAGATGTAAAGACGTTAATCAGTCGTTGGTCTCGTCTTAGATTCAGGAGCCGTATGCCTACCCCATGCATGTTTAATACCCTCACTGTATTACCCTCTACCACTTCTGCTGGGAGGCTGTTCCAGTTACCTCCCATTCTCTCAGTAAAGTAAAACTAAAAGGACAGAGTCTTAGATGGAAAGGAGATAATCCTTTTCATCTAAGTCTCTGTCCTTTTAGTTTCAGATTATGGTCTCTTGTTCTAACTCTTTTCCTCCTGTAATTTGTTCAATTAATTTAATATGTATTTAAATGTTTCTGTCATGCTCTGTTTTAGTTTACTGGTTGGGTTTTTAAATGACTTTTATTCTAAGTCTGAAGTTCTAGAAACAGAAGCATCAGGTTTAATCATTCAACATTGTATAGACTACTTACTCACTAACACAACTATACAGTGTGTATGTATGTTTATTTATATAAATATATATATATATATATATATATATATATATATATATATATATACAATCTATATGACACTATTACATAGGATTATTATGTAGAATGAAGGATTTGGGAAAAGGGGAGAGATAATGAGAAATGGGAGAGATGATAGAGAGAAAAGGAGAAAAGTATTCTAACACATTCTTCACCTCTGGGAACTATTTAGTTATGTTTTACATTAAAAAAAATAAAATGATAGTGTCCTTCACCCAGTCTAATAACTTTAAAAATGTCCACCGTGATCCACGCCCGTGCCTGTCTCTAATTTTAAGTAGTATATTTTATATATGATCATTTATCATATGATTGGTAATTTTGGTGTCTAATAAAATGCAAAATGTTAACATGAGAGCCAATGCTGCCACCTGGTGGCTGTGGCATCAAACTAAATTTAAGAAACTTTTCTGGAGCACCGTTTGGGTGCCTGAAACAGACAGAATGGGCTGCTTAAGGAAACACTCAATCTCCTGCCCATAAAATGTATAGGATGCGGCGCCTCCAAGTATCGCTTCTGCTTGCGTGTGAATGGCAAGCTAAACGTTTCCTTATTATTACACCAGAAATCCTAGGGGCAGTACAATGTTTAACTTCTACACACACACATTTTTTTAACACAGTATACTGACACACATTTTTTAACCCTGTACACTGATACCCACAGTCACACAAACAGAGATAGGCACAGATATCGTTCATGGCGGACATTGGGAGTTATGCTGTACCAGGTCAATGTCAGAGCAAATGCTCTGAAAAATACCCCTTGTCTTATAATCGGGGTCATCTTATAATCAGACCTCAGAGGTCTGACTATGAGACTAAGATCCAGATCCCCCGCAGCGATGCAGGGGACCTGGATCCTTCTGCCTGGTAACTCAGCTGCTGCCGGCACTTACACCGGGTGTCTATCACCAGCTGCCAGAGAGGAGAATTCCTGTCTGCTCGATGGACACAGACAACCCCCGCTACTGCTGGCACTTCCGCCGAGGCTACTATGACAGAGTACCGGCGTCACATGACCTTCCGGAGCTCAGTCATAGAAGCCCCGGCGGAACTAACACCGGTCTCTGCACACTGCCCCCACTAGACACCAGGGACTCAGAAGCAGTGGTAAGTCGCAGGGGAGTGTTATATGGGGGGGCCTAAGGCCTTTTAACCCCCTATATGCCACGCTGCCTCCATAAATGCATTTTAACCCCTTATATGCCACTCTGCTTCAAGAAATGCCTTTTAACCCTCTATATGACACTCTGTCTCATGATATGCCTTTTAACCCCCAATATGCCAGAGTGGCATATAGGAGTATGAGGCATTTCTGGAGGCAGAGTGGCAAATTCCTCAGCAAGCTATAGCCGCCATTGTGCAGCCTGACCCTGAAGTACTAGACGGGGCAAAGCAGAGAAGTCATTTCATTATTGACTAATAATTCCCACTTCTGGAAAAAAGGACGGGGAGTGGTGGAGTGTCAAGACCCCGCTCATGCGACCCGAAGGATTCTGGTGTTGACCCAGAGAACCAGTGCTTCTCCCGGAGTTCTCCTGGTCAAACCCAGAGAGTTCCCAAGTATGTTTACAAAGAGAGAAGTGTAGGGAAATAGTTAGGACTGGTGGCGTATTTACCTCGGGTGCTGGGCTAGACCTTGACTCAGGGCAGCACCCTCAGCCTTCCCCTCCACGGCCATCATCCTCACTGCAGAGCTCCAGTATATGGCAAAGATCTTTCTTTGTGACCCGGCACATTGAACAGCGGGCATTGGCTGGGCTTCATCATCCAAGAGGGGGGATCTGCCCCTCAGTTTTGCAGAGGTGGGGGGATGCTGGACTTGCCGCTCAGGCCTGGCCTACAACATGCGCCATACCTGACCTCAACCCAATTGAACACCCTCGGGAAGAACTGGAATGGAGAATGTGACCCGGGCGTCTCGTCTGACATCAATGCCTGACCTCACAAACGCTCCCCTTACAAAAAAAAGACTGCAGTTTTTTGGACATGAAAAAACTGCAATACTGCACTTTTACTGCAGTTTTACTGCATTTGTACTTCACTGTACTGCAGTTGTACTGCAGTTATTTTTGTACCGAAGTACAAATGCAATAAAGCTACAGTACTTTGAAGTACAACTGTAGGTTTACAGTACAAAAAAAAACTGCAGTAAATGTGCAGTAATACTGCAGTAAAAATGCAGTATTGCAGTTTTTTCATGTCCAAAAAACTGCAGTATTACTTCAGAAAAAACTGCAGTAATTTTTCGTAAGGGTCTACTGGATGAATGGGCAGAAATTCCCACAGAAACTCCCCAAAATCTTGTGGAAATCCTCCCCAGGAGAGTGGAAGCCGTTATAGCTGCAAAGGGGACCAACTTCATATTAATGTCTGAGTATTTAGAATGTGATGCCATCAAAGTCCCTGTTGGTGTAACGGTCAGGTGTCCCAATACTTTTGTCCAGGCCCAGGCATTTGCCCGGCGGGCCGGGCCGCGGCAGGGCCGGATTGACTTAGGGGCTGATGGAGCTGCAGTCCGGTCCTCTACGGCCGCATTAACGCAGGGCATAAGGGGCACCTGCCCCTTAAGCCCGCCGCAACTGCGACCAGGTCCGCCCACCAGGGCCGGCCTTACGGGTGTGTGGCCGCACAGGGTTTAAATTAAAACATCGGGGGGGGTTTTGTTGTTTTTTTTTTTACTTTATTTAACATGGAGGATGTTAAATAAAGTTAAAAAAAAAAAAAACCCCGATGTTTTAATTTAAGCCCTGTGCGGCCGCAGACCCCTAAGGCCGGCCCTGGTGGGAGCTTCCCGGCCCCTTAGAGTGGCGGACCCGGTCGCAGTTGCGGCGGGCTTAAGGGGCCCTGCGTTAATGCGGCCGCATAGGCCCAGTCAGTCCGGTCCTGACTGGGCCTATTTTAAGGTAGGGGCCTGGAGCTGCAGCTCCATCAGCCCCTAAGTCAATCCGGCCCTGCCGCGGGCCCGGTCGCAGTTGCTGCTTGCTCCGGCAACAAGGTAAGTAGGGTGAGGGAGGGGGGTGCAGTGAGAAGGGGTAGAGGGGGGTTAGATAGTGAGAAATGGGGAGAGGGGATAGATAGTGAGAGGGGGTACATAGTGAAAAGGGGGTAGTGTGAATGCATATGATAATGAATGAATAAATGTGTGGATGAATTGTGTGAATGCGTATGAGAATTAATGAATTCATGTGTGGATGAACTGCTTGAATGATTTGTGAGACTTTATTAATGAATGTGTTAATGATTTGTGTGAATGAGTAAATGCAAAGATGGTACATGAAGGGTGGGCTTTAACAATAAATAAATAAGTAAAAATGGGCCGCTCAGGCTTAAATGCCCGGGCCTATTTTTTGTCCAAGTCCGGGCCTGCTTTTGTCCATATAGTTTGTGTGTGTGTGTGTGTGTATGTATATATGTGTATATATATATATATATATATATATATCAATTCTCCCATTTTAATAAAAAAAATGTATTTGTAACAACACTCAGTCACCACAAAACCACCATTATTGAACGTCTTTATTTAAGAAACAAAGTAGCGAGACATGGTGTTTGATGACATTATTTTTGCCACCCTATAGGTACATATATTTTTTTCACACTCAAGCACTTACCAGGCAATGTTCACAGCAAAAGTTTATTAAGTAAGACGCGCTTGTATAAGCTGCAGGGTACGAGGGTAAAAGCAACGGGACAGCCATTAACACGTAAATAACACTTTGAACGCCACGGGGGGGGCATACAGACGTATCTGACCCCCCCCGGCGTGCAAAAGGTTAAAGTAATATTATTAAAAAAGAAAAAGACATAAAAAAGTTTGCCATGCAGTTAGTGTCCTATGTAATAAAAAAAACTGAAATAAATATCAAATAAAAACCTATGCATTCCACTTGTAAGAAGGAGGCACTTTCAGGTATTTATGTAAATGGGATGCTTTAGAAAATACAGAATTACCAGAATAACATAAAATAAGGAAAAAAAAAATCGGGAGCTAGAATTCACTGCAAAAACACAAACTCATGCAGAAGAGCAACACAGCCCCTGCACTCTGAAAAGCCCAAAATATTAAGGAAAAAAAAATCTTATTTACATCATGCCTGTATCAAATAGGTTATTGGATAATGGGGATGGAAAGGGGTGTGCCTATTAGCCACACCCAATTGCGTTCTAGACTACACAAACATGGTTGACACACCTGGATTCTACAGCTGCTTGTAAGTGAGTCTTCTTGCCACTAGGTGGCAGTCACTTCACACAGGTGACATGATAGATTGTAATGGTAGATAAACGCCAAATTGCCCCGTTTTAAGACTCGCTATTTCTTTTCCCATTTCCATTTTTTTTTTGTATTCTTTCACCGACTTCCCCCATCAAAAGGCCTTTCCAAGTAACTACTACCTTACTCATCAGGTTTCCATTTTGTAACTTTGCATCACGCCGCCTTGTTCTAGCACTCGTTGTTAAAACAAAAGATTCCTTCTTAAACTTCTCTGATTAATTTGCCTTATGGGAAATCCAACCCTGAACGTCACTAACGAGACATTAACGACGTACTTAACATTTATTTAAGGATTTTAAATATAGTGAGCTTTCAAAGCCTAATTAAGGGCCGGATTGGGGCCACACGCTATACATTTACACGCATAGCAAAGGGCAAGATCTGCCTCCCAGGTACTTGGAAGGGTTAACTGGGAATTGGCCCACCGGGGCCAGTTTGCCAGTCTGGACCAGTCTAATGCAAACAATGCTGGCCAAAGTCATAAACATGAATACAAAGTTACCAGACTACGACTGTCTACTTTGCTACAAAACACTGGGCATACACTGGGACTGCAACTCCCATAATGCTCAGTGACTCTCTATCTCCAGGGCACTACCTCTCATACTAAGCCAGGAAGCTTGCAATCTAAATAAGCTGCCCACACTTCTAATATGCTACGCTTTCAACCCGTTCGGACGCTAAATGAGTTAAAAATAAGAAAATGATCCAAATGCATAGAAAAAGTGGAAATAAAGACTAAAAACGCAGACTGGGAAGGTTTGGAGACGTTGGAAAGCGAGACTCAGCGAGCAGTCTGAGCGAGTCCTAAAAAGTCACTTTGTTCTGGCGAATAAAACTATTTACAAATCCTAAAACCACAGAGATCGTATGGATGAGCCGTTTGCGGAGGCTGCAAGGTATCGCTACAGATCACCGTCCATCCTGCGGAATGAGGACGCGTCCAGGGCTTTGTAGTGCATTCTCTCGAGCGCCGGTCTCCGGAACACGGGAGATCAAACCGGGCTTCTAAGGAACTTCTTCTTCCTCTGCCATCTCGGAAAGGATGTCTATTAAGTTATCGAGTCCAAAGAGGTATCCGTCTTCTCGGTTCCCTTCCACCCAGGACACCCTGTGGTTGAGGACGTCGCCCTCGGGCAGCGGGGTGGTTTTCCCGAAGTCGATCATCCACACCTTGGCCTGATCCTTCTTATCGTGGATAAAAAGCAGGGAGCTCCCGATCACCTGCAAGAAGGCAGCGAGGAATATTAAATATACCGGCTACAATATAGACGGGGCAGGCACGCTACTATACAATACAACAGGAAGTTTGGCCATCACAGGCATCCCGGTTTTCCGAAGTCTGGTTTTTTTTTTTGTTAAAAAAAATAAATTCAGTCTCATTCAGTCTCTAATTTTTTTTACTTCCGTATCTAATTTTCAAATCTTAATAAGGGGCGATATAGAAAGAGATGTCTTGAAAAAGGATGAACTTGATGGAAATACCCATTTTTTTGGTCATCATCATTAACTGGAAAAACAGGATCTAATTTTCTATACTAAAAAAAAAAAAAAGATTTTTGATATACCCCCTCCCAAAAATAAAAAATGGGAAATATTATTATATAAGAAACAGGCTTTTAAAGCATAATTCAATAATTTCTTCCAGTATATGGGAGTGAAGAGACATAAAACCCCTGTGCACAATAATCCTGTATTTTTTGTTTTTAGCCCTAAAGCTAATGTACCTGGCACGTTTCCTGTATCTTATGTTCTTTCAGTATATGGGGGGGGGGGGGGACTTTATGGTTTCTGAAGCGATAATAAGACCTTTTGTTATCTGCTCAGTAAGTCATTAGAAGGATCAGGACACATCGTTTCCATCAAAAATGTCAGCTTATAATGTTTAATAAAAGTCAGACCTCCAGTAATAAATTAATACAACCAACAGGAACGTTCAAAAGTTTGGGGTCACTCAGCTGTTTTCCTGGATATCAAGGACATTTCTGTCTGTAACATAATTACAAAAGGGTTTCTAACCATCAATTAGCCTTTTAAACTTAAACTTGGATCAGCAAACACAACGTGCCATTGGAACACAGGAGTGATGGGAGTGATAAAGGGCCACTGAAACACAGGAGTGATGGGAGTGATAAAGGGCCATTGGAACACAAGAGTGATGGGAGTGATAAAGGGCCATTGGGACCCAGGAGTGATGGGAGTGATAAAGGGCCATTGGAACACAGGAGTGATGGGAGTGATAAAGGGCCATTGGGACCCAGGAGTGATGGGAGTGATAAAGGGCCATTGGAACACAGGAGTGATGGGAGTGATAAAGGAGTGATGGGAGTGATAAAGGGCCTCTGTACGCCAATGATGAGATTCCATTATGTAGCCTTTCCAGCTACAATAGTCATTTACAACATTAACCCCGTCTGGGCTGGATTTCTCATCCATTTCATGTTAGTTTAATGGACAAAAGTAGCTGTTCTTTGAAAACCAAGAAAATGTCTAAGTGACCCCAAACTTTTGAAATGTAGTTTATATTCAACAAAACTATAAAAAAGACATATAATAATAATGATAATAATAATAATAATAATAATTTTCTCCCGGTGGGACTCAAAACACTTGGCCTGAAGATACAGAATTGGCCTGAAGATACAATAAAATCTATTCTTAAAATTTTTTAAACATCGGTTTTATAAATGTTTTAAAAACCAAAATACGCGGCGTTTTATTTCCAGCCGATTATCATGAAGTTTTGTTTTGGTGACATGGTGTAAATGCGATCTGGAGTCACATCCCACAATATTTATTTTTGCTCCATCCGCATAAAATAAGCAAACAGGCCGTCCGCGGCCGTCAGTAAAACACGGAAGTGTATTTGGCGAATGCTCCGGAAGGAGACATTTAAAGTGACAGCACCCCGCGAATGTTTTAAGCAGGTCGTTCTGGGTGGAGTAGAGACAAGGACCATACCCTGGAACTTTCTAAATGAGCGGGCCACTTTAACCCTTTAATATCCCATCATGAAGATTCTACGTAGTGACCTGCCAAATGTGTTAACCAAGGGGGTCTTATACCGGGCCTTGTGGAAACCTTATTTAAAGATACACTTGGGTCACCTGCATTCAAGCAGGGATATCAAGCATAACATACCAGTAGCAAAAACACCAACTGTGTGACCCTAAGGATCTGCCTGTTCACCCTGAGACTCAGGGCCAAACCCCAAGGGTGCCCAGGGATGACAAGGCCTAGGGGAGGAAGTCCAGGTGTGGCAGTAGTTCCACTGATGGGAAAACCAGGGGGCAGATTGTCTTCTTGGGGTCATAAAGGATTTTTATCCATTTACTTACAACTGCCATGAGCTGGAGATATTTGGCAGAAACTGCATAATTAATTAGTTCCTGTCCTCAACACACCTCCCGTCTCCTCACGCCTCCTTGAAAGGCTATGAGAACCAATCAGCTTCCACCAAGCGGGAGGAGACGCTTCACTCGGGCAGCGTAATCAGAAAAAGTCCGGTGACGTGTATTTAAAGCTGCTGTTATATTTTTAGGCATTCGGCCGGATTAGGAATGACGTTATTAACGCTGCATTTAGTCACAATGAAGAATAAATATTAAAGTACTTTGTAAGTCATTTCAGATGCATTTTTTAACCGTATTGTAAAAAACGTCCTTGGCTTTAGAAGAAGTTGCAGCTCCAGAGCTGCAGTTCAAAACCAAATCTATGGTCCCGTTTTCATGCCACATTCACGGTAACGGGGAAAGCATTAGGATTTGGGGGTTTCTGCAGAGTCCGTCAATGCATTTGCAAGGGGGGGAAATAAATATTTAAAGGGGTCATTCAGCTGTTATATACACTAAAGTGCGCACGGCGGCTGGAGTGTCCCTTGCTTGCTATAGTACAGGGGTGTCCAACCTGCGGCCCTCCAGCTGCTGCAGGACTACATCTCCCATAATGCTTTTTCAGCTAAGGGGCTGGCTGAGGAGGATGGGAGATGTAGTCCTGCAGCAGCTGGAGGGCCGCAGGTTGGACGCCCCTGCTATAGTAGACGCCGAATGCAGATACCCCCGCATCAGGGTCTATGATTTAGACGAGTGACCTAATGCTAGTGTGGGAAAGCTTCGTAAATATGTGAAAACCCACGGAAAACATTCATCTTTCCATAAATTTAAATAAATATCAGGCTAAGGAGAGGATTTTAATTTTCAGCGGCTTAAACAATGTTTGTTGTTGTGTTGTTGCTACGCAGTCTCTTCCTGATTTTTAAGAACAGTAGTCGGTGAATATTAAGACCCTGATATCATCGCATTCCACATCGGTCACGTCACTCGTTACTCCCCGAACAAGCAAACCCCCCCCCAAGTGCCGGAAAAGACAGAACAATGCGCAGGAGGGGAACGGCTCGGCCGCGGTGGAGGAATCAGGCCGCATTTCCACCGTGTGCCCCCTCCACAACCTCTGCCCTTTAGACAATCAGTTTAAGCGTCCACCGCTGAGGCCGTACGTCGAGATCCATAATGAAGATGAAATGTCCTTTTATGTTAAAGCGCCTTTTATTAAAAAAAAAAAAGTTTGAGAAAGCAGCCTGTAATTTAGAAGGTACGAGCTGCTTCCTCTGAGCCTCTCGCACTCTCGCACTCTCGCACTCTCGCTTTTGTAGTAGTCATCCTCCCAGTGAAAAATTGCAACAATGACATCACAAAAATGATTAAAGATCTTCTGAAGATGGCTGGAAAGATAAGAATGACAACACCGAACAGATCTTTGACCCGACTCTTGCCTCTGGCCTTGGCTCTGGTTCCGGTGTTACCTGGATCTGGTTCTGTGGTCCTAGTTCTGGTCCGGTCTCTGCACTTGGGTTCCAGTCCTCACGGAACATGACTACCAGTAGGAGGAAGTGGTGGCCACAAGCGGGTGCCAGGCATGACCACCAGCCCGCCATATACCCAAAAAAGCAGCCACCTTGTGATCCCCACAATCAGCCCATGGTCCCCAAAAACAGTGGGGCTCTGAAAATCAGGACTGCCCTGCAAAAAACTGGACTGTTAGGAGGTATACTGGTTCTGATGTTGCAATTTTTCCTAGTGGCCAATAATTGTAATCCCTTAAAGGAGCGCTGTAAAAAAGTCACTAAAAACACTTTTTTTCTTGAAATATGTATTAATTGCAATAAATCCATATGCGTTTGCATATGAGCCCCCCCAGCTCCTTGGCCTGCGAGACATCTACCTGCATGCGCGGTATGCAACCCGTCGAGCAGCACCGGCCCACGTGAGAGTTCCAGGGGGTCTAATGAGACCCCTGCAGGCATAAGGAATTTTCCTATTATTTTTTATTGTAATAATTTTATTAATTTTTTAAAAATCATTTAAAGGTAAGAAAGCATATTTATTATCGGGCTGTGTGGGATATTCTATGATCCCTTTAATTAACAATTCTACACAACAAGCTAATTGCTTACGGTTAAACGATCCGCAGCGTTACTATTCAATTCTAGTCTTAAACACCGGGTTTATTTCTAAGGAAAAATATATATTTTTTGAGATTCTGCATAATATTCATAAATAAAGCTCTTTACCTCGTGGCTAACGAAGAAAGGGGATTTCTCCAGCATGCCGCGTATCTCCTCTAGACGGCTGAGGTAAGATTTCTGAAAAGGCACATAAAAGAAATGCCGTATAAATGTTAATAAGTCACATACTAAAGAAAAATGTAAAAGAGGCACAATTATAGCGCAAGGTATTTAGTCGTAGGCATAAGGTTAGTGTTGTTAACTATTTAATACATTTTATAGTGTGAACAAACAAACAAAAAAAAAAGACAAAACTCTTTGCATCACAGTGTGACATCACCTGCCCTTCTATAGAGGTCCTTAATTCTTAAGGAGCATTGGCAAAAATCAAAAATATATGGGGTGCTGTGGCTTCCTTGGGGAGGAACAGGTTGTGGGTACCAAACCAGAGACTTCGACTTACGTCTAGTGCTTAAGAGTTCTCCCCCTGCTGCTCCTCATGGGTGGAGCTACATTGGGAGGGTGGGGCCACCCGTGTTTACTGTGCAGAGAGTACCCCATTAGGCAGGAAAAGGAGTATGTAGTGGGTGGGATTCAAAACCACTCTACTCATAGATCAAAGTATGTCCCGGGGGCCTAGATTTAATGTGAAGCAGACTGTACAGAGGGAAAAAATCTTTCCTCTGTCCCCAGAAAAGATCAGTGTAAATTCAAATATTTACTTTTCCGTCACTGGATAGAGGTGTTTCCATATTATCTGTTTACGCTATAAATGTAGCTAACATTTTTGATTAATATTGTTTACTTTTTAATTATGTGTATTTTTAGAATACATTTTCCTGTTTGATCGTCACGTCTGACGCCGTTCCCACGTAAACAGCTCGGCCTTATTTCTGGATCCTGTTCAGGGTTCTGTCTAATCTAAATGTAACTAATCTCCGTAGACATTTACTAATATATATAATATATATTAATATATATACATATAATATTGCCTGAAAATCAGTGAAACCTACCAGAATGATTTGGTTTCCCTTGGCGAAGCCTTTGAAAGCCTCCTTTACTTGTTCCCGAGTCTTGGTCTTTTTAAAGTCTCTGTTCACGGTGCCGTCCTCCTTCTGGGTGAAAATATAACAAAACAAAAAAAACAACACTTAAATGTACCAAAAATACAGATTTAAATTAGAGCTATAAATCCATGCAATAAAAATAACAAACTTAATTGCTTTATCCAGTGCCTTGATTTAAAGTAAAATCAATCATAGCTAGGAATTAATTATGTTCCCTAGAACTTGGGGTTAGCATCACTGGGCGGGGCAGCAGACATTAGTCAAGCCCACTCCCCGCCCACTCCCCGCCTACCGCTACCGACTCTAGGCCCAGGGACTGCCCTTCCTAAACAGGGACAATTGGAAAGTATGCAATACTGGGTATGTGCACTGATCTCCCGGACGAAACACAAATTTAGAATAGAAATAGCAAAAACAAAAAAAAAAACTGTCCCAAGATTCCCTACATTACCAAACAGATAATAATATATAATATAATAATAGCTAATAATTCCTAAATCACATAAACATAAAGCACTAATAAGTCCCACTCTGGACTGAAACGCAATCCCAAAAACATGAATTATTTTAATAATTTAAATTATTTTAATTATTTCGATATGTTTTTTTTAAATATTTATAGAAATGGCGATGTTTTTATTTTTTTCATGGGAAATTTTGCTCAGGAGCTGAAATTTCGCTATGCCGTACTTAGGCATTTTTCTCCTGTATGTTCCCCATTTTTGGATTTATCCCCCTCAGCATCATAACGAGCCATCGGGAAGAAAATGACTGATATGATTTGATCTTGGCCGCCCATGGAGATGGATTTACATTCCCAGTAACCTAAAGCGAAGAAAACATTGAGACCATCCACAACGCCTTAAAACAACATTAACTGGGAAAAAAGACTTTGTATCAGAAATCAGGCGACGGAAAATGGAACAGCATTCACACTATGGAGGTCTGTGACATGCATAGGCCCTTTATAACTCCCATCACTCCTGTGTTCCAAGGGCCTTTTATCACTCCTGTGTTCCAATGGCCCTTTATCACTCCTGTGTTCCACTGGCCCTTTATCACTCCCATCGCTCCTGTGTTCCAATGGCCCTTTATCACTCCCATCACTCCTGTGTGTCATTGGCCCTTTATCACTCCCATCACTCCTGTGTTACAATGGCCCTTTATGACTCCCATCACTCCTGTGTTCCAACGGCCCTTTATCACTCCCATCACTCGTGTGTTCCAATGGCCCTTTATCACTCCCATCACTCCTGTGTTCCAATGGCCCTTTATCACTCCCATCACTCCTGTGTTCCAATGGCATGTTGTGTTCCCTGATCCAAGTTTAAGTGTAAAAGGCTAATTGATGGTTAGGAACCCTTTTGCAATTATGTTACAGCCAGAAATGTTCCATGAAAATAGCTGAGTGACCCCAAACTTTTGACAATATATATATATATATTACCATACTGCACTAACTTCTGACACGGCTGTTAATTTAAAAACAACATATTTAATAACAATAAGGATAACCCAATAACTGAATTTCATTTTGGTTTCAGTTGAGTATTTGTCAGTTCCCCCTTCAAAACTAAATACAGACTTCCATATTATTAAATATAACCTAAATTTACCCCACAAAGCCGGGTCACACAATAAGAGTGTCGTTAAAGGTCAGCAGCCTAAATATATAACATTTTTTAGAGAAGTAAAAGCCCATCTGCCAGATCTGGCATTTACGGTTTTGGCAAGAAGCGCCAAACAAAGTATTTCTTTATTTTTTTTTCAGTTCTGAAATCCTGCCATGTTCTCCTGGCAGCGAACGCGCCGGGCTCTATGTATAGACTATAGAACTCCAGAACTCTGCCAAACCCTCTCGGAGCAGATGCCAAGTCCCTCCGGTCCCTCTGTCGTTCCACATATGTGACATTACAGGAATAGGCCACTTATACAATTTATTTTATATGCCAGCACGGCTGGTAGTTAAAGGGCTAAACCCACTGGCAACCTAAGATTCTTGATGAAAGGTGTACCGACGAATGCTCCCTGCCTTCAGCAGAGGCCGCTGGGGGGAGAAGGTAAATTAGACAGAAGTCCAGTAACTACAGATAGAAATTAGAATGGTAGAATCGGGTGAATACTTTATGGTGACTTTAACCTCCTATCCAGCCCCTTATTGTTTTCTGTCCCGATTCATTTCCCCCCAAATTCCTCTGACATCTGTTAAACGGATCAACAGCAATTATGTCAAAAAACTAATGAATGCCGTAACTTCCTCAAGATCTAAATCTGAGCGCAGGCAGTGGAGACGACACACATCCTGAAGAGCTGCTTCTGCAAGCTACCGTCTGCGCATGAAGCATCCTTCCTGAGGCTCGCCAGCTGGCTACATTAATAACAGATGTAGCGATGAGTAACATATATATATATATATATATATATATATAAGAATTTTGGTTTTTCCTTGAATAAAACCATACTATTTTAAGAAGACCCCCAGCTCTCCATGTTCCTAATTTCCACCCCACTGGTAGTGGAGTCGACGCTCAGCCTAATGATCCCATACTCAACGGGTCGCGTAGGGCTCATCACTGGACGTTGTAGTAGCCCAGAATTTAGAATATATTCTCCAATCATTCCTATCCAATGGGTCACATCCGTTCCTCGTCAAGTCTACGCGGAACTGACCGCGTCGGCCAAACTTTTCTAAGAGCTTCTCCAATCTGCACGGACTTTCCAAGGTATTGGTAGACTATGGCCACGATGGACTGGAGCACTGATGGGGAGATGGACCGGTAGATATTATTATTATTAAAAAAAATGATAATTATTGTATGTATTATGTATATATAAAAAAAAAAGAGATTCTGGTGCATTAAGTGGTCTCGTCACCAGAGCAACCAATGGAAGGTTCCTGCCGGTCGGACCACTCTGTTGGTTTTTATAATTCTAAGAATGTTTAGAAACAGTGTGACAAGGATGGATGACTCCACAATGCGTTAACACAACAGACTCATACACGGCGGATCGACCGATTAATACATATAAGCACCGTGGAGGTTGATGGGTCAGATAGGACCTTCAGGGTTTGGTGGCACCAGGGTTGATACTTAATGCTACCAGGTTTACCTTAATGCCCTCTATCCTGAAGCCCAGCGTGGCGGTGGAGCTGATGGTCTCCCTCCATGTCATGTAGCGCGGCTTGGTGACCGCCCGCTGCTGGTTCTCCTCCTCTGTTGGGGCATTAGGATCGACGTCGATCATCTTCAGATACATATCCTTCCTGAGGCTGGGCTTCTTCCTGGCCTTGGTCAGCTCTTCTTCTAAGTATGTTCTGTATTTATGGGGGGGAAAAGGTTTTTTTGCTCAGTTTTGTGGGGTTTATGAAAGTTAATCGAAGGTCGCCGCGTTTTAGAGAGATGTTACAATGTAACGTCTTCTGATACCTTGTGGAACCCACAGCAGAGGACCTCTAGGCCATAGAACCTGGGAGATTTATCAGGTAATGTAACAAAGTAACTAATTATCTGTGCCACAACTAGCATTATCTAATCCACTTCATGTCCTGGATCTAAAAGGGCTGCCTGAACCAATCAACAACAGTAGGGGGTGGGTAACTTAACGGGGAGGAATAATTGCTATAGAGCCTTGTCGATATATCCAGAAATATAACAAATTAACATCATTTGTATAATACGTATTTCAACGTGCCACGACTAGCGTTATCTGATCTAGTTTCTGTCCTCGCTTTGATACGGCTGCCCAAAACCTAACCAACAATAGCCAGCAGCTTAACAGAAGCGGAGAGGGGAAACCTAATGGGGAGGAATAATAGTGCAGATCCTAAGAACAAGAAGCTTAGATGGCTGCTCTGTGGTAAACAGATTTAATACAAATATATAAGTTATTTTAATGTATGAACACCGTTATATGGGTTTATTTAGGGTATTTTAATGTGAAATGTATGATTTGGGAAAAGTCAACCTTCTATTCAAGGCCATATTTATTCTCTATTTGTTAAAGGTTTCAAGGTCGTGACCTTAGCAGGGGGTATTAAGGAAGGGCAGGGTGGGCCATTATATTTTTCATAGTTATTATATTTTAAGTTTTTTTTGTTTTTTATTCCGATTCTTTGATTTGAAAGGTTGTTGACGGTGGAAAAAAAATATACAGAGATGTATTTAGCGCATAACAATAGGGTCTGCGTAACCGGAGTTAAATATGGAAAGAGTTTGCCGAAGCCAAACAGGAAGAGAGCTCGGAGATACACAGCTTGACACGAACAACACATGTTTAATGGAACCACAGGACAGACACAACGCACACCAAGGCCACTGGAAGTCCTTCGGCAACGGAAATCGCTAAAATATACCCTCTACATGTACAAATAACATAACAACGGGGGACGTGCGGCACCTGAGCATACGCTAGACTCACGGGCTTCATAGCAAAGTTTCATCAATTTTACTGAGTGGGTGGTGGATGAGTGGAACAGCCTCCCAGCAGAAGTGGTAGAGGCTAATACAACAAGGGCATTTAAACACGCATGGGATAGACATACGGCTCCTGAATCTAAGACGAGACCAACGACTGATTAAGGTTTGAGTCGTTACAGCAGGAGAAACGGGCGACTAGACGGGGGGCCAAATGGGGCCGATCTGCCATCAAGAGGTTAAACCGACCATGGTTTTAACTATTGTGTGTGAAATCGAGGTGTTGTTCAGGCATTTTTTACATTCTGCCAATTAATATACGTTTTTGGAGGCGGGGAGAGAGTAAAGGAAGGACTGATACTGGGGGCAGAGTAGTCGGTCAGCGACTGATTGTAGATAGAGCTGTCAGAGGCCACATATGGCATTGAGCTTCCTCTCTATGGCAGAAACACCCACACACCGCCGGCGTTAACGCGCTCGTTACTAGGATGTATCTAACAGCTGACAGAAGTAACATACGGGGGACATCAGAGGAGGCAGCTTGTGTTGCAACTATCAACAATCTCTAATAGAGTCACATATAAACGGTGCTACTGAGATCCATGGCTATAAAATATTTTTTAAAAAAAACCTTTTTTTTCTGATATACACTAATATTCATAAGTTTGGGGTCTCTATTTTTGAAAGGAAAACACATTTTGTCTGTTAAAATAACATGAAATGGATAAGAATTCCAGCGCAGATGGGGTTAATGTTATAAATGGCTATTGTAGCTGGAAACAGCTGATTTTTAATGGAAACTCTTCATAGGCGGACAGAGACCCTTAATCACTCCCATCACTCCTGGGTTCCAATGGCCCTTTATCACTCCCATCACTCCTGTGTTCCAATGGCCCTTTATCACTCCCATCACTCCTGTGTTCCAATGGCCCTTTATCACTCCCATCACTCCTGTGTTCCAATGGCACGTTGTGTTTGCTGATCCAAGTTTAAGGTTAAAAGGCTAATTTATGGTTAGAAACCCTTTTGTAATTATGTTACAGCCAGAAATGTCCTTGTTTTCCATGAAAACAGCTGAATGACCCCAAACTTTTGAACAGTAGTGTATATATATATATATTTGCATCTTTTAAATTTAGATGTACATGATTTCTCAGCGGGCGACTAAATGGTCGTTGGTCTCGTCTTAGATTCAGGAGCCGTATGTCGATCCCATGCATGTTTAAATAACTTCAGTGTATTAGCCTCTACCGCTTCTGCTGGGAGGATGTTCTACTTATCTACTACCCTCTGAGAAAATTTACAAGCTTTACAAAAAGGGAATAAACTGGCAAAACACGTGTGCGGCCGATAACCTTCTTGCATTTTAAGCATCACGTACCTGACTCCCATTTTACAATCCATGACGCAAGGGCTGTCGAACTCAGATAGCAGATCGTCCATCTGGTTGTACTTCTCCCCGTCTTTTAGGACGTCCCCGTGATAGGCTGGAACATACGGCCGTAGGATGTCATTCATCAGCAAGCTCAGGCACCGCTGCTCACACTCACAGTGCTTCTTCAGGATCTTCCCGTTAGCCGCGGGCTTAAAGCTTCCTAAAAACACCAAAAAAAAAAAAAAAAATTGGTTAAAAAAAAAACAAAACACTTTCATTATGATAGAACTAATAATAAAAAAACCCCACTTAATTAAAGGAAAAATAATGGAATAAAATATATATATTTTTTTAATAAAAATACAAATTGTTTCTATCTCTAGTTGGTAGGGAACAGGGGCACAAAAATCAGGGCCTGCTGGCAACTACAGGCTGAAAAAAAAATATAAAAAGCAGGCCAGGTTATCTAACGTCAGGATACATCCTAAAAAAAATAAAAAAAAATAATAAAAATGATATATGATAAATTAACTCCGAACCCTCTTTCTGCCACGAGAAAAAGAGACAAGTTCTGAAAGCTTATGCAACTATAAAAGGTATCAATTTTACCTATGGATAATATATATTGGGATAATACGGCTATATCCGGTTTTCATAATCTTCTTTGGTTTTCTACAGAAATTTGGTCATTAATAATAAAAAAAATATATGTCCCTTTAACACCCTGGTTAAAAAGTGAAAAATATGAAAAAAAAAAAATAATTTCATAAAAAAAAATATTTCATTTTTGAGTGTTTTTAGTGTCTGTTCTTACAATGCCCTTTTGACAATATTTTTTTTTGGAATAATTGTAGTTTTTGGAAAACTCAGGATCCAGCCAAATTTGCCATAGAATGTTGGAATATATTTCTAATTTAGCCAATTTTTTTTTTTATGTACATGAAACCAGTTTGAGGGGGGGGGGGCTGGTATGATGAACGTACCCGTTAATAACTAAAAAGATTCCTTATTAGGTACGGTGAAAGTGTCTATTTTTCCTAACATCGGAATCTTGTTATTCTAGGATTACCAAGAAGCATGCGCTGCTCTGACTCTGCTCGGGACTGGGAGGGAGATGGAGGAGAATAGGGTGCTATCTGGCCAGCATACCTGGGAACACTTCAGCGCTGGTCCTCCAGAGGTCTTCCTTTCCTGGGGAGGAGGGGATTTATTGAAGAGGTGTGGCTAATTATATGGGGGTGGAGCTAGCCTACAATAGCCGAGGAAGGGCGCAAAGACCAAGGCATGGTTGGATAAAAGTCTCAAACATTTGAGGTTTACAAAGCTCCCAAAGGTCTTTGCACGGTCAGTAAGATCGACCCGTAACCGAAAGTCTTTCATTGACCCAACACAGAAAAAGATGTAAACTTCCATAAGCTTTCCGAGCCTCAGAGGTCTCTTCTTCAGATGGAATCCATCTCTTCCGCTCATATGTTTTTTTCTTATCAAAAACAGAGAGAACATTTATAATGAATATGGGGTATAGAGTTGGAATTACTCGGAATGTTATAGATCTCCATTAAATTTGTCTTTGATTATTAAATTCCACCAACTCCGACCCGATGCCCCTGCGGTGCCCGTACCTGCGTGCCCTGCCAGCTGGATCCAGGGGTACTTCTTCTTGAAAGACATAACGAAGGGGGACCAGTGCACCATATTCTTGATCTTTCTCCATGATTTGCTCTGCAACACAAAACACGAAAGGTTAAAAGTCATCAGTTTCCAACAAATTAACCAAAAATCAAGGTTTTTAAGGTTTATTTAGAGTATTGTTACAATAAGGGTCTTGGGGGGTATCAAACATACTCATTTGTATGATGTGCCAATTATTATTATTTGCCATTGTATTATCTGGTTCTTCTTTTTATTGTACAGCGCTGTGGAACATGATGGCGCTATTATTTAAAATAATAAATTATTATTATTATTATTATTATTATTATTATTATGTGATATTAAGTATCCAATGGGACCTAAAACCATTCACTGAACTG
Organism: Sceloporus occidentalis; assembly: GCA_023333645.1. Taxonomy (NCBI): domain Eukaryota; kingdom Metazoa; phylum Chordata; class Lepidosauria; order Squamata; family Phrynosomatidae; genus Sceloporus; species Sceloporus occidentalis. The sequence continues at coordinate 54,226 of JALMGF010000129.1, read as the reverse complement.
GTTAAAAATAAACATATTAGCTCAGATTTGGGGATATCTAAGGTTTCTAATAATGGTATTATTATTATTATTATTTATTTTATTTTTTTATTATTATTTTATTTTTTTTGTAAATACAGCGAAAAACATACTAAAATAATACTTTTTGTAATGAATGGACCTATATAATGCTTCTGGCGATCCTATTGGCTCCTATAACTCTCTTTCATTCTGCGTCTGCCCTAATCCCACAAGCCCCCAACACACTCTCATCACACCTTTCATGGAGGTCTCAGCAGTCCCTTTCTCTATTGTTAATAAAAACCTTCATTATATAAGCCAGGGATAACGGGAATGCCCCACTGTACCCTAGTTTTGCTTTTGTGCAGAGACAGAAAGAAGTGGACTGTTGAAAATTAGCTAAATGCAGGTAATCATAGCCTCCAAGTGTCCCTGTTTGGAAGGGACAGTCCCTCTTTGGACCACAGCTCCCCGTTCCCCTCTTTCCTCCGCTGATGCCCCTATTTTGTAGGTGCTCAGAACGTTTGCTGGGTATGAGGGTATCGCAGGGTTAGACATTGGTCTGGAACAGTAAATTTGTCCAAAAATGATTGAAACTGCGTTGATTTTTTTAAGAACAATCAATTATTTTATGAATATTATGGCTAAACAATCGTTCCACGTAAAGCCTCTCCTCACTGATACCCCCGCTGTATTATTCTAAATACACTTTCCAAGATCATTCTGCAGTGTGCTCAGCACTGTACTGCTAGCTAGGGAACTAACTAGGAAATCCTAACTGGGATTTAACCATATTTAAGGGGTTTTACCCCAATCTCGGGCTCCCTGGGTGAACGAGCAGAATCTCAGGGCCACACATTCAGCAGCTGCTCGTATGTAACGATATCTGAGCATCCTAATAAGTGCTTTACCCACTGCTATACCCCAGCCTGAATACAGGTAAATGCATGGAACAGCCTCCCAGCAGAAGTGGTAGCGGTTAATACAGTGAGGGGAATTAAACATGCATGGGATAGACATACGGCTCCTATATACCGATGTACTAATACATATAATCCTGTCTTGCGTAATGTCTGCCTCTTTAGTTTCCCCTCTCTTTTATTTTTTGTGTGACCCTGAAAATGTAATAAAATCTAATTTACCAAAATAACCCAGAAATAACCCAAATATATTCTGTACTATATATATATATATATATATATAATGTAAAACAAATATTTTACACAGATATATATATATATATATATATATATAGTTCAAAGAAATCAGTGTGTCCACACAATGCGTCGTGTTATCGCATTTGTTGCTCAAATCTCCGGCTCACGGAGGGTTAATCCGCCGCCCTGCAGCCGCACGTTTTGTTTGCCGCGAGATGTATTTGCACCTCTTCCTGGAAAGCGCGTGATTTTCCTAAGCAAAGTCCCGCTTCTCCGGGTTCCGGATCATTCCGTATTTGACTGGGTCAATAGGAATCTTTTTTTTTTTTTTTTGGTTTGGCTTTGTGTTAACCCCTTCAGCGCCAGACTGCGTGGCCCTGAGAATATGCCCATCCCCCCTCCCCTGAGATGGGGGTAAACGGGGTACATGAGTGTTGTTGGGTGCGACTCTTAAGAATACCTGTTATCTCGAGACACCTCGGAAGGCTGTTAATAATCACAATTGCTACTTTTGCACTATTTAACCAAAAAAGACGCGCCTTTGTTATGCCTGGCGTGGCCAATCCGGCTCATTCATTCACTTGCTTCTCCTTCGCTTTCATTCCTATTTCCTGAACGTGCCAGGGCATAAAAACTTGGCACCTGGGATAGACCATCAAATACAGGGACTTTGCATGGAAATCCAGGACAGTTAGGAGAGTTCTTGAGCTAAAACGGTAAAAATCTCTTTATATCGCTGAATATATTCGGCAGGGAACTGAATGTAACAGCCGCTCGGGATCTAATTATAGACACCGGCAGCCCACTTTCATTATGCTCCTGCGATAAACGACATCGTGGTGAGATCTTCCTTCCGGGGTCCTCGTGATGTCGTTTTCCAGGAATCGGGGGGGGGGGGGGGCACTGATTTTGATAAAAATAAACATGATGTAAAGGATCGGATAACGAGGGCAGATAACAGACTGCTGGCCCATCGACAGCTTATCCTAAAAGGGGCAGCCGGGTACCGCATACAGCATTAAAGCACCCGGTGAGTACCTAAGTACCTGTAATGAGAGGATTAACTGGCGTAAAGCTGCAGCTTCAGAGCTGCAGCGCACTGAACCCTCCTCTACCCGCGCTTTACACATAATAGTAGATTATTATTAATGAATTAAATTAATTATTATTATTATTATTATCTTTTATTTATATAGCATATAAGGTAACTGCATTAAAGTGCTTTATCCACCCTGTTGATTTCACCCAGGGCTACTTGAAAAAGAAATCCTTTACTGGCTGTATGAGCCCAACCACCTCTGCTGAAAACATGTTCCATGTGTCCACTGCATCTTCTTTAAAAAAAAAAAAGAAAAAGGAAATACTTTGTGCTTTGAATGCAACCCTTGCCAGGTTGTCCGTGAAAGTACTGTGAAACCGGCGTGACCTTGCTGAAAAACCGCTCCTTCCGTCATCACCTCTTACCCCGGGGGCAGATGTTACCGACACCGATGCAAATGCAGGCAAATTGCGATGATGCGCTCATGCGCTCACATTTTAGTGATTATTTATCGCAAGCGGCTAATCACATTTTTTCAATCTGTAACGCCGGCCGCGGTTTCCGAATGTCGGTTTCAATGAACTTTATCGATATCCGACGCTGGATTTCTAGTTAGCAATAGAACATGGCGTCCAATAAATCACCCCGGTGCTGTTTGCAAATCCTGTAAATCTGTGACTTTCCCCGGCTTCTTCCCACCACGCGTGTAACTTATAAACCGCAAACCTCGTAGTAATACCGTCATCTCACATGTACCCAGAGCGGGCATTTCTTACAAACGCGTCCGAAAATGTTAGTTTGGGAACTGATCCAGCATACGGCAAAACGGGGAAAACAACCCTATACGTGCCTGGCACAGAAGATGCAGCCCTGCTGCTACAGCTTCCCTCCTGCTCCTTGGTCCTACTATTATTGCAGGTGATTGCAATTTTTTTTTAAATGTCTGGCTTTAGGTAGAAGCTTCAGCTCTGAAGCTGCAGATCCCTGACTTCTCTGTGGTTTGATTGGCTGCTGAAAGGAGTCAATTAGTGGCGAGAATCACACGAATTCCCCAAGCCGGTGCTGGAGCTGACTTATAATAAGCAGAAGATGTGATTCTGCCTAACCCCCCCCCCCCATGGATTTGGGGGGACGCCATTAAAATTTAAAGGGACCTCTCAGTCATCATATGCATTAAAATCTATACGGGGGCCGGAGTGCCCCTTTAAGACAGCAACAGATTCATACACTTTGCTACAATGTATGCGCTGACAGTTACTAATCTACACATTCTATCACAATATACAGTAACAATATACAGTAACAATATACAATGTATAGCGAACCACAGGCGAGGGGGCTCCGTTTTTATATGGGGGGTCTCTGGATTGGTAATGAGGTCTTTTTTGCATATGATGACTCTGCCACAATTTGCCCCTAGATCTATAATTGTCAATCCTCTTCCTGGCTGGACAAGCCAATGTGTAACACTTCGAGTGCCAGAGGGCTATCCACTATATTAACCCTTTCAGTACAGAGAGAGTACTATGACTGCACTTTCCTCCGGCGTTTTAAAGGTTAAATATATCAACCGCCAACACCTTGCAACCTATTTCTCTGGTCACATCTCTCCAGCACTTGAAGGGTTAACACGGAAACGGTACATTATTTATAACCCTCCGTTGCTGAATTACTGAATATTTCACCCAAAGCGCCCGGGGACAATAAGCCTGAATATTAACCCTTTCCGCAGCTGGTATTGAATTTTCCCCCCCGCCAGCAATGTTTCCACTCGTCGGGGTCAACGCGCGAGGGTTTCCCTGAGCGACTATTATTACCGGCCCCCAGGGCGAAGAATAGAAAGCGATAAGGAAGACGTTGTTTGCCTTTTTCCTCCCCGTCTCACATACGTATTCGCTGTGAGATGTGTGCAAGTCCCGACAGGTAGAGATTTGCTCTCACCTGGAACAATGTGTAAGAACAACGAAGCCATCGGGGTAACAGGGCGTGAAAATAAATTAAAGGGACCCGGCAAAGTCTTCAGGGGCCACTTCAGCAAACACCTGTTACCAGGGCTACCCACATCCTAAAAAGGGCTAGCGATACGCATATCACGGGACTCTTCCCGATGCCTGATGAAGGTGACCTCTCATAATTCTCTCCAGTCCCTAAGGGCCAATCTTCCTTGTGGGGGCCACTGTGCAGTCTAATTATACGTGACCCCCTAAAAAGCCTTATTACGGTAGTTGGGGCAAAACCTGTGCCCGGCGTGGAGATCTTGCCCTGAGAGGTGGCAGTACCCCCTCTGACGCACCTTTAATTAGGGGTGCATGGGGTTGAGGCGTTTTGCGGGGGGCCCTTGGAAGCGTCTCGGGTCGATGCAGAGGTCAAGAACAAAACTTAAATCTGTTGGTTTCGCTGTTGTTTTTTTCCATACATATGCAAATGAAATATCCTTAAATAGAGACGTTCATTTGCATACGGCAGCGCGCAGTGACATCATATCCAATATCCCAACACGGGCCGCAGCGACTGCTATTCCAGTGCCGTTTCTTATCATTTCGGTGATATTAATAGTAATTTATGTAACTGAAGAATGGGTTAGTGTGTGTGTTTGCACGGGGATGGCTTTTAACTCATAGTAACCAACAATCAAGAATTAGCTGGGACAGTCCCTACAACCAGAACTCTGTGCTTATTTATTTATGCACAGATTTGCCCCATTCGGCCCTCAATGATCTGTCCGTTTCTCCTGCTGTAAAGGCTCAAACCTTAATCAGTCGTTGGTCTCGTCTTAGATTCAGGAGCCGTATGTCTATCCCATGCATGTTTAATACCCTCACTGTATTAACATCTACCACTTCTGCTGGGAGGCTGTTCCACTTATCTAGATTCAGGAGCCTTGGAGTCTTTCCATTATAACTAAAAATTCTTTTTTTTCTCTATAACTACAAAGGTTATCCATGCCATCGCTTGCCGTTGTCTAGTAAATGAGCAGCACTGTATGAAAAGGCAGAGAAGGTGGTTCCAGGACGCGCCGGCGCAGTTCGCTTTACGTCGCAGTCCTGATTTATAAATAGCAGAGATGTTTGCTGCCGTCTTATGCTTCTTTGGCAAATGACTGTTTGCTTTTCCATTCTCTACGCACTCAGCAAATACCTGCTGCCTAATGCGGTGCGCTGGGGGCTGATTTACCTAAACGGGGGTAAACATGGCGGACGGAATGCTAAAAAAGACATCGTTCTAAGACTATGAATTACTCCGCTGGCTAAAAATAACAGAGCTGTTTCTGGAAGTGCTGCGAGAAATATTAGAACAAGAGGATATAATCTAAAACTGGAGGGTCAGAGGACGAGATGGGATGTAAGGAAGGTCTACTTTACTGAGCGGGTGGTAGATAAATGGAACAGCCTCCCAGCAGAAGCGGTAGAGATTAATACAGTGAGGGTATTAAACATGCATGGGATAGACATACGGCTCCTGAATCTAAGACGAGACCAACGACTGATTAAGGTTTCACAGCAGAGACGGGCAACTAGACGGGGGCCGAATGGGGCCGGTCTGCCGGCAGATTCTATGTTTCTATGGGATGCTCCTGGACAACATTAGTTTCTTGTCCTGCGCACTTTCTTTCACCTCCTCTGACACATTTTAGCAACACCTTGCCGAGGCATAGCAGCCAACAGTCCAGAATTTATCAGGATAGTCCTCACAACCAGCCAGCCCCTTGATGATCGGGACCACCGGCAACTCTACATAGTTTTTTTTTATATCCATGAGTCTATAAGAGGGTCCTTAGGTTAAAATAACTCCCTGAAAGGATCCTTTCTAGGCCCCTTGTATGGATTTTCTATGCATCCATTCTAGGTAAATACAGATTAAGCGGGTGGACGGAGAATACTGCCCCCCCCAAACAAAATAAACAAATCATAACAATTCCATTAAACAGAAGAAAGTTCCGCTCGGCGTGTTCTTACAAGCAGGACAGGGTGTGTGGAATGCTGCGCACGCCCCCAGGGCGTAAAGGGTTAACGCGGGGAGAGGTAGATTTTCGAGCTGCCGGAATTTATTTCGCTGGGTAAATAGAATTTGCTCCGAACGATCCACTCGTGCTGACCTTTAACTATTTTTTTTTTAACATTGTAACGTACACAAAGGACTCTTTCTGGAACACCCCCCCCCCCCCGGCCTAAAAATAAATCTTCGAGACGCGCGTTTACATTTTCCCGCATCATTTATGACATCATTCCTGACCGTATTCAAATTTAGGAGTCATTGCGCCCTACGAAGCCTTTGGGTGGCTTACGCTTCAGGCACTGAAAGGGTTAAATCACAATGCTGCGCGTTACTCTAACGCACATTTATTTCTAACTATATTTCATGTGCTGGCAAAGGGAATACAGGAATCTGAATTTTTAAATATGGATATACACACTGCCGTTCAAAAGTTTGGGGTCACTGAGCTGTTTTCATGGAAAACAAGGAGATTTCTGGCTGTAACATAATTACAAAAGGGTTTCTAACCATAAATTAGTCTTTTAAACTTAAACTTGGATCAGTGAACGCAACGTGCCATTGGAACACTGGAGTGATGGGAGTGATAAAGGGCCATTGGAACACAGGAGTGATGGGAGTGATAAAGGGCCACTGGAACACAGGAGTGATGGGAGTGATAAAGGGCCATTGGAACACAGGAGTGATGGGAGTGATAAAGGGCCGTTGGAACACAGGAGTGATGGGAGTGATAAAGGGCCGTTGGAATACAGGAGTGATGGGAGTGATAAAGAGCCGTTGGAACACAGGAGTGATGGGAGTGATAAAGGGCCACTGGAACACAGGAGTGATGGGAGTGATAAAGGGCCATTGGAACACAGGAGTGATGGGAGTGATAAAGGGCCGTTGGAACACAGGAGTGATGGGAGTGATAAAGGGCCACTGGAACACAGGAGTGATGGGAGTGATAAAGGGCCATTGGAACACAGGAGTGATGGGAGTGATAAAGGGCCGTTGGAACACAGGAGTGATGGGAGTGATAAAGGGCCGTTGGAACACAGGAGTGATGGGAGTGATAAAGGGCCACTGGAACACAGGAGTGATGGGAGTGATAAAGGGCCATTGGAACACAGGAGTGATGGGAGTGATAAAGGGCCGTTGGAACACAGGAGTGATGGGAGTGATAAAGGGCCGTTGGAACACAGGAGTGATGGGAGTGATAAAGGGCCGTTGGAACACAGGAGTGATGGGAGTGATAAAGGGCCGTTGGAACACAGGAGTGATGGGAGTGATAAAGGGCCGTTGGAACACAGGAGTGATGGGAGTGATAAAGGGCCGTTGGAACACAGGAGTGATGGGAGTGATAAAGGGCCGTTGGAACACAGGAGTGATGGGAGTGATAAAGGGCCGTTGGAACACAGGAGTGATGGGAGTGATAAAGGGCCGTTGGAATACAGGAGTGATGGGAGTGATAAAGAGCCGTTGGAACACAGGAGTGATGGGAGTGATAAAGGGCCACTGGAACACAGGAGTGATGGGAGTGATAAAGGGCCATTGGAACACAGGAGTGATGGGAGTGATAAAGGGCCGTTGGAACACAGGAGTGATGGGAGTGATAAAGGGCCACTGGAACACAGGAGTGATGGGAGTGATAAAGGGCCATTGGAACACAGGAGTGATGGGAGTGATAAAGGGCCGTTGGAACACAGGAGTGATGGGAGTGATAAAGGGCCGTTGGAACACAGGAGTGATGGGAGTGATAAAGGGCCACTGGAACACAGGAGTGATGGGAGTGATAAAGGGCCATTGGAACACAGGAGTGATGGGAGTGATAAAGGGCCGTTGGAACACAGGAGTGATGGGAGTGATAAAGGGCCGTTGGAACACAGGAGTGATGGGAGTGATAAAGGGCCGTTGGAACACAGGAGTGATGGGAGTGATAAAGGGCCGTTGGAACACAGGAGTGATGGGAGTGATAAAGGGCCTCTGTACGCCTGTGAAACGATTCCATAAAAAATCTGCTGTTTCCAGCTACAATAGTCATTTACAACATTAACCCCGTCTGCGCTGGATTTCTCATCCATTTCATGTTATTTTCAAAGTGACCCCAAACTTTTAAACGGTTGTGGTTTTTATATCTATTTATAAGATATACGGCAGAAAAATAAAAGCACAAAGAATGCCCGGCAGTGATTTTTATTATAATACCGCCGCTCCAGTGGCTGGATATACGCAGCTGCATGAGTATAAAAACGTAACACGGGGCCTCTAATATCCAGCCGCGGCCCCAACCATGTATTTTAGGTCTTAAAAGTGCCGGGGCTGCCTCATCATCCTCAGTCCGGCTAGAACATATACAAAAGGCTAATACACCAGGCTTTCTTCTTTTCTTTACGGAGATATTTTACGATGTCTCTAGACCGTTTATTTATATATATATTATCGTTTATTTGTATATATATATTTATATATATATATATAGTGTTGTTGAATTTATTATATTTTATTTATATATATTATTGTTTATATATTATTATATTTCATTTATATACAGTATATATATATATTATTATCGTTTATTTATATATATTATTGTTGTTTATAATTATATTTATTATTGTTTATATATTATATTTCATTTATATACAGTATATATATATTTTTTTTTTATTTATTCATATATATATTATCGTTTATATTTATTATTGTTTATATATATTATTATATTTTATTTATATACATATATTAGTGTTGTTATTTATCCCCTTCAATCCCAGGGGTTTTTGGTACCTCAAAGCCAGGAGCCGTTTTTGGGGTATGTCGGTTTAGCGATGATTCTCTTTTCCTGTGAATAGTGTACCCATGTAAACTATATATTGTTTTTTCAAGGAGAGATAGAGCTTTCTTTTGATACCATAGTTGGATGATTAGCTGAAAATTTAGAATGAGAAATTTAGTAAAAACTAGCAAAAATTAGAAAAAAACATGTACGTTTTTTTTCATTTTCCCTCTGAATCCTCACAAAATTAGGTAAAGAGACAGAAAATTCCATCCAAATTTATCAATTCAGGTGTCCTGATTTCAGAAATACCTCATTTATATAGAATTTCCAGATTTTCCCAGCACATATAGGTAACCTACTATAAGGTGTACATTACTTTATACAAAGTCGTAAAATTTTTACATTAGGTATGATGGGACTGCAACTCTAATTTTAAACAAATAAAACAAAAACACCCACAAAGGTATATATTTCTGTAAAGCAGACAATCCAGGCTATCCTATCAGGGGTATTTGGGCATTCTACATGCAGGTATTTGGCCACCAATCACTGTCAAAGGTGGCCACAGAAATGAGTTCCTGCGCTTTTTGTAGTATTTTGTAGTATTTTGTAGTATTGTTAGGATTTTTTGTACGGGGTACGCGTTACGGCAGAGAAATCCAGCCTAAAGTGTTCAGCCGCCTCTCCTGATTACGGAAATACCCCACATGCCTCGTTTTTTTTTGTGGTTTTCTGGACATTACAGGGCACGAACGGGACCATGCGCGTAGTGGATTCCAAGCGTGAAATTTTCGCATTTTGCTTTAGTAGATCTAGGTTTCATTTGGGGCGACGCCGGCTTCTGCTGCCAGGGGGGAGTCCAGGCTGTCAAACGACAACCAGGGCTGGACGCACCGGTACCTCCATAGGAGTTTCTTAGCGGGCGTTTTTTGGACGTCCCAGCACGACTATAGGGGATTGAAGGGGATATAATACATATATATTGTATATATATATATTATTCTTGTTTATATATTATTATTTTTATATTTTATGTATATATATATATATATATATACTGTATATTCCGGCGTATAAGATGACTTTTTAACCCGAGAAAATCTTCTCAAAAGTTGGGGGTCGTCTTATACGCCGGAATATACGGTATATATATCTTATTATCGTTTATTAACATATATATACGGTTTCTTTATATAGCGCCAACACTTTCCGCGGCGCTTCTTACAGTCCCTACATTGAAAGAGTCTGACAAAACTTCAACTGACAGACCTAGGCGAGCCGACACATTAGGTAACGAGAGCTCGGCTTGCAGGCTTACAATCTAAACTAATTAACCCGCATAAAAATTGTCCATAGAAAAGGATTTAACTGATTTTTTTTGCATATATTTTTACAATTTTTTTTTTTTTCCCCCCATCAGAAGCTTCCTGCTCGACGAGCGACGCGTTCGCGAACCACAAAGATGGAGATTCCGTTGACACGGGATTAGCTGCTAATGTTTGCTTTTCTGGGACTTGTCTACTAAATGTGCAGGAGCCGTAAGTCGCCAGGAGCCCGGGGCTCCCTGACATTAAACCGACGGCACGGCCGGCTTAACTCTTTCACTGCCACGTTTCTATTTCCAAGGTTCTGTACGGTTTAAGTCTACTGAATATTTGTTTGACGTGTTTATACATGTAGATCCTATGTTTGCTTGTTCCTTGGGACGTAGTTGCGCATGGCGGAAAACATCTCCGTTTGGGCATTATCTTGGTCACGGGAATTTGGCGGCACTGACGAGATGTCGCTCGGAAGACGTACGTTTGTGATAAAGGCAAATATTAGAAAGGTCAAAGGTTATAATCAGTATAAGATACCCATGTAAAAAATCTAAATCCGTTTAAATATTTAGGTATTTTCGGCCAATCAGAAGCCACACTGAATTCTTAATGCAAATATAAACCAATAGAAGCCCCTGAATATCATCTGAATATTACAAGGTATTGTAAGGGGGGGTCCCTTTAAATTTACATGCCCCCCCCTTGTAATTACATAGGGGGGATTCTGCAGATGCCCCTTCCCCCCACCCCCAGCTATTTTCTGTGCATGAAACACGTTAAGCCGAACATTTCCTGTCACGTGTGCTATACTTACCGCCGGCCAGCTCCAGCGTGGATTGGCTAACGTCAGCGAGCAACCCCGCCTCCAGAAAGCACTCCCATTGAGATTAATAGGAGCACTTTCCTGCCACAGATTGGCTGCATCAAGCGGCCAATCAGTGTCGAGAATCGTTAAGCCAAATCGTTAGACGAAAGAGGGCAGCTGCAGTTCCAGAGCTGCAGCTTCTACACCAAGTCTTTTTTCTTATATAAGGAATGTATACGCACTCAATGTATATATTCATTTGCATTCTGCTTTGGGGGGGGCTGTCAGGGTCACTAAAAAATAATATAATTTTGCTGACATATTTTCTATATTTTCTATATTTTCGCCTCTTTCTTTGCTATATCTGTAAGGAAAAAAAATCTTCTAAAAAACAATTTTAGAGCTTCCCTTTGCCCCAAATTTACCCCAAATTATTACATAAAGACAAGGCCGCTCGCTATTTTAATTATTACATAAAGACAAGGCCGCTCGCTATTTTAATTATTACATAAAGACAAGGCCGCTCGCTATTTTAATTATTACATAAAGACAAGGCCGCTCGCTATTTTAAGCTCAGCTTGAAGACAACCGGCAGAAAACCTCATATAGAGGAAAACGAAGAAAAAAAAAACCCAACTCTATATAGTGTTTC